>CM053270.1:2139500-2739500 GCA_028583415.1 Protea cynaroides | reverse complement strand
TTCAAATTCGAAGCACATCACGTCTCAGTGAGCAAACAAAACAATGCAACAATACATATGCATGCAATCAATTCATATCTTTGGTCTGATTTAAAGTTTGCAATGTGCTATAGAAAGAATAGGTGGCCACCGCACCTCTATACACGAGTGTATGGAAACTCCCAATGAAAATGGCATTGTCGCCCCACATGCACCCACCATGGACAATACACCCCATGAAAACGGCATGGCTGCACCGGTTGCCCATACCAACACGTAAGCCCCAATTGGCGAGGGCTTGCAAACTGAGCTCGCAACTAACCAACCCTAATGTCAAACAATGTATCCAAGGCCTCACCCCAGCATCCCTCAATACATCCAAAGAGATAGAGCTAGGGTCTGGTGACCAGGCTGAACCACAATGCCACGTCCCCCCCTGATGCCCTACGACATATTAGTTCCGCTAAGGTAATGGCGATACGACGATGTTAGTGGACAAGACTTGAGTAGAGATAGAGCTAGAGTCTGGTGACCAGGCTGAACCACAATGTCACGTCCTCCACCTGATGCTCCACTCGCATCAAGCACACTAACACTTGCTTAGTGGACGTGACTTGAATAAACCATGGCACAATATACCCCGATGAGAACGGCATCGAAGTACCGGTTGATACCATTCCTACCCGCACCATGTACACCATCCAAACACAAACATTCACATGCCTATTCCTACCATCATCAACATCATCATCTTATAATCAATAAATTTAAATATGCATGAATAGTAATAATAGAAATATTGGATGACATGTTGAATGCACATTACAAGCATACACGCATATCACAATCATGGTATTGGACTCAAGAAATAAAAATAGTTTGTTATTAACCAATTAGTTTAGGTCTTGTTCCCTCACCTTAGCTTGTTAATAGATCCTCTTCCAAGCTTTAGAATCACCTTTATAATGTTATTATATTTTTAGAAGACCTAACAAAGTCGATTGAATTTAATTAGAATTAATTCTGAATTTAAAAACCATGCTGTTAACTGAGGGTCGGAGGTAGGGTCGGAGTCATGATTGACCCTGGGTGCGACCCTTCCCAAATCTGGACTTCCAGAACCCTGAGGGTCGATACTCAGGTCACATAGGGTCGGATGGTCATCGACCCTCTGTGCGACCCCTGTGGGTTTTGGTCAATTTTCCTCCTTTTAGTCCATTCTTCGTGTTTGGGGTCCTATGGCTTGCTCCTACAGTCCATTCAACATACATTCTATGGTCTAGAACCGTGAATCATCCACCTATGTAGCTTTTATGTATTCTCCCATGGTTTTCCATGGAAACCTAACCATGGATTGATGGTTTGGATTTCTCCGAGATCACACTCTCATCCTTATCTAACCTAAGGTCTGTAGAAACTCATGGAATTAGTATCCATACCTGAGAAGAATACTCCTTCTCTACAACTCTTCTTCTTTTTGCTTTCTTCTCTTCCTTGCTTCTCTTCTTCTTCTCTTCCTTCTCTTCTCTTTCTCTCAATTCAATTAGGGTTGTAAAAGGAGTGAAAGAGGCTTAGGGACGTCCTATTTATAGAGTAAAACTTCCCAAAATAAGTCCCATTGAGTTTAGGAAAGGTTCCAATTGAAATTAGGAAGGTTTCCTAATTTTCGGTTTGTGCTGTTTTTCCCAAATAGCGAGGGTCGATGGGAGGGTTGGACAATTCATAGACCCCCTGCGACCCATGGTTGAGGGTCGATAGTGAGGGTCGATTGGAGGGTCGGACCTGTTTGTTAAGTCATGCGACCCTACCCTCATTTTGACTATTTTTGGGTAAATTTTCATATTGGGTCTTGGGTTACTTCACACACTTGGTCCACTTGGCTCGACCATGATATGTAGACGGTTCACGACACAAAATGTAAGATTAGACCGGGTTTGTGGCGTGCGGGTCTTACAACTCCACCACCCTTAAAATAAATTTCGTCCTCAAAATTTGAAAGTACTGATCTTACAACTCCCCCTCCTTAATATAAATTTTGTCCTCAAAATTTTGAATTTACTTCGTAATCAATAGGTGGGAATTCTATTTCCGCATTGCATCTTCTTCCTCTATGCACTCTTCTACACGTCTTGTCTTTGCCAGGTTACCTTCATATAATAATTTTCCCGGCTTTGGAAACATTATACCTTCCCACTAGTGAACTAGGTTGGTACCACTTCAATAGTTAAAATTCTATCTAATCTAGTGATTTTGTGGTCGATACCTTTGATATGGATTTCCAATGTACTTCTTCAATAGGGACACATGAAATACATCATGCACACTAGACATGGATAGCGGTAACGCTAATTGATATACAACTTTTCTACGTCTCTCCAAAGTTTATAAGATCCGACACATATATGTAATATAACTTTCCCTTCTTGTCTAATTGTTTCAAACTGCTCATAAGTGATTTCTTCAAGAACACTTTGTCCCTTATGGCGAACTCAAGGTCTTGGTGTCTCTTCTGACATCTTGAGCTATCCTGCCCCTTTTCTTTGCTCTTGATTGCCACTTGATAGTTTTTCTTCATTAGACTTAGGTCTCAAGATTCTTCATTCACCAACTGCATTCCAAAATAGAGGGGTTTGACATTTCTACCGTACCATGCTATATGGGTGACATTTACATGATAGCTTGGTAGCATCTTCAATTCATGGTAACTTTTCAACTCCAACTCCTTGAAATCAATTCACAAGCTCGAGGCATATCTCTTAGGATCTGTATAGTCTGCCCCGATTATCCGTCGGTTTGGGGTAAAGTGCAGTACTAAACTTCAACTTTGTCCCCATCATTTTCTGTAGATCCTCCCAAAACTTTGAGATAAGGCATAAGCCTCTGACCGACACTAAGCTCTCATGCATACCATTCATTCTGGAAATATTATCTACATATAGCTTATTTAGCCGCTCCACAGCATACCGAGGCCGTATAGCAATGGAATGAGCTATTTTCATAAGACGATCAATAATCACCCAAACCATGTCAACCGATCTGGGAGTCAGTGACAATTCATTGGCATAGTTCATTGTACTGTAGTTTCACTTCCAGACTAGCTCTGATAGTGGTTATGGTAAGCCATGTTGGTCTTTGTCTTTCAGCCTTTACTTGCTGATAATTTAGACACTGAAACACGCACTAAACCACATTTGTTATCTTTCCTCTTTACTAGTACAATCTCTTCAGGTGTTTCTTACCATATGATTACTTCTATCTTAAAGGGGTCCTCTTTAATCCCTTTATATGATGCTACGTGATCCAAGAAGATCATTTTGTTTAATCAGGTCTCATATTTCTTGGACTTGGCATAAAGCTTTTCATTTCTCAATTGTTGTAAAGTTGTTCTAAGATCCGTTGTATGAGTTGCTTCATTCTTGAAAATAGTAAGCCAAATAGTAAGGGATATAGTCGTACCAGTGACCACATCAGGTGATGCGACTGCCTCTTCAGTGGTGACCGCATATACTTTTCCTTGCTGGGGAGGTTGCTTCCTAGGTAGAGTGCAGGTCCTTGCAATATGACCCACTTGCTGACAGTTGAAACATTTGATATTCGGGTTGAATCCGGCGTTCTGTGGCACAGGTGGTGCTGCATTGTTCCTTGCAGGCACTGTAGCGGTCTGAGCCCTGTATGGGCGGAAGGGTCTATTGTTATCGCCACCCGAACTCTCAATAGCTGGTCTCTTTACTCCTCTGTTCTGAGCGAAGAAGCTGTCCCGTTGACTGGACTCTATCACCCTCGCAACTTGCACAGACTCATTATAGATTTTCTTGTCCAGACCCAAGATGTGCTCTCTGATGCTTCCACGAAGTCCCATGGTGAACCTACGTGTCTTGGTCTCTTCTTCTTGCATACTTTCCGGTGCGAAGAAAAATAACTCCTCGTACCTCTGCTGATAAGCATCCACAGTCGACTGAAACTACTGTAGATTAAGGAACTCCTTCTCCATTTAATCTCTGAAGCTCTTCGAAAAATACTTATCGAAGAAGGCAACCTTGAACACTTCCCAATCCACCTGTGCATGCTTCGTCTCCAAATATGTTCGGGTAGAATTCCACCAAACATTTGCATCTTCTTTCAGCATGTGAGTGGCAAACAGGACCTTTTCATCCTCTGAACAAGTCATCAGTCAAAAATTCTTCTCCATTTCTGCAATCCACTGTGCTGGCCACAATGGTTTCCCTGTCTTACCTGTGAATGAAGAAGGCTTCAACTTTAGGAATCTATCCACAGCCCTGCTCAGATCGTGCTGTCCTTGAGTATTCATTTCGTACCATGGTGGTGGATACAGATATGCTCCCTGATAAGCAGAAGATGATGGAAATTGGTGCGGTGGTGGTACATTCTGGGGTTGGCCCATCAGTCCTGGACTACCATGCGTCGCTTGTGTATTATTATTCCCTCCAGACTCGGGTGTACCTTCAGTGGGAACAGAACCCGGTGGCCTGAACATCTTCAGTATCTCGCTCAGGAATTCTTTCTGCTGAGCTTGCATCTGATAGACCAGGTTTGTAATGATGGTCTCAGAATTCCTGTGAGGTGGGCCAGGCAAATTTATTGGTACTTCTGGAACCTGTTCTACCTCAACTTCCGGGCTTGGCTCTCTAAGATGGCCTGGTTCAACCTGTTCTTCTTCCTCGAGGCGCATCCTAGCCTGGTGACGCTTTCGACCCCTACGACCATTTCCGCCCACCATCTCAGACTATTCTATTTGGATCTGAGAAGAAGACATAACACATGAGAATGAAACAATAGTAGTGGTGTTAGTCTTGAACAATGTAAGGCGAAACAGTCGAAAGGTAGAATTTAAATCTATAAAAATTTTCAAAAAAAAAAATTTTCATGATTTTTCTGGCTGTTCAGGTGCTGACCGGTCACAACATACCGGTCGCACTCCTGTAGGATATGCTGCGATCGGTATAGTCGACTGGTCAGAATTTAAAATTCTGACCGAGACATAGCGATCGCATACTTGGGAGATACCGGTCAACACTCTGTAGACAGTGCTGCGACCGGTATAGTCGACCGGTCAAAATTTTAATTCTGACCGAGACATAGCGGTCGCATGTCTGTAGAGATACCGGTCGACCTGTATAGGCAAAACCGTCGACTGGTATGCCCAGAATTGCTTTTAAAATCGCAAAAAAGTGAGATTTCTCTCACTTTTCTTTCTTCTTTCTCTCCGGTGGCGATTCCTCTCTGGCTCCCGAGTTGCTCAGTCTGACCGGTGATCTTAGAAGTCATTTTCTTCCGTTCAAAGCTTAGAACATCATCTCCAGGTAGGTCTCTTCCTTCTCTTTCAAGTTTTTATAACTTTTTCATATCGTCTTTATGTAGAATTCTAGTTTTTCTTTGATTGAGAGATTCCAACCGTAGGAACTCCTTTCCTTTGGTTTAGAAAGGGTTTAGGGACCCCTAAGAGCAAAATCCCTCAACATATTTGGACTTCCACCAAAAGGTTTTGATAAAAATCGCATTTTTACACTTTTTAACCTAGGTTTTCAAAAATTTTGAAATTTCTTGGTTTTTCTTAAATTCTTGAAATTGCTTATTGTAATTGCCTGTGATTGGTTTGTTGAAGAGTGTGGGGGTTACGTAAGTCCTCCTCCCCATGTTCTTGGGTGAGTTCGAGGCTTTTTCTCCAATTACAGTCGTTATGCTGTCGAAATTTTGACAAAATCTAACATTTTCTTCTTATTTTCTTTTTATTTTGCAGTTTAATGGCTCCACGACGTGCTCTGGGTAAACGTCCTCATGGCTCAAGCGTTCGTACTTCTCAACCACCCGCTCCACAACTCGACGAGCGTTGGTTTCAATCCTTGGAGGCACAAGCTCGTTTCCCATGGTTCGATAGCAAAAACATCGAATCCGGGCGTCGAGTTAACTTGGATCAGCTGGAGAGGTTCGATGTGCGAGCCGCTTTCGACGCACTTGGGTGGGTACCGGTAATATCCTACACTGATACCACCCGTCCCAACCTGGTTAAGCATTTCTATGCTAACCTGGAGATGCATGGGGATGTTAACGATCCCAACCAGGGTAGGGACTTACGCATCTCTAGCTACGTCAAGGGTGTACCTATCTCCTTCAACACCCACCAGTTAGCTAATCTGTTGGGGGTACCCAACGATGGAGACTTAGTATACTGCCCCCCAAAGGTGAAGGGCTATCTTAGCGAGGACTTACGCCGAGAGATCGCCGAGCAGATCCTCAATCCTGGGGCTCCTATGAAGGCGGCTAGTCTGAAGCCCCTAGCTCGTGTCTACAACCATATCATTCAGCACGACATCGTGCCCCAGAGCGGCCACTACAGTGAGTTATCCCAGCTCACTCAGTACATCAATTACTGCGTCTGCACCGGGGAGTGGGTCTCTCTCCCTTACCTCATCATCAGGACCATGCATCAGGCAACCCTGGACGATCAGGCCGGTAACCTTCCCTACGGTCGTCTCATTACCTTCCTGCTATGTCGCCTGGGTGTGAGCATGAGAGGCGAGGTGACGGTTGAGGATACGATGACCTCTGACATTGACTGTGAGGCTATTCAGAGGATGCAGATGGTCGATCTACCCGTTAACGACGACGAGTTGGAGGCTCGCCCTCGTCCACTCGGGAGCATAGCAGCCGCAGCAGCAGCAGCAGCAGCAGCAGCCAATGCGGCCTATGCGGCAGAGGCTGGGAGTGACGATGACGATATGACTGGGGAAGCACCAGTGCCTGTCCCACAGCCTACACCTGCAACACCACCGTCTACCTCTACAGCTGGACCATCTCAGCCTTCACCCAACACCATGATGGGTATGATTATGGAGATCAGGGACACTCAGCGTGAGATGAGCCGTGGCCCAGGCACAGTTGGCTCGCAGTCTCAGAGTCACACAGGATCAGGTGCACCGGCTCAGGGTTGCTTACGAGCGAGACTATGATATAGCAGACCCTATTCCTCCCTGGCCCCCTACCCCATGATTGTCCCTCTTATATTTTTTTCTGTTTTGACTGTTTATATAACAGGGTAACTGTCCGGTTTGTGGACTGTACCCTGTAGCACTATTTTATCTGATACTCATTTCCTATTTAAATGAAAGTTTTCATGTTTCACCTAACTAGTGCATGGGTATCATTAAAATTCCCTATTTAATATAGTGTTTTATGCTCTTTCTTAATCGGTCTCAGGTATCAAACAATGCTTAGGGTGTGTTTGTATTAAAATTTTTAAATTTTCCTAACTCAGTTCATCGACTTAGTTATGTGCAAGATGGTTTGTTGGACAGAGCCCGAGAACTCTGATACCAAGTTGTCACACCCCAATTTTGATCCAACCAGAATGGTGTGAGTGAACCGTCATTGAACCAACGGTTTACACCAGGATCTCGAATAGGCCGTGTCCACTCATACAAACCATTACACATAACCACAATCAGAATATAGATAGTACAGCGGAAGTTTTTAAATAAATGAACTGAGAATCTATTGATAACCTTAAAAAAAATATCCAATTATTCAAATCCAAACAAATAATATAATATCATTACATCACTTTAATCCAACCGAAAATAATGAAAATAAATAAAAGTCAAATCAAAGGTACACGCAGAAAGGGCACTCGCATGAAGCGTCATGCTCGTCCTCTCCTGCTTGTACATCCAACGCAGCAACACCACCATAAGCCGGAGCATTCATGTAGTCATCCACAGTGTAACCTGCATCAACATCTAAAACATGTATATATACAAAGGGTGAGCTCACAACTTAGCTCAGTAAGACAATCAGACAATTTCACAATATTATGCATGAGTAACAATCATTTTATGCTGTGGTCTGGTTTTAAGTTTGCAATGTGCTATAGAAAGGTTTGGTGGCCCCCGCACCTCTATACACAAGTGTGTGGCACCTCATGGATCACACCCCCATTGGCCCACATGCACCCATCATGGAATAGAGATAGAGCTAAGATACCCCCATACCTCCCCTGATGCTCTACCCATACCAGTACCTAAGCCCCTACTGGCCAGGGCTCGCAAACTGGGCTCGCAACTAACCAATCCTATATGTCATCAATGTATGCTCTACCCCAGCACAGCCGTCTACGGCATAGAGATAGATCTAAGGCATTCCCACACCTCCCCTGATGCCCTATCCGCAACTAACCCACTAGGATAGATACATAACGCAGGTAGACCCTATCCCAACATAACTCCCTACGGCATAAAGATAGAGCTAAAGCATCATGGACAAGCCAGCGTCGATCTCGAAGACCACAATGCCACATAATCATGGCCAGGCCAGCCTCAACATCGGAGACCACCGTACCATGACCTTCCCCTGATGCCCCACCCGTACCAAGCATGTTAAGACAGAATACTACAAAAGGTGCTAGTGTGAGGAGCGATCCCAGGCCCATGCCCCACTCCACACACTAACGAAAACAATCACATGCTTAACAATCACGTCCTAACAATGCATGAACAGTAATAATAACTGAAATTAAAGATGGCATGTGAATATGCACAAACATCACATCATATATAATCAGGTGGTTAACATCGACTTACTGTCCATTAATTATTAGGTTTAGGTCAGATTCCCTTATCTGACGCTCGTTTGTTAGCTTGCTCCACGTCGCAAGATCTAAACGGGAAGTCACAAAGTCCTACAATATTATTAGGGTTTCATTAGAATAGTTTTTCTTAGGGTTTCATGTTGGTCGGAAACCAACAAAGTTCAAAACCATCCTTTCAGAGCTGACCGGTCGCAACATACCGGCTGTAGCTCTGTGAGCAAACTAGCAACCGGTATGGTCGACCGGTATGTCTTCGAAAGACCATACACTTGGTTTTTCGACTGTCGTCGATCGATCTCCTTGGATTTTCAGGGTTTCTCCTATCCATTATAAGTCTAATCTTTAAGTTAGATTTATCCCCAACTCATTCGAGTCTAGATTCGATAAATATCATCTCGGAACTCGAATCTAAGGTTTGATGGCAACTTATGGTTTAAATATCCAATTTAGGGTTTTAGATCAATACCTACTTTGCATGGTATTGATCCACCCACACAACTAACCTAAAGTCATAGGGTAAGAAGAATAGTTAAAACACTTACCGTCGACTGGCGTAAAGTGAGCGTCGTCGAACGGCAATGGCGGCACCTCGTTCTTCTTCCTAGCTCCTTCTCCTTTCCAACCTCCTTCTCTTCTCTAGGGTTTATGAGAGATAATGGAAAGGATTTGAGGAGGTTTAAGGTGTATTTATAGGCTAGAATTAGGGTTTAGTAACCCTATTAAGCTTAGGAAGGTTCAGGCATTAGGGTTTAGGAAAATGGGACCCACAGAGATCCAATTCTGGATCTCCGCACCCAACTGCACAAAGCTGACCGGTCGACCGGTACCATCGACCGTCAACATAAAATGATGAATATTTGACCGTCTTTGATCTGATTTTGTACCTGTTTGTCATCCGCTCGTCCCGTCTGGCCCGGTGATGATCAGAAGACCTTCTACGACACAAAACCAAGGTTTAGACCGGGTTTACGGAGTGCAGGTCTTACAGTATTGCTTGTGCATATTCACATGTCATTTTTACTTTCAGTTATTATATTATTCATGCATACTCGCTATGCTAGGTTGTGATTGTTAGGCATGTGATTGTTTTCATTGGTGTGTGGAATAGAAAGGGCCTAGGGTCTGGGATCATTTCTCACACTAGCACATTTTCGTATCACTTCTGTCTTAGCATGCTTGGTGCTGGTAGGGTATCAAGGGGAGGACGTGGCACTGTGGTCTCTGGCCTAGACACCAGACTCTAGCCCTATCTCTATGTCGTAGGAAGCTGTACTGGGATAGGGCCTATTGTGGTGACATATAGGATTGGTTAGTTGCGAGCCCAGTTTGCAAGCCCTCACCAATAAGGGCTTACATGTTGGTATGGGTAGGGCATCAGGGGAAGTGTTGGTGGTGTGTGATCCAGACACTTTAGCTCTATCCCTATTCCATGGTGGGTGCATGTGGGACGATAGTGGTGTTTGATCCATTGAGTGGATTCACACACTCGTGTATAGAGGTGCGGTGGCCTCCAATCCTTTCTATAGCACATTCCAAACTTAAAATCAGACTATAATGTGAATGTTACTCATGCATGTTGCTTGTTGCATTGTCTGATTTTTTTATTGAGCTAAGTTGTGAGCTCACCCTTGTATATATACATGTTTTAGATGTTGATGCAGGTTATACTGTGGAGGACTACGTGGATGCTCCAGTATATGGAGGTGTTGCTGCTTTAAAAGTGCAAGCAGGGGAGGACGAGCATGACGCTTCATGTGAGTGCCCTTTCTGCTTATACCTCTAGGATGGTTTATTTTATTTTATTTTATTTCAGTTGTATTCATAAATTGTGTAAAAGTATTTTATTTATGTTTTGGTGTGGAGAATAATTGGTTACATACTTACAATGTAGAACTCAGTTCATTTAATTTAAGACTTCCTATCACACCCCAATTATGTACCAACCAGAATGGTGTGATGAACCATCAATAAACCAACGGTTCAATCAGGATCTCGAATAGGCTATGTCCATTTACTTAAACCATATACATCCACAACAAAAATCAGAATAAATACACGATAGCAGAAGTCTTTAATATTAAATGAACTGAGAATCTAAAGATGATATCATAAATAAATTATCCAATTATCTTTAAAAGAACTAAGAAATAAATTAAAAATAATTTAATCAATTACATCGTCTGTATAACTTATACAAAATCTAATCGAAAATGCATGAGTTACACTCGCATGATGAATCATGCTACTCCATCATAACTTCTGCATCCATCGCCGCCACATGTCCATACATCGGAGCATTCATTTAATCTTCTACTGTGGTACCTGCATCATCAACTAAAAATATTTGACGGCGAAAGGGTGAGCACACATCACGGCTCAGTGAGCAAACAAAACAATGCAACAAACATATACATGCATTCAATTCATATTTTTAGTCTGGTTCATAAGTTTGCAATGTGCAATAGAAAGGATAGGTGGACGCCGCACCTCTATACACGAGTGTGTGAAGCCTCCCAATGGATCAAACACCATTGTCGTCCCACATGCACCCACCATGTAGAGCTAAAGTGCTTAGGACCGCACCACATCACACTTCCCCTGATGCCTTACCCATACCAATACGTAAGCCCCTATTGGCGAGGGCTTGCAAACTGGGCTCGCAACTAACCAATCCTAATGTCAAATAGTGTATCCAAAGCCTCACCCCAGCATCCCTCAATACATCCATAGAGATAGAGCTAAGGCCCCCTGGCAGAGTCAGAGACTACACAGTCTGAGACCACCTCCCCTGATGCCCTACGACGTAATAGTTCTGCTAAAATAATGGCGATACGATGATGTTAGTGGACAAGACTTGAGTAGAGATAGAGCTAGAGTCTGGTGACCAGGATGAACCACAGTGTCACGTCCTCCCCCTGATGCTCCACTCGCTTCAAGTACACTAACCACACACATACATTCACATGTCTATTCCTAGCATCATCATCATTATCATGTTATAAATAAATGGAATTAAATATACATAAACAGTAATAACAGGAATAGTGGATGACATGTGATATGCACATTACATTCATACAAACATAGAATCATTCATGGTATTGAACTCAATAAACAAAAATAGTTTATTATTAGCCAATTAGTTTAGGTCTTGTTCCCTCACCATTGATTGCTAGTAGATCCTCGTTCAAGCTTTATAATTCACTTTTAAACCACTGGAAAGGCCTAATAAGTCGATAGATTTTAATTAGAATTAATTCTAATATGTTTAGAATAACAGAAACTGTAGGGTCACATGTGGGGTAGCACCTGGGGTAGCAGTTTCTGCGACCACAGGGGTAGGGTCGCAGGTTAGGGAAGCACCTAGGGTAGCAGTTACTGCGACCCCAGGGTGTAGGGTCGCAGGTGGGGTTAGATACCATTCGACCCTACGTTCAACCACACCCTCTCTGGGACTTCCCGAGGGCATGTGGTCGATCATGTGGTCTCGTAGGGTCGGATATCATTCGACCCTACATGCGACCACACGTGTTCTGAGTCAACCTTTCATTCTAAAGTCCATTCCTTCATGTTTGAATCCTTTAGCTTACTATCATGGTCCATCCTATGATTGTTTTATGGCTCATAACTACAATTTATACACCATTCATTGTCCATAGTGATCTCTTCCATGAAATATCTTGGAATTTATCCATTGATGGATGATTTGGGTTTCTCCTAATCCTATGTTCTTCATAAACTATTCTAAGCTCCCAATTCATGTAGGGATTTAGGTTCATACCTTGGATTTGCTGAGATTCAGAGGTTTTTCTGAACTTCTTCTTCCTTAGTCTTCTTCTTCAAGTTTCTTTCTCTTCCTTCTCTTCTCTTTCTCTCACTTTCAATTAGGGTTCTAAAGGAGTGAAAGAGGCTAAGGGACGTCCTATTTATAGAGGAAAACCCTCCATAACAAGTCCCAATGAGTTTAGGAAAGACCCCTTTGAATTAGGAAGGTTTTCTAATTTTTGGTTTTCGACTGTTATCGTAGGGTCGGATGTAGGGTCGCAGAATCCGTTGACCCTATGTTTTTTTAGTCATGCGACCCCACGACTAAAAAGTCATGGGTTGGACTCTTTTGTGGTGGGGTCGAACATACCTGTTTAGGCATGCGACCACACACACTCATTTTTGACTATTTTGAGTTAAATTTCATACCTGGTCTTGTGGTTTCTTCACGCACTTAGTCCACTTGGCACGACTATGATAAGTCGACCTGGTACAAGGTGGTAAGACCAGTTAGTTCGATACGGGTCTTACACTTCCACTGTCTTTATTTATATTCTGATTATGGTTATGTGCATTGGTTTATATTAGTGGATACGGTCTTATTGAGATCCTAGTGTGAACCGTTGGTTTAGTGGCAGTTCACTCACACTTCTGGTTCAGTCGGAATTGGGGTGTGGCAAAAATGGCCATCGTGAGAGGAATATTTGGTTAATTCTCTCTAAGTTCGGTAACTCGAGCTAGTTTGTGTAACTCAGAAGAAGAGAAATGGATTTCTTTTGCAGCAAGGGACCCTTCCAGAGTCAAAGTTCTTTTAAAGGAGAACCATCTCTGTTAAGGGAGAAAACCAGTTCATTAAAAATAAGAAGGAGTTTAAATGATTGTATTGCTATTTCTTTAAAAAAAATGATGAGTACAATGCTGGGGCAAAAACAGAAACAAATGAGAATTTAAAGTTTATACATCACTTCCTACTCTGTCTACAGCATCAGAAGTGACTACTTCCATATTAGAACCACCATTGGTTGGAGCAGAATTGCCATCATCTTCATCAGGAGTTGGAGGTGTGAGAGCATTGAAATCCAGAATGAAATCAGAAAAGTCAAATCCTAGATGTTTTCCCTCTACAAAGTCACGTAGCTCGAACAAAGCCTTTTTGCTTGCAACGGAGCCTATTCTCTGCCTTAGAGGACCAAACTGATCAGACACACAGATATAATTATACAACTCATCAGAGTCTCTATACTCTATCACAACATCATCGATCTTGATCTGCATGCCATCCTCTGCCTCTTTGAGCCTAGACTCCATACTCTTTTTCTCCTCTTTCAATCCCTTTAATTCAGTTGAGAAAGTTAATTGCTCTTCCTTCAACTCTCTCAACTCTTTTTCAAGTTTCTCCTTCTCCATATTAGACCTTTCCTTCTCCTCAATGGCTTTTTCCCTCTTTGCAAAAACCTTCCTTCTCTCAACTATTGTATTTTCCTTTACTCAAGTCCAAAACTATGGACTCGTATTTCTGCAACAATTCAAGGCGTTCATTGTTGAATGCCTTATCCTGTGATTCACATCACTGCAATAAAGCGAGACGTTCTTTCTCTTTCTCATTCAAAAAATTGATGACCTATTGTCACACCCCAAATTCTGGTCTAACCAAAATGGTGTGATAAACCGCCAATAAACCAACTGTTCACCCACGATCTCGCATAGGTCGTACCCACCATATCAAACCACACACACATTCCACATTAATAATTAGAGGTAATAAATAAATAAGCGAAAGTCTTACAAATAATGAACTGAGAGTCTAACAGTGATAAATAAGTATTTAATCCAATTATCTCCAAACCACAAGACATAAAAATAAATAATCAATTACATACTGATGTTCAAATTATAACTAAACTTAAACAAAAACACATTGGTTGCACTCGCATAATGAATCATGCGCATCTTCTTCAGCGTCTACGTCCATCGCAGCAATGTGTCATACGTCAGTGCATTCATATATTCTTTAATAGTAGGACCTGCATTGTCACACCCCAATTCTGGCTGAACCAGAAGTGTGAGTGAACCCGCTCTAAATCATGGTTCACACCAGGATCTCAATAGACCGTGTCAACCAATCATTCTCAAGCAGTCTAACATAATAAGAGATTAAATACATAGCAGCAGAATATAATTAAATGAACTGAGTACTAGGTTATAATTAAAATAAATACTCTAATTATTCCATCATTCACCAAAATTATTACAAAGTATTAACAAAATAAACCCATCACTGAGAGAATACACAGAACGAGCACTCGCATGACGCATCATGCTCGTCCTCTACAGTCTGTGATTCCAAAGCCGCCAACGAGCTGTAAGCTGGAGCAGACATGAAGTCTTCCACTGAGTAACTTGCATCAAGATCTGAAAAAGAATAGGATATATCCGGGTGAGCTCACAACATAGCTCAATCAGTACAAGACCAATGCAACAGTACAATATGCATGGGATAACATTACAATTTGGGTCAGGTATAACTTGCAAGTATGCTATGGTAAGGTTTGGCGGCCACCGCACCTCCATGCACGAGAGTGTGAGCACACCCAACAGTCAGGCACCTACCACACTACTGCTACTGCCCCACATCACTCACTCTGGTATGGAGATAGGACTAGAGTCCGGCGAGCAGGAAGAACCACAATCCCATGTCCTCCCCCTGATACCCCATATCGTACCAATACCTAAACCCCTATTGGCAAGGGCTTGCAAGTGGGTTCCATTCTAACCAGTCCTAAATGTCAATACAGTATCAATGGCCCTACCCCAGCACGGCTCCCTACAATATAGAGATAGGGCTCGAGTCTGGTGGGCAGGAAGAACCACAATCCCACGTCCTCCCCCTGATACCCTATTCGCACCAAGTCTGCTAAAGTAAAAGGCTATATGACCCTACCCCAGCACACTCCCTACGACATAGAGATAGAGCTCGAGTCTGGTGGGCAGGAAGAACCACAATCCCACGTCCTCCCCCTGATACCCTATTCGCACTGAGTTTGCTAAGGTAGAAGGCGATACGAGAAAAGTGTTAGCTGTGGATATATCCAGGGTTCCACTCCCCTTCACATTCCACACACTAACTAAAACATACACATGCCTAACATCCAACAATCCTAGCATATGAAATGCATGAATATACAATAATAAAAGAACAACTACATGGCATGTGAGATGCACAGACATCAAACAATATATCCAGATACAAATTAAATCACAAAGGCTTACTGTTAATTAATTATTTAGGTTTGGGATCTTGTTCCTTACCTGACACGTGATAAAACTCCCACTCTGCGTCATAGGGTTTAAGCTCTCTCCAAGAGGTTGGCCGCCTATCCTAGATCTTCCCATTTCCAAGAAGATCCCGGGCTCGATCCGGTTTAGTATCAAGGTGATTCTGTTTCCATTCCTATATATATGGATCCGTTCAGCATTTCCCGCTCGGATGGATACAGGCTCGCTAGACCTACCACTGTTATTTCTTCTCCAGCCCCTTGACGTTATGCATCGATCTTCCACTCTTCTTTCTTGGCGACGAGACGAGACCCCACGTATGTGGAAAAATACGGGGATGACTTGTGGCTAAGGGCGAAAGGCCAACCAAGATCGGATATAGCTGGTTTTCCGCAAAATCTATTTCAGTAGAGCGTCAAAATTATACAAAAATGAATTAAAATAGTTATCTTTTCGATGATAGTACACAACATGGTTGGCGATTCCTAACCTGCTTTCTGAATCAACCGAATAATGCTTCCTCAATGTGGCACTCCATGAACGTTGTCTACAGGTCCTACATAAGCATATGTTTAAGTTAGAATTTATTTATTAAGGTTACATAGGTCAGAACTAGGTTTGGCCAAGCAGACCAGTCTCGGAAACCATACCGATCGCAGGTACCGGTTGCAGTGTTGTGCAACTGGTATGTGCAACCGGTATATACCGGTTGCACTTACCGGTCTCACTCAGATCTCACTGAGTGAGACCGGTATGTGCCTGCGGTATATACCGCAGGCCCATACCGCTGGACCTTGCGTCCAACCGGTATACCCCGCGGTTTGGATCCGAGAGCGAGATCTCGGATCTCCCCTCCTTGTCGGCTAATGATTAGGTCTATAGGGTTCTCCTATCCCCCACTAAGGTCCAAGCCTTTTAACGACCTTCTGATTTCATCTAGAATGTCGTATCAAACCTAGGTTAGATCCGAATGAGGAAAACAATGGAAATTATAGGGTTTTTGGATCGCTGTCCGCTTCGCGGCTCCGATCCGACATCCTAAAATTACTAAGAGGATAGAGCACTTACTGGCGGTGTCTGTCGGTTGGCGGCGCTCTTCCTTCCTGGGTGGCTTCCACCTCCTTGCTCCTTCTTAGCTCTTCTCCAGACGGCTAGGGTTTTTGAGAAGGAGCAATGGAGTGTCTCCTTCTCTATTAATAGAGGGAGGCCGTCCATGGGAAGCCTTTCCCTCAGTTGGAAACTTTCCAAGTTTCCATTCTGAGAGAAAGGCCCGCTGGAGTCCATCTCCAGCCGAAATCAAGTATACCGGTCGCACATACCGGTTGGAGTGCCCGTAACCGGTATAGTCCAACCGGTATACCATACCGGTTGCATATACCGGTTGCACTGACCGCAACCGGTATAGTCAAATCGGTATGAGACTTAGGCGTTTTTTATAATTTCTCTTACCTAAAATTTGAGTGGCTCGTCACCCGGCTTCGCCCTCTGGTCCGGTTATGATTAGGAGACCTGTCATCATATATAACCATGGATTAGACCCGGTTTTAGAACATGGTTCTTACAACTCTACCACCCTTAAAAGAAATTTCGTTTCCAAAATTTGCATGTAGGTCTCACAATTCCCCCTCCCTTAAAAGAAATTTCATCCCCGAAATTGTACGTACCTTCAGAGTCAAAGAGATGGGGGTATTCTTGTTGCATGGCATCCTCCTCCTCCCAAGTAATTTCTTCTACATTTTGGCTTTTCCAAACTACCTTGACATAATGGATAGCTCGCCTTCGAAGTTGTTGTACCTTTTTACTAATGAGCTGGATTGGCACCACCTCGAAGGTTAAGTCTTCTGTCAAATCTGGGGGGTCTGCAACAAGAATGTGTGAAGGGTCTCTCACGTACTTCTTTAGTAAGGACACGTAGAAGACGTTATGGACGCTAGACATCGCTGGTGGAAATGCAAGTTGATAAGCCACTTTGCCGCATCGGAATAAATTTTCATATGGTCCAACATATCTAGGACATAGTTTTCCTTTTCTGCCGAACCGCTTCAGTCCCCTTACTGGTGACACCTTTAGGAAAACTTTATCTCCAATCATGAACTCCAGGTCTCGACGCCTGTTGTCAGCATAGTGCTTTTGACGCACCTGAGCCGTCTTTACTCTGTTCTTGATTTGATCTACTACCTTGCAGGTTTCTTCTACAAATTCTGGTCCGACGATCCTTCTTTCTCCAACTTCATCCCATAATAATGGTGTTCGACATTTCTTGTCATACAAGGCCTCATACGGGGCCATCTGGATCGTAGACTAGTAGCTGTTGTTGTAGACAAACTCAATGAGGGAAAACTTCTCATCCCAAGCCCCCTTAAAGTCGATAGCACATGAGCGAAGCATATCTTCAAGGATCTGGATAGTCCTCTCTGACTGACCATCCGTTTGAGGGTGGAAGGCTGTACTGAACTTTAGTTTCGTCCACATTGCCTTCTGTAGCCCCTCCCAGAACTTCGATGTGAAGCGTGGATCTCTATCAGATAATATGCTCTCTGGAACACCATGCAGTCTGACTATATTGTCCACATACAATCTTGCCAACTTGTCCATGGTATATTACGGTCTGACTGGGATAAATCTGGCGGTCTTGGTAAGGCCATCTACAACTACCCAAACAGCATTCACTGATCTTGGAGTCATAGGTAGACCAGTGACAAAATCCATGGTAATACAATCCCATTTCCATGCCGGCTCTGGTAACGGTTGCAATATTCTTGCTGGTCTCTGTCTTTCTGCTTTGACTTGCTGGCAGTTTAAACATTGAAACACATACCGGGCCACGTCTGCTTTCATACCCCTCCACCAGTATAATCTCTTTAGGTCATGGTACATCTTGGTGCTCCCAGGATGTACTTAATATGGAGTAGAGTGAGCTTCCAACATGATTCGATTTCTGATTTCCAGATCTTCATTCTCAGGTACACATAAACGCCCATGATATCTGAGTACCTTGTCTTCATCCAAGGTGAAATCAGGGTTGGCTCGACCCTTTTCCAAATCTTCTTGAACCGTTCTGAGGTATGGGTCTTGTAGGACTGCTGCCTTTATTTCTTCCTTCAAGTCTGGCAAAATTTTCAATGCTGCAAACATAAGGGTAAACTGATGTATCAACCCTTGCTCAATAGGATCATCGGCTGACTTTATTAAGAGCTGTTCTTCATCCTCTGATGAGCCAGAAATAGCAGTACATAATGCTGCATTTGTACTTGGTCCTACTTCAGGGTTCGATGCCCATTTCCTGCTCAACGCATCAGCTACAATGTTAGCTTTACCAGGGTGATACTGAATGTCACAGTCGTAGTCCTTGAGTAATTCTAACCACCTCCTCTGCCTCATGTTCAAGTCTTTTTGGGTGAAAAGATAGGTCAGGCTTTTGTGATCAGACTTAATCTGGAATTTCTCACCATACAGATAATGCCTCCAAGTCTTGATAGCATGAATAACCGCTGCCAATTCTAGGTCATGTGTAGGGTAGTTCTTCTCATGCTCTTTCAGCTGTCTTGAGGCATAGGCTATCACCTGTTCTCCTTGCATCAACACACAACCCAGTCCCAAACCTGATGCATCAGTATATAGTGTGAATGGATGGTCAGGAGCTGGAATAGTCAATATAGGTGCTGATACCAGTCTTGACTTCAACGTTTGGAAGCATTTCTCACATTCTTCGGTCCATATGAATTTCTCCCCTTTTTGGTCAACCTGGTGAGTGGAACATCAATATTAGAGTAGTTCTCCACAAACCTTCTATAGTATCCAGCTAAGCCCAGGAAGCTACGAATTTCAGCAACTGTCTTCGGTGCCTCCCATCCTACTATAGCAAAAATTTTACTGGGATCGACCTTGATTCCTTCAGCAGACACCACGTGACCCAGAAAGGCTACTTCATTTAACCAGAATTCATATTTCTTGAATTTTGCATAAAGCTTCTCTTTTCTCAGTTTTTGCAATGCTGCTCTTAGATGCATTTCATGTGTTTCCTGGTCATTGGAGTACACTAAAATATCGTCGATAAATACGATAACCGATGTTTCCAACATGTCATGGAATACCCGGTTCATTAGCTCCATGAATGATGCAGGTGCATTAGTCAACCCAAAGGACATCACTAAGAACTCATAGTGCCCATAATGCGTCCTGAAAGCTGTCTTAGGGATGTCTGCTTCCTTAATCTTGAGCTGATGATACCCTGATCTCAGATCAATCTTCGAGAATACACTTGATCCCTATAATTGATCAAACAAATCATCTATCCTTGGTAGTGGGTACCTGTTCTTGATAGTGAGCTTGTTCAATTCTCGATAGTCCATACAGAGACGTACTCTACCATCCTTTTTCTTGACAAAGAGCACAGGTGCTCCCCAAGGTGAGATACTAGGCCTTATAAATCCCTTATCTAGCAGTTCTTGCAGCTGAGTTTTTAATTCCTTCAATTCGATAAGAGCCATCCTGTACGGTGCTTTAGACACCGGTGCCACCCCTGGTAGGAGGTCTATCACAAACTCAGTAGCTCTATCTGGTGGTAAGCCAGGTAGGTCTTCTAAAAATACATCAGGGAATTCTCGTACTACATTGATGTCCTCTATTTTTGGCAAGTCGGTGGTCACATCCACCACTGATACGAGGTATCCAACTCCCCCTTTCTCTAAACACTTATTTGCTTTTAAGGCTGAGAGTATGAGCTCTCTCTTCCTAGGCAACTTAGCCCCTTTGAAGTTGAACTCAGTCCCTTCACTGTCTTTGAACATCAACTTCTTCTCGGCACATAATAGGTTTGCCGAATGTTTAGATAACCAATCCATGCCAAGAATTACATCGAAATCTGACATCTCCAGCTGGACTAAATTGGCTTCCAACTTCTATCCTTCAATAAGTACTGGGCAAGGACCATAATATTCCTCTAGTACTACCTCCATTCCCATGGGAGACCGAACTAACAGACTTGGTTGTAGAGTCTTGATGGGTTGATCTAGTCCTTTTCCGAATGACACGGATACAAAAGAATGGGTGGCCCCCGAGTCAAATAAAACTCTGGTGGGTAACCCTGCTATATTTACTGTACCTGAGGTTTTTGTTCAAATCCTCCCTTAGTTTCAAATGCACAAACAATTAATGCAATAGTTAAGGAACAAGTATAAAATCATACCTGTAACCACATCTGGTGATGCGGCTGCCTCTTCTGTGGTAACAGCATACACCTTGCCTTGCTGTTGCTCCCTCTTTGGTTGTGGGCATGTTCTGGCATAATGCCCCACCTGTTGGCAATTGTAGCACTTTACATTAGGATTCGGCCCCGTTGCCTGTGGTGGCATTGCAAGAGCCGGTCTAGGAGGCACTGTACTAGTTGGTGGCCTGAACGGACAGTATGGCCTGTTGTTTCTTCCGCCTTGGATCTCAGGATTAGGCCTCTTTAGACCCCTACTTTGTGCTATGAAACTTTCTCTCTGACTTGACTCGATGACTCGAGCCACCTGTACAGCTTCATTATAGATGTTCAACCCTCGTCCCAACACATGTTCTCTGATAGCACCCCGAAGACCCATAGTGAAACGGTGAGTCTTTGTTTCTTCCTCCTGCATACTGGTTGGAGCAAAGAAGAATAACTCCTCATACCTCTGTTGGTAGGCTTCTGCGGTCATCTGTGACTGTTGCAGGTTAAGGTATTCCCTTTCCATCTGATCACGAAAACTCCTGGGAAAGTACTTGTCAAAGAAGGCTTCCTTGAATATGGGCGAAGTGATGATCTGGTGCTTTGTTTCCAGATACGACCTGATAGAATTCCACCACCCATTGGCCTCTTCCTTCAGCATGTGGGTGGCATATAATACTTTGTCCCCATCCTGACACTCCAGTAGCCGAAATTTTTTCTCCATTTCAGTTATCCACTGTGTTGGCCACAGTGTTTTCCCTGACTTCCCTATAAAGGTGGGTGGTTTGAGCTTTAAGAATCCATCCACTACCCTGGAAAGGCTACTCTGAGCATAAGGAACCTGCCCATATGGTGCCTGTCCACTGATATGGGTAGCCACCCTGATTTCCTCCCTGATATCCACCATAGTATGCACCCTGATACGGACACTGATACCCTCCCTGATATTGGTTAGGAATTGGCGTCCCTGTAACTGGGTGGGGTACTGTGTTGGGTTGATCCTGTTGTGGTGGTCCTTCATTAGCTGTGCTAACCCCCACTGGTGCAGCTTGAACATTCTCAGCATTTGTGGATGGCATGTTTGTAGGTGTCGACACAGGCCCAGGTGGCCTAAACATTTTTAGCATTTCTTCAAAAAAACTTCTTCTGCTGAGCCTCCATATTAGTGACCAAATTCACCATCATTGTCTCGGAGCTAGTAGAAGGTTGTCCCTGTGACGAACATTCTTCATTTGCCTTCATCAGATCCTCAGTGTCATTTAGGGGGTTGAGTTCCTCCCCTCTCACCCTCTCTGCATTTTCTTCTGAGTTTTCTGTTCCTGAACTTCTATCCATGGTAGGCGCCCTTGAGTGACGGTGCATGCGATGAACTCTACGTCCATTTCCTCCCACCATTGAAGCAATTTAAATTTCCCTGTACGATATCTGAATACATTGAAACACAAAGAACAACTTAAAAAATTATTCCAACAATATTTGGTCTCAATATATGCAGCATAAGTATTCATCAACAGGGAAAGAATCATAAGCAAAATTTTCAGTTATCTGTCGAAATTTCCACATGTAAAATGTCTTATCATGCAGGCGTGAGGTCTAGGATCAAGTTCAGACAAATTCTCAGGATATTTTTGTACTCTCCATCTCCGTAGGGTTCCAGCGGCAGTACCGGTCTCTCCTGGAGTGAGACCAGTATAGCTGACCATTCATACTGGTCTGGCCATACCGCAGGCAGTACCGGTCACACAGTCCATTATTATGTGCAACCGGTATACCCTGCGGTAGGTACCGATCGCACCATACCGCAGGGGGTACCGATCGCACAGCCCATAAATATGTGCAACCGGTATACCCTGCGGTAGGTACCAGTCGCACCATACCGCAGGGGGTACCGGTCGCACTATCCAGCCCAGATGTGCGATCGGTATCTCTAAAAACCTTTTAAAATCACGATTTTTGGTTTTATTTCTCACTTTTCTCTTTTGAGTTTACTCCGGTGGTGGCGATCTCTCTCTGGGTCTCCGAGTCTCTACAGTGCATCCGGTGCTCCTAAGATTAATTCTACTTCATCCTAGGGTACCAATCTCGTCTCTCAGGTAAGCTCATCCTTTTCTTCTCTCTTTTGAAAAAAAGATTTCATCGTCTTTTATACCAAAATCTAGGTTTTTCTTGATTTGAAAGTTTTTAGCCATAGGAAACTTCTTTCTTCGCTTGAGAAAGGTTTTAGGGGTCTAAATGTGTAAAACCCCTCAACCAATTCAAAGTTTTATCGATTGGTTTAAAGATAATCTCAAAATTTCAACTTTTAACCTAGGTTTCTAGGTTTTTTTTGAGATTTTTGATAAATTTGTTAATATGCCTCCATTTTTTTCTGTTTTGATGACATTGTTTGACCTATGTTTGCATTGTATCATCACCATAAATCATTCCATTCATATTAGGTGTTAGGGAATTATGCCACGCTGGCAATGCAACCTCGACACGTAGGACTCAACCTCGGAGCCACGTGGCGATCCCCTATTCGACGTAAGAAGGCCCCTCAAACACAAGAGCAAAGGGTAAAATTAGCATTTTGGGATTTTACCTATTCACTATAAATAGGGCAAATCCCAAGGTTTTCAGGTACACAACATTTACTGCTCATTACTCCACCTTGAGATTCACGCTCTGACACTTGGGTCGAAAAATCTCACCTCGCCTCACACTTTTTCTATAATATCTTAGTGGGCTCGACACCGAGCCCATTGACTGTTCACAGAGCCTAACTTTGGCATCGAAGTGGACCCAGGGCATCCAGCCCGCCTCCCTTCTTTGCCTTTCCTTGTCTTGTAGGCCCAGTCAGCGAGGAGGACTCACAGGACGGATCTGGGCCGAAACAGTTTGGCGCCCACCGTGGGGCCCGTGAGATCCGACATCCTAAGATAAAGCCAGAGAAGAATCTCCAATCATGAGTCCGCGACGGACTAGAAGTCACATGGTTAGTCCCAACCCCCCAATACATGATCAACGGATAAACCCGGAGGAAGGAGATAGGTTGGAGGCACGACCTAATCAGGACCGTGGGAAGCTTGCAGCAACCCAAGTACCCGCGCAGGAGGCTTTTGTTACGAATGAGCAGTTCAAAACTGTTGCACAGCAGCTCGCGGTATTGACAAGGTTCGTGCAAGTACTGCAAACCCCCGCTGCGGAGGCCACGTCTCGTCCTCCCCTTGGCGTCGCCCCCCCAGCGGAGCCGCACAAAGAGGCCGACTTACCTCGAGATCCCCCTCGAGATTGGCCAGGACAAAGCGGAGGTCGACCAGCACGACCAAGAACCAGCGCTCGCCCCGTCCCAGAGCTGAGTGGGACGGGCTCCACATCACGGCATGGGAGAATCCCGGCTCAGGAAAGACTTGGTCCCCAGCCGAGGGCAGTGCCCAGGGTCGATGAAGATGAGGTGGAGGAACTTCTGGTCCCGCGACATATAACCCTGCCAGAGGTAGCCATAGGGACGGACAAATCAAATACTCCCATGGACCCAGAGGTAGTGGCAAAAATAGCCGACCAGCTAGCAGCCCTCCACCGGAAGGTCGAGACGATGGAGAAGGCAGGGGTGACTCAAGACGAGGATAGGGATTATTCCACGGAAAATCCCTTGACCGATATCATCATGAGGGTCCCCTTGCCCAAACGATTCAGCATGCCGCCGATCGATTCATACGACGGCTCTACCGATCCCATCAAGCACCTCAACAACTTCGTGGGCGCCATAGTCCTTCACGCTAACCCTGATGCAATCATGTGCAGAGCTTTCCCACTCACGCTCAAGGGAGCGGCACGGATGTGGTTTAATAACCTGCCGCCACGGTCTATCGACTCGTTCAAAACCATGGGTAGACTATTCCGGATGCACTTCCAGGGCAGCAGGGTGCAACGGAAGATAAGTGCCCATCTCATGAACATGAGGCAAAAGTCCAGAGAAACCCTAAGGGCCTTCTTGGCCAGATTCAACTTGGAGGTGCTACAAGTAAAGGACATTGACGAGGCGGTTCACTTCGCTACGTTGAGAGCAGCGGTCACCGACCCAAAACTCCGATTTTCCATAGCCAAGAAGGAACCGGCCGACCTACAAGAACTCCTGGCGAGATGCGAGAAATTCGTCAGCGTCAATGAAATCTACGAAGCTAGCAAAAGTCTAGTGGATACCCCGCACAAGCGGACAGATGAGAGGCCAGACCTCACGCGGCCTGGAGAAAGTAAGCGTTCCAGGAGAGAGGAGGCACGAGCTAGGGGATTGCTCCAAATGAAATTTAGTGACTATACCCCGCTCAACAGGTCCCTTGGCGATGTGTACACCCTCATAGCTGATGATGGGTACCTACAGAGACCTCAGAAGATAGTGACTGAAGCAAAAAAGCGCAATCCAAACAAGTATTGCCAGTACCACTGCGACATCGGCCACACTACCGACGAGTGTCACAACCTGCAAGCAAAGATCGAAGACCTCATCCAACGAGGTTACTACAAGCAGTACATGGACCATAATGCACCAAGAGTGCCGGCCACCGCGGCCGAAGGTCGGAGAAGATTACCTCCCCCACCGCGGGAGAGAACTCCAGAGCCAGAGCCGAGGCGCCCCCGTGCAAATTGAACATCGATCCGGCCCCGTGCCGATGTGAGACCCATTCGGCCCAAAGATTTCACCAAGTGTGGAACGCATTGGGCCGAGGAGGGTAGATACGGCTCCGTGCCGAAACGAATATCGTCCCGGCCCCGTGCCGAAGTGAGACCCATTCGGCCCAAAGACTTCACCAAGTGTGGAACGCATTGGGCCGAGGAGGGTAGACACGGCTCCGTGCCGATACAAATATCATCCCGGCCCCATGCCGAAGTGAGACCCATTCGGCCCAAATATTTCACCAAGTGTGGAACGCATTGGGCGAGGAGGGTAGATACGGCTCTGTGCCGAAATAAATATCGTCCCGGCCCCGTGCCGAAGTGAGACCCATTCGGCCCAAAGATTTCACTAAGTGTGGAACGAATATTGTCCCGGCCCCATGCCGAAGTGAGACCCATTCGGCCCAAAGATTTCACCAAGTGTGGAGCATATTGGGCCGAGGAGGGTAGATACGTCTCCGTGCCGAAACGAATATCATCCCGGCCCCGTGCCGAAGTGAGACCCATTCGGCCCAAAAATTTCACCAAGTGTGGAATGCATTGGGCCGAGGAGGGTAGATATGGCTCCGTGTCGAAACGAATATTGTCCCGGTCCCATGCCGAAGTGAGACCCATTCGGCCCAAAGATTTCACCAAGTGTGGAACGAATATCGTCCCGGCCCCGTGCCGAAGTGAGACCCATTCGGCCCAAAGATTTCACCAAGTGTGGAGCATATTGAGCCGAGGAGGGTAGACACGGCTCCGTGCCGACGCGAATATCATTCCCGGCCCCGTGCCGATGTGAGACCCATTCAGCCCATAGATTTCACCAAGTATGGGCCGAGGAGGGTAGACAAGGATCAGTTCACATCGGATCGGTTCACTTCGGATCAGTTCACATCGGATCAGTTCACATCGGATTGGTCACTGTCGCTGCCTAAGTCACATGCCAATCCCATGACCACATCGGTGAATTTCCTTCAATAGACCGATGTATACTGGCCACAGTGCCCACATCGGTCCAGTCACATCGGATTGGTCACATCGGTCCAGTCACCTCGGATCGGTCACATCAGATCAGTTCACAGGGGATCGGTTCACATCGGATCAGCCCACATCGGTCCAGTCACATCGGATCAGTTCACATCGGATCGGATCACATCGGATCAGCCCACATCGGTCCAGTCACATCGGTCCAGTCACCTCGGATCGGTTCACATCGGATCAGCCCACATCGGTCCAGTCACCTCGGATCGATCACATCGGATCAGTTCACATGGGATCGGTTCACTTCGGATCAGCCCATGTCGGTCCAGTCACATCGGATCAGTTCACAACGGATCAGTTCACATCGGATCGGTCACCACCGCTGCCTAGGTCACGTGCCAATCCCGTGACCACATCGGTGAATTCCCTTCAATAGACCGATGTGTACTGGCCGCGGTGCCCACATCGGTCATATTGGCTCGGATCACGTGTTCAGCGCGAAACGGCCTCGGACATTCCTCCTCGGCAATGACCGACGTGATCGAGCCGTGGTGCCCACATCAGTCTCGTTCAGCCTCGGGCCTCTCTCCCGAATTTAATGACCAAGGAAGATGGGCCGCGGCGACCTCCTCGGCACGGATTGAGAGACCGAGGTGTCTTGACCGTGGCGGCCACCTCGGGTCCCTTCTATTTGAAAAGGAGGGTCCCGCTGTCAAAAAAAAAAATTTGAATGACCGAGGTGGCTTGACCGAGGCGGCCACCTCGGGTCCCTCTCATTTGAAAAAGTAGGACCCGCCGCCAACAAAAAAAAAAGAGAGTTTGAGAGACCGAGGTGTATTGACCGTGGTGGCCACCTCGGGTCTCTCCTTTTTTAAAAAGCAGGACCCGCCGCCAAAAAAAGAAAAAAAAATCAAAAAGCGGCAAAAATTCAAAGGAAAAAAGAAAAAAAAAGCAAAAAGCGGCGGAAATTCAAAGGAAAAAAGAAGACCAAAAAAAAAAGCAAGCAAAAAGCGGTGGAAATTCAAAAGGCATGGCTTGAGGTGGGCCAACCGAACTGACACCACCTCAGTCCCACTGGCTCGGACAAATAGGAGCGCCCAAAAAAAAAAAAAAGAAGAGAGAGAGCTACCGACCTAGGCCAACCGAGGTGGCCAGCTCGGTCAAGTGACCTCGGTTGGGCGACCTCGTCAAAAAAAAAAAAAAGGTCTTCCGCATTCGTCTTCCACATCAGGCATCCCACCTCGGCCATCACACATCGAGCATTCCGCATCGGCCCTGTCCTATCCGCATCGACCGAGGTGACTGAGCCGCAGTGTCCACCTCGGCACTCACCCCCAACAAACTCCGGAACCCCATCAATCTCCAGCACATCAAACACCACAACGGAGCAACGAGGCACGTTGTTGGGATAACGTTCGGTCAGTCTTCTTTGCACAAGCTGAAACTTACGCATTCAGCAGAGCAACGAGGCAAGTTGTTGGGGGGAAAGTTTTGGCATTCTATTTTTGCTCAGCCGAACCCTACAGATTCAGCAGGGCAACGAGGCAAGTGTTAGGGAATTACGCCACGCTGGCAATGCAACCTCGACACGTAGGACTCAACCTCGGAGCCACGTGGCGATCCCCTATTCGACGTAAGAAGGCCCCTCAAACACAAGAGTAAAGGGTAAAATCGACATTTTGGGATTTCTCCTATTCACTATAAATAGGGCGAATCCCAAGGTTTTCAGGTACACAACATTTACTGCCCATTACTCCACCTTGAGATTCACGCTCTGACACTTGGGTCGAAAAATCTCACCTCGCCCCGCACTTTTTCTATAATATCTTAGTGGCCTTGACACCGAGCCCATTGACTGTTCACAGAGCCTAACTTTGGTATCGGAGTGGACCCGAGGCATCCAGTCCGCCTCCCTTCTTTGCCTTTCCTTGTCTTGCAGGCCCAGTCAGCGAGGAGGACCCACGGGACGGATCTGGGCCGAAACATTAGGTATGTTGTTAAGATTTTTCACCATTTTCTATCGTTATCTGAATTTGTCTCTAACTGATCCTGGTCTTTGTTTAACAGATACATTATGTCTAGACGTCGTCGAGCGGGAAAATGATCGTATATGCTTGGTATGCACAGGCCACATCCCCCTCCTGTCTTATATGATGAGAGGTACTTTCGGTCGAAGGCGGCCGCTTCACGCTCAGCATGGTTTCGAGCAAAACATATAGAATCAGGCCGTTTTGTCAACTTGGAGCATCTTCACCGCTTTGATGTGGAGTCTACTTTTGGGATAGTAGGTTGGTTACCCCTTATCCAGTATAGGGAGACTACTCGTCCCAACTTGGTAAAACTATTTTTCACCAACCTGAAAATGGAAGGTGACTTAGATGATTGGGAGCATGCTAGAGATCTTCGCATGACCAGCTATGTGAAAGGGGTGATGATTTCATTTAGCGTAGCCGAACTAGCGGCTCTTTTGGAGATTCCCGACGACGGGGAACTCATTTATTGTCTGCCCAGAGCCAAAGGATATCTCACTGAGGACTTACGGGCAGTCATCGCCGCGCAGATCTTATTACCTGGTAAAGTCATGTTGGCTTCTAACCTACGTCCCCAGCCTCGCCTTTTCTGCCGGATCATTCTGCATGACATTGTTCCCCAGAGTGGACATTATGGAGAGTTATCCCAGTTGACTCAGTACCTCACCTACTGTGTGGATACTCGGAAACGGGTTTGCTTACCTTATTTGATTATGCGGGTTATGATTTATGCAGCCATGCCTAGTATATCGGGCAATCTCCCCTATGGTAGGTTGATCACAGCTTTGTTACAGCGTCTAGGTGTGGATATGCAGGGTGAATTGGCTGGGGAGATCACCATGAGTTCTGATATAGATGCCGAGGCCATCTATAAGATGCAGATGAACGATCTTGAGCTCAGTGATGAGGAGTTACAGGCTCGTCCTCTCCTACCTAGGAACCATGCGGCCCTTGCAGTAGCAGTAGCTGCAGCAGCAGAGGCAGCCGAGATGGGAGACGATGGGGATGCACACATGGAGGACATCCCAGCACCTGTACTCCAGCATTCTCCAGTTGCAGGTCCTTCTAGGCCTTCTCCAGTTGCTGGACCATCTAGGCCTTCTCCAGTTGCTAGATCATCTAGGCCTTCTCCAGTTGCTGGACCATCCCATTCCCCTTCAGACCCAGTGATGAGCATGCTTACAGAGATCAGAGACACCCAGAGAGGCATCCTTGATACTCAGAGAGGCATCCTAGATACCCAGAGAGGTCTCATGGATTCTCAACGAGAGATGGGTTAGGAGTTGGGGCGTTTAGCTCGTAGCCTACGGATCACACAGGACCAGGTTCATTGGCTCAGAGAGGTGTACGAGCAGGACTATGATATTGCAGACCCGGTACCATCCAGGCCCGCTACACCACCTTAGGCAGATGTAGTTTTTATTTATGTATTTTATTTTTGTTACTAGAGTAACTGTCCGACTTGTGGACTGTACTCTGTTGTTCACTTATACTAAAGAAAATTTTATGAAATGATTAATTTGTTTTCTTTAAATTCTTCAGTGTTTATAATTGTTCTTCCATTATTAGTATATTATACATCTTTCTTAAGTCTCAGGCATCAAACAAGCTTATGGTGTGTTCTTATTAAAGTTTTCAATTTTCCTAACTCAGCTCATTGGACACAGTTAGATGCAGAATGATTAGCTGGACAGAGCCTAGGGCTCTGATACGAAGTTGTCACACCCCAATTCCGGCTGAACCAGAAGTGTGAGTAAATCGGCTCTAAACTACGGTTCACACCAAGATCTCAATTGACCGTGTCAACCAATCATTCTCAAGCAGTCTAACATAATCAAAGATTAAATACATAGCAGCGGAATATAATTAAATGAACTGAGTACTATGTTATAATTAAAATAAGTACTCCAATTATTCCATCATTCACCAAAATTTAAATAATAATTATTACAAAGAATTAACAAAATAAACCCATCACTGAGAGAATACACAGAACGAGCACTCGCATGACGCATCATGCTTGTCCTCTACAGTCTGTGATTCCAAAGCCGCCAACGAGCTGTAAGCTGGAGCAGACATGAAGTCTTCCACTGAGTAACCTGCATCAAGATCTGAAAAAGAATAGGATATATCCGGGTGAGCTCACAACATAGCTCAGTAAGTACTAGACCAATGCAACAGTACAATATGCATGGGATAACATTACAATTTGGGTCAGGTATAACTTGCAAGTGTGCTATGGTAAGGTTTGGCGGTCACTGCACCTCCATGCACGAGAGTGTGAGCACACGCAACAGTCAGGCACTTACCACACTATTGCTGCTGCCCCACATCACTCACTCCGGTATGGAGATAGGACTCGAGTCTGGCGGGCAGGAAGAACCACAATCCCACGTCCTCCCCCTGATACCCTATACCGTACCAATACCTAAACCCCTATTGGCAAGGGCTTGCAAGTGGGTTCCTTTTCTAACCAGTCCTAAATGTCAATACAGTATCAATGTCCCTACCCCAGCACGGCTCCCTACGATATAGAGATAGGGCTCGAGTTTGGTGGGCAGGAAGAACCACAATCCCACGTCCTCCGCCTGATACCCTATTCGCACCAAGTCTGCTAAAGTAAAAGGCTATATGACCCTACCCCAGCACAACTCCCTACGACATAGAGATAGAGCTCGAGTCTGGTGGGCAGGAAGAACCACAATCCCACGTCCTCCCCTTGATACCCTATTCGCACTGAGTTTTCTAAGGTAGAAGGCGATACGAGAAAAGTGTTAGCTGTGGATATATCCAGGGTTCCACTCCCCTTCACATTCCATACACTAACTAAAACATACACATGCCTAACATCCAACAATCCTAGCATATGAAATGCATGAATATACAATAATAAAAGAACAACTACATGGCATGTGAGATGCACAGACATCAAACAACATATCCAGATACAAATTAAATCACAAAGGCTTACTGTTAATTAGTTATTTAGGTTTGGGATCTTGTTCCTTACCTGACATGTGATAAAACTCCCACTCTGCGTCACAGGGTTTACTCACGTTGTCTACAGGTCCTACATAAGCATATATTTAAGTTAGAATTTATTTATTAAGGTTACATAGGTCAGAACCAGGTTTGGCCAAGCAGACTAGTCTCGGAAACCATACCGATCGCAGGTACCGGTTGCAGTGTTGTGCAACCGGTATGTGCAATCGGTATATACCGGTTGCACTTACCGGTTTCACTCAGATCTCACTGAGTGAGACCGGTATGTGCCTGCGGTATATACCACAGGCCCATACCGCTGGACCTTGCGTCCAACCGTTATACCCTACGGTTTGGATCCGAGAGCGAGATCTTGGATCTCCCCTCCTTGTCGACTAATGATTAGGTCTCTAGGGTTTCTCCTATCCCCCACTAAGGTCCAAGCCTTTTAATGGCCTTCTGATTTCAGCTAGAATGCCGTATCAAACCTAGGTTAGATCCGAATGAGGAAAACAATGGAAATTATAGGGTTTCTGGATCGCTGCGCCGCTTCGCGACTCCAATCCGACATCCTAAAATTACTAAGAGGATAGAGCACTTACCGGCGGTGTCTGTCGGTTGGCGGCGCTCTTCCTTCCTGGGCGGCTTCCACCTCCTTGGTCCTTCTCAGTTCTTCTCCAGACGGCTAGGGTTTTTGAGAAGGAGCAATGGAGTGTCTCCTTCTCTATTAATAGAGGGAGGCCGTCCATGGGAAGCCTTCCCACAGTTGGAAACTTTTCAAGTTTCCATTCTGAGAGAAAGGCCCACTGGAGTCCGTCTCTAGCCGAAATCAAGTATACCGGTCGCACATACCGATTGGAGTGCCCACAACCGGTATACCATACGGTTGCACTGACCGCAACCGGTATAGTCAAACCGGTATGAGACTTAGGTATTTTTTACAGTTTTTCTTACCTAAAATTTGAGTGGCTGGTCACCCGGCTTCGTCCTCCGGTCCGGTTATGATTGGGAGACCTGTCATCATATATAACCATGGATTAGACCCGATTTTAGAGCACGGTTCTTACATGCATCATCAACTAAAAATATTCGACGTCAAAAGGGTAAGCACACATCACGGCTCAGTGAACAAACAAAACAATGCAACAAACATATGCATGCATTCAATTCATATCTATGGTCTAATTTTTAAGTTTGCAATGTGCTATAGAAAGGTTTAGCGATCGTCGCACCTCTATACACGAGTGTGTGAATCCGTCCAATGGATCAAACACCATTGCCGTCCCACATACACCCACCATGGAATAGAGATAGTGCCAAAGTGTCCGGATCAAACACCGCCAACACTTCCCCTGATGCCCTAACCATACCAACACGTAAGCCCCTATTGGCGAGGACTTGCAAACTGGGTTCGCAACTAACTAATCATAATACCAAATAGTGTATCCAAGGCCTTACCCCAGCATCCCTCAATACGTCCATAGAGATAGAGCTAAGGCCCCCCGACAGAGTCAGAGACCACACAGTCCGAGACCAACTCCCCTGATGTCCTATGACGTAATAGTTCTGCTAAGGTAATGATGATACGATGATGTTAGTGGACAAGACTTGAGTAGAGATAGAGCTAGAGTCTGGTGATGAGGTCAAAGACCACCATGCCACGTCCTCCCCCTAATGCTCCACTCGCATCCAACACACCAACCACACACATACATTCACATGCCTATTCCTATCATCATCATCATCATCATGTTATAAATAAAAGAAATTAAATATGTATGAACAGTATTAGCAAGAATATTGGATGACATGTGAGATGCACATTACAAGCATATAAGCATAGAATCAATCATGGCTTTGGACTCAATAAAAATAAATAAACAGTTTGTTATTAATCAATTAGTTTAGGTCTTGTTTTCTCACATGTTAGCAATACTCGATGTCCTTCCAAGCCTTGAAATTCTCTTTGAATTGATTTAACAATCTAAAAGTTATATGAATTTAAGTTAGGGTTCATATGTGACATGTTACAGTAGTTGAAAATCGAAACAGAGCACTGATAGGTGTCTGATTGGTCCTATAGTCTCATGCTGTATCGACCTGACTGTCTACGGTCGATACCCTATGGTCGCATATGGTGCGACCGTAGCTGCGACCATATGATTTCTAAAATCTTTTTGAATGCCTATGGTCGATCCTCTGGTCATACTGGTCATGCTATGGTCGACCATAGTTGCGACCTTGAGATTTCTGGTCACAGTCTACATGAAATTTGAGTTCTTCTTAGGTCAATTATTCTATTCTTCAATGGGTTTTACTCTAAGGTCATCCAATGGCCATCATTAGTAATTTCTTATCAACCCTAATCATCAAATTCACTCCTCATGGTTCTCCTTGAGATTTTCTCAAGGAAATCACATAGATCATAATAGGTTGATATTGCCTATCTTCCATAGAAGTCTTATTCTTTAGAGTTTACATCTCCAAAGATTTGTTTCATACATTTGCCTGTGATAGAGAGCCAATCTCCTCTAGGCAAATTCTTCTCCTTAGTTTTTTCCTCTTCTCCTTCTCTTCCTTCTCTTCCTTCTCTTCCTTCTCTTTCTCTAGGGTTTACTAATGTTCTAAAAGAGTGAAAAAGGGCTGAGGGACATCCTTTATATAGAGAAAAAAATCTCCATATAGAGTCCTCTTTCAATTAGAAAAGTAATCCCTTAGTTTAGGAAAGTTTTCAAAACTCGGAGTCTGATCTGGGTTCTTAAGGTCGATCATACGGTCACATAAACCGTCGACCGTAGGGTCGAAATCATCGACCGTGGGGTTTTGGATTTGAGATTTTTGGTTCCCTTCCTTATGGCCGACCATCCTACCCAGGCATGCGACCTTAGGTATATTTTTAGTGTTTTTAACTCGATTCTCATACCTGGTTTGTGATCTATCTTCACACGCTCGATCCACTTGGTCTAGGAATGATGGGAAGACCTGGCACGACACGGTTAGACCAAGTTAATGGAGTGCGGGTCTTACACCTATAGTGGAGCAAACGAAATGAATCAGTAGCAAGAAAAATAAGATACCCAAGAATTATGTATAATGAAGGAGGAAGATGTACCTCAGCCATGGAAAGGGCCCTTAGTACTTCAGAACGACCAAGTTCTCTATTGGTAGAACTTGAAGGTTCATTCACCAGAGGGTGGAATTCCAACTTTTCACCATCGGCGACGACGATGGGAAGCTCACCAGAAGGAGTTACAGAATCAGTATCTTTTTTGTCACCAGCAATGGTGGTGAGAGCTACACCAAGAAGATTTATGGGGTTAAGATCCATGTTAACATCAGATGAAGCAGGAGCAGCTCGGTCCGGAGACCCAATGGTTATGCTCTTGCTTGAGGGCATTTATGGAATGACCTTCCGTTTCTTAGAAGAATCTGGGTTTGCAACAGCTTTACCCTTATCTTTAGTTTTAGCTCTGCGGAAAGTGGAGTTAAAATTGAACTTTGGAGTCTCATGCTTTCCCACTGTATCAAGTTAAGAAGAAGAAAAATGTGAGCAAGTCTACAAACAAGCAATTCTGATATAAAGTAAAAAAACCCAAAAGACCTACTAGAATCAATCTCCTCAGAGTTATCAGATTTACTCGCTTCAACAACTTCGGAAGATTTGATTTTGGACTTTGATAGACGATGATTGAATGCAATATTTAAGGGAAGAGATTCAAAATCTTCAACCTTAGCCTTGGCAGAGTTGAGATAAACGTCATGGTCGCCAATAAGGTAACACCCAAAAAGAGAAAAAAGTTATATATTGCAAGCTCATGGTAGGAAATTTCGATTCCTGAATTCTTTTTAAAGGATTCAAACGATTTGCTTTCAGACGAAGACAACTTGGGAAGTTTATTATATCCTTTTGAAGGATGGAAACGTCAGATATTAGACATTGGTAACGGATCTCCGTTATCTAATCTAACAAAGAAAAAAAAAAGTCCTAGTGTGGAATGGACGATTTTTTGGAAGCCAGAATCTCAGGGATGGCTTTTCTCTTATTAAAGTGGTACCAACCCATATGAGATTTTATACCAGAAGAGTCAGCAAGACTATTGTCAATGTTGAATCAAAACATCCTCCTAAACAGGTTGATAGAAGGGAAAATTGCCCGATGTTTGAAATAAATCCAGAATGCCATTAATAAACCCCAGGAATTTTGAAGTATTTGGGTTGGAGCCATTTGATAGAACTCAAGAATGCGGATAACTTTGATAAGAATTGGGAGTCGGAATCTGCTCACAAACATTTCCTCATATACGCAGATTTCATCAGGCTTAGGGTTGTTGGGAGGTTCATTCTTCTCAAGAATTTGAAAGATGTAGCGGTTAGCAACAAAATTTTTCTTCCTACAAAAATCTAATTTCTGCTGGGTAATTTCAGACCGATTTCCAGCGTAAGCAAATTGATTCAGAGATGGAATAGTAAAAGCAGTTACGGGAGGGTGATTCCCAGTTACCACACTCGTTGTGGGTAATTGGGGCTGATTTATGCTTTCACCTTGAAACGCAATGATAACTTTATCCATAACACAGTTTTCTATTTCTTCGGATGAAGAAGATGGTGAGGAGTATGAAGACATGGTTAAAATAACTAGGCAAAATGAAGAAGACTTACTGATTTCTTTTTCCTCAAAAGGCTGAAGCACAAAGGTTCTTGGGGACGATCCAAGCTGACTTCCCACGCGAAGGGTTCGGAAGAAGATAAGTTTTGACAAAGACAAACCCTATTAAACTATTATAAAAAGGTGCAACCCTTCGATTCAAGGTTCGAAGCTAATTGCAAAAAAAAAAAAAGTGTCAGATTAGCCCAAAAGATGATTTCTACATTTTCATCATTGAGAAAGTTTAGAAAGCGGGCAAGATGCAAATAAGATCCTTGTAACTGAGATGCCTCGATTCAAGAGACATTATAACACTATAGTAGGTGAAAGCTGTCCACGATAATTCGTACCATAGCTAAGCTGAACAGAAGCTTTAAGGTGAGTGGAACAGCTGTATACCATCAAGAATAACTTTTGATAAAGACAAAGTTGAAGCAGAATGCGCACTGCACAATAGGGAGCTTCACACTATCGGTAAGTCGATAAACAGAATGACTTAAAAGAAAGGTTTGATCAAACAACCTGCAAAGCTCGATAGGATGGAGGAATCATATTGCTAAGTTTGTTTTTCCTCTTTAAGTCAGTTCGACAAAGTAAGGGATAATTGTTAATACAATAGATTGTCTACCAATAATGCATGGACACGTAGAATGTTGAAGATCAAGACATTTGTCCCAACAAATGTGCGACACCAAATATCAACAGAATCACTCTATTTTGTTGACACTTGGATAGATTTATTGGCCTATAACTGTATTACAACCTTCTACATGAGCAGATGTGTGTCTACATTGGTAGCCACTACATCCAGTAATGGACTTCACGTAACCAACCACGATATCCACCATCACCATACAATCCACTGTCGGATTCACATTCGACGGCTAAGACTCAGCAAGTTGTTCATATAACCACCCACGTTATCTAACGAACTATAACCACTCCGATCAGTTATCCAAAATCTATAAAGAATAGGTTCAGCCTTCGATCAAGTAAGTTCATTTTTTCGGTAACCATTGACAGATTTAGACCTTACCCTTTACTAAAATAAATGTCTATGCATGGGGCATTTCATTCTGCTTGATCCAAGGACTGATTTAAGCATCGAAATGGCCTTCGGACTGCAAAGTCCATCTTCTCAATGCCTTGTTTCTTATTTCAAGCACCCTTAATTAGTCGCTCTTTGTACAAGTTATTCGCTAAGTGTTATAGGTCACTTTGTTCGCACCATAAATCTCACGAGTCATTATCTATTACTGACAAAGTAGGACAAAGTAGTCGAGATTCCTCATCCAGTTCTTTGCATCAACACATACCACAACAGATATGATCTTAAGTTGATTTATACGAACCCCACGTCCACATAATGAAGCTAGAAAATGATCCAGTTCTTACTTTTTAAACGATGCTCACAAGACACCTACCGCCTGTGTTGACTTATCCCCAATCCTAATGACTTGCCAACAAACTATCATTAATCTGACTGTCTTCCATTCCATGATAGATTACCAAACAAGTGTCGATTCCTTTCGTTTTTTAGTTAAAATTATTTTCAAGAGATAAGATAAAAAAAATTCGTCTTTTTTTTTGTGTTTTTAATCTCTTGAATTCATATAATGAAATTTTTTAACACCTAAAATATTAGGTCAAAACAAATACATCTCAAAGGAAATTATGGGGAAGAGAAAATTATTCATTATATGACATCCCTGCTAATTTAATAAAGATCTCAACCTTCTTTCAAGCATGTGATATTCCCATTGGCACCGATCCGATCAACGACAGGTGTTCAGTGTCCATCGGCTCAACGCAAACCTCCCTCATCCTTTCAATCTAAATATCAAATATACTCTTGTATATTAATTAGGGTGGAACAAGTTTTGACAACAGCTAGTGTCAATTATAAAGCCCCTTTAAAGTTCCTATATACTTGTTTCGGATTGAAACTTGAAACTTGATCACATAATGACTGTTGGGAGAATAGTTAATATCGGTATATACATGTACTCTCTTTAAGATCTCATCACTGTCCATATCCAATAGGTCCCACACTCATGAGGTGGGTTCCTCACCACATCGACAATGATGGGATCCCATGAAGAGTACATGTATATGCAGGTGACGAAGTTAATGGCATTTTCTATAATACTTGTAAATTCTGGATCATACAGTTAGCTTTCCTATTCGACAAAAATGAATCTTGTCCAATTGGTTTTTTAATATTCTTATATTGAGTAGGTACCACGTCAGTATAGTTCATACGTGTAGTCACAACACACACGCATTTGGGATTCCATGAAAAATGAGACATATATGAAGGGGTAATAGTCTTAATGAGCCCTGTCTATATGACATTGTCATGTCAATGGTCCATTGATATCGATTTTTTTTATGCGTATTCATCGAATTATGACAGAAACCATAATATACAAAGATATCTTCAGTATTTAAGAGAGACGATTTGAATACGAGAGTAGGTGGGAAGTTTTGCACGAGCGCCAGTGTCAATCAGAATATCTTATTCTTAATTAACTCATTATTGACAAAACCCAAGGCGTTATTGAATCCTAATTCTTGGAGAAAGAATATATGTTAATTAAGTTTTTTTTTTATGAGAAATAAGTTAATTAAGTTGATGATTTAGGTACACAAGAAAGAAAGAAACGAGGAACATGGCCCAAAAAAACCTTGATCACTAATAAAAATAATGCTCCAAACGATACAGATCACATTTCCACCAAAATAAATAAATAATTATTATTTATTTATTTTACATCAGGAAATATCCAAGGATGATGGGTTGTGTTGCCTTGTTGGAGAAGTTGAATGTTCCTTTTATGAGGAAATTAAAGTTGGGGAATGTTCAGTTAAACCTTTTTTAGGGAAGACTATCAATGGAAGGCCTCATCCCTTTTGTTTACAAAGTAATCAAGAAAACTCAGATTAGTAGGAAATACGAATGCCTTTCAGCAGGAGAGGAATAATCATAAAACAATGCTGATTATGACACCAAAGCTCATGTGTATTCGACGCCGCAACCCAAAAAGATCGGCAGTGGTGGTAGGTGACATGAAGATCATAGCAATTTTCGATGACTTATCTTTCACCGGAGAAGACATTGAAGGGGCCTAATCCCATGTCTAAGGCTCTCTTTGGTTTGTATTATATAATGTATTATGAGTTATTTGTGAGAAATCAATTATGATAATAAATTATGAGTAATAAATAATGATCGTTTGGTACCACTAAACATAATACATTATATAATGAGAAATATAAACAATCACCTAATAGATTATTCTAATAATGATAAACAGCTACTCACCTATTTGTAGATAATGAATTATATCGATTTATTTTAATTATAAATAGACATTTTAAATCATACCAAACAATCATAAATTTTATAATATATTATATAATACATTATATAATACAAACCAAAGAGAACCTAAGAAAATTGTAAGTTTTAGGAAGTCATCAAATAGAATGTTTGTGTACATAAATTGAAAGGCTAGCTTGTAGTAATGGAGTTGGAATTCTCTGCTATCATCTTCAGTTCCTCCTATTTTTTTTCACCTCTTTCTTGAGATTAAGCTGGGTTTTATTGTTTGAGATTGGTTAAGATATGACGAATGAGGAGAGAGAAAAACCTCTCCCAATTTACATGTCTTTTATTTTAAGGAATAATTTTAAGTTGTAAATTGTATTATACAAATATGGAGTAAGTTGCGGCTACAATGAAGGTTTGGTATATAATTTTTTAAAAATTTTTGGTTTAATGATCATATCGTTTGATTTCCTTAACTCTGGCTGAAGAAAAACTATTTAATCATCTCTGGCATAAGTGACTTGATTCAAGCATGAGATTATAGGATCCAATATAGGTTAGGTTCAGAATTAGACCATGCGCACTTGGGCTACTTACATGGATTCATATTGAGATAGAGAAATACAATAAGGGGAGTGACACGAATAGAGATCATCTCCAGTGCTGGACAAGCTCCAACGTTGATCGGATGGGCTCTATTAAGAAAACCGGCATACCAATATATTGGTATGCATGTTTTATGATTCTAGTCAGTCCAATCTGAGCTGGACGGCTAGACGGACTGGAGATGATCTGTTTTGGAGTGACACTCCTTAAAAGGAAAAATATTTTTAAGCCATCTTTAAATTGGAAACAAATTTTGTTCAGAATTTCTTACTTGGAAAAGTTAGGTCAGTCTCCAAAAAAGAGCAAAAGAAACCTACTTCATTGACCAAAACTACTCAATTATAATAAAGCAACATCCAATGCTCTCTATGCATGTTGTCGGATCACTGGACACATAGCTCGATGAATGGGGTTGTACGCCTAGTGATCCAACACCGTCGGAAGCACTCGCTGGGCAGCCCAACACTAGAGAGGGGATCTGATCCATGTGATGGCAGATCCCATACCTGTATCATTTATATATTAATATTACTTTTTCCAGAACTCAACAGGAGGTAGAAGCTGCTTTAAATTACAAAGTTGTCATTTTGTATTATTAATTTCTTTTGTTTTTCCTATAACAATTCAAATTTTTGGAACTTTTAACCATTTTTTTTCTTTCTTATTATAGATTGAAATTTTACCAGTGCAGTGCGATGAATATAAATTCCTCTATCACATGTACTTATATGTTGGTGAACGTAATATGTCACCAAGAATGGTGACATTCAAAAGTTGTAAAAAAAAAAAAAAAAAATAAGGGTAACAACTCCAACATTGCCTAATCAAATTTAAGTGAGATAATAACAAACCAAACCTAATTAACCTCAAGTAGATGCCACATCAGCTACCTTGCTGAAAACTCATTTTAAGAAGAAACCAAAGCAGAGAATATTTTAGCAACTACACCCACCCCCACCCACCCACCAAGAAGGGGATTTTTTTTCTCTGAAAACGACTTAAAGTAGAACCTAGTTTTATCAAAACCAAATACAAAACAAGGACTCAAACAACTTTTGAACCAGAAATGCCAATTTTATATCATAATTCAATGAATGCTGCATAAGGTAGATGGATATCTTCTGCAATGGGTAGAAGTAGAACTACCTAATTTTCTGGGGAGTCAACAAAAGAGACAAATTGATTCCGATTGGAAAAATGAGTTTGGATCATCTGCATATGCAAGTATTTTCTGTAAGATTATCACTGTCGATATGGTGTGGGACCCACTTCTAGAGTGTGAGAGCCACTAGATATGATGAATAGTGATGCAATCTAAATCTAAAAGGGGATACAATTACATGTAAATGAACTATTCCAGAAAAAACCATACCATAACAAAGAACAAAAGCTGGATAGTCTTTGTGATCAGTAATAATAAAAAAAAAAACTTCTATTATTCCATTCATAAGCTCATCACCACAACAAATCTGCTAATTCTCTCTTTTTTTTAGAAGAAAATTTGAGGGCTATCAAGTATCCATGGAGGGTCTCATCCCTCTTGTTTACAACACAATCAAGAAAACAAAGAGTCATCGGAGATACGAGTGTCTATCAGCGGGAGCAGCACAAGCTTATAGCTATGCCGATTTAGACGCCAGTAGTACTGGTCCAACACCGGCGCCTGAAAAGATGGTCACCACATTCAGTGTAGAACATGGTCGTCTCCAGCGGTACAACTCTGCTGTAGAATTATCCAGCCGGTGTTATTCACCTGAGAACAAGGTGAAGGGGCCTCGTATGTCAAAAGAAATGGTGGGTTTCAAAAGCCATCGGCTTTTCACGTGTGTAAATGGGTTGCAGTGTTAAATGTTAATCCTTCTCTTCTGGTTTCATGTTTGGAAAGCCTGGGAAACGACCTCAAACAGGAGAAGGCTAGCTACTTAATTTATGAATCTTTTCATATGGGTTGGGGAGGAATCTCCAGATATTCATTCATAGTTTTTCCTCTCTTGTTTAATATATTCTAGCTATTTTCTTTTTCTTTTTTTTTTTCTTTTTTTATTCAAACAAAATGTAAAAGTTGATAATTCATGAGATCCCCCAAAGGAAGAAAGGGTGGGGTGAGGGAGAGAGATTGTTTGAAAGGACAAACAAATATGTAGTATAATGGAAGATCATGTTTAATTTATTGTTTAGTATTGTTCAAAGTTCCTTGATCATATTTGGGTAAATTTTCATTAGTCACTCTAAACTTAATTTACATTTACCCAAATTCTCCAATAGAACACTTGGAGAAGGCTTTTAAAATAATCCAGATTACCCCCTCAATGGTATATTTTCATTATTTCATTTTTAAATCTACCTCCTTAGTGTCTTTTCCAGAGATCTAACCATGTATTGCGTGATTATTAATGTTATTTATCCCTTTAATGTCTATATGTCATTCTAATTTTCACATGGCCATTCTTAATCCAACATGGTATGGTATTTGATGTATGAGATATTGATACACGAATTTTATAGCACATTGTCTATCTAATGTATTAATTTTAGCTAAGTATGAACTGAAATAATTTGATGCTTTTATAAGTCTACTAATTCAGCGGAAAAAATACAGAGAATGTACTATATGATTCAAGGTGTCTATGTGACTGTTAAAATTAAATATAGATATTAAAGGGATAATATATCATTAATAATATAATACAAAGTTAGGCCACCTTAGTACATATTTAGGACTGAAAAGGCAGATTTAAAGGTGAGATGAAAAACTAGTGAAAATATGCCATGGAGGGGTAATATGCGTAATTTAAAAATCTAGGGAGAAGGAGAGTACAAGTGACAGTTTTTTTTTTTTTTTTTTTTTATTGGGGAAATCAGAAAAGAGGTATTTTTAAGGGGACTTTGAGAAAATATAGGTTTAGGGCATAGACAAAAAAAAAAAAAAAAAAAAAAAACTTCATAAAAGGCGAATTACAAATACAGGGGGTGGCGAGGAAGGGATTTGTTCTTTTTCGAGGATGAGATGCTCTGAACCATGAATTCCCTTACCTTAGGGACAGACCAGAAAAATTTTTCCCATACTTAATTTTTTGGATTTTTTCTTTTAGCCCAGTGGAAATGACTATCAAGCCAGCTGACTGTCCTATTCCATCAGCAATCGTGAGATGCAGCATATTTGTTGCGAGACACTGAAATCAGCATGATGGCACACCAGCCTGATCATCTGCATCTTGAATCATGTGATTTATATGACTGGATAGATAGGCCATGATATCCAGTGATACTCTGTCTCGCTTGGAACCCTGGGTTTTCAGTGATAAATTCTGAAGTGCTACTTATTAAATATCGATGTTGTGTTTGTTGGGTTCCATCCAATTAAGGTCATCTCCAGCCCCAAGGGGCTTAGCTCAGTTGTTAAAAAATCACACACCTCATATTAGTCATTTGAGAAGGTAGAGAGCAGTAAGACATTACAAAAGAGTAATCTTCCTAAGCTACCGGTTGTATTATCAGTTCTTGACAACAAAATTGATGCTGCCCAAAACCTTTTAATTAAATCACAGGAAGATAACACACCAAGCTGATTCATCACCTCTATCACATAAATGGCAAAGAAGAGATCTATGTGGTTGGCAAAATCTATGAATCTTTGACTTTGTTGGTCTGGCATCAAGGAGACATTTCCAAAGGAACATCTTAAATTTTGGTCTACCGAGAAATTTCCCTTGTTTTGACCATGGAAACGTATCCTAAACACTTTTCTCATTAAAAGTCTTTGTATCATTTGATACCCAAGATTGTGTTTGCTATCTCCACCGGGAAGATGGGCAGCAGCAGGGAGCAGATTTCAATTCCTGTCATTTTGGATAAGATCACTCACATTGCATGAAAATATGTTTAGGTACAAGTACTGGGATTATGCAGTTTGGCAAGTGGGTATCCTTGGATCATCACGCAAAAACTCTTCAGTTGATCCTACAATAGTTTGAAAACCTGTCAGGACAACATGTAAACCGGAAAAAAATCTATATCTACCCTTCCTTAAACGCTACCATCATGTCAGCCCTGGGTTTCAGTGAGATGAAACAATCAAGCAAATACCTAGGCTTTGCTCTCTTCACTGATTGAGCAAAAAAAAAAGGAGGATTATTAACATCTAATCAAATGGAGTGAAACCAGATTCAAATCTTGGTTCTAAATTACTCTCCGCTGCCAGTAGGGCTACACTTATACAGTTTGTCGTGGCATCTATACCACCCATTTGAATAGCATCAACTTGGCAAAGCAGAAAAGTTCAAATGGCCAGATAAACTTGTGCACCTTCCTTTTGTTTTGGTCAGCTAAGCGAACAGCTTTCCTAGCAATCAACATATCAGCTTGCCGCCCAGGAGGCAGCTTGCTGTATCATACAAAGTTGGGCACAACACAAATTTGGATCTGAAAATGATACCAGAGGGGTTTGCACCAGAAGACCCAACCATGCCCTTCGCTTTAAGCTTAATACTTTGCAGTGGCATCGCGAGCTTCGGTCCCAGCCCGCTTGATGTCTCCTGGAATGGAATGGCCTGATTGACATCCCCAAATGGTATGATGGGCATTGTCTTTCCTCTTGTGATCAAAGTGCTGTAAGCCCTACAATATCAACTAAATAAGTGGATGTGAGCGAGTGTAGGACTGTTTCTTACCTAGGGGTGACAACTCCAGCCCTAACCAAAGCAATTGCATCGTTTGTCCCAATGATGGCGCCTTAATCTCATCCGTATTCAATCGATGGTGTCGATTTTCATATAGCACCTCTTTCACATTACATAAGTAAGAAGGAGGTGAGCTACTCCCCGAAAATGCCCTGCCTGTAGGTTCGTTTGTCATTGGGGCTAAGCAGCAAAGAAGAAAGTCCTTCCGCTCTGTTGGTGGTCCATGATCACCAGAACAAGCAAGCAACGGAGGGAGTCCCTATTTGAATAAGCTGATCTACAATCACCATCACTAATGCCCCTGTTGAGTTTTTGTTTTCTATTGGTGTGGCACTGCTGGATGCTTCTGAACCATAGGAAGAGGAGGAAAGAAACAGCTGGTCAATTTTCATATCACGGAAGATCCGTATGAACGAGACCGTACAGTACACTGAACACCAACCCAATCTGGACCACAAACAGATGGAGTAAGAGCAGCTGTGGCCAGGGATGAGAAGCTTGGTGGATTAGCTCAGGTAGTCACACATACACCCTAGTAAATGTTCCTCAGTGTTAAGGCATCCCCGTGAAGTGGGGTCTTCAATCAACCTTCAGAATATGTTACTGCACTATATACTGTTGTTTGGTTTGCCGTTAGAGAACAACCAACTCAGGGTCCTGCTTGACCTATACAATCAAGAGTTAAGAATCTGTTCCCATTACTAAAAAGTTCCATATGAGAGGATGATCAGCTAGCTCACTAATGTTGCTCGTCATTTGTGAATTTGGAAATAGAAAAACTTCAATTTATTAATATCCCTCGACACCATCTACAATTCCGTAAAAATCTTTTTCCATCACTAAAAGTTTACATAGGAGAGGACGATTTGCTTGCTCATACCATTGCTCGTCATTTGTGAATCTGGAAATAGAATAACTTAATTTTTTAATTTTCCCTTGACACCACCTACAATTCAATTCAAGATTTCTAAAATATTTCCCTTAAAGTATAGGGTATGAAAGCCTTTTAAATGCATTTCACAAAAAAGAGAGAGAGTAGAATTCCTTCTTCCCCTAGTCCCCCAGCGAGTGATGAGTGAGAATAGAAATCCAAATTGGAAGTACACCAGCAATATTAATCAAGTAGAGATAAAAATAGTTGTCTTTTGACAGTAACTCTCGGTCATACATCTAAAAACCCTTTCAACCCTAGGTTAAACAGAATAATATATAAGGGATTAAAATATAATTAAGATTATACCTTAAATAACTGGTTTTTGAAACACGACCAATCTGAGTCATTTGATGCAACCAAACCGCCCCCTTCTGTGCTTATGGACTCTGCACACACATTGGGTCTCTCAGGAGGAATCTCTACTTTGTTTTCCCTATTGCAAGCAGGCTCCTCATATGCAGATTCAAGATGCTTAAAACCATCGTTTAATGTCACATCATCTCTTTCCGTCTGACTATGCTCATAATTAAGATCAGACTTTATATGACTACTACCACAATAACTGACTTCTTCTTCTTCATCATCTGAGAGCCCTCGACAGCAATCCGGTTCTTCCATCTCAAAGATTCGACTAACTAATCCATCTCTCCATGATATCCGCAATCGTGACAGTGACTGCAACTGCAGCGAATTCTCAAAGCTGGAACATGAAAAGCCCACACCAAAATCATGCAGAGGCTTCCAAAGTTGTGCCCAGTCAACAGAATTTAAAGGTGTAACTGGTTGTGAGAAGTGGGCACTCAAAGCAGGCAGTGATGGAATTTCAGCAGCATCCCACATTGATATTTGGCTTTGGGGAGACAAATGTGTGTTGTGCAAAATATCAACCGTTGTATCAAATCCAAGCTGATGTTCTCGATGACTGTCCCCATCCAAGCAAGACAATCCATATCGTCTATATGAGCTTGAATCTGACTGTGGTGTGCAGATAACATTCCCACTACCCACAGAGTCCCACGAGAATGGAGAGTTATCTTTTTCGCCATCATACCGGTGTCCACTCTCTTGTGGTGGTAAATGATCCTTAGAATCAGATACACAAGGCACAGGCCTACATGATGAAGAACACCCAATTGCATGATCAGATGAATGTCTTTTACGGGAGACTGATGATATAGGTCCAAAAAACCCTCCAAATTCAGGAAACTCAATTGGGGAAACCGAAGAGGGCCTCCTCCTCCCCCTAGTAGAGGTAGTTGCAGTTGTAGGAGTACTTGCACTTTCACTGATGTTGCAAACATCTGAAGAAAATCCATTAGCAGAGGAAGATGAAGAAGGCGATTGGAATGTGGAAAAAACTTTCATCCTCCCAGATTCCGGTGAACCTTTCCTCGAACTGCCCATGTGATCCAATTCCTCCCCATCACGAGGGGGCAAGAGCCAATGAACAGAAGCTTCAGTGGGTGCAGGAACCAGAGAAACCCTACAACTATTGAAAAGCCCCACAGCATTATCATGATCAGCCCCATCAAAACCCCCAGCTTTAAAAAAGTCAGTATCCTCTCCTACAGTGAGGACCCCTCTTGGCCTGCATTTCCTCTTGTCAGTCACCCCAGAAAGAACATGGCCAGCTCCAAAACAAGAAGGCGTTGACACCAGAGATGACCCACATTGGATCTCCGGAGATATTGAAGCCTGAACAGGAGGTGTAGTGTTGGTTGTTGATGAGTTCTCTTCTATGACCTTTCCAGGTCTAGAATCCAAACCAGTCCCGACTGCCACTTTATTCACAGGAGTCCCATGTTCCTCTAAATCTACTTTAGCACTAAACAATCTGGGGTTAGAAGTCTCACCTGTATCAACTGCTTCTTCCTTCAAACAAACTTCAGAAACCAATTCATTACAAGAGGAGCCATGACCCTCTGAATCTGATGAGGATTTCGGTCGTCGGGTTGCTCCGAAACTACGTTTTTTACCATTTTGCCACTGATAGAGACATGGAGTTCTCTTGGGTTTCTCTAGGTTTTCTGAAATGGCTCCTCCATTGGATCGTTGTTTAGTTGCGGGTTTGGGTCTGCACTGTGAAGGACCATGATTTGAGAGCGATTTAGGGGTTTTGGGGAGATTTCTGGGTCTTTGAAGGGGGGTTTTGGAAGAAGAGTTTGAGAGGAAGAAGCTTAAACAACCTCTTGGAGCATCAATGGACAGAGAAGAACTGCTGTTACTGCTGATGTTGATGTTGTTCAGGTCCTTGAATGGATTCCGAGGACTCAGTTTCTTCTTACGCACTCTCTTTGGGTCGAACTCTTCCGATCCAGGAGAGGTCTTCTTTACAGACCTTGACGCTCTATTCATCTCTTTCTCCAACCTACTCTGAAATGTCTCTGAGATCTACAGAACTGAATTTGAACGAGTAAGGAGGGAATCCTTACATAGTCACCCCTTTCAGAGCTCTTTATTACGAAAAATGGCCATCGCTGCAATGTCGGGTGGGAACCGAATCCTCTCCCGCGGCAGGAATCTCCTGCCGCTGATCCAAGGGCTGGCGTTCAGTCGGGCTCGCCTACCAATGATTCATGCCGCTGATCCAAGGGCTGGCGTTCAGTCGGGCTCGCCTACCAATACATTGGGAGATGGACCGACTAAAATCTCGCCCTTGGCCGGCGGCAGGTGGGTGGGAGAGGATTTTTATACTGTCGGATGCCTTATTTTTCATGCCACGTAACCAAGTACACTAACGTGCGCCTTGCGTGCAATAGTCTCACTGGTTACGTTCAATTATTAGAGGAGTTGTTGAAATCCCTTGGACTATATAACTCAGACACAGTCACACGCCTCTGTTTCTAAATTTATTTTTCTTTAGTTTTACAGTCTGCTTTCACCTTTCAATCGCCTCCATGGCCAACGAAGAGCCGAAGAAGATCATCATCGATACAGACCCTGGTATTGGTAAGCTCTTTTCCAATCCTATTGGATTGATTTCCTCCTTAATTTGCTTCTCTCTAAAATGCTTAAGTTTCTGAGAATTTCATGTCGATTTAGATATCCAGGGTTCTTAATTTCGTGCAAATTTTATGGCGGCGGCTCTCTTTGGATCCTTTTTTATTTAATTCTCTTTTTTCGTGCTTCACTTATTCCTCTTAAGTATCTCTTTTGTTATCCTTCGTGATTTCCACTGATGCATGCAGATGATGCGATGGCGATATTTTTAGCATTGCAATCGCCGGAAATCGATGTGATTGGGTTGACAACAATATATGGCAACGTTTATACGACATTGGCTACAAGGAATGCTTTACATCTGGTTCGTTAGTCGTCCGTATCTATCCGTAAATTTTGTTTGAATTAGCTTAAGAATAAGTTGTCTATTAGATTGCTGTATCTATTTGGAATAATTAGTAATTTATTTTCTAATTATTGAAATTATTATTTTTTTTTTCTGGTTTAGTTGGAGATCGCTGGGAGGACTGATATTCCAGTGGCAGAGGGGTCTCATGTGACAATCACTGTATGTTTATTTTTATTTCTCTAGTCATTTCCTTCCATGAATTTTCATTCCCTTTGCAGTAAGCAGTTAAGTTTGTTATTATAATATCAAAGTAACTACTAATTTGTTCAGTTCTTCGTGTTGAAATTTCATAAAAGAATTAATGTTCCTTAATCAACAAAGCTGATAGTTGTGTTCGCAAATCTGGCTAGTCATGCAATATTTGTTGGAAATGTGGTCATGATGTGTATTATTGTGTTATGATGATGATGATGATGTGAGGGATGGGGATCCAGCTCCAAAAGAGCTAGCTGAAACATGTATTTTGCACTGTTATATTTTGATTGCTATCACTATTCACGATAATGTATCGGATTGGTTTTCATTACCAAAACGAACGTGATGACTGATTTGTAGAGCTGATTTTTTCATACTGTTGTTAATTGATATAGCTAACACAAATCATGAACAGTATGAAAATATGTGCATACGTAATGGCTGCTTAAAAGCCTTCATTATCAAAGCTATGTATCCAAAATCCTATTCATCAAAATTGGTTTCTAGTTAAAATAAAGAGGTAAGCATTTTCGTCTTTCCCTTTGTCAATTATAGAACCTGATTCAGCATTATGAAAAAAATAATTTGGAGGAAGGGTTTACCCAAGGCGGTTGACAGTTGGAACAGTCCTACACAAACGTGAAAATCATACAGAAAGTGAAACATAATATACGAGGTTGTTTGAGCCAGGCAGTTGACAATTCAAATAATCATTCACACCATCCCAATGACCCATGAAAACATTGGTTACTTTGACAGCATTGATATGAATGACAATCCAATTGAAGAAAATGAGGATTGCTCAATTGGATGTTCTGGGATGAAGCTAGTAGTTCTTCAGGGTAAGCAACTTAATGGACTCCTAACTTGGATCATAGCAGTTAAGAGTGATGGTGGCTATTGATACATGGCCCCTTGAGACTTGAGTGGTGATTTATTGATGTCAGATTTTATATTGGAGAAGTAGAAGAGTCCACTTTCATTTATTGCTTGAAGAATGTAACATTCAAGAAGTGATTAATTATAAACATCAGAGAGCTATCTCGACGTTTATTCTTTGATGCCTATGTTTGCCAGGATCTGATAATTGTCCAATTTAAATATGTTACGGTTAATAATGCTGAATTTGGTAATTATAGGGGTGCAAAATTTGTTTGCATCCTCATTTAGTTTTATTTATTTGTTTATTTGTTTATTTATTTTTTTATGGTGGGGTAGTGAATCATATAGGTTGAATTGAAATTTGAGTGTTTGATTGACATGATTTGGTCAAAATTTCTCCGAAGGTATTATTAGAAGTGGTTTTTTCTTTTTGACCATGAAATTAAAATTGCAACAAATAAAAATAGAAGAAGGAGGTAGATAAAGCTAGCTCTTTGTAGGATAAAGCTAGCTCTTTGTAGATAAAGCTAGCTCTTTTCTCCGAAGGTAGTATTGGATTTGGTCATATAGCTCTTTTTGCCTATGTTTCTTGTTCGATTGTCATATAGAAAACTCATTTCACAATGATGAAGGTGGGCCTTATGCTGCACGTCTAATTGTAGGAGCATGGACACCAGAATTTCATATAACTGGCTTAATGGGCACCATAGTTGTCAAGGCGTTGCCTAGGCGTCCAGGCAGGCGCCTTATGAGCGCCCAGGCTCTCTGGGCGTCGCCTAGGCACCGCCTTGGACACCTTGGACGCCCAGAATGCCTGGGCGGTCGCCTTGGGTCTTATATGTGTTTTTTTTTTCCCTTTGATCTCTGAATTTGCTTCACAAGATTTATTAAGCTAGACAGGAACAACATTTATCAAATAGGACTTATTTGTGACTAATATCATTTAAGTAAATATTTCATTTACTTAAGATATTATTCATAAATAAGCAAATACCCCCTATTTGAATCCAATAAAAATAGTTTAAAATTCAAATTTCAGAAGGATAGAAAGTCAACCCTCCAATTCAAGGATAGATTTTCAACTTTAAAATGCTAGGCTTTTTTCCAAATATAAAAATTTCATAAATCTTATTATAGTAAAGCATCACTAAAAACCAAGAGTGCGTCAAAATAATCTCTTGCTTTGATGCCCAAAAAATAATTTACATTCAGACGACTTTTAACAGCATTCGTGTACTTCGAACAAGGTTTGACCGGAGTGTAACTCCTTCATTATAACTCGGATTCAAGCAATCTAGGATTTGTTGGAAAGCTGATTATACTAGCTTTGCAATGAATTTGAAATTGCTTGAATCCGAAGTATATTAAAGGAGTTACGCTCCGGTAAAATTTGTTAGAAATAAGCAAATGTTAGTCATAAATACATGTTGCCTACTTAACTCAATTATTTGTTTCTTTGTTGGTTTTCTTATATTAATTAAGCTATGTCTTAAATGTTTATTTATATAGAATGTTGCATATATATATATATAAACATTAATATAGCATTAATATTTAAAAATAAATATACACTAGGAACGCCTTGGTCGCCTAGGCGACTCCTAAGCGGCGCCTAGGCGCCCAGGATGGCCTCAAACATCTTGGATCGCCTTGTCGCCTTGACAACTATGATGGGCACACTTAGCCCAAGAATAGCTGGAATCTAATTGCTGATTGTGCTGAATATCTTAATCCAAAAGAACAGAAACGCTCCAAGGGTCAAAACTTTGTAACTTAATCATGGATATATAATAGGCATCAGACATTGATAAAAGAAAAGCATAAACCTTAGCCCATCCATACCAATGTGTAATAAGATCTTACCAAATTTAAACAGAAACATGCAAAAAAGAAAAGGGTCCCCGGATGATTATATTTACCAAGTGGAGGGATTACTTGGTTCCTCTAAAAACTATTGGTTAGATGGTCGATTCTCTGGGTATGTATATCAAATTCAATGGTCCATCTCAATCATGTGGTTCACTATGTTTAGTGTTTTTACCATCGTTTCTTCAACAGTCAAACTTATTTAAATATTATTGATGTGCCAAACAATTTTTAATTTGTAAGTATTATATTGACATGTTGCTTTGTTGGATATAAATGATGGTGTGAACAACATGTCCACTTCATTTGATCACTAACCAAATTTCCTAGTGGCAAAAATAATTGTTAGTGCCAAACCCTTGCAACCCCCGGGTGGGTGCCCCAAAAGAAAATTAATTGTGTGGTGCCAGTATGGGAGATAAACTTGCCATGGAATAATCAGTTTTATGAAACAAACTGCAGACATAAATTCTATTTTTCTTTTCGTTTTCCCATAAGGATTTATGACGCAGAAATTTCTTGTGCCCTACCCCCACCCCCAATTCTTGTAAGAAAAAAGAAATGAATTTCTGTAGAATTGGACATTCTTCTATCAAGGCCCCCAGTTTAAGGCCTTGTTTTATTCATATATATTATTTTGTTTTATTATTATTATTATTTTTTTGCCAGAATTATTAGACGATGCACTCATTCATATGATGAAGTATATGCATTCCAAGGAAAAGCATGTCCATAGAAGTGGGAAAAAAGGGAAAGTGGACATATAACATCATGTGATCTGCACATTGTCCCACAAAATTGAGCAACAATCCCCTGAACTCATTTGGCTGGTCTAATAAATTCTTTACAACAGTCCATTGGTGGAAATGTATGATTACACTTAGAACTGGAATAGACCTTTTGCTTATTACAAAATTACTCCTCTTGCTCTCCCAGCACACAGCAAGAGGTCCCACTGTCAGATATATCTTTCTCTGGATACGAATATTGGATTTGTCAATGCCACAAACAATTCTGTAACTAAGTACCAAATAATGTAAACCAGAAACCAGAGAACCAAGAGGAAAGTGGAGAAGAGCTAAGAGAGCAGAATAGAGAGGATTCTGCTAATGTGAGGCAGAATCAATCTCTGTTTGATGCTTCTCCCTCTTGTGGTAGCTATTAAATAGAATGGAAAGGTACAATGATAAACATCTAGTTGGAATAGGAAACTGAAGTCCTATTCAGCAACAAGTTACAAGAAAGGATAAGAGGAGAACTCCATAGGAGATAGAAGTCCTATATACACTAGGTGATAAGAAGTAAACAAAGTAAATAATAAAACAACTAAGTAAACAACTTAGCAGTCCATGCTATAGTAGCTGATGTGGCACTTGTGACTATCATCTTATCGATAGGAATGGACCACGGTAATGGACCCATGCCCTATCATAGTTGTCAAGGCAACAAGGCGATCCAAGGCGTTCGAGCTATCCTAGGCGCCTAGGCGACCAAGACGTTCCTAGTGTATTTTTTTATTTATTTCTAAAATATTAATGCTATATTAATGTTTATATATATACAACATTCTATATAAATAATCAACATTTAAGACATAACTTAATTAATATGAGAAAACTAACAAGGCAACAAATAATGAATTAAGTAGGTAACACATATTTATAACTAACATTAGCGTATTTCTAACAAATTTGATGGGAGCGTAACTCCTTTAATATAGTTTGGATTCAAGCAATCTTGAATTCATTGCAAAGCTAGCATAATTAGCTTTCCAATAAATCTGGGATTGCTTGAATCCGAGTTATAATGAAGGAGTTACACTTTGGTCAAACCTTATTCAGAATACACGAATGATGTTTAAAGTTGTCTGAATGTAAATTATTTTTTGGGCATCAAAGCAAGAAATTATTTTGGCACGCTTTTGGTTTTTAGTGATGCTTTACTATAATAAGATTTATGAAATTTTTTTATTTGGAAAAAAGCCTAGCATTTGGAAATTGAAAATCGCCCCAGCACCCAAAAATACGATTTTTGTTGTTGAACTAGAGGGTTGACTTTTTATCTTTCTGGAATTTGAATTTTAGACTATTTTTATTGGATTCAAATGGGGGGTATTTGCTTATTTATGAATAATGTATTAAGTAAACATTTACTTAAATGATATTAGTCATAAATAAGTACTGCATAATAAATGTTATTCTTGTCTAGCTGAATAAATCTTCTAAGAAACATTCAGAATGACACATTGAAAACAAGGCGGCTGCCTAGACATTCTGGGATTCCAAGGCGTCTAAGGAGCCCTAGGAGATGCCCTAGCACCCTGGGCGACCGCCTTTCTCATGGTCATAAGGCGGCCTTGTGCCCAGGCATTTTGAAAACGCCCGGACGCCGACGCCGACTCCTTGACAATTATGTGCCCTATTGATAACAAGTTCATTGACGCTTACATGAGTTAGTGAACAATAACCTGATCAAGACCCTTTTAGCTCCATTTGGAGAGTCCCTTTCAAATTGACAATCTAGTGACAAACTTTCTTTTGTTGAAAACTGCTAAATATTTATTGTCTGAGGGAAAATCTAACATGGGAGTAGGTATAAGAATAGAAATGTTATATTGTGCATTTCGCTCACAATAAGATTTTAAATGTTGTAAATGAGATTATCTTTGGTTATTATAGATAATCTTCTTTTGAGTATTTGGGTTGTCAGATTGCATAAATGATGCAGTTATAATTTTCTTCAAGCTCTCCACCAACTATCATAATCCCCAAAAATGCTTCAACTTGCAAGGCACTCTCCAACAACTATTTTATAACGGCTATATTATAACGTCTATATTCTAATAGTTATATTCTAACTGCTATATTGTAATGGATCTTTTACCTTCCCCTATATAAATTTGTATTTTGTTTTAAATGGAGAGTAGAGTGATTAATATTTTTTGGAATTGTCAGTGTGTCAATGTGAGCCCCCTTGATGAGTGGAAGTCCTCTAAGGTGAGTGAATCCCATACTTAAGTTGAGCGAGTCCTCAAGAGACCTTGTTGATGGCAATGCCGAAGGTGGGGTATTACCAATAGTTGATTTGTATTTTATTTCATTTTCTATTATTATTCAAATTTGCTGACTTTTAGCAAAAAAAAAAAAAAAAAAAAAAGCCCCCAAAAGACCCGAGTTAAGTGGCCCTCTCTGGCCCTTGGCGTAAGTGGTCCCCTATAATCTTTGTTATTCAGTGGTGTTTCTCATTTTGGAATAAAATTAGTTCTTCTTCTTCTTCTTCTTCTCTCTCTCTCTCTCTTTTGGGCCTGCATCAACTTGGTATCAGAGCAAGTTCCAATTTTTATTAGAGAAGCAATGGTATGCTGTCATCAACTGACTTTGCTGTTTGGATGAGTGAGCATGATACAAAAAGGCTTGATCATGAAACTTGAATGGTGATGAACATTTCAAACTTGATGACGAGTTTTTTTCAGAGAGAGGAGAATGATGCAGTCATAATTCCCTTCAATATCTCTCCACCAACTATTATAATTCCCAAGGATGTTTCAACTTCCAAGGCACTCTCCAACAATTCTTTTTTAATGGTTATATTCTAATGACTATATTGTAACAGCTCTTTTACCTTTCCCTATATTCATTTGTATTTTGGTTTTGATGGAGAGTAGAATGATTAGTATTTTTGGAATTGTGGGTGTGCCCCCTTTGATGAGTGGAGGTCCTCTAATGGTGAGTAAATCTCATACTTGTGTTGAGTGAGTCCCCAAGAGACCCTAAGTGGTCCTCTCTAACCCTTAGGTTAAGTGGTCCCCTATGATCCTTGTTATCCTGTAGTGTTCCTCATTTTGGAATAAATTAGTTCCTTTTTTTTTTTTCTGTTTTTTTGGCCTGCATCAATGAATCAAGTTTCTTCTTTTTCACTTTTTCAATTAGTTGTCCTTACATAAAGATTTATATCTCAGAGATTTCATATTGTTATTTTTCTCTACCTCCAAATTTTATTTTTAAGTTTGATATTTCATAGTTGCTTTGTCACACATCTCATTCACCGCATATTCTTTTCTGTTGGTGCATGAATTTATTATTTCTTTGACTGTGTAAAGAAAGGTACAAAGCTTCGTATTGCTGACTTTGTCCATGGCACGGATGGATTAGGAAACCAGAACTTTCCTCCACCTAAAGGAAAGCCTATTGAACAGTCAGCTGCTGCTTTCCTTGTTGAGCAAGCAAAGCTATACCCTGGAAAAGTCACTGTGGTTGCTCTTGGCCCACTTACAAATATTGCCCTGGTTAGATTCTGGTTCTATCAATATGTGATTTGAATGAAAATTCAATCTATCATTTTTTTTATTAGATATTTTGTTCTGGCACAGGCTATTGAATTAGATCCTGAATTTTCAGAAAGGATTGGGCAGATTGTTATTCTTGGTGGCGCATTCTCAGTAAATGGGAATGTTAATCCTGCAGCTGAGGCCAATGTAAGTGACTTTATGTTCTAGCTATGTTTTCTATTGCTTAGGCCCCGTTTGGTGGGCTGGGAGTTATTGGTTTGGGAATGAACAGTGATGTCTGACAACTTGGGGTTTCAAAAAGTTGGGATGTTTGGATGCGTGGGGTGGGAAAGGCTTGTTGTCCAACAAAAAAAAAAATTTCCTTTGTCCCACTCAGCCCCACCCTCCTCAAAATCTTATGAATTGATAGGATTTTGGTGAAAAGGAAAGGAAAGTTGCAACTTTCCCACCCCACCCTCTTCAGAAGCTAACCAAACATGCCAAGAAATGAAAAAATGCAACTTTTCTTCATTTAACTATTCTTTCATCAAAACTCCACACCATGTGGGGCCCAATACCTCAACTTTCCCACCCCGACCTCCTTGCCAAGCAAACAGGACCTTTATCTTTGGGGGCTGGATCTTGTAGTTTTTTCCATGATACAAGTAAACCAAGTGCCTTCGATCTAATTAACTATGGAATACATATGCTTAATCAATATACCTTTTTTCGAGGGGTTTCTAAGATGTTTTCTTAATCTATTACTTTTTTTTTCTCATTGAATGACCAGATTTTTGGTGATCCAGATGCTGCTGACATTGTTTTCACAAGTGGTGCAGACATTTTGGCTGTGGGAATAAATGTAACCCATCAAGTTGTTTTGACAGGTGCCTTTTTCAGAATCCTTACCTCCCATGATATCAACCATAGGAAATGGTGCAGTTTTTTCTGCTGCATGTTTATTAGCCACAAACATTTATTCCATTGTTTCCTCCAAAGGGCCTTAATTTCATATTCTTGGGGTGCTTCCAAAGATTTGACTGGTCGAGCAAACTCCTACTGTGGAATTTCTCGGCTTATAGTTGCCAACATTTTTACTTGAGTTACCTTCTTAATATGTTATCAGTGCCAATATTAATGTCTCAATGTGTGTTTATATTGGGGCAATAATGATTTAAGGTTAGAGACTGCACAATGTAGAAGGATCTAATCCAGTCCTCCATATTTCAATACTGTGTCTCTAGTTTTCCCTTATGACAGTATCCCATAATGAATTCAACATCATGTGATGTGGAATTCATCATCGCAATTTTCTGCTGTGATCATCTGTGGCCATCACTATTACTATTCTTTTGAGGGCTATTTATCTGCATCTCTGGCTATTTATTACTAGCAATGTTTTCTACCTTTTGGGACTGGATATTTTCAAAAGCATAATGGTTCTGTTAATTTCTAGAAGAAAATCTGTTACACTGAAGTGTGGAAGGTATTTAACCTTCATTTTTGATATTTCCAGTCATCCAATCATCCAATCATCAAATAGATCACATCAACATCCAGAGAGATCGCATCAACATCCATCTTACAATGGTTTATAAGATTAAGGTTTTTAAAAATTAGAACCATGAATTTAAACTTTGCCATGGTACACAAGTAAATCTTTACGCTGGCTGGAAATTAATTGGTTACCGATTTTTATTTTATTTTATTTTTTTATTTGGTGTGTCACCATTTTGAGAATTTTGGGACCTGTTGAACAGATTCTTTTGAGTTTTGTCTCTTGGATGTGTAAACAAAATGAGCATACGAAATTCACTTTATGGTTGGTGGTAAGAAATGTGTATGGTAGTAGTGTGGGGTTAAATAGTCCAGTGCCATCTATTGGCATGGTTATGGGGGTTGGACAAGGCCTTTGATCAAAGTGTCATGAAATGAGATTTAGAGCAAAGAATAACAATAACCACGTATGTCTGCACTTGTTCCATGAGTCATTATTTTTTTCTTATTGTTCATAAATATCACAACTTTTTTCTTATATTGCAGATGCTGATCGAGACAAGCTTGCACAGTCGAAGGGGAAATTTGCACAGTATTTGTGCAAGATCCTAGATGTTTATTTCTCATATCATCATGATGCATATGATACAAAAGGTCTGTGTTTGAGTGCCTGTGTGGGGCCCAAAGGCCTTGGTAACCATGTCTATTTGATTCTCTGATGGATGCATTGGATTTGATGCAGGTGTCTACCTTCATGATCCAACTGCTCTTCTTGCAGCTGTCAATCCTTCATTGATCACCTTTGCAGAAGGTATCGTTAGAGTCCAAACAAATGGCATCATGAGGGGCCTCACAATCTTTTATAACAAAAAGAAAAGGTACAATTGTTTTTCCTCTTGAAATAAAATCATACTGAGAAATTAGAATTAGAGCAGGAGTGGGAGAAGAATTTGCTGAGTAATTTTCAAGCTGTACGACACTGAAGTCTGATTCTACAAAATTAACAACTGAATTTCTGTTAATTTGTATTCACATCACAAGTGCTGTGGTCAATATTGTTTAAATTGGGGTTTAAAAATGTGCTCCTTTCATCTTGAATTTAGAAGATTTTTTATGTAATGTTTAAAATGTAAAGGACTTGTTTATTATACACAGGCCGTGTACGTCCACGGTCGTGCATCATGCCCTTCGTCTAGTAGGAGGGGGGCAGATTTGGTATCACATACCCTTCCCTTCTTCCCATCCAATGGTGGAAGGCATGGTCGTGTACATGCACAGCTGTGCATAGAACCTTTTGCCAATGTTTAATATGTTTTATAAATTGTATCTCGCCCCTCTTCTTTATTCAGGAATTATGTTTTTTTTATTTTTTTCTGATTCTTCCTGCAATCATGATTTTGCTTAGTTGCTAACAGTCTTAGAACCTATTGTTACTTGTATGGCAAAATCTTTTATTGTCTTGTTCGCTGACTCAATAACTTCACTTTTGCAAAATAAACCAGGTTCGCAGAAGTCACAGAATGGTCCAATCAACCTAGTGTGAAAGTTGCTGTCACTGTTGATGCTCCTACAATTGTTGATCTGGTAATGGAACGGCTTATGAACTCATAGCAATGGGGACTTAGCTAGAATTGACCCTATGTTTTTTATTTTCTTACTTAAAATACATGGGCTGTTTCTTCCTATGTTGACCGTACATGGGAGACAAAATTATTGTCATAAAAAATACCCCAGTAAATACTCATAATGGGTGTCTAACTTTGAACGCATATGTACTGGAGGTATGGGATGGCAACTGAAGTTTGAACGTTCCGATAAGATAGAGTCAATGTGATGCCATAATGCAGAAAACTGTTAATAAGAATTGTCTTAACAGAGGCAATATTTAAATAAGCATCTGACATTACAAATAACCGTCAACTTACACCATACTTTCTATTAACCATTCATGTTATGGGCTTCATATTTGCAACAGCACTTTTAACCGTTAGAATAGTCAATGGTGAAGCTATATTGTTAGAACCTGGTTAATTTAATTATTTAAAGCCTTAGATATTTCAACTAGTAACATGATCAAGCAATTTCCTGTATTAAATAAAAAGAAACTTATGTGTTGAAAAGTATTTAACAATTGACTCAGCTCTTTCTGTATGTATGCTTTGTTGTGTAAATTGTAATGCTAAGATGATTCCTATTCATAAACCAACAGCTCCTTTGAGATCTGCTAGGATTGCAAAAATCCCAATACATGCTCGGAGGTAGCTGCTTGTCAAGGTCTAGTCCAACCACCCATCCAAAAAATGGTCCATGTGAAATTGGGAAGGGAGGAGTTTGAGTCCGTGATTATTGACATTCTTCTCCGCTCAAGCAACCCAAAAGATGCATCTGTTGAAGGGATGAAACCACCATCCCACTTATAAGCCCAAGACCCTCTCCAAAGCTGACCATTATTGAGTCCGTGATTATTGACATTCTTCTCTGCTATGTTTAATATATTCAAAAGAAATCATAACATTTCAAAAGGGGGAAAGATGAAATAAGATTGAATCTAGTGAAGAGTATAAAATAAGATTGAATCTAGTGAAGTAAGTTTTTATTTCTCTAAATTGGGTAGGTGGAGTGTCTGTTTTTCTCCATCATCCCCAAATCTTGTTCTATCCATTCAAAAAAAAATTTCATCTACATCCTGTCAAGGATTGTTAACATCATCTACACCTACAAGATTGTAAAAACATCACCTAGGTCTACTTAATTGATGAAAATCACTAAAATTATTGAAATACAGTTTTACTCCTCATATTATAAATTAAAAAAATTAAAAAATTATATTGATTTACTAATTTGACCTTCAAATCACACTTATATTTTCTCTCCCTCTTTCCTTTTCACTCTCACCGAAGCTTAGGGATTATAGCCCTTGGAATCTTGGATAGAATGAAAAAATCTCAGCCGATGATTAAAATTGTCCTCCATTGACCACCGCCACTATACCTTAGCCCCTCTTCCTACTTTCCCTTTCAATTCCGTCAAGATGTAATCGAGCCTACAGCCCACGATGCAAAAAACCAGCGATCGAATAGAGAAGAAATAGGGATGCGACAGTTGCAATTTATAATTGGAGAATGAAACCGATTCTTTTTCGTGAGTTTTCAAATAATCAAAATTGCTTGTTCTCTGGAAGGCAGGAACAGCGGAGAGAGAGATGAGCAGGGAAATGCAGTGGCAAAGCTGCCTTCCACGACACTGCATTGACGTCTTCCAGCAGTCAATCAATCTGCCTTCCACCGGATTTCAAGCTCACCGGATTTCTGTGATTCTAACTCCAGTTTGACCTGTTTTTTCAAACAGAGCTTCCTCTGCTTGTTGCGACGACCGCTAGAAATTGTAACCTTGTGACCTTTTTTTTTTTTTTTTTTTTAGATTTCTCAGAAGAAAGAGACAAAGAAGAAGAAGAAGAAATCCGCGTGTTCAAAATGGTGTATTTTTTATGTGGTTTTTCATCTTTGATGCACAGTTCCAGATCGAATGTAATCATCCCAAACCCTCTATTTCCGTTCTTCTTCCACCATCCTCCCTTTTCCCACTAAAACTGAAGTTGATTCCCTCTAAAAACCCCCTCTTTGCCAACTCCCTATTACTCTTCCTTTCAAAAAAACGAAAATCAATCCCCTAGTTTATATCGTCCTTTTTTTTTTTCTTGATTTTTGAAAGACCACCTGTTGCTGTTGAAACTGGTTCTGCTTACGTGCTTGTCTCTTGCAAAATGGGAACATGAGGGTTATTGGAGCTGGCCAGAGATGCCCAGAGTCCTCTCTGACGATCAAGTCGGTAACAGAGCAATCAGTATGGAGCTTGGTAAAGAAGGCAAGCTCCTAGGACGTGGGGAAGAAGGAATTCAAGAAGGAATCAAATGATACTAGTGTAACACAATGATAGTCAGACGGAGTTTCGAATTGCCTTTACCTTTGATCGTCGAGTAGTTATATAGAGTGAGGAGAGTCCTGGATAAGCTTCCAACATAACTGCCCAACCGCTAGGAGAGTCTTTGATAATCTTGTGTGATCGTTGGATGATGATCCAATGGTTAGTCTTAATGTCGTGTCGTAGTGATCATCTGCTTTCCTTGCTACCAAAAGCTCTTACACTCGCTGACGTGGCAGTCTCGTAAATGACGATAGAATGGACTAAGTGAGACTTAAGGCGAGTTGTCTCCTTTCTGATTAGGAAAGTTGCAATCGTTCCGACATGACTAAGTCGCAACTAGATAACTCGACTCATTACTTTCACGACGGGAGCCAGCGAGATACAACTCATCAATAGTGGCGACCATCAACTCTGTTGGAACCTTGGCCAAGTTGTGATGCTGCCAGCATCTTTGTATTGTATTTGTTGTCATTGTTGGCAACCTCTAGACAGTTGGCAGGATGACATGGAGGAGAGAGAATGTTAGCAGGCACAGCAGACTGAGTAGATTGCACGAGGGACGAGTGGACAGCTCGGCGGGCATTGCGAGACCAGTCAAAGAAGGCAAACATGGTCAGACAGGTGGACAGCTCTTATCTGAGAGAGAAAGAAGAGAGAGAGTGTCTGTAGGGTAGATTGCACAGTGGACAGAGTGGACAGCTCAGCGTCGAAGAGAATGAAACCCAGTTGATGAGAAAATTCAGCTGGTGAGATAGTCTCCAAGTGAAGAGAGAGAAAATGGAGGAGAGAGAAAGAGGAGAGAGAGTGTGTGGGGACCAGGTGGGTCCCACTTTGGGTGGCCAGGCCAGCACTGCAGCCAGCCCAGGCCAGCAGGGCAGATGCCCACGGGTCCAGGCCAGCGAGGCCATGCCGGCATGCACGGCAAGGGGGCCATGCACACAAGCATGCCCGAGAACGGCCACAAAGACGGGGCCATGCGCAAGCTAGCACGGCCGCGCGCGCAAGACGGCCGCATGTCGTGGCACGCAGCGGCAAGACCATGTGCACGGCTATGCCTCATGGCGTGCAGCAGGATGCCGCAAGCCATGCCATGCCGCAGCGGCAGACAAGACACCAGACACCGCGGCCGCGCGTAGGTGCCGCGCCATAGCGGGTGCCACGCCACGGCAGTGCCGCGAAGCGAGCCCGCCGCGCGCGAGCAGACACGCAGCAGCGCAGCCGCAGCAGCACTAGCAAAGAGCCCCGTGGCGCATGCCGCAAGCCAACGCCGCATGCCACAGCACAGGGCAGTCGGCATGCACATATGGTGCTCGACGGTTTGCCTCAATGAAGCAGGTTTTTCGGACCCTACTGGAGTCCAAAACCCTGCAACTGATACTAATGGTTACAGAGGCCATTAGTTAAGTTGTCAGGGGCATTTCAGACATTTTACATTGGAGCTTATGCCGTATGGGTGGCTCAGAGGAAGCCACGACATCGAGATTCCAGATCCAAGGCCTACAAAAAGGCGGGATCTGGTGCTGCGCTGAAATCGCGTCCAGATCCCATCGCGCGCCCTCTCATTGGCCGACGGCAGCGTAATATGATAAGTTGCGCCGCACAGATGAGACCCTCTGATTCGGTGGAGCGCACTTAGATTGCGCATGCGCACAAGATGCGCATCTGAAGGCCATCGTGGACTCCGATCACGCCTGACGTGATGAGGCCGATCGGAGGGTCCTGAGAAGATCCCGCCATTATGCAGATATCCAACGGTCATGGCTTGAAGATTCCGTCTCCGCCAATCAACGGACGACAGCGGTGTACGGTGGGTCAGATGCGGCCATGATTGTGTGCGTCGCGGCGCACGGAATCAAGGAGAAAGATTCCGTTTGGAATATTCTCATTCACCGATCTTCTTTTGATGATATCTCGGCCATCCGATGTCGGATTGAGGCCCATAATATATCAATCTGAAGGATTTTTGAAGAAATATACCTTGGCAGCGGTTTGAGCTCGATTTGAAGGCCTCTAATGGCGATTTTGAAGGAAACCCTCCATTGAAGCTTCTCCAAGAGAGAGAGAGACTCCTACTGGCAGTGTGAGGCCATGAAAGCTTCGTTGAAGCTTGAAGAGAATGTGAGGACCAGCTGTGAGCGTCCTATGGAGTTGGTGTGTTGAGGAATAAGCTGTGGAGCCCAAGAGGAGGCCGAAATTCTAGCTCAGAGAGGCTTGCATCAGTAGTGAGCAACACCGGAAGGTATACTCGCACGCAAATCCTATTTCTTGTAATCAGTGTTATATGGGAAGGGTTTGTATGAATATTTGATATAAAAATTGTGTAGCCTGTCAAGTGGGTGCTTGACTGGAATTGGGTTGGTGCCTAGGATACAGTTGTGGCTGTGAATGCGGGTGATGTTGTAGCATCAGGGTTGTGGGTGCAACCATAGTATTCTGTTGTGTATTGGGTATATACGAAACCCTGGTTAGGGTATTGCCCCGTGGAGTAGCCATCACAGTGTGTGATTGGTGAACCACGTTATATCGTGTGTCATGTGGATGTTATTGTGTGTGCATTAGAAGTCTGTGTGCTGCAGGTTTGGGTGTACACACTTGGCAGGCCAAGCCCCTGGTATGGATACCTGTGGGTGTGTGGTTGGTGTGTGCACGAAATGTGTTTGACAGATATGCCGTGAGAATCTCAAGTAGTCAGCTCAAGGCAGCACAACACAAAGTAATCATCAGCTCTTGGCAGCCACTTGCATAGCATCGGGCCACATCCGAATAGCGAAAAGGAATTTTAGTGGCCACCGATTCACCCCCCTCTCGGTGTCAACTCTGGGAATCACAATTGGTATCAGAGCTGAGTTCCCAAGGGAAGAAGACTGACAGCTTCGGGTACAGACAGTGAGTTGAGACTGAGAAATGGCATCCAGTGAAGACCCCCACAAGAATGGAAGAATTTTTGTATTTGATGGGTCCAACTACAGTGTGTGGAAAGTGAGAATGGAAGCCTACTTGATAGCTCAGGGCTATGGAGTTTGGCTAGCAGTGAAGAACGGCTACAAGCACACCACTGAAGACATCAACGATATAGTGGAGATGAAGAAGAGAGAAAATGAAGCCAAGGCGGTCCACGGCCCTTCTAGCTTCACTTGTGAGCAATGAGCTCACTAGAGTTATCAGCTGTCCTACATCCAAAGAGATCCGGGACAAGGCGAAGAGTGTACATGAGGGAGACAACAGAAGATCAAAGAGGCAAAACTACAAATTCTTAGATCACAGTTTGAGAGTCTGAGGATGACTGAGGGAGAAACCATTGAAGTCTATCTCAACAGAGTGAATGGAGTCACCAATGCAATCAGAGCACTGGGGGAAGAGCTGAAGGAAGTCCATGTTGTCAAGAAGGTATTGAGAACACTTGCCCAAGCTGTATAATGCAAAGGTGTCTGCACTTGAAGAAATAACCACCTTGGACAGTCTAACCATTGATGAGCTACATGGCATCCTGACCACTTATGAGATGAGAATGATAGATCTAGTGTCAGTGGAAAAAGAAGCTGCTTTTGAGGCTGTAAAGAAATTGAAAATTAAAGAACCAACGGAGAAGTCAAGAGCAAAAGATAACAGTGATTCTGATGACTCGATGATGAGCTTATAGCTTATCTTACCAAGAAAGTTGAAGAAAAGGAGTGACAGTACAAAGGCAAGTCAACCATGAGATGCTTCAAACTGTGGAGGCCTAGGACACTTCACGTCCAAGTGCCTGAAAAAGGGAAAATTTTATGACTCTGATGATGAAGAACCCAAAGAGAATCAAGACCAGAAAGGAAAGAAAAAGTATGTGCCCAAGAAGAGAAGTCTACTTACAAGGAAGAATGAATATTCTTCAGATGAATCAACAGAGAATGATAATGATGAGGCCCTCTTCATGGTCCTTCTTGATGAGCCTCAAGGGAAGAAGAAAAAATCAAAGAGGAAAGATGACTTTGAAGAAGAAATTGATCTTGAAGGAGAGTTGCTTTCAGCTCTTAAAGATCTCAGAACTGAGAGGACAAAGAACAAAAAACTGAATGACCAATATAGTGAAGCAACTGAGTTGATAAGTCAACTGCAAGTCTCTACAGAAGAATCAAAGAAGATAGCATTTGATCTAAACAATGAATTGTCCTCAAAATCAGATGAATGTGCAAGGCTTGAGGAAGAGATTCTCAGATTAGAAACTGAGCTTGCAAGCTCTGTGAGAGAGAACAGGAGTTACATGGAAGCAACAACATCAGCTCCATCTGTAACTATTCTAAAATCAAAGGAGAAGACTGCAACAGATCAAGAGAGTGAGGATGATTGCTCACAAATGGAAGAGGAGAATATTCTAGATGAGATTCTAAGCTACCAGAGGTCATCTCTCATCAAGTCTGGACTTGGCTATGAGAAGCAGAGGATAGAAAAGGTTCAAGGTAAAGGGTCAGTTGAAAACCCCACTGTGTTTTTCAGAGCAAAACAGATGAGGTCACATGTTGAGAAACAAGGCGAGAACGAACGAGGCGGAGATGGCACCGGTCGATCAAACGCAGAGGAAGCATGACAGAAATCTCAGGCAAAGAGAGAGCTTCAGAGGGTACTGCTATGGCTGCAATGCATATGGGCATAGAGTGGCAGAGTGCAGAAGACAAAAGAGACCTCCAGTGTTCACAAACAGGAACAGATTTGCTCCTTTGGCAGAGGACAAGGCAGAATGCTTCAGGTGTCAGAGACATGGTCACAAAGCCAGAAATTGTCAGACACTCCTTCCATATCAAAGGCAACCCAGAAGAAACAAGAGAAGAGATACTCCCAGAAGACCAACTCAAAGAGAAGAGAGAGTTGTGATAGAAAAGGTAAGAAAACCCATCACAGTGAAAGAAAAAGCAGTGTGGGTTGAGAAGAGCAAGAAAAAGAGCAATAAATCTTTTATTGCACAAGCAACTCCGAAAGCCAAAAATAGACCTACACCATGGATCTTGGACAGTGGGTGCTCCACTCACATGTCAGGGGATAGAGAGATTTTTTCAAGTCTGAATCTTGAAGCCGGGTGGCTCGGTTAGATTTGGAAACAATGATGGTGCAAGGATCAAAGGAAGAGGAACAGTCAACATCTGCAGTGCACAATTGAAATCCCAGAAGGTTCTACTAGTCAATGGCCTGAAACACAATCTCTTGAGTGTGAGTCAAGTGTGTGATCAAGGAAATGAGATAACCTTTACAAAAATTGGTTTTATTATAAAAAATGTTGAAAAAGGGGGAGTAGTGGCACAAGGGAAAAGAACACAGGGCAACCTGTATGTTCTTTCAGAAAACTGATTGTCTACTAGCTATGGGCTTGGCCAAGTATGTTAATGTCAGAAAGGGTACTGGTGGCAGTGTATGCTTTTTTGAAAAGTTTTGTGGCCTAGCAGAGCAGGAGCAGAGTGTAGTAACAACAGTCAGTGGTGATCAAGTGGCAGATGACTTCAGAAATATCATCTCAATGAACTCAGTTGAGTGACTCCTAAAGTCAAGTCAAGAGTTGTGACTCTTCATACTTTGGAGATGGTACATATGTAAGGGGAGTTGGTATCCCGAAATACATCATTGTTCATCTATAGGATTGGAAAGATGCGGTGGGCACTCCTATAGGTGAGTCCATGCAGAGGAAGTTCTGATATAGGGCGAGCAGTGATGAAGGGGGAGTTGATGTCTACACAGCATCATTTTTTTATCTGTAGGATTGGAAGATGCGGTGGGCACTCCTACAGATGAGGCTGTGTAAGAAAGGTTCCTATGAAGGAAGAGCACCTATGAAGGGGGAGCATTTCTAGGGGGAGTCTATACTGGTGAGGCTATGCTTTTTGGGACTTGTTGTAAAAAGGGGAGAGAAAAGGCAAGGCTGGGAGAAAGGCTGTGTTTGTACATGATGCCCTTTGGGACTTGTTGTCAAAGGGGGAGAGAAAGGCTGAGAAGGCTGTGGTTGTACTTGATATCATGAGGAGATATCATGTAAGGTAGGTTGCCAACAATTCCAAAGGGGGAGATTGTTGGAACCTTGGCCAAGTTGTGATGCTGCCAGCATCTTTGTATTGTATGTGTTGTCATTGTTGGCAACCTCTAGACAGTTGGCAGGATGACATGGAGGAGAGAGAATGTCAGCAGGCACAGCAGACTGAGTAGATTGCACAGTGGACAGAGTGGACAACTCAGCAGGCATTGCAGACAGTCCAGACAGCAGCAAACATGGTCAGACAGGTGGACAACTCTTATCTGAGAGAGAAAGAAGAGAGAGAGTGTCTGTAGGGTAGATTGCACAGTGGACAAAGTGGACAGCTCAGCAGGCATTGCAGACAGTCCAGACAGCAGCAAACATGGTCAGACAGGTGGACAGCTCTTATCTGAGAGAGAAAGAAAAGAGAGTGTGTCTGTAGGACTCTCTGACAGACAGGGTGACTGGGTTGATGCAGCAGTCGAAGAGAATGAAACCCAGTTGATGAGAAAATTCAGCTGGTGAGATAGTCTCCAGGTGAAGAGAGAGAAAGAAGAGAGAGAAAATGGAGGAGAGAGAGTGGGTGGGGACCAGGTGGGTCCCACTTTGGGTGGCCAGGCCAGCACTGCAGCCAGCCCAGGCCAGCAGGGCAGATGCCCACGGGTCCAGGCCAGCAGGCCATGCCAGCATGCACGGCAAGGGGCCATGCACACAAGCATGCCCGAGAACGGCCACGACCACGACGGGCCATGCGCAAGCTAGCACAGCCGTGCGCGCAGCAGACAGCCGCATGTCGTGCGCGGCAGCGAAGAAGACCATGCGCACGGCTATGCCTCATGGCGCGCGCAGCGGCATGCCGCAAGCCATGCCATGCCGCAGCGGCGGCGACAAAGACCGGCCGAGCCACGCCAAGTAGGTGCCGCGCCGCGGCCGAAAGCCGCGCGGCAGGCCAAGCCGCGCAGCGAGCCCGCCGCGCGGCAGCGCCGCAGCAGCAGCGCAGCGCAGCAGCACTAGCAGCAGAGCCCTGTGCGCATGCCGCAAGCCAGCGCCGCATGCCACAGCACAGGGCAGTCGGCATGCACATATGGTGCTCGACGGTTTGCCTCAATGAAGCAGGTTTTTCGGACCCTACTGGAGTCCAAAACCCTGCAACTGATACTAATGGTTACAGAGGCCATTAGTTAAGTTGTCAGGGGCATTTCAGACATTTTACATTGGAGCTTATGCCGTATGGGTGGCTCAGAGGAAGCCACGACATCGAGATTCCAGATCCAAGGCCTACAAAAAGGCGGGATTTGGTGCTGCGCTGAAATCGCGTCCAGATCCCATCGCGCGCCCTCTCATTGGCCGACGACAGCGTAATATGATAAGTTGCGCCGCACAGATGAGACCCTCTGATTCGGTGGAGCGCACTTAGATTGCGCATGCGCACAAGATGCGCATCTGAAGGCCATCGTGGACTCCGATCGCGCCTGACGTGATGAGGCCGATCGGAGGGTCTTGAGAAGATCCCGCCATTATGCAGATATCCAACGGTCATGGCTTAAAGATTCCGTCTCCGCCAATCAACGGACGACAGCGGTGTACGGTGGGTCAAATGCGGCCATGATTGTGTGCGTCGCGGCGCACGGAATCAAGGAGAAAGATTCCGTTTGGAATATTCTCATTCACCGATCTTCTTTTGATGATATCTCGGCCATCCGATGTCGGATTGAGGCCCATAATATATCAATCTGAAGGATTTTCGAAGAAATATACCTTGGCAGCGGTTTGAGCTCGATTTGAAGGCCTCTAATGGCGATTTTGAAGGAAACCCTCCATTGAAGCTTCTCCAAGAGAGAGAGAGACTCCTACTGGCAGTGTGAGGCCATGAAAGCTTCGTTGAAGCTTGAAGAGAATGTGAGGACCAGCTGTGAGCGTCCTATGGAGTTGGTGTGTTGAGGAATAAGCTGTGGAGCCCAAGAGGAGGCCGAAATTCTAGCTCAGAGAGGCTTGCATCAGTAGTGAGCAACACCGGAAGGTATACTCGCACGCAAATCCTATTTCTTGTAATCAGTGCTATATGGGAAGGGTTTGTATGAATATTTGATATAAAAATTGTGTAGCCTGTCAAGTGGGTGCTTGACTGGAATTGGGTTGGTGCCTAGGATACAGTTGTGGCTGTAAATGCGGGTGATGTTGTAGCATCAGGGTTGTGGGTGCAACCATAGTATTCTGTTGTGTATTGGGTATATACGAAACCCTGGTTAGGGTATTGCCCCGTGGAGTAGCCATCACAGTGTGTGATTGGTGAACCACGTTATATCGTGTATCATGTGGATGTTATTGTGTGTGCATTAGAAGTCTGTGTGCTGCAGGTCTGGGTGTACACACTTGGCAGGCCAAGCCCCTGGTATGGATACCTGTGGATGTGTGGTTGGTGTGTGCACGAAATGTGTTTGACAGATTGTCTGTGAGAATCTCAAGTAGTCAGCTCAAGGCAGCACAGCACAAAGTGATCATCAGCTCTTGGCAGCCACTTGCATAGCATCAGGCCACATCTGAATAGCAGAAAGGAATTTTAGTGGCCACTGATTCAGCCCCCCCCCCTCTCAGTGTCAACCTGGGAATCACAAACTCACATAAAAGAGCGAGTTAAGGAATTCGGACACGTGTCACCCTTTCGTATGTCAACGGTTGGGGACAGTGTCGCCTCACGATTGGTGGACGAAATATGGTATCAACAGTTGCCCCTTATTGCAATAAACTGATTGATTGTGATGGGACAATCCCAATAGGAGTTCATATTTCATCTCGTGATAGACACATCAATCCACGGGATGACGCGTAGCTATCCAGCGTGATGTTTCTTCGATCATGGTGGCTTTCATGTAATGGACAAAATCGCAAACTGTTTTGAAGTTTTACAGAATGAACTCGCGGTGAATTAATATTTGATAATACTGGGCACGATCACTAAATGCTGCATCTGTAGAATTTGTGGCATTCAACACATCATGGAGCCATAACGATTTCTTCATTATGGTTTGAGGGAATATTCCTGTGATTCCATCATGCGTGCCCCACGTTCGTATGAGAATTTAAGTGCCAAACTTTAAATTTGAATGATCACTCCCTAAGTAGTGTGCCACGCGTCAACTTGGCGACGGATACTGACAGCATTGCAAACCATAACGTCAAAAAGTAGTTATGTCCCCACCTTTCCAAACCGCACATTTAATGTGGCGAAGAACTTCGAGGGGCATATCCTGTCAGCTGAAATCATGAGTCGTGCGGGGATGATTACGCATAATGACTCCAATGCTTCCAATATAAGTAAGCCACTTACTCAAAGGATCATCTTCTCCCAGCCATTTCGAGTTCCTAATCCTGCAGAAAGTGAGAACCATTCCCCCTTCTCTACTTCCTAGGTCTTCATAGTTGCAGTGAGCTCTATTCTCCCATCGACTTCTACTGGACCTAGTACTCACCACCGGCACACAATCTGTCCAACTTCCACCACGGAAAGTAGTAAGTTCTGCCCCCTTGCCTTCATGATTTCATTTTTTTAAGGAGTTTTTAAGCACTCGATCTTCTAGACTAGATAATCACCATTGCCGTTCGACTCAACCTTAGGGTTGAGCGGCAAAAAGGGTTTTCTCCGTCAACGCACTCTCTGGTCCAAAGATTGATCTCCGTGAGGTTTGTTGTCGTAGGGAAAGTTCTGGCACAAACTCGATTCGTAGATGTGATGACTTTGGTTACTCTGACTGTAGGAACAAAATGTGTACCCACACATGGCCCATGGAGCGAGACCCACGAGACCCATCAACCTCGAGAGAACCCGCACCTGATCCTCGGCCTTTAGAAATTAAGGCAGCGGATATCAAGAACGAGCTCGATTTGTTCGACACAGAACTTAAGCGAGTTCTAGATGGTCTCTTGAATCAGTACGACTGCCAAATACCCAACCAAGATGAGCCAGCCTGCACCGCCAATGCTTCCGAAATGTGTATATACCTGGAGTATTTCGACCTCGGGTTTAAAACCCCCATGCCTAGGGAGGCCATAGACATCCTGAAGTATTACGACCTAGCTCCCGCACAAATCCACGTGAATTCCTGGACATTGATCATGGGGTTCATAGTGATGCTCCGACAACTCGAGATGCCTACGACAGTGGCGTTATTCCGGAGTCTTTTTCTTTTAAATAAGGACAACCCAAAGAGCCAACCACCTACTGGCTGGTACTTTCTGAAAGCAAGACCAAGGGCGCCGAAAGTGGCAATCACAAGAAACAACATCTACAATGGTTAGAAGAAATTCTTCTTTGTCAGTCGGGGAGATGGGAAACCCATGTCCCTCCCCAACATATGGCGACTTCCAGAGGTTGGAGAGAAGAACCAGCCACCACCCCTGACTAATGACGAGAGGGAGAATTATGACATGATAAGGACGTGTGATCCCCACGGTGGGCGCCAAACTGTTGCTGTTGAAACTGGTTCTGCTTATGTGTCTGTCTCCTGCAAAATGGGAACAAAGGGTTATCGGAGTCGGGCAATGATGCTCGGAGTCCTCTCCGATGATCAAGTCAGTAATAGAGCAATCAATATGGAGCTTGGTAAAGAAGGCAAGCTCTTAGGACGTGGGGAAGAAGGAATTCAAGAAGGAATCAAATGACACTAGTGTAACACAATGATAGTCAGACGGAGTTTCGAATTGCCTTTACCTTTGATTGTCGAGTAGTTATAGAATGAGGAGAGTCTCGGATAAGCTTCCAACATAACTGTCTAACCGCCAAGAGCGTCTCCGATAATCTTGTGTGACCTTAGGCTTAATGCGATGTCGTAGTGATCCCCCGCTTTCCTTACTACAAAAAGATCTTACACCCACTAACGTGGCAGTCTCGTAAATGATGATAGAATGGACTAAGCGAGACGTAAGGCGAGTTGTCTCCTTTCTGATTAGGCAAGTAGCAATCATTGCGACATGACTAAATCACAACTAGATTACTTGACTCATTACTTTCACGATGAGAGCCAACGAGATACAACTCGTCAATAGTGGCGACCATTAACTTGCGTAGAAGAGTGAGTTAAGGAATTCAGACACGTGTCACCCTTCAGTATGTCAACGCCTGGGGACATGTGTCGCCTCATGATTGGTGGACGAAATATGGTATCAACACCACCGAAATCCAAAGACCTCCATCGCCAGCTATCTTTCAATCCCCATTTGTTTCTTCAATTAGCCTCCTTTTCTCACGTTGTCGATTTGATCATCCTTTGTTGGCTGAAGCTTGGGGCGCAACTATCCACTTGGGGTGGTCAGGGAAGAAGACAATCGCCTACCTTATTGTCGCAAGAAGAACCATAGTCGTGGAAGATGAAGATATGCACTGTCGATGGAGAATAAGATGAAGTATTTATGGTCGTCGTCATCCTCGTCGAGAAGAGGATTCAAGGGTTTTTTTTTTCTTTCTCTTTTACCGTTAGAAAAGGGATTTGAGGGTTTATTTTTCTTTGTTATTGTCACGAAAGGAAAACAGATTTGGGGTAGGGTATTATGGTCTTTTAATCCAGCTAAAAGGGTAGTATCGTCCATGAAATATTCCAATGCAACTAACATCAGCATCTAACCGGAATCTTGTGACGAAGTGGACTTATTTGATTAGCACAACAAAGTTTTTACGTGATAGACGATGTTTTTATAATCTTGTGAGTGTAGACGATGTTAACAATCCTTGATGGGGTATAGATGAAATTTTTTCTAAAAAATAACCAACAAAACGACAATAGCAGACTAACTGCTCTGCTAATCAATTCCTGAAGCGAATATGACACAACATATGCTGAATGAAATACAGCATTTTGAAAAGGTCAAAGGCCCTTTGAATGTGGAACCGATACGACCGAAAAGTAATCTATAGGAAATGAATTCATCCACTCAAAACCCACTGATCGGTGGAGCTGTATATCTCAATGTATCACACGGGCAAAAGAGGAATTCAAAAAAAAATCACTTCAGATAGTGGAATTGTCCACCAAATTTAGGCATAACTAATCAACCATGTGTCAGTTAGCCATGAGAAACCCATTCCCGCTATGGGAATGCCAGTTGGGACACTCCTGCAATCATTTCTAAAAAACTTCCATGAGATTCTTTTGCCATCAAGCTAACGGCTCACAAATATATAATCCCCCACCAAAAAAATAAAAAAAAGGGTATCCTGAGATTGTAATGGATCCCTCTGCATCAATATTTGGCCATCAGTTGGGTTAACATTTTCCTGAACACCATAGATAGATTAATTGATCCATAGAGGCAGTAGATAATAGCTCCTGAAGGCCCACGAAGATGGGCAACGATATTCACCTTCAGTTATATATGTTTCATGGAACCCAATAGCCATAATCAAAATAATGGCAAGAATCAGAGGGATAAATTGGTAGGCACCAAGACAAAATGGAACTAAGAATTTGGTCACTGCTGCACTCTAATTATTATAAGCCGAGAGGTGATTGATGGGAACGATCGAGTTCAGGTACACTGCAGATCATGTCCCTATTACCAAAAAAAGCAAGAGGGTAATATAATTAAAGAGATGCTTTATGGCCATCTGCCAGTTATTCCTGCTATGAAACCTCCTTTACAAGATTATTCTATAGAAGACTAGTTGACATTTTGATATCAAATTCTTGTCGATATTGCATGTATAATGGTATTGTAAGCACCATCAATTCCTTTTCTATTAGATCCATTAACCCAAAAAAATGTTAAATAAATAATGAATCAGATACAATAATAAGCTTGCAGTGGAAACAAGAGCTCAAAGAAATCAAATGGAAGCCCTTCCTTCCAAGGTAATGAATAACTATATAAAAAGAATCATAGACTATGAAAGAATCGACCGATGCTTCTGCAGTGTTAATTGTACATATCATAAAGGTTAGACAAGAAAAGTTTTGGCCCAACATCCTGTAAGTGGGGTAGGAGGGAGAAAGCCTCAGCAGGGAATAGCCAAATCAATTTCTGCCCCTGCTTTCTGTTCATCATTCAGATCACTTGACATGGCAGAAGGTATTCTGTGACGCTTCAGTATCTGAGAAGTGGCAACTTTCGCCAACTGATAGTTCAAAACAATTACTCTCTCATCATCCAAATCAAACCTCAGGCTCCTTTCAACACAACCATCTACAAGTCGACGTAGATGTTTCAGATTCTCAACTTCCACGCCATTAACTTTCTTCACCTGTCAACCAAATATATTCAGATCTACTGGATCCAAGAGAATATCTCAATCCCTTGAATCAAATTTTTATTTTGATTGTCTATCTCAACCTTCAGCATCAAAATAAACTTTTTTATGATAATTGGGCCACCCAAGCTATTGGCTTTGTAGATGATTGACTGACCATTTCTGTATGGCACAATAATTTCACCTGGTTGGCCTTTAAGAGAGGAGATCATAGGCCAAATCTCCCTGCATGTATGCCTGTTTTCTTGATATTTCATTATGGTCACTGGTATCATCCTATAGTACCAACAACTATTGCGACCTAACTACCAATACTGAAATACCATAATACCTGCAGTTCTGCAAGACGCTCATAACCCGCATTGATATCATCCATTAGCACCTGAATAAGTCACAAGACGATCAATCACTAGCCAAAAACATAAATCTAAATCAGCAACTGCTTGCAACAAACTCGGCTTGGGTTGAAATTTGTCTGCACCCTCTTGGTAGTCCTGGATTTTTGTAGTTATATTTTATCATGTGGCAAACTCGGATTGGGCTGAAATTTGACATGTGAGAAAGGGACCTTAGATCTACGAGACTACAAAATTTGGGACCGACCTGAGTTGCCATGTGGCAGATATTTGGGTGGCACACGAACCATTCTTAGGTGGACCGCACAGAAAATCATTGATCGATAAATAAATGAATAACAATAACAATATAATACCTGAGAAAGGATTACAAATTGTTCACCAGCCTTCTTAGGCAGTTCCCTCAATGCACGTTCACACAATCGACGGGGTGAAGTATTATACCAGTCTTCTCCATACTCATGAAGGAATGGCTGTGTCAATGGAACAAAAACCAGTCCAGCAAAAATGAAATAACTAGGCAGGTGATCAAACTGATGAACTGGAACCAATGGTTGCAACTGCAAAATTACCAAAATATATGTTGAATTACCAAGAAATTATAATTTTATACATTTGACGAAGAGAAAGAAAAAAAAAATTCTAGTCAATATAATGCCCAAATAAATCCAACTTTTTTATCATGACAATTTAATTTTGCCAGGAATTATTATCCACTAGTTCAAGATTAAAGAAAAAGCATTAAGCTTAATAAAAAAAAATGTTGCAATAGGGCTAACATCCTCACAATGAAAATCCTGAGTTTATTTATTTTGTTAAGATAACTATTATAAATCTTGCATAATTCTAATGTAGTAGTGTTTAATACCTGTAGATAAAAGTTTTAAGAAATTAATTGCAGACTCCATTGAATCCTTATTGTTGTGATATGTAGCTTAGCCTGAAAGGGTTTATGATCCATCCCATGTAACCGACTCCTATAGGAGCGTCAGTCATGGGTGGGTAGAGTAGTTTTAGTTCTTTTATAATTAGGAGAGTTTAGGAAAGTTTTAGGTCTTTTGTAACTCTTCCTTCTTATTCCTTTCTTATTATAAATAAAGGCTCTCTCTCACAGTTCTCTCTTTTTCTCACAGCTTCACTTTCTCAATTCTGTCTCTTAAAAGGGCAGCACTAATGAGGTGATCTCTTATGGATCTAGTTGCTGCCCTCCACCTCTACCTCGATTATACTATGATCTGATTTTACAAATCAATAAGGATCTGTCCACCTTTACCTGCAATTGATTTCTTCTTGTTTGAAGATCAAGTCCTCCCTCCATATTGAAGGTCAAGTCTTCTCCTATTGAAGATCCAATTACACAATAACAGGAAAGCTGATGTCATCATCTCTTGCGTGATCAAATTTTTTTGTTGCTGATTTTGTTGGACAACAGATAGAGATTAGTTTTGAGAACAGAATTCCTTCTCTACAGTCAAGATTCATCTTTTCCAGCAAGTTCTCTGCAGATCGAGAATTTTCTGACCTTGATCAGATCAAGATCAGTTCTTCGGATCGAGATTTGAAGATTTTTGGGATTGAGATTTCTGCAGCCTTGTGGATCAAGATTCTTGCAGTGTTTGGATCGAGATTCCTGGTTTTTGTGATTGAGATTGAGATTGTTTCAGTATTTCCATGATCTGATTCATTACAGCAACAGAACTAGTTCACAGTTGCAGTTTGATCTGGATTTGAAATATCAATATTAATTCTGGTCTTGCGGCATTAACATTTGACATATATCAATCTAACTTTAATAGCAAGTTTCTCTAATTTTGATATTGATCAGCCCCATCTCATCAACTTCTTGGAAAGAATCCATTCAAAAGAGCAATCGATTTGCCATAGCGATATCCCCTCAACAATATCAATTTGTGATCTATGATATTGCTCCAATTTTTTCTCGGCTTTAGCAACACCTTATCACAACCTCCTATATTAGTTTGAGTTGCTGCAATGTCGGATGTTACTACTGCCTCTTCTAGGTCTGACAGACAGCATTACCACGAGTATCAACTGTTTACTACTACGTCTATAAAGTATGATGGCACTAATTACCTGATCTGGTCTCAATCGACCTATTTGACCATTGTTGATCGTGGCTTCACAGGACATCTTACTGATACAACGGAGAAATCCTCTACTACTGGTACAACTCAAGACCGATGGATCTTTAATGATTCCTTATGTCATTTCTCCACAATTCTATGTTACCAAATATTGCTAGAGGTTATCTCCTACTGGACTGCCACTCAGATTTGGAAGGCTGTCAAAGAAACTAATGGTTAGTTAGGGAATGATGTCCAGGTGTATGAATTACGAAAGAAACCTTAGGACCCCACTCAGAAGGAGTTGACTGTTTCTCAGTACTATGCTGAACTTCAAAATCTACGGCAAGAACTCGATTATTATGCTGATTACCAGCTTACCAGTGCAACCGATATTGCCTCCTACACAAAAACATGTTGATAAGATACGGGTCTATGATTTTCTAACTGGATTGAATCATTGAATACAATCAGATTTGTGTTCAAATGCTCAAAAGATCTCCTTTTCCCACCTTGGAGAAGTCCCATGCTTTGATACATACTGAGAAGAGACGTAGATCTGCCATGATTACCAGCTTACCAGTGCAACCAATATCAAGGTTTAATATCTCGGTTCTCGGAGGCGTCTCGGCCTCTTGGAAAACCGAGATCTCGCCTTGCTGAGATAGTGTAAAAGCAACTTGGTTTTGCTCCTGCATGTAGCATTCGATAACACAAAATATCCCGAGATCTTGACGAGATCTCGAGCGAGAAGTTGCCGAGAAACTACCGATAACACAAAATATCACGAGATCTCGCCGAGAAACTGCTGATAGCACAACCGAGAAACTACCGATAACACAAAATATCACGAGATCTCGCCGAGAAACTGCCGATAACACAAAGATCTCGGCGAGAACTTGCATTGAGACCGAGAACCATTATCGCCATGGTTCTCGTCTCGATGTTCACCGAGAACACCAAGATCTCACCAAGATCTCGGCGAGATTTTAAACCATAACCAATATAGCCTCCTACAAAAAAAACATTTTGATAAGATACGGATCTATGATTTTCTAACTGGATTGAAACATTGAACACGATGAGATTTGTGTTCAAGTGCTTAGCAGATCTCCTTTTCCCACCTTGGAGAAGTCCCATGCGTTAATACATACTGAGTAGAGCCGTAGATCTGCCATGTTTCAGTCTCTTAACTTTCAGATTTACAGAGTGTCTCTCGTTCCATTCCTACTATTGAGGGACCTTCATGTTCCGATGATAGTACAAAGAGATGATTAAGTGTGAACATTGTAGCAAGCCTTGCCACACTAAGGCTACGTGTTGAAAACTTCATGGGAAACCAACTGACTTTGAAGCCAAATGTGGTAGTGGTCGCTCCAAGAACAAGGCCAACCACACTGCTACAGTTGCCCCTACTCCCAGTACTGACACTAGTCTCTCTCCGGAAGAACTACATGATTTCTGTCAGCTTCTCTGGGCTACTTCCAATCCTTCAGGTTCCAATTTTTCCTATTCAGGTATTCATTATGGCGGTCATTGTGCATCGGTAGTTTCTAAACTTTGGATCATTGACTCCGGTGCCATTGATCACATGACTGGATTCTCCAGCCTACTTCACCACTACTCTCCATCCTCAGGGAAAGATAAAGTTCAAGTGGCTGATCGGACTCTCTTATCTGTCTCTGTAAAAGGTTTTATCTACTGTTCTCCTCCTCTTACTTTATCTTTTGTTTTACATATCCCTAATTTTACTGCAATTACTTTCCATTAGTAGTCTTACTAGGGATTTGAATGTAAAGTCAACTTTTTTCCAACCTGTTGTGTTTTCAGGATTTGGTGAAAGGGAAGACGATTGGAGGTGGTAAGGTGTATGGTGGTCTCTATTTGCTTGAAGATGTTTCTCCTCTACCAATACTATCTCTACCAGTTAATCGGCTATACTTGGCTTCCTCAGATTTCCATCAATGGCACTGTCGTCTAAGACATCCCCCCCCCCCCACCCTTCTTTGGAACTTTATCTCATGTTTTTCCTGATTTAGTCAAACAATGTAATAAGGATGAGTTTTTTTGAGACTTGTAGTTATTCCCCATGAAACACGAGAACTGTATCTTCTTTCCTTTTGGTTCACTCTGATATATGGGTCCTGCTCGTCATGCCTCTATTTTTAATCATCGTTGGCTTGTCACGTTCATTGACTGTTACTCTCGCACAACATGGGTATATATGATGCAGCATAAAAGTGATGTGTTCCGTTGTTTTCAACTATTCCATAACATGGTCCGCATACAGTTTAATGTCACCCTCAAGATTTTACGAAGGGACAATACCCGCGAGTATCTTGAGGGACAATTTCATACTTATTTGGTGGACTCTGGGATCATCCATCAGACTAGCTATGTGGACACCCCGAGCGACAATGGTGTAGCCAAACAAAAGAACCACCATCTCTTGGAAGTGGCCCGTGCTCTCATGTTTGCCAACCATGATCCTTCTAAATATTACAGTAACAGCTTACTCACCGCTGCCTATCTCATCAACCGTATGTCCACTCGCACGTTGGCGTCCCATTCCCCGATTGATATCTTGCCAGGTTCTAGCTCTTTGTCCTTCCTCCCAAGATCTTTGGTTGTCTGTGTTATGATCGCGATTATTGGTCTTTTGGCAAGATAAAAACCCCCATGGTCTCCAATGTACATTTTTGGGGTACTCGACAACTCAAAAAGGCTACAAGCTATCTGTAACAACCCACGTTTCTTTTTTTTAGTGATCTCGGTTGCCCATTATGTTGAAACAGGTGGAAGGGATTGATAGTTGGGGGCTGTGATATTAGGATGATTGTTCTATGTCTACGATGGAAATAGGTAATGTTTACTTTTAAATAGTATGAGATAATGTGTGTGTTGACTTGTGGATATTGGTATGCTCAAAACAAAAAAAACAAAAAAAATTTCAGATTTATGATGCTTAAAAATTGTGTTTGGTCTATAAAGTAAGGAATGAGTTGTTATACTAGAATAGTTATTTAATTTTCATAAGTGACCTTACCTTTATGAAATTGTTAGTGAAAGTGAATGTTAGATTTAAAGGGTTAGCTTAATGGTTTATTTTTAGTGCTTGATGGAATTAAAACTTGGAAGTCTTGAGTTCAAACCACCTAGGAAGTGAAATGGAATTAACTCTATTGGCATTTACATAATGATTGTAATAGATACCCAATAGTGATTCACTATTGGTGGATGATGGGTTTTCACTTTTAAGAAAAATGGAGGACACGAGGAATTTAGTGAATTAGTTGGAGGTCATTTTTGGTGGCTGAAATATAATAATGACTTAAACCTTTAAAATATGAAGGCATGCATGTCAAGATAATGGAATCTTGGAAGGGTAAAATAGGCATGGAAGAATTGGAGGGATACCCTAGAAGTATAGGCAGCCCTTTCATGCATTGGGTGACTATTGAGGGCAAGAGGGGGATTTCACCATAAAATTTAATTTTAGAATTTTAGAAAATAGAAGAAAATAGAATCTACAAAGAATAATCTAATATTAGTTCAGTTTTTCTTTATTTGAGCTTAGAAATTCGTTGGAGCTAGAAAGCTCTCATTCTTGAGTTGATTGAAGCTTGGTGCCATGGATTTTAGTGGTGGGTTGAAGATAATGAAGTTAATGGATTGTTAAGAAGGAGAAAAGCAAGGATTATACAAGCTGAAACGTGGTTGGAAGATTTCGAAATTGGGGTTTTTCTTTGAGTGCGATTTTCAGCAATCAAACTCTTCGGAGGCTAAATTAAAGAGTGTCTTCATCGAATTTGAGGTAAAACTTGTGGATTTCGAATGTATTGTAGATTGCATGTGGGTTTTGGGTGTTTCTTCTATGGTTTCAGTTCTGGAAAAATGAAATTCTTAAGGAAGAAGATGACGAACAGTCAAACTGTTCATGATTCATTCTTGTTTGAAAGTATGGGAGTTAAATGGTTATTTTGAGAGTTGGAATAGCTTTAGTTTTCTTATCTAAGCAATGTCTAAGGTGTTGATTATCATTCTTGTAATATTTCTAAGAATTATGAGCAGCTATTTGGGTTTGGAAAGTTGGATTTCGAGATTCTCCCAAACGCTGAAATTTCTGTTGTTAATGGATAAAAGTATGCAATAGATGGGTGTTAAACTTTGTAAATATGAAAGGAATGCAAAGGAAATGATTTGGGCATGTTTGTTAATGTATGGGGATGATTAGATCTTGTTTGTAAATGTTTTTGAGATTGAGATGTGAAAACGCAGCCCAAAGGGTTAGGAAGAAAGACCAAACCCAAACCATGGTGTGGGGTTGGCAATTTTACTGCCTGTAAGGTATTTGATAAAAGACCTAACCGGCAACCACACCCTTTATGGGTTGTTTTCTCTTTGGGTTCATTCCTTAGAACCTCTTGGGTGTTGTTGGCATGGTTTTGGGATGTTTTTGGATAATTTTGGCATGCTTCAGGAGAAGTTTAGTAAGGCTTGATGTGAATGTTAGCTTACACCACCGATATGGTGTGCTTTGGTGTAGGTGTTTGGAGGACCTATCCCTTGCTGTATTTTTTCAGTTTACTAGTGCACAAGGCTTGCTTAAAAAGGACTTTCCAAGAAAAAAAAAGGTGAGTAAATGACTTCTTGTAGTAGGCTAATAATGTAAATATGTGAATATGCATGCTGTGGTGATGAATGTTATTTAGTTTTGATGTTTATGTGTTCATTTATGCAAGGTTGTAGTATTTTACTGAATTGGTATGTGTTTTATGGACTGTTTGGTACAAGGAGATAAATGTTGTCAATAATAATAGGTTTAATGAATGTGGGCTGTGGTGTAGGTGTTGTTATGAATGTAGGATGTGTTCTAAATGTTCTACATGGCACCTATGCATGTAACAAGGGATGAGGTTATTACTATGAAGTATGTTTACAAGCTATGGTAATTGTAGACTATAATGGAAAGCAAACCTTATAAATGCATATTTATGTTACTACATGATGTTGGAGTTTAGAACATCTATATAAAACTGCTGTAAATTAGTAGGAACTTCACATAAACAAGGAAAGATAAGAAATGAGTTTACATTAGTGGAGATAAGAGTAGAAGTGAAGTCAATTTAGATTGTGGCAGAAAATGATAATCTTCTCTAATATGTTAGGAAAGGTATGGACAGCAAGATGAGTTGGGATGGCATTGATGACTTGTAATAGTTATTAATGTTAGACAAACGGTAACTCAGTACAATCAGTAGTTTCATACACAGAATGAAACAAAATGGACAGTAAGCTTAAGTTTATGTTTAACAGGAAGTAGGACCTAGAAATTCAGTCTAGGTGTCATGAACATCAATGGTAAGTGACAAGAAACGGGAGCATCCGGTGAGTCAATCATGTGGCAAGAAACGGAAGCATCCGGTGAGCCAGCCAAGTGACAAGAAACGGAAGCATCCGGTGAGTCAATCATGTGGCAAGAAACGGAAGCATCCGGTGAGCCAGCCAAGTGACAAGAAACGGAAGCATCCGGTGAGTCAATCATGGGACAAGAAATGGGAGCATCCAGTGAGTCCAAAATTCAAAGTTTACCTGATGTACATAAATCAGTAGTTTGAAGTTGAGCTAAGCAAGAATAGAGAAAGTAAGTTAAAGAGAAAAGTTAAACCAGTGGATTATGAAAATGATAACGAACAGTAGGTATACGGTTCTACAGGTGATATCATAAAATTTAGACAAGTGGAAGATTAGCCAATGTGATAATAACACCATTATAAGATGGTGTGAGAATACAACTAAATGTGAGATTTGAAATGTGTAAAATATTTTATACACTCGTATCATTGTAGGACCAGCATGGTTGTTTTCTAAGATACTTGATACAATGTCTAATGTATGTATTTCCTACCAAGCTGTTATTTATTCACTAAGCCTTGCTTACCCCAGTTGTGGATATATTTTTACAGATGATTCCGCAGAAGAGCAACTAGAGACTATGGGTGTAGAAGACCAAGTTGGCCATTAGACCACTTGGTACTTGAATTACATTTTGTGGGTGGTTGAATTGCAACTTGCAAATAGTTGCCACTTTTGGAGTATTTGTGGCAGTAGATTTTTGGTGGTTAACCACACCTTTTGTTGTATAAATTGGTATTTAGAATGCATTTTGGAATGTAATTAATTTGGCCACCAAATATGTAATTATTAGCTACTTTGGTTCCGCTGTCAGGTTAATGTTATTGGACTAGGTTGATGATTTTGGATTATGTTATGATGTTTGAATGATGAAGTTATTGTGGTGTCATGTAAGAAAAAAAAAAAAAAAAAAAAAAATATATATATATATATATATATATATATATATATATATATATATATATATATATATATATATATATTTTACAGGTCCTTTTTGTTTCTATGTTGTAATTGCCAACCAATGGTTCGTTTCTCCTACTCCTGGGAAGGAGACCTCACACTATCATCCTCTTACACATCATACCTTGGTGTCCATGGATATTCTCTTCCATGAGTCCCTTCGATACTACTCACAACCACCTCTTCAGAAAGAGTGAATAGTAAAGATGTGTCTGTTTTTGAGATTCTTCCTGTTCCGACTTCCGACTCCACTTGAGGATACTCCAGCTCAGGGGGAGCAACCGCCACCAGTACCACTAGTCTAGGTTCAGGAGAAACTTAAACCACAGACACCAGTTACAGTCTAGGAGGAACCACAGGAGAATCCAAATGAGTCAACCCTTCAAGCATATCAGAGGACTCGAAAGAAAAAACTAGTTGTGACCAAAACCACTATTTCACCTTTTATCATCCGATCGCCATCCTTCGAGCTAGAGTCCGCCTACACCATCCAGTAAGATCTCTTCTCCTGAGTCCTATTATTGTCCATAAAGGTACTAGGTCCCCATATCTCATGTTCTCTAATGACTCTTTCTAGTAACTATCATGCTTTTGTATCTTCCCTTTTCTCTGTTAGTATTCCAAGAAATGGAGGAGGCTTGTGCAGATCCGAAGAGAAAAGCATATATGCTGAAAGAGATGAAAACTTTGAAAAGGAATGACACATTGGATCTTGTTGCTCTTCCTCCAGGAAAGTGACCTATTGGCTACAAATGGGTGTTTGTGGTTAAACGAAAAATTGATGGGACGGTGAACAGGTAAAAGCAAGGCTTGTGGCTATAAGGGCTTTACTTAGACATATGGGATTTATTACAAGGAGACATTTGCTCCAGTTGCCAAATTGAATATTGTTCGAGTTCTATTATGATGTGCTTTTAATCTGAGATGGGATCTCCAACAACTTAATGTCAAGAATGCATTTTTGCATGGGGAACTTGACAAAGAACAATATATGGGCATTCTTCCAAGTTTTTTTTATGATACAACTCATTGCAAAGTTTGCAAATTGAAGCGTGCACACTATAGGTTAAAGTAGTCTCCTCGAGTTTGGTTTGGCAAGTTTCACAAGGCTATGATTTCAACAGGTAAAAGCAGAGAAACTAACGATACTTTGTTCATTAAGCGATCTGGTGACAAAGTCTCTCTTTTCATAGTCTATGTTGATGATATAGTTGTCACTATAAATGATAGTGATGAGATCTCTCGCATCAAGAACTTCTTTGGTCGTGAGTTTGAAATAAAGGACTTAAGAAAACTAAGGTATTTTCTTGGAATTGAAGTTGCCTAATCCTCAAAGGGCATCTTTCTCTCCCAAAGAAAACATGTCATTGATCTTTTATCTAAGACAGGTTTATTGGGCTGCCATACTTGTGACACTCCTTTGGAAGCTAATACTCAACTCAAGGATAAGGATGATGAACCAATTGATAAGGGTCGTTACTAACGGCTTGGGAGAAAGTTGATCTACCCCAGGCATTGAGTTTGTTGTGAGTTTGGTAAGTCAGTTTATGAATGATCCCTAGACTCATATGGAGGTTGTCTTTCGTATTCTTCACTACTTGAAGTTAGCTCATGGAAAAGGGATTCTTTTATCTCCTCATGGTCAACTGCAGAATAAAGCATACACAATACTAGTTGGGGTGGTTCTCCAGATAGGTAGTCTATGTCTGACTATGCTACTTTTGTTGGTGGTAATCTTGTCACATGGCGTAGCAAGAAGCAGAATGTTATAGCAAAGTCAAGTGCTGAAGCAGAGTTTTACTCTAAGGCTTAAGGAATCTGTAAGTTACTTTGGCTCAGAATTTTACTAGAAGGCCTTGGTGTACCTATTCGTCTTGAAATGATGATGTACTATGATAACAAAGCCGCAATTAGCATTGCCCAAAATCCAGTATAACATGATCGCACCAAGCATGTGGAGATTGACCAACACTTCATCAATAACTCGAGAGTAAGCATGCCCTTCGTGAAGTCAGAAGACCACTTAGCTGATGTATTCACTAAGGGTTTGGGCAGAAAAAAATTTCATCCTAATTTGGTTAAGTTGGGCATGTGTGACATCTATGCGCCAGGTTGAGGGGGAGTCTTGTGATATGTAGCTTAGCTCAAAAGGGTGTATGGTCCATCCCATGTATTGACTCCTATTAGGAGTGTTGGTCATGGGTGGGTAGAGTAGTTTTAGTTCTTTTATAATTAGGAGAGTTTTAGTTCTTTTGTAATTCTTCCTTCTAATTCCTTTCTTAATGTAAATAAAGGCTGGATGGTGGGACCATCCAGGCATTCAGTTCCTAAGAGTGCTTTCAACACTAATAATATGCATGGCCTGTATTTTGTAAGCTAATAGGTGCCAAATGTACTGAATTAGATAATGTTAACCGGAAGAATTTGTTAAATCAATCACATTAAGGACAGGAATCCACTATAATCCAGACTCCAAATAGACCATACTTTGTTCGTTCCTCCAGCCATTTATTGCCAAATTTGTGTTTAAAAGAACTGAAGTGACATCAAGCTATTACTTATTTTCAACGCCTTTCAGGCATTTCTGTTTTTGTTACCCAACCCATGGCTTCAAGGAGTGGCTGACACTGATCTAAATTTCCCAATTTAGAATGTTTACCCAAAAAAAAATTAACCAACCTAAAATGGAATTAGACAGAACTGACCCTATATATTATGCACAATACGCTGATCCGCTGGCAATTTAAGGCCCTTTTTTTTCACAACAAAAACAAAATTCCCTTAAAAAGAAAAGAGATACAAGGAAAGAACTAGAGCTCAAAGCCCATTAGAGCCACAACCAATCAATCCCCTAAACACTGACTGAGCACAAAAGAACCCCACTAGTCTCTTTGGGATGAAATGGGCCAATCATAATAATGTCCTTTGAGAGTTTGACATGTAGGAGCGAGTTTTCGACTTTTGGTTCTGAGGATCTAATTTCCCGATGCCGTTGGGTAAGGGTTTGGGTACTAGTGACTCAAGTCGAAAGAAGACATCACTCCATTGGGGTGTGACAGCTGATAGCTAGCTTAGGCTTCTCGGCTAGTCTCCCCTGCAATGATCCATTTTCTAGCAACTCTCCCCATCCCCCCCCCCGCAGGCCACGCAGGGGGGCAGGGGGGGGTGGGGTGGGGGGGGGAAGGGGGCGAAGGTGCTAGCAGGTTCTGCTGGTAAAGTCTATGATCTACTATAACTTGTAACCCACACTCTGGTCAGAGTCTCACCTTCATCTTAGGTAGTATGCACCATACTCTCTGTTAGGGAAATCTCCTATGTCACCAATGACATGGCGACAGCTAGGATCCAAGCATCCACGTCAATACCCGGACATTTCCATAAATCCAACCAATGGATAAGGACAAAAGCACCATTTCTACAGCTTTACAAGGATACTTCGGTCATCACACATCAAACAAAGGTAAAAGCGGCATTTACAAAGATACACTATTTACTATAAATACCACGAATCCCGAGATTTCAGGTACTTTTTACATTTATTACTCTTTCTTGGGATTATCGCTCTGACACCTCGGACTGAGAATCTCTCACCTACCCCATTTAAATATTGTTGTTGGCTCGGATACCGAGCCCATCGGTTGTTCACAGAGCCCTAACTTAGGCATCGGAGTGGAGCCAGGGCCATAGGCCCGCCTCCCCCTTGTCTTTGCTTGTCTTGCAGGTCTAGTCAGCGTGGTGAACCTCGGATATGGATTTGGGCCAAAACACTATCCTTTGTTACACTGAGTCTATGACACTTTGTACGGTAAACAGTTAATGCTTGACCATAAACTCCCCCCCCCCCCTAAAAAAAGGAAGGGGGGAAACAGGTAAAGGAGAACTACACAAGAATAGTCCTATGATGAATTAAATTATCCTGTGAACAAATCACATGCATGCATGCACCCAGGAGAGAAGAGGGGGGAGGGGGGAGGGGGGGGGGGGGGGGGGGGGGAGCAGCAACTACACGATAACAGTCCTACAATGAGTCTTTCTGGACCAAATCAGGGTCAAATACCAACTTTTAAACTATTAACCCAGGCATAGGATGGATATGACTACAATATGGCATTGTGTATACCAAGCATGGTTGTCATGGTGCCAAGGCAAACCTAGGCAGTGGCCAAATGCCTTGTTGCCAAGCCAACTAAAGTGTGCATATGCCAAGGGGGTTTTAAAAGTAATATATGATATTTGTTTCCTTTAAGATGTGTAATTTTGACAGGGTTTTTATGTAAATGAAAATTTTATTTATTTTACTTGTGAATATGAGAGGACAATGTATAAAATCGAAGGAGGAGAAAAGTTTGTTGGACACAGTGGCATAAAATGGAATCTTTTTGCGTGGCACTTATCCACCAATCATAACGTCCAATTCCCGACCCCATATAAAACGGATATCCGAAAGTAGCATCAAAGGCATGACCATGGGACTAAAATGTTCCCAAAAGTTAGCCGTGCAGTCATGCTGACCAGCCATCCTGGACCCTTAAAGAATATATTTTTTTAAAGTTATAATTTAATAATGAAACCCATTTGTCCTTCCTCTATGATGTCAATGGCAGAAGAGGTGCTGATTGCTGTGGTGCCAATGGCTGCCCTTGCAATCTTTTCCTTGGTAGTGGCAGCTGCCACAGCTCCCCAATTTTATTCTTATTTTTCCATTCTTTCAGGTTTTTCTCTTCATTTCCTTTTTGTTCCCTCCGTTTCCTATCCCTTTTCCTCATTTGTTTTCTTTTCTTTTCCGCCCATTTCCTATTTAGGCGCCTAGAAAAATATAACTAGGATTTCAAGAACCGGTTGCTCGACAACTCTGACCCCAAAGTTGAGTCTCGGCACAAATGCAGCACCTATTTCAGTAAGTGACCATTGAACATTGGAACCGTAAACCTGTAATGTTAATGGTAGCAAATATGACAATAGAAGACGGACTTCATGTGAGCAACCTCGGAAATCTTGAACTCCTCAAGATCTCATAAATCTAGACCTTTATATGTTCAAAAAAGGCAGTGTCTTGGCATAGTTGTCAAGGCACCAAGGCGAACCAAGGTGTTGGAGGCTTGACTGGGCGCCTAGGCGACCAAGGCGCCCGATTTTTCAAGGCACCACAAGGCCGCCTGGGCACCTAGGTTACGCCTTGACAACTATGTATCTCAGTGAGATTTTCGGACGAGATCTCGAAAATCTCAGACCTCACTGAGACAGAGTCGGGATCCAAGATTTAAAACCTCGACCCTAAGCAGCTACAATAAAGCTCAATGATACTCTCCAGTAAAACCACCATTTTCTAATTACAATACCTCTTATATATATATATATATATATATATATATATATAGTGTTAAATGAGAACTCCTATATTCAGTTTTCCTTTTCCTTCATTTTTTTTTTTTTTTGGTTTTTGGTGGTTTTGGGGGTGAGGGGTTTGAAGTCTCAACAGTTTCCAGAGCTTGATAAGTTTTTTCAAATTATAAGGTACATAAACATTCCCTGCTCAAGATCCATTAGCTACCAATAATACAAAGAGTCATGTGGTGTTATGTCCCAACCCCTAATGGAATGTGTAATTGTTTTCAGTCTTCATGCCAGCCCACCCTTCCTGGCACCCTGCGAAAGCAGGATTTGTTCCACATCACGACCCTTTTGGCCAGACTACGAGTAAACAGGTTCTAGTGAACAGTTAAGTATGTCCCCCCCCCCTCTCCCTCCCCCCTTCTTTGCTTGGTACTAAGATATGTTGCAAGATTATTTATTTGAAGTTTTCATCCTATCAGGTCTGCACTCAGCAGTCAGCATCCCTCCTACTTTCTGTATGCATCCATCCAAATAAATGTCTTGTTAACTCCCCACAAACTAACCTAAATAAATGAGAATTTTCCAATTCCAGACGTAGGAGATAAAAAATCCTCTCAATGGAATCAATAAAGTAGGTATCACATAAATGAAAATCAAATGGGATGAAAAGACGAGGCTCACAGGTTGAAGAGTGATGCTGAATTCATACTCTACACCATCCCTCAATACTCTAACTTCAGCTGTTTCATTAGGTTTCTTCATCGAGACCAGATGATCAAATGTTATTCTCTCCCTGTTTCGGAAAGGAACTGCGAGACATCACGCAAACAAGTAAAAACAAAGCCACAAAAAAAGCAGAAGATACTATGAAGTATTCATTGACTTCTACAAATAGCAGGTGGTCTTCCATATTTAACCCCGTTTTCATCTCTTGGTTGCTAATGAAAAGCATAACTGTGCAGTAGAGCACTGTCTTTCAAAAAAGGAAAACTTCTATAAAGAAAGGAAGGCAAAAACCTTTAATGATAAATGGCAAATTTTAGAAACTAAGCAAACAAGATCAGATAGTTGCCATTAAATTAGAGCTCTATTCTATCAAAATTCAAAGTTCACGATAAAATAAATTTTGGATGCCACTACTTCATATCGATCCATTTCAGGCATGCTTCTTCTCTCCCTTGTGTATGTTGTAATTTTTAGTGTGTAGTTGGTTTTAGCATCTTTGATAACTTCTACAAAACGCTTTACATATCATGAAAAGGGTAAAATAGAAAGGACAAAACCAAGAGATAGCAAAACATCAAGCAATCAGTCAACAAGAGATCACAGTAATGAGCTATCACATTCTTTTGGACTGTCCAGATTCTTCTTCTTTTTTTGAGGATGAGAATTTTTTGCCACCTCTGGGGGAGACTTCACCGTCTTTTCAAACACTCTCTTGTTACACTCCAGAAGGTTCACCTAAATGCACAAGATTGCATCCCCCAGTTTTCAGATGGCTGGCTACCCTAAGCATACCATAAACAAACAGTTCCACAGATGCAGGCATCACCCAATTGATACAGAAAATCTGGAACATTGCCAGCCATAGATATACAGTGCAACACAAATGCCTCAGACCCAATCTCATCACAGATGACACAGCTGACATCTCTGAGATTCCAGCAATCCCCAACTGACTACAAAAGTGAATCTGCATTCATTGGCCAGGTTAGCAATGTTGGGCGTGAACTGTGAAGATCACAAAGCTACTGTTTGGCTTTATGACTTGTGAGTCCGCCATGGTTGCATCCTCCCTTCCTCCTTTATCCCTGGTTCAATGGTAGTTCACCATTTTCTTTAGTTCAACATTCAGTGATCTTTGCTTTAAGATTTGGAATCTTCACATAATATGTTTGGAAAATTCACATTACCAGAAAACAATAGTGCGAACCATAGCATGTTGCACAAGCACCGGAGCAAGAGGCCTATCGGCTTATATATAGTTCCAATCTTGAACTTTCCTCAGCTAATTGAAAGTCACATTATATATGCAGATTGCTTTTTATGTTATTGAAGTTATATTTTGGTTTCTTTATCTTATTTTTTTCTTTTCTTTTTTTCTTCTTTTTTTTTTTTTTGTTGTGGGGGGGGGGGGGGGGTTGGGGGTTGGTATCACGTACAAATCTAAATTTCAATTTTTAGGAATAGTGGTGTTAGAGGAATTAACTTGATTGACAGTAATCTACTTTATACAAGTGGACTTGGAACTTCACTGAGGTAGATCAGTATGGACAGTTCGCTCAATGTTTCTAAAGTTTTTAAAAATCTGGCTCTGTTGGCGGCTTGGTTGACTGGAAACTTAAAATGAACCAAGAAATTGATGGTTTAAAGAATGGGGTGTACTTAGGAGAAAGGTAAACTTGTCGTTTCCACCTTTCCATTTAACAGTCAGCGTACAGGGTGCGGCTGTAATTTCTTCGAAAAGATGGTGAAGTCCCAGACATTAGGGATGGTAACAAGGTTCGTGTAGTTTTCCCTATTTTTTTAGATCAGCATACAAGAAAATCATAAGAATGACGAACACGATACATCTTTATGGAATCTTTTGCTTTCATAAATGATAGCTACTGTCTAATATTCAGAATTCAGACCACAAATTTAACCTTTTGTACTTGTACTTTCTTGAAAGACTTAGAAGACATCAACAACATTTCATACTCATTTAGTGTCAAATAAGAAAAAGCCAACTGAAATTTTAAAAACTGGATGAGAAGTAATTTATTTACCTGTTCCATCATTTGCTATAGGTACACCATCAAATGCAAGGACAATATCATCTTTCTTTAGCACCCTATCAGCATCTGAGAGTGGATTAATTTTGCTGATAAGCACTCCAGTCATCTCAGGGCGCATATGGAAGTGCTCTCTCAGTTGTACATTTTCAGTGGGCTGGCAGGACAAACCAAGAGAGCAAAATCCAACATATGCTCCACATTCCTCCACACCAGATATGAAATGTTTTATGACAGGGACTGGAATTATATACCTGCAGAAACACAAGTATAAGTGTATAACCCAAGAACTTATAGCGTGTAGATGGTTACGGTAACTGAATACATACTAAGAACTACGTATTTCAGCATGTCCTGATCCATGGTATCTGCCCATAGTTAGCAAATTCGGATTCCAGAATTATTCGGAAGAAGAATAGATAGGAATGATTCGTTTTGGTAATTCAAGAATTCGGTAAGAAATGCTGTAAAAAAAATGCTTAAAATAAAATTCGAATTCAGATTGGTTTGGGAATTATTCATTTGTCTAAAAACAATTCGGACAAAAATTCGGATGTTAATTTTTAATATTTGGTGTTCCTATTTCACAATATCAATAATCATACCTGCATAATATACAAGTAACATAAAATTAGAATAATATTTAATTCATAATAATATAATACATAATAGAAGTGCACATGTTTATAAAAATAGATTGTTGGATTTCATTACAGTATATACATGTGAACTATTAGATTTCAGCAAATGAAATTAATGACTTGTTTTATATTATGGTGCAATTTTTATACTCATATTTAATCCTACATTAGAATACCAAACAAAATTAATGATTTACTTCTCTATTATCATATGAATTTTATACTCATTTTTAATACCACATTGAAATTTTTAGAATCATATTTAATCCTAGACGGGAAAAGATGCAATAGTTAAGGCATTAAGTTTTTTTCAAAAAACTTTGTTTGGGAATTGGTAGTGAAGGGATTAAGTCCTCCACTAGGTTAGTATTAATGAGTTTTTTTTTTCTTTTTGGGTAAATTACACTAGAGGTACCTGACGTTTTAAGAAATTATACCAGAGGTACCCATAGTTGTCAAGGCGTCGCCTAGGTGTCCGGGCGGTTTGTACAGGCCTGGGTGCCAGGGCGCCTTGTGGTCGCCCAGGCCAGACAGGAACAACATTTATCAGACAGTACTTATTTATGACTAATATCATTTTTTATATTTCATTTACTTAAGATATTATTCATAAATAAGCAAATACCCCCCTATTTGAATCCAATAAAAATAGTCTAAAATTCAAATTCCAGAAGGAAAAAAAGTCAACCCCCCTGTTCAAGAACAAAAACCATATTTTTGGGTGCGAGGGCGATTTTCAACTTTTAAATGCTAGGCTTTTTTCTAAATATAAAAATTCTATAAATCTTATTATAATAAATCATCACTAAAAACCAAGAGTGCGCCAAAATAATATTTTGCTTTGATGTCCAAAAAATAATTTACATTCAGACGACTTTAAACAACATTCCCGTATTCCGAACAAGGTTTGACCGGAGTGTAATTCCTTCATTATAATTTGGATTCAAGCAATCTCGGATTTGTTGGAAAGCTGATTATGCTAGCTTTGCAACGAATTCGAGATTGCTTGAATCCGAACTATATTAAAGGAGTTACGCTCCGATCAAATTCGTTAAAAGTACGCAAATGTTAGTCATAAATAATTGTTTACTTAACTCTAGACACAATCCCAGGTCTTAGTGTACATTAGTAAACTTGGGTCCACACCATATATTAATTAAGTTATGTCTTAAATGTTGATTATTTATGTAGAATGTTGCATATATATAAACATTAATATTTTAGAAATAAAAAAAATGCACTGGGAACGCCTTGGTCACCTAGGCAACGCCTAGGCGGGCGCCTAGGCGCGCCCAGGATGGCCCCAAACGCCTTGGATCGCCTTGTCGCCTTGACAACTATGGAGGTACCTCACGTTTCAAAAATCATACCAAAGGTACCTCACGTTTTGAGAAATTATACCAGAGGTACCTGACGTTTCAAAAATATTACATTCAGGGTGTTTTCTATTTTTGTACTTCCAAATTCACCCATGTTTAGTATAACTTTCTTTGTTCCCTTTGGTTCACGCTCTCACCATCCCGTTGCTGCAACGACTCACCACTCGGATCCCCATGTGCTCATCGCTGTCTCAATTGTCCACCTCCTTTCCTGCCCCTGTCCTCTCCCGTGACCCTTCCTCACCAGCGGTTGCTCATCACCAAGTCACAGATCTAGACAATGATACACACCTCCGGTGAAAATTCCGCACCCCAACTTGCTGCTTTTCCAACGGATGTACCAATGATCAGGCACCAAATAAGGGTAGTTCAACAAGAAACGATTAGTCTTTGAAAGTTTGAGGTAGATCTAATGGTTATTTTGGATGATGCCAACGTTAAATAGGGTTAATGTTGGAAATATGAGAAGAGGTACCTGTGGTATGATTTTTGAAACGTGAAGTACCTCTGATATGATTTCTCAAAACTTCGGGTACCTCTAGTGTAAATTACCTTCTTTTTTTTTAGTATCCGAATTATTCAGTATAAATTCGGATTTGGAAGAATTAATCGATATTTATCTCTAAACCAAAAAGGCGCAATTTTTTCTGAATCATTGAATATAATTCAAATTCAGTCTAATTATTTGTATTATTCGGTTCATACGAATAATTCGCGAATAATTCAGTGAATTAAATAACTATGTTCCTGCCATTGCTCTAAATATGGTCTTTAAAAAGTTGGACGTGGTTCTTTTAGGAGCCACTTATTTTATTATTCTGTTCATTTATATACTGAGTCATGCTGAATGTTAATAGATATATGGGTATTAGTTCCATCTCTACATCATGTATGTCCTTTCATTACGTATCAGTTATTTGGAGGTCACGCGATGCATGCAGCCTGAGTTCCGCTTCCTGCATCCATCTTCTGGTTACAGACATATAAAGATAGAAGGCATTTTAAATGGGTCACAAGAAAGATCCCATTGGGTTTTTTATATATTATACTTAAAAACAGTTATCCTCTTTTTACATTCATTAACATGACATAACAGGAGAAAAATATTACATACTTTTAGAAACTCACCAGGTATAAAGGTTGTGACAATGGAGATGTCAAAAGATCAATTTTTTAGGATGTTCTTGTATAACTGGGGACCTTAGAGATTTAAAAGTTTTGCTCTGGTGAACTGCCGGGGACGAGAGTTGGAGTTCATGAAGCCTTGGAGATAACATGAAACTCACACACCCTGAAGCCACTGATCAGGCAGGAAAATTAATGATGAGTGAACCTTTTTATGTGATTTCCCTTGCAAAAAAGCAATCTCTAAGGAGCTTCTAACATTGTGGAAATGCAACAAAATCACACAGGCTGTTCAGCGCTTGATTTCTATGGTTGAAAATCAAGCAAAAGTTCAGATAATAAAAGAACTCTGCAAAACAAGTTGCTATTCTCAATTTTATATTCCAACATTTAAAAGACAGGAATGAACAGAAAACTTAAAAGAAAAAACAACACATTCATAACCCTACATAAAGCACTACTAACAGGTATAATGGACCATGTTACCAATTGATATTGGACCCTTACATAGGTGTTCATTCTAATGTCAACCAGCAGGGCCGACCTTCTCGCGATAAGCATTTGTCGACCATGATAAGATATAGGAATATCTTATCGTGGTTACCTTATCACTTGGTCATCCTTATTGTTATCTCTCTCTCTCTCTCTTATCTTCTATCTTAAGTTTCCCTATTGCTTTCTGTTATAGTATTCTGTTTCCTAGATAGAGTAGAGTTCCTGATTATTTAGCTTTCCTAATTGATGTAATCCTGTTAATTTGATTAATATAAAGCGGCATAGGGAGAGGGGGACTATACCAATCGACTCTGCGATCTGCAGTCTCACCTCTCTCTCATTTTCTCATCGTTCCTCTTTCTCTTCTTCTCTTTCTCCATTAGTTTGGTTGTGGGTTTATTCTTTCTGGTACTGTTATATGGTATCAGAGCGCATTTTTACTGTCTCCACAGTATCCATGTGTGAGGGAGTGTTTGGGAATTTAGTCCCACCACAACTGCCAAAAACAGTCTACATACACCTTTATATGCTTGGGGGTCCCTCCACTTACCACTTCAAACTTTTAGGATGGAAACTATACATGGTATCAGAGAATTAGAAACCAGCAATCAATCTCCCTTTTGAACGCTGGTTTGATAGTCTCTTCAAGAAGATTATCTTTGTTCCTCGTCGTAGCAGCCCATGCTGCCTTTATGCTATTTGTAGCCCTAGTTCATGATGATACGAAGATAAACTAGGGCCCTCTTTTTTTACCTGCAGATTTATGCTGATTTCAGCCTCTGTCCATCAGACTACTGTTGCCGCCTACTATTTATGATGGTGTTTGTCAGATCTTTGGAAAACCCTGTTGTTGTCTACTTCTGCTGCCTATACCTGGTATTGCTGTCTATACAGCCATACCTGATATTTTTCTACTACTGCTGTCTATTTCTCTACACTGCTATTGTCACCTATACGCATCCCCTCTCTCTAGGGCCTGAGGTATTGTCTTCTGTGATCTCTAGAGTGCGTTGCCGATCTCTATGACGGCTAATTCCAAGCACCCCTCTAATGGTGTGCATATTTAGATCGCTACCACTTAACTCAATGGACTTCCTAATTATTAGCTGTGGGCACAAGCTGTTCAGGCTACATTCATGCTAAGGGTAATATGAAATATCATACTGACGATCCCCTATCTGGTGATTCCAAAGAACCAGATGCTATCAAAGCATATGCGGAGAGGATGCACGCATGGAATAAAATCTCACCGAGATTTCGCCAATCTCGCCTTTCTCGATAGTAAACCAAGACGAAAACAAGGTCAATAACCCTTTTCGTCTCGGCAGATGCATATTATCACCGAGATCGAGATCTCGGTAAATCTCGAGAGTTCTCGTTATTTCTCGCAATTTATCGTAATTTCTCGCCGAGAAATTGCGATAAATTGCTTTTTGCTTTTTTTTTTTTTTTTTCTTTATAAAAGAGAAAACTCACTGTTCTCGGTCGAGAACTCAACCGAGAATTGGTGTTTCCACTTCTTTGTTGGTTTTTTGAAAACTTTCTCATTTCTTCCTCATTTTTTCATTGTTTGGACTTCCAACTTGCTGCAGGTGGTGCTTCGGACTACAAGGATTACTGTGGGAGCTTCGTATCAACTGTTGAAGGTAAGTTTCTTGCCGAAAAATGAGATTTTTACACGAGATTATGAGGGAGAAAAAAAAAATTATAGAATGTGATGAAATTTTTATACGTTAGATACGTGAGCCCAATCTACAAGCTCACGGTTTTAGATATCGATTTTGGTTGTTGTAGGTTTTTCTTCAATTATTTCGATTGTTGTTTGTATTTTTTTTCAATTATTTGCATTTAGAAATGAATTTCCAGCAATTAAAAATTAAAATAATTATTGTTGTTACTCATTTGATGATGATGACCTATTTATATGTTAATCACCTTTGGCCGATCTACTGTCCTACAGTTTCAGATTTCGATTTCGATTGTTGAATTTTTTTTGAATTATTTATATTAAAAAAATAATTTCCAGCAATTAAAAATTAATTTAAAAATGGTTAAAAAATGCTATAAAATAGGGAAAAATAAGGAAAAATGTTTTGATCGCATTTAAAATATAAGGAAAATTTTGAAATGTAATTTCCACTGTGTTTAAGTTTGTAAGGTTATTGAAGTTTGTGTTTTATATGAAACAGTGTTTGAAAATTATGTCTACACCAAGTTCTGGGACAGGCGATGGAGGATATGGTACCAGTTCCCGTACTGACCCTGCATGGTAATGTGGGACTGCCCTTCAGGGTGATAAGAAGAAGACCTAGTGTAATTTTTTTGGGAAGAAACTTCAGTGTGGCAGCATCACAAGACTGAAGCAACACTTGAGTGGATTGGGCAAAGATGTTTCCAAATGCCCATAGTGTCTGTGGAAATATCCAAGGCCTTAGTTGAACAGTTGAGGGGAGGAAGGCAGAGGAGGGCAGCAATGGAAAGAGAAAAACAGCGGTTTGAGGAGGCAGTTCGAGGCACCATACAGAATCCAGTGAGGAACATGAGGCTGATGGATGGGATGTAGAGGATATGACAAAAGCAGAGGCAAGACAGATGCACCATGCGGCAATGGCTAGTAGAGAAACCCTTAGATCAGATGCGAAAAGGATACGGACAGGAGCAGGTACATCTGGGGCAGGTGGCAGTGGTAGTGGATTTGCTGAGCTTGAGCCACAGAGATGGAGCAAAGGGATTGGTTCTTGGTTTTCTAGATCACGAAGTAGAAGGGAAGAACCTGTGCCTCAGCCACGGGGACGGGATGATTATGTTCAAGTTCTAGAGCAAGATCCCAGAGTCTTTACGAAGCGAGGTAGCAAGCAGAAAAAAAATAAAGGCAATGTTTGGGGGGAAAGAATAAGGAGTCAGTAGGGAATTCATACTCTAAGTGGTTGTTTTATCATGGCATCCTAGAAACGCCACCACAGGCCCTTTCTTTCAAAGCATGCTAAATGCAGTTGTTGAGGCAGGTACAGAGATTAGAGGGCCGAATCAATATGAGCTAATGACTCATTATTTGACTCAACATAAGAAGGAATACAAGACTGGATTCTAGGCCAGAAGAAGAATTGGGAAGATTTAGGAGTAACCATTATGAGTGATGGTTGGACTGGTCCTACCAGAAAGTCCATCATCAACTTGATGGTTTATTATGATGGGAAGACAGTATTCCTTAGGTCTGTTGATGCATCAGCTGAAGTAAAAGATGCTGAATATATTTATAGGCTGTTACAACAGGTGGTGGCTGAGGTGGGAGCTCAGAACGTTGTCCAAATTGTAACGGACAACAGTAGCAATTTTAAGAAGGCAGGAGAGATGTTAATGAGCAATGCTAACTACAATCTCTTCTGGACTCCATGTGCTGCCCATTATATTGATTTGATGTTGAAGGACATGGGCAAGATAAGTAAAGTGAAGAGAGTGGTTGAGCAAGCAAGACAAGTAACCACTTTCATCTACAACCATGGTTATTCCTTGAACATGCTCAGGGAGAGATGTAGAGGGGACTTGGTCAGACCAGACATCACCAGATTCGCTATGAACTTCATAGCATTGTAAAACTTTGAGGTGAAAATGGTCGGACTCAGATCAATGTTTGCATCTGAGGATTGATTTTCATGGAGACAGTCAGCTACCCCCCAGGGAGTGGAAGCACAGAGTACCATCGCTTCAGACGAATTTTGGCAAAACGTGAAGGTGGTAGTCAGGATGTTGCATCCTGTAGTGCAGGTGTTGAGATTGGTAGATACTGAGCGAAAACCTACCATGCCACTTCTTTATGCTGCTGTGGACGCATTGAAAGTACGTGTTAAAGCTTTGATACCACATGGCTACAAGAATTACATAAAGATCATCAATGACCGATGGGAGAGCCAACTCCTGCATCCATTGCTTAAGGCTGGCGAGTAAATTTGATGACGTATTTACTTTATTGTTACTTATGTACCAATATAATTTTTATTTACTTTAACAACGTATCCACTGTCAAATATATCAGCATACTATTTGAACCCCAAGTACCAATATAGGCATGTACTTGGGACGAACGCAAAACTCATTGAGGCAGTGAAGCTAGTAGTTGCAAAGTTGGAGCCAGATCCCCAAGCATAGGCGTCGGCAAACCTAGAGGTGAGTTGTATGCTTCAATTACTGGAAATATGGCAAAACTATATATTGTAATTACAAATATTTATTAGTTTTCGATTGTGTGTAGATTAAAACCTTCATGGAAGCCCGTGGGAGTTTTGGGTTCCCTGCTGCAGTGGCTAGACGTGACAAAAGTGATCCGTGTATGTATTACGTTTAAATGACATATGAAATTAAAATATGTTATTGTTCTTATGCAGCTGAATGGTGGGTGTTGTATGGTAAAGATGCACCTGCTCTGAAGAAGATAACAAGTAGAGTGTTAGCTCAGACATGCTCTGCATCTGGCTGTGAGCGAAACTGGAGTACTTTCAACCTCATTCATGCAAAGAGGCGGAATCGATTTGGCTCCCAACGGTTAAATGACTTGGTCTTTGTGCATTACAATATGAGGCTGAGGGTGCAAAACATGTTCCATGATAAGGAGGATGATACCCCGCTCGAGCTCGCCAACATCTTCCAGCTTGACTCTGAAGAGAAAGATCCATTAATGGAGTGGGTACGGGACAGAGGAGTACCAGTGATGGACAAGTCCGGGGGGATGCCTGACTCTTATTTGGCCAGCCATTTGGATACTGTTGTCGACGAGTTTTTAGCCTCGGAAGAGGGTCGAGTCCATAGACGGTCACCCATGCCGTTTGACCCTCCTGCTGGCACTGATACAGATGATCCTAAGTGGAGTTGGAGTGGTAGTGGAGCTAGTGGTAGTGATCATGGGGGGTGGGCGTGGGGACTCAGGTGGAGGTCGAGCCACTATTGTTAATATTGGGGTTGATCCAGAGCCACAAGCATCACCTATTAGATACACTGGGGAGAGCCAGTATACTCATGTAACACAGGATGATGACCATGGTACACGTACGCCATCCTCATCACGTAGACCAAATTCGTATTCGCATAGGCCTCGGCATGATGGACGTCGACGTTAATAGCCTCTCTACTGGCTTACGAGGATTGAGTGTGGAGGAGAATAGCAATTACTGCAGTAGACAGGAGCAATGGAATGCTCCTGGATATAGCACTGGTTCAGCATACACCTCAAATGATTATGTTGATATCAACTTCGTCCCCTATCCCACTGTGACTGCATATGGTTCTCCCATCGACGATCATTCAGATGCAGGAGCACAGACACAGAGTCAGATTAAATCAACCAACTTTTATTCCATTCCATCAGTGCCTCTGCAAGAGTTTACGCACCAAAGTACTACTTCAGAAGTTTTTTCATTCTTCCCAAAGATAGGTATCCTTCGAACAACTATTGATGTTATATTTAAAAATCATGTGCAAGACTACTATAACCACTTTGCATCAGGAATGTCGTGGGAAGATTATGTTGCTCAGTTGGAAGACAATTTGCGTCGATAACTTTCTCAGATGTATGATGATAGTAGCATGGATCGTTCACGACACTCTACGTATTACTAGACATTGTATCTGTATGAGGATTGTGGAATTGTGGACTATGGGCACATGGGGACTATGGGATCACTCAATATTGAACATTTGAACTATGATGTAATGATTTATAATGAAGTGTTATTTTGTTTCTCTTTCCCCTAATGCATTATGTTATTGTCTCATTTGCCATATTTAATTGAATATAATAGCCAATATTAGCCTAAATTTACAACAGAATTCAGCATTGACTGCCAAAACAAGGGTGTAAAACCAAACAACCACAAAGAGTCATTATTTTTATAATTTTATACTCTAAATGTGTATATATATGTAAAAATGAGGTTCCCCTGAAGTTAGAGACCTAAAAAATGTAATTTGGCCACCAAAACAACATTTTTAAGCTGTCTCGGACAAAATGCAGTGTCTCGGCGAGATTGCCGAGATCTCGCTCTCGCGGCAAGATCTCGGTTTCGGAGGAGGCCGAGACTCCTCCGAAACCCGAGATTTTAAACCTTGGATGCACGACAATTCCACAAATATGGTTATGAAACAGTACTGATCCAGCTATTGCAGCCAATGTCATGTTTCATTAAAGGAGTATGGGAAGATTTGCAAGACAACTTCTTCCAAGAGAAGAATATCTTCCGAACTTATGAGTTATATGAGAAGATCTTTAAATAAGGTGACAGAACATTGAACGAATACTTTAACTGCTACAAGTGTATCATTGAAGAGCTCCAGATTCATTGAAGAGCTCTAGATTCTCAAGGAGTAAAGAAGGACAAATACTCTCAAGGAGCAAAAGGTTGATACTCTCAAGGAGCAAAGGGTTGATAAATACTCTCAAGGAGCAAAGATGTGAGTTCGTGTTTGGAATATCTCCAAACTGCCTACGTATCTTAGGGTGCTGCCCTAAGAATCAGGATCCGCATAGTTCGAAAGAGGATTCAATTCAATGATGTATTCTTCTTTCAAGATCAGGGTGTATAACCTAAATCCTCTATGGTTCGATTCACATCACACTTATCTAGTTCTCTGTACCTTAGGGGAAATGAGCTGAGGGACAGGGATCGTCCTAAAACTACCATTGACTTAAAACCCTAATTTGGAAATGTTGAGCTAGGCTTCATGATTCTTGATTATGATTTTTATCATTTTTTCATTTTTACCCTTCTAATAAATGTGGGTGCCTATATGCACGTACCTACACCTAAATATGTCTGCTAGGTGTACAAGCATGGCAGTTCGACTAGAGTGTAGCTGAAAGTAGTTATTGCCAATATAGAGACATTCATATAAGGCAAGTAACAGATCAACAGCAAGAAACCATTCTAAACATGACTGACAGTGCACGCAATAGGCAGATAATAGCGACATCAAAGCATGTTAATGTATCATGAGTAGCAAATAGCATCTGACTTCCCAAACATGTTCAAGTATGCATATAATCTCAAAATAACACATTATCTCATTATTTTATGCCAAATATAATAAAATGATAGTAAAAATATCAAATCAATCAATGAATAGGAGTTTGACAAACATACATTCTGTGTACTGTCTTGCACAGATTCGAAACCCTATCTCTATAAATTCCAATAAGGCATAAAATATACCATTTTGAAGGTATTTCAAAACCAACAACTTCTTTGAAGAAGTTGAGCTCAGACTAGGTCTCCTAGGGGGTCAAAATCAGCCCACAAGGTCAGACTATGAAAATTGGCCAGACTGGTTCCAGATTTGAACCAGTCACGGGAAAATAATCATAACATATTCTTTAATCTAGCAAATAAATATCTATTGATATGGTTGTCTTCTAGACTCATGTGGCTTACTTTTCCTAGAAGGAAGTGATGTCATACAAGGTCTCTATAGGTCACTTATGCATGCATTTTCATGAAATTCACTGCAAGCAACAGATTCTGTCGACCTGTGCCAAAACATGCATATGTGGCCTCATACTTATTCAAATGAGTTCAAAATACATCTTTTGAAGGAAAACTCAGAGACCTAAATTTTATTTCAAGGAAGTTAATCCTAACAGAGAACAACAATGGGTCAAATATGCACCACAAGTGCAAGCATGTGTACTAGTCGAGTCTGTTCCATATTCTGATCAGTTGCACCATAAATTCCATATAAAATCAATCACATAATGAAAATGGAATCCAGATATATGGTCGTGTAGCTAACAGACAGATCTAACACTTCATCAAAAAAAAAATTGTGCAAACAGAAAGATCCTCATGGTGCAAACGTCACTTCTCAGTCATGCAAAACAGTGTGCTCTAATTGACTTTAAAATAGACCCGGGTGTACTTCAAAAATCATATCAAATCCATCAAAAATCAGAAAAATCCAAGACCAATGCCATATTTTTCATGACTTCCAGACTTATAACTTTTGTGAAGAAAGGATTTTCAAATTATGGCCGGAAGTTCCTTTTTTAGAGCTTTTCCGATTAGGGTTTGCACTGCCCGATGAGGACAGTAGCACAATTGAGAAATTTTTATCTGGACTTCCTCAACTCCAAATGAGTTGAAATTTGTAGGGGAACCTTTTAACATATAGATGAGTCTCCCATCAATTTTGGGCTTTAAATTCATCAAAAATTTATAAAAGATGCATGTCCCAACATCAGTTTCTAGATCTATAATTTGTAGATCTGAAATCCACCTTGTGAAAAACATTAAAATACTAAAAATCATCATATGACATCTAATTTTTCACTAATGAGTACTTCAAACATATTTTAACGCATGAAAAATATCAAACATGGACGTTACAGTATCAACACGCACACAATATAGCATCTCTGATAATGATTTATCAAAAATAAGTCTATTCAAGCAATTTTCGACATCTTAGCACCATGGAATCTATCAATGCTGAGTTTGGTTACAGCAATGGAGTAATGGGCCGTGAGTTGCAGGTTGAGATGGTGGTGAGTGGTAATGAGGGTGGCGGCTAAGTGCACGGGCAGCAGACAATGAAAACAATAGAGAAAAAAAAAAACAAGGAAGAAGACGACTCATCTGGTATATGCAGGGTTTCTCCCTGCTCTTTTCTTCTTCTTCTTCTTCTTCTTCTTTTCTTCTTCTCTCTGCTGCTCTCCTCTTTCCCGCTGTCTCCTCTTCTTGGTTTCTCTATCTCAGATTTTTCTCCCTCTCGATTTCCCTTTTTTCCTTTCAACCTCTCTCAATCTCGATCTTTTCTATTTTCTCTCCCGATGCTCTTTGATTCCCTCCTTATCTGATTCTTTCTAATCTTCTCTTTCTATTTTATTTTTTTCCTTTTTCTATCTTTCCTAAAAAAACTTTCCTATTTGGTCTCTCAACCCAGTTCCCCATCTTTCCAATCTCACGGCTGGCACCTCCTCCTTACCAAACCTTCATTTGTTTTTTAACTCTACCACCGACCCTAGCCTTTACCTTTTGGGGTTTCACGACACCTGTCAACCATGTTTTGGAAAGTAAATCCAATGTCTTCCTTCTTTCTTCCATATAAAGACACCTAGCTCCCTTTGTTTTTTCCTTTGCTAAGCTATGGTAACCGACCCACCTCTTGGAGTTTCTTTTCTTTTCTTTTCTTTTTTTTTTTTTTTTCATCTCTTTCGTCCATAACCGACCCCAACATTCCAAATTCTTATTTCGGTTTTGCCGATATGTGTCTTTCCATCTTAAACCGTCCCAATTCCTTATTTTATTATTATTATTTCTTCCCCTTTTCCCATCTCTCTTCTCTTCATTCTTTCCTTTTAATTTCTCCTATCTTACTCTCTTTCTCTCTCTCTGTCTCTCTCTCTCTCTCTCTCTCTCTCTCTCTCTCGAGTTTTCCATCTAAACAATCTCAAAACTCCCTTCCATTATATATATATATATATATATATATATATATATATATATATATATATATATATGGTATTATGCACATGGATTGAATCAATTTGGTCCGGACTAGTCTAGGTTAGACTGGGATGGACTGATTTGGGTTGACTGGTTTAGATTGACCTAAGTTGACTGGTCCGAACCGACTTGGGTTGACCGGGTTGGGCTAAGACTGACTTGGATTGAGCTGAGTTGACTGGTTTCCTTTCGCTCTGTCATTTCATGAGCTATTTCAATTGCAATTCTACCAAATCTTTCAACGGCCTGCCCCAAATTTTCCAAGTCCACTTTGTAGAGCACCAAAAATGAGGAATAATGGTGCCGGAATCACCTGATTTGGACGTCAGATGAGTAAGATATGAGAAAATGAAGTTTAAATAATTAAACTTATGATAATTTGCATGCAGACCCCTGGATAATTATTATTAATTTTCAGAAAATGCCCTTATTCTTATCCCCGGACTAAAATCGCCATAACTTCTTCGTTTGACCTCGGAATTGAGCGTTTCTGGTCTCATTTTGAAGGTATTTCCAAGACATACGCATCCATGCAAGTTATAGCCCATGACCTTGCTGTGGGGCCAGCCGAAAATCGGATCGAAGTCGCAGCCAAAAATCCAAGACTCACATTGGGATCCACCAACTTGCTGTATGGTTTCACTTAGGCTCTTGGACATCATAGATCATCACAGTTCTTCTCAAAACACTATAGAGAGTGAGCCAGGACTGATCAACTGTCATTTTTGAGAGAGTTTCACTCGCCTCCCCTGTATCTTCCATACTTTCTCTCACCTCTCCCACTTTACTGTCTACACTCCAGTAAGATAATTTTGTTCAGCTGGGGATGGCAAAAATGGGGTGCTTACACTTATAAAGGGATAAAGACAAATACCTGGAAGAGGTAAGTACTTACTTGGTGAGAACCCTAACTACAACGGCTGGAGGCAAAAACGAAAGTTTGAAAAGAGAACCCTACCTACGGCGGCAGCAAGAAGTGAAAATGAAAGCACCACTAGTTCTGGCAGCACTCTATTCTGGCGACACATCCATTCAGGTAATTTTTGTTTTATTTTTTTTTTTTCTTTCATTCTGTTTTTCTTCTTCTTCCTTTTCCTCCTTCCTCTGCCTTCTTTTTTTTTGCTTTCTTCTTCTTTTTCTTTTCTTTTCTTTTCCTCCTTCTTTGCGGGCTTGCGGCTCTGCCTTCTTCTGCCTCTCACAGGAAAAGAAAGAGAAAAGAGACAAACAAAAGGTGAGAACTGAAACCAGGTTGAACCCAGAGTTTCAGTCTGTCGAAACCTACAGAACTCAACACTTATATAATGGGTTTTGGTTCATTTATGAACCAAAACCTTGCTTCCGGGCAAAACCAACTGGTTCGACCGAAACCTGGAACTTAATGGAATCAAGCCTAGGTTTCATCTCGGTGAGGCTCGAAACTGCGCTGGCACCTCGAACCATGTCTGCAACTCCATGAATGGGAAGAACGGAATGGTCCATAACTGGAGGAGAGAACTATTGTCGCCAAGGCATATCTCGTAAAGTGTGACAACATCAGAAACATTCGCCCTCCTTGCTTCACCTTGATGGTGTTCTGGCCACCACAAAAGAAACCAGCTTGTCGTTGCCATGGTCACCCTAAGAGACATCACAAGTGGCTAGAGGACCAAGCAAACAAAAAACTTGGTAATGAAGTGGCTCAAACTGTTGATGAATTCGTACAATTGCATTGGCCTCTTTGGTAGCATTTGGCCCAAAACCTCGCACATAAATTTTCTTGAAAAAGCTGCTTCTGCGTGAGGTGAAGTACTCAAACTAAATCTGCAGAGATAAGATTCTTCCACTCATGTGTCAACAATTGGGTGCACTGCCGTGAATCCTCACCGTGTAGTAAGGTACCTTTCTGTCAAAAAAGGGGATCCTTCTCTACCAGTCCATTGGAAAAGGATGTGAGACTAGCTCAGTTGGCTTCAACCTCACCATCATCACCAAAATCATCGTTAGCATTGGGATCAGGAGGATAGTCGCAACAATTTGCCACAGCACTGCCCGCGGCTTCCAACAGCTTGTCAATCATACTCAAAAACAACACAGTTCTTCTTAGGACACATGTTGTCAAACTGACCTTTCTCGCCACAATTGCGACACAATCTCTCTCATTTGCATGTTCCATGTGGGAGCTTCTGGCTCCTTTTCTTCACCATTAAAAGACTCAACTTTCTTTTCTTCAATCCGGGGTGGAGGCATGATGGTCAAAGGGGTCTTGAGGACTTCCTTCAAGTAGCAGTACTTTTCCTCGATTATTTTGGTATAAGCAGCTGCCACATCAACTGACCTGAAGTCACCATTAGCTAATTCCAGCACCATGGTAGAAGAAGCCCTAGCTGCGACACAAGAGGTAGTCCCATTCACCCTGGAACCCCAAAAACTCCAAATTCAGGCCTGTTACCTTCGTTGATGGCCTCGTACCAAGTGGGAGGAATCTTACCAGATCTACTGCAGTGTCGAATGATCAAAAATATTGCATGCAGAACAGCTTAAGGCTGCCATTCATACACCACATCTTGCTCGAGCCAATTATCCTCATCGAGATAAATATTGATGGAATTTGGGGGTTCTTCAATTGTAGAGATCTCTATGCATAGAGCCATATACAGGCAAACACAAGCCTCTCTTTTGTCGTAGTTCTCTTATCAGAAAAGAGGGGGGAACCAATAATGCTCCAAATGGCACTAAGCACTTCAGGGGACCAGTAGTTCAGAGGAAAATTCAAGAGTCTCACCCATACAGGAATAGAGGACAGCCCCACTTTCTTCAAACAAAACTAGGAACTCCATTGCCGCAGCATAAAAGGTTTTCTCCAAACAAACCATGGGCCACCCTCCAGAACTCTGAGTTTGTCATCTGCAGAGAGAAGGAGAACAGGAATAATCTCGTCTAAGAGATAAGTCTCACAACTCCCAGAAATCTTCCACTGTTTTAACAGCCCTTTCTTAACGAGCTCAAGGGGAGGTCTTCCTTCTAGGAAATGCCCCATGAAATGGTATTTCTCCACTTCTCTGCTTCTGCTAGGATCAAGCTGGCTGGACACATACCTACTTTCTTGCCTTCAATCCTGGTGGGATAAACAAAATTCAGAGCCAGGCCCTCCTCCTGGCCCGAGGTCAAGGAGAAGAGAACCAACCACGGGGAGCCTTTGGATGGTTCCTTGGGAAACACCACCACATCCTCTGCAATCACAGCCGAAGAAGCCCTGCAAGATCGAGCCTTATGAACATCCTCACTATTTCCAGGGAGGGCAGGGTTCTCCACCTCCTCACAACAATGCATAGAAGCACTTTCAGGGAAACAGATAGGTTGCTCCACCGAGATCTCACAATTCTTGCACGGATTGCACCTACGAGCAGTACCTCCCCTGCCTGGAAGAAGAGCAAAGTCCTCCACAGCCTCCTCCATGGCAGGTCACCAGAGGAAACCCATGATTGCACCCCTTCTGATACTCACCTCCAACACTCTTAGCCTCTCACCTCCAGCACCTTCTCACTCACCTCAACATTCTTCATACAAAACATTAGGTCTTCCTCACTTGTGCTGGGTTGAGATTCCTCCTTTCGATTAAGAGCTTTGTTACCAAGTACAGATTTGATACTTAAGGTATAATGAAGAATGATAATAATAATAAAGAAGAAGACATAGGAAAAGAAAGTGAGCACTTGTGTACCCTTCCCCTAGTTGATGAAAGTAAAGACCTTTAAGAACAATAGTTCCTAAGATGCCTAAAGGCTAAAGTATCCTCATATATGGTAGGACACCAGGAGGCTATCTCATCTCCTGATGATCCCACTTCTGTACTTCTCCATTGAATGCGTATAGAAAATGGAGCCTGTGGACTAGCTGCAGATGGATTAGAAAGGATAAATGAATCAAAAGTATTTCGTACAAGTCTTCTTATATAAATACTGAAAAAAAAATTGATTGGAAACAACAAAAATTTTCTATTGATAAATCAAATAAGCAAAAAACTGTACAAAATCCACAATGCGCTTTACCAAAAGAAATGTACAGCGAAACACAGGAAGTTCAAAATAACAAAATCCTTCCAAATAAAAGCAAAAAGATACAGGCTCAACATTAGCTCATTTATAAAACTCACCCGATGTTCTCCGCACCTGAAAGGTTTTGAAAAGCTACCCCAGCAACCTTGTCACCCATTATCGCAGGGCCTCCACTGTTCCCCGGATTGATGGCTGCATCAATCTGTATAGCCATGAGCTGGGTTGCACCATGGACATATTGTGTTGGCTCAACTCTAGATACAACTCCTTTGGTAACGGAGATGTTGTCCCCACCTGCAAGGAAAGGAAGCCATATCATGTTACTGTAAAGGATAATGTATTTTATTGGAAGCAGTTTCCTTGGTCCCTTTTTTTCCTATCATATGCTTCAAAGAATGTTAGTGCTCTGTAGATAGAGAGAATTTGCTAAGCTACATAATTCTGCATCTGCATAAGTAGAAACACATGCTTTTCTTCAACATAGATATTTCACATCCCAAAATGCACAATTGGACCAAAGACCTTAGACTAAAGGCATCCCAGGGTTGTTTTCAACCATATTGGCACATTTGTATGTTGAATAAAACTCCCCTTCGATAATTTCTTCTGCATGAATCACACGAAAGAGAGGGTGCCAAATATGTGTAACAAGGGTGGAGAGCCTAAGGACCTCAATCAGTGCTTTATGAGAAGCATTCAGATTCTGCATTTTAGAAAGATAATTTCAAAAATCGCAGGTCCACTGCTCGAGATATGAGGAGCTGATACGCATGATTTGCGCGTATCAGCAGGCTGTGATAGAGCGGGCCGAGCAGATTGAGGCCCTGGTGAGTGGCCTTTCTTTTTCATGGGAGCATACCACACAGTCAATAACTTTGATCTACGGGAGTTCCAACTTCCAAGTATGTTACTCCACATAACTACATAAGACAATTAGAAAAGAATCCTCTACTGGGTTCTACCACTGTGGTAATTCAGTCCAAGAAGGGTCATAAAAATAGTTTGCATTTTGTAACAATGCTCATCATTACAAAAGTCATAATGAAGCTGGTCCAAAGGCTGAGAAAGGCTCTGGCGAGTTAATTGAGATGCAGTGAGATCATCTTTTTACTTGCCAGCAAGTCTTCTTCTCTGGATGCCTAAAAACCCACACCCTAGTCATCAAACATTAAACCATGAAGTCTTACCATCTGGTGAGTCATTGTCTTCTTGTCTGGACGCCTAAAACCTAAAACCATGAAACCTCACCCTCCGGCGAGCTTCATCCTCCCCAGCCACTCAAGACATGAAAAATTAACCTTCAACTTGAAATCTAAACCCCGCCTCAAATAGATGAACCCCATTGTAAATTGAAACCTCAGAGAGAGAGATTGCAAAAGAAAGAGATAACCAGCATCGGGGGGAGAGAGAGAGAGAGAGAGAGAGACCATTGCAGATCACCAGAGAAGAACAAGAAGACGGCTCATTTGAGCTATTAAATTAGGGCCATTGCAATGAATGTCGTAACGACCCTCTGTCACATACAGTTTCTTTGTCAATTTGAGGCTCTAGAAGTTATAGAAGTTTTTTTTTCTGTTCAAAGAGGGTTTCAACAAGTAATCAGGAATAGTAAGGATTTATTATTGCTCAAAGCTTGTTGACCTATGAAATGGCAAGGAGGCCAGCTTGGGTTATCTTTGCAATTACTGAAATTGAAGCAGAGTTGTGGGTTCACCTTTCTCACTCTTGTGGTTGCTGCTAGAGTGCTTTCTGCTCTTAGTTGTTGCCACTCACTAATTTCAATGAGCATTGAAGCTCATCTAATACTCTCTCTCTCGTGTTCTTTTCTCTTTACTGTTACTTCCAACAATGCTGCACCCTTACTGTACACATGTCCTGTCCTATCCATCCATTATTTCCATCATTAACCAAACTCCAACTGCACCCACATTTTCCCTCTTCAACCCTCAATAGCCCCCCATCCAAACCCTAGCACAGCCTATCTGATGAAGAGGTCACCTCCATAACCTCTGTTAACTATTATTGCATAAGAGAACCCTGGCTGACTGCTGAACTAATATTTCCACTGCCTGCAAAAAACTGTGCATGAACAAGAAGACTATGAAAAACTGAAGCTAATCTTCTAACAGTGTCTAGCCAATTCTCTCAAAACTTGAAGCCGGAACACCATAAAATTCACTCTTAGGGGCAGCCCAGCCTAATCAATAAGCTTGGTGGACAAATCCAGTAAAATCCTGTTTATTAATTGGGTGAGGTTAAAGTAGGTCGGAGCAGACTAGGCAGACTTTATTGGGAATTTCCAACTTTCCCAAAAACAGGCTTACTGCTAGAATTTATTTTACTTATTCATTTACTGTTAGAATCAAAATATCAAACCTTGAGGATATCCCACAACAGCTACTGCTTCTTGCAGATATGGAATGTCTCCAAGATCCAAACAATTCATCCCCTCCCAGAATTCTTCATTTTCAACAACAAGAATAGCCAAATCACATTCATGTCCAACGGCTTGAACCTCTGTTTTGTACTTGGTCGGAGAACCATGCTTTCTTACAAGAACAAATGTTTGATCAGCTACCACATGGGCATTTGTCAGAATCCTCCTCCCAGAGATAACAAATCCTGGAATTACACCATACAAAAATTGAAGTCAGGCAACCAAAGGTAGGATGATTTCTCAAATTTAAACAAGAAGAACAGCAAAGATATTTTAAGTTACACATGTAACAAAGTTGGATTCATTAAGCGCTCAAATACAAACAGTATTACAGTGATTAAATCTAGCAATGAAATAGATGAACTATATTTAGGAGTAGGTAAATGAACTGACTTCAAGAAAATTGGAAAATCAGAAACTAGAAATGTTACCCTGGCAATAAGAGGCCCAATGACAGATCTCCACAACAAGGTTCTAAACTCAGTTTCGACCAAGGTCGAAACGATATTGGGCTCGATTCCAAAATGTCTCATATTTCAATGGAGGTTTCACTATTTCGACTTTGAAACCTGGTTTCCACCTTATAAACAAACAGATTTCGATTAACCTATCGAAACCTGTCTGTTTCGACACTCAGAGTTTGGTTTCAACCTTGTAACAAAATAGAAAAATAAGAGAAGATAGAGAGAATCAATGTGTCTTGCTCCTCTCCTTGTAGTTTATATTTATAAAAAATAGAATACAACTATTAGATAGGATCTAGGACTCTACAAGTCAGAGGACTCTACAAGTCAGAGTCCTAGTCACAAACTAAAAACAAAGTAAACTCAAAATAGGAAAAGGAAAATAACAAACCTAATTGATAAAGGAAACTAAAAAGCAAACTAATAAATTAATTAGGAGTCCATATACTAATAGGAGTCCAAGTTATATGGAGTCCAAGTCTTAGAAACTAGCACTAACTACTTTGCCTAAGTCAAAGCAATGTACAGCTACAATTTTATTACGCTAACACCCCCCTTAAGCTAGAGCATAGGGGAATGTGAGAGCTTCAACTTGAAACAATGTAGCAACAGTTGTAGTAATAGGAACAATAACAGTAGTAGTGGCAATATTAGTAGTAGTAGCAGTACAGTATAGGTCAGTGTAAACCAAGTAGTAGTAGTAGTAACAGCATAGTATAGGTCACTGTGAACCAAGTAATAGAAGTAGCAGCAATAGTAGTGGCTACACACCTAACGGAAAGCCTTAAACAACTCTCAAAACAGCAACCCAAGGATTGCTCTGATACCATGTAACAAAATAGAATAAGAGAAGATAAAGAGAATCAATGTGTCATGCTCCTCTCCATATAGCTTGTATTTATAGAAAATAAAAAACAACTATTAGATAGGATCTAAGACTCTATAAGTCAGAGTCCTAATCACAAACTAAAGACAAAGTAAATTCAAAATAGGAAAAGGAAACTAACAAACCTAATTGGTAAAAGAAACTAATAAAGCAAACTAATAAACTAATTAAGAGTCCATATACTAATAGGAGGAGTCCAAATCCTAGAAACTAGCATTAACAACTTTAACTAAATTAAAGCAATGTACGGTTACAATTTTATTAAGCTAACAAACCTTACAAGCGAGAAATGCTGAGGAAACAGTACACAAAAAGAACCGTACTAGGTAGCACTTATTTGACATCATAATAAGCAAACACCCTCCATTTGAATCCAATAAAAATAATATAAAATTCAAATTCCAGAAGGATAAAACTTTAACTCTCCAGTTCAAGAACGAAAACCACATTTCCAATTGCAAGGGCAATTTTCAACTTTCAAATGTTGACTTTTTTCTCCAATCTAATAATTCCACAAATTTTATTAGAGTAAAACATCCCCAAAAACCAAAAATCTGTCAAAATAATCTTTTGTTTTTGGTATCCAAAAATTTATTTCTATTTAGACCATTTTAAACAACATTCGTGCACTCCGAACAAAGTTTTACCTAAGCGTAACTCCTTTAATATAACTCGGATTCAAGCAACCTCGGATTTATGAAATTTCAATGCACTTCTGATTTTTAGTGATGTTTATTATTATAAGATTTATGAAAATTTAAGATTAGAGAAAAACCCTAGCATTTAAAAATTAAAAATCACCCCGCAATCCGATATGCGGTTTTTGTTCTTGAACTGGAGAGTTGACTTCTTATCATTTTGGAATTTAAATTTTAGACTATTTTATTGGATTCAAATGGGTGGTCGTTGCTTATTTATGAATAATAAATTATATTAACGTAAAATCTACTTAAATGATGTTAGATATACATAAGTAATGTTCCTATGTACTGTTCCCTAATCTATGCTTTGTTGTAGGTCAACCGAAAAGGTCAAAAAATAGAGGTATCGACTGAATCATGTCTAAAAAAGCATTCTAATACATGGTTTTGGTTCATGGTCCAACCGAAACTTTGAGTTTGACTGAGATGGACCGAAACCTCAAGAACGTGGTCAAGATATTGCTCTTTTCCTGTATCGTATCAAATCTCATCTCGACTAGGTTGAGATCTTCAAGAAATTTGAGATCTCAACAAGATTTAGTGCTAAGAATTTCTTAGAGTCCATGCTCGGTTTTAAATGCCATCTTCCATTCATATTAAGGCAGATTCTGATCTGATGGTATTGGCATCTAAGTTCATTTTAGAGAATATTATGGCTCCTGTCATCATGTCGAGCATATCATCAAATCTTGATATAGGAATTGATACTTGATGATGATCTTGTTGATTGCTCGACTATTTTTGCACATTCTATGGCTACTATCTTTCTTCAGTGTCAATAAATCTGGTATTGCACACTAGGTTAAGGCTTTCTCGAATAAAGCCTTTACAAAGTAGCTCATCAACCTGCCTCTTTAGCTCTCCATGCTCTAAAGGCTTCATTTTATAGGTCGGTAGATTGGGCAACACAACTCCAAGTACTAAATCAATTGCATGTTGGATGTCTTGCAAGGATGGTAATTCATTAGGTAACTCCTCTGGAATCAGATCTGAAAATTCAGTCAAGATCTCTCTCACATCACGCCCTATGTCTTGTTGTTGCTCGTTGACACTGGCAAGTACTTCTCAAGCCATTAGAACATAAACAACGCATTGTTCTTTACTTACATCTTCAAATTTCCTAATAGATGGCATATTGGAAGCCTTCCTTAGAGTGGATATCTTTACCTGCGGTTCATCATCTCTTTTGGGCAGCAACTTGAATTTTTGCCCCTTGAACCTAAGTGTATAGGTATTGACTTCAGCATCATGTTACACCATTTATCATAATTCATAAATCCATGGCCTGCCCAATAAGATGTCTGCAACTCTCACTGGAATGACATTGCTAGATTGAATTTAAATATCGGTCCCCTACAGAGAAAGTGATTACACATTGTTTAGTTACTAGAATAGTGGTCTCATTGACCCATGCAACTTACAAGATTGTGGATGTTTCTCAGTTTTAAACTTCGGACTGTCAACGCGCTCCTATGACGCAACATTCGTACTGCTGTCTCGATCAATTATTAGCTTTACAAACCGGTCTCCAGATTGTACATTGGTGTGGAAGAGATTTGTTTGAAGCCAATCTTCTTTTACAACTTCTCTAGGAACTGATCAGATTCATCCCATCCATAGTGACTCCAGGTGCTCCTTTTATAATTACTTTCGACATCATCTTCTTCTTGCTCCTCAAGCAGGTTGTCTTCTTCTGCTTGCTAAATGTTATCCTCATCTTCTTCTCCACAAAGAATAAGATTCTATGTTGGACACACGACAACAAAGTAGCCTCTACTGCCGTGCTGGAAACATTCAATATCTCAACCTCCCCCCTTACTGGAGTTTTCTGCTGTAGACTTGCCTTTGACATCTCCTAGTGATGGAGCAGAGTTGGTTGCCACTAGTCAGCTGGTTGGATTTGTTGCTGCTAGATTCTGAAAACACCGGCTGTTTGGGATAGGCTTTCGAACAGTAGACTCAAGACTTAAGAACCAAAGTGTTTGGTTGATGGCTGTTTGAATTTGTTATCAATTTTGAGGACCATTTGAGAAACTTGTTGGTGCTGCAAAATCGGAGGGTAGTCATCTCTCATCTAATTTCAGCACGAAGCCCTGTCTTCTATCAGTACCATGGATTAAAATCTCGGCGAGATCTCGCCGAGATCTCGCCGATTTCGCTGGTTTCGACACTAGCCGAGACGAAAACAGAGGCGATAACCATTTTCGTCTCGGCATTTACCTATTCTCGCCGAGATCTCGCCGAGATCTCGCTATTTTTCGCTATTTCTCGCGAGATCTCGGCGAGATCTCGCGAGATTTTGCTTTTTGTTTTTTTTTTTTATAAACGGACGGAGGTGCGTTTCTCGGTCGAGAACTCGACCGAGAACAGTCCCCTCTGATATTTTCTTCATTTCTTCATTTCTTCCCCATTTTTTTTTGTTTGGACTTCTAAATTGCTACGAGTGGTGCTTCGGACTGCGGGGATTGCTGTAAGAGCTTCATATCAACTGTTGAAGGTAAGTTTCTTGCCGAAAAATGAAATTTTTACATGAGACTACAAAGGGGAGAATTTTTTTTTCTAAATGTGATGAAATTTTTATATGTTAGTTACGTGAGCCCGATCTACAAGCTCACGGTTTCGAGTTTCGATTTTGATTGTTGTAGGTATTTTTTTCAATTATTTGCATTTAAAAATGAATTTTCAGCAATTAAAATTTAAAATATTAATTATTATTACTCATTTGATGATGATGACCTATTTATATGTTAATCACCGTTGGCCGATTTACTGTCCTACGATTTCAGATTTCGATTTCGGTTGTTGTATGTTTTTTTTTGAATTATTTATATTAAAAAAATAATTTTCAGCAATTAAAAATTAATTTAAAATTGATTAAAAATGCTATAAAATCGGGAAAAATAAGGAAAAATGTTCTGATCGCATTTAAAATATGAGAAAAATTTTGAAATGTAATTTCTACTGTGTTCAAGTTTGTAAGGTTATTGAAGTTTGTGTTTTCTATGAAACGGGGCTTGGAAATTATGTCGGGACCAAGTTACGGGGCGGGCGATGGGGGCGACGGTACCGGTTCCCGAACCGACCCCGCATGGCAAGATGCGACGCCCTTCGGGGTGATAGGAAGAAGACCCGGTGTAATTTTTGTGGGAAGAAGCTTCGGCCGCGGCATCACAAGACCAAGCAACACTTGAGATGGATTGGGCAAAGATGTTTCCAAATGCCCGCAAGGTCCCGTGGAGATATCCAGGGCCATAGGTGAACAGTTGAGGGGAGGGAGGCAGAGGAGGGCAGCAATGGAAAGAGAAAAACAACAATTTGAAGAGGCAATTCGAGGCACCGTACCAGAATCCAATGAGGAACATGAGGTTGAGGGATGGGATGTAGAAGATATGACAGAGGCAGAGGCAAGACAGATGCGTCATGCGGCAATGGCTAGTAGAGAAACCCTTAGATCAGATGCGAGAGGGAGACGGACGGGAGCGGGTACATCCGGAGCAGGTGTGGCGTGGTAGTGGATTTGTTGAGCCCGAGCCACGAAGACGGAGCAAAGGGATTGGTTCCCGGGTTTTCAGATCACGGGTAGAAGGGAAGAACCCGTGCCACGGGGACGGGATGATTATGTTCAAGTTCTAGAGCAAGATCCCGCAGTCTTTACGAGCAAGGTAGTAAGCAAAAAAAAAATAAAGGCAATGTTTGGGGGAAAGAATAGGGAGTCGGTAGGGTATTCTTACTCTAAGTGGTCGTTTTATCATGGCATCCCAAAGAACGCCACCACGGCCCTTTCTTTCGGAGCATGCTGGATGCGATTCTTGGCGCGGTACACGGGGTTGGAGGGTCAAATCAATATGAGTTAATGACTCATTATTTGCCTCAACATAAGAAGGAATTACAAGACCGGATTCTAAGCCGTAAGAGGAATTGGGAAGATTTCGGAGTAACTATTATGTGTGATGGTTGGACTGGTCCTACCGGAAAGTCCATCATCAACTTCATGGTTTCTTGTGATGGGAGGACGGTGTTCCTTAGGTCCGTTGATGCATCACCTGAAGTAAAAGATGCGGATTATATTTATGGGCTGTTGCAAGAGGTGGTGGTTGAGGTGGGAGCTCGGAATGTTGTCCGGGTTGTGACGGACAACGGCAGCAATTTTAAGAAGGCGGGGAGATGTTAATGAACAATCCCGACTACAATCTCTTCCGGACTCCATGTGCTGCCCATTGTACCGATTTGATGTTGAAGGACATGGGCAAGATAAGTAAAGTCAAGAGAGTGGTTGAGCAAGCAAGACAAGTAACCACTTTCATCTACAACCATGGTTATTCCTTGAACATGCTCGGGGAGAGATGTGGGGGGACTTGGTCGACCCGGGCATCACCGTTTCGCTACGAACTTCATAGCATTGAAGAGCTTTGAGGCGAAGATGGCCGGACTCGGATCGATGTTTGCATCCGAGGATTGGTTTTCGTGGAGACAATCGGCTACACCCCGGGAGTGGAAGCCCGATTACCATCGCCCGCAGCGAATTTTGGCAAAATGTGAAGGTGTTAGTAAGGGTGTTGCATCCCGTAGTACAGGTGTTGAGATTGGTAGATACCGAGCGAAAACCAACCATGCCACTTCTTTATCTTTCTTTGTGGACGCATTGAAAGTACGTGTTAAAGCTTTGATACCACGTGACTATAAGAATTATATAAAGATCATCAATGACCGATGGGAAAGCCAACTCATGCATCCATTGCATAAGGTCGTGAGTAAATTTGATGATGTATTTACTTTAGTGTTACTTATGTACCAATATAATTTTTATTTGTTTTAACCATGTGTCCACCGTCAAATATTTCAGCATACTATTTGAACCCCAAGTACCGGATATACGCATGTACTTGGGACGAACGCAGAACTCATTGAGGCGGTGAAGCTAGTGGTTGCAAAGTTGGAGCCGGATCCCCAAGCCACGGGCATTGGCAAACCTAGAGGTGAGTTGTGTGCTTCAATTCTTGGAAATATGTGCTTCAACTATATATTGTAATTGCAAATATTTATAAGTTTTCGATTGTGTGTAGATTAAAACCTTTAGGGAAGCCCGTGGGAGTTTTGGGTTCCCCTTTGCAGCGGCCCGGACGTGACAAAAGTGATCCGTGTATGTATTACGTTTAATTGACATACGAAATTAAATTATCTTATGTTTTATGTATTACATTTAAATGACATACTGAAATTAAAATATGTTATTGTTCTTATGCAAATTGAATGGTGGGTGTTGTATGGTAAAGATGCACCTGCTCGAAGAAGATAGCAAGTAGAGTGTTAGCTCAAACATGCTCTGCATCCGGTTGTGAGCGAAACTGGAGTACTTTCAACCTCATTCATTCAAAGAGCGGAATCGACTTGGCTCCCAACGGCTAAATGACTTGGTCTTTGTGCATTACAACATGAGGCCGAGGGTGCAAAACATGTTCTTTGATAAGGAGGATAATACCCCGCTCGAGCTCGCCAACATCTTCCGGCCTTGACTCAAGAGGAAGATCCATTAGTAGAGTGGGTGCGGGACGGGGAGTACCCGTGATGGGCGAGCCCGGGGGATGCCCGACTCCCATTTGGCCAGCCATTTGGATACCGATGTCGACGAGTTTTTTAGCCTCGGAAGAGGGTCGAGTCCATACACGGTCACCCGTGCCATTTGACCCTCCCCGGCTGGCACCGATACGGAAGATCCCGAGTGGAGTTGGAGTGGTAGTGGAGCTAGTGGCGGTGATCATGGGGGTGGGGGGTCGAGCCACTTTTGTCAATATTGGGGCTGATCCGAGAGCCACGAGCATCACCTGTTAGATCTGCGGGAGAGCCGTGACACTCATACAACACGGGATGATGACCATGGTGCACGCGCGCCATCCTCATCACGTAGACCAACTTCGTATTCGCGTAGGCCTCGACATCATTCCCATTCTCAACATGATGAAGATGCTGATTGTAGTAGCACGATGGACGCCGATGTTGATAGCCTCTCTAGTGGCTTACGAGGATTGAGTGTGGAGGAGAATAGCGATTCTTGCAGTGGACATGAGCAATGGAACTTTCCCGGATATAGCACTGGTTCAACATACACCTCAAATGATTATGTTGATATCAACTTCGTCCCCCATCCCACTACGATCGCATATGGTTCTTCTTTCGACGATGGTTCGGATGCGGGAGCACATACACGGAGTCATAGTGGATCAACCAACTTCTATTCCATTCCATCGGTACTTCCTGAAGATTCTACGCACCGTAGTACTACTTCGAAGTTTTTCCATTCTTCCCAAAGATTGGTATCCTTCGGGACAGCTACGATGTTATATTTATGAATCATGTGCAAGACTACCGGAACTACTTTGCATCAAGAATGTCATGGGAAGATTATGTTGCTCAATTGGAAGACAATTTGCGTCGACAACTTTCCCAGATGTATGATGATAGTAGGATGGATCATCCACGACACTCTACGTATTACTAGACATTATATCTGTATAAGGATTGTGGAATTGTGGACTATAGGCACATGGGGACTATGGGATCATTCAATGTTGAATATTTGAATTTTGAACTATGATGTAAATTATATAATGATTTATAATGAAGTGTAATTTTGTTTCTCTTTCCCCTAATGCATTATGTTATTGTCTCATTTGCCATATTTGATTGAATATAATAGCTAATATTAACCTAAATTAACAACAGACTTCAACATTGACTGTGAAAACATGGGTGTAAACCCAAACAACCACAAATGGTCATTATTTTTACAATTTTATACTCTAAATGTGTTTATGTATGTAAAAATAAGGTTCCCCTAAAGTTGGAGACCTAAAAAAGGCATTTTGGCCACCGAGACAGCCTTTTTAAGCTGTTTCGGACAAAATGCATAGTCTCGGCGAGATCTCGCCGAGATCTCGGCGAGATCTCGGAGATCTCAGTTTCGGAGGAGGCCGAGACTCCTCCGAAACTCGAGATTTTAAACCTTGATCAGTACATGGCTTGGCGATCATCTTCATCACTTTGGCAACAAACTGCAAGATAATTAAATTTTTGTGTATACTGATTTCAATTGATCGGTTGTTCATACAGTGTCTTCTTAATCAATTGGAAGATATGTTCCTATAGCTTAAGCTTCATCTCTTCCCAATCGATTATTGAAGGTTGACAAAGCCTAAGCATATGTTCTTCAATGTTCCACATTCGGTCTGAGCCCTTAAGTTTCATCTTAGCAAATCGGTCCTTCCAATCCTCAGTCATACCACCTCAATCAAAATATACTTCTACAGTAGTAATTTGTAACTGCATTAGGGTCTAATTTCCAGAAAAATCAGATAATCTACAGGTACCTTTTTAGTGATATCATTAGTCATTTGTTCTTCATACCTATCTTACTCAATAATTCATTGCTAGGTGCCTTGAAAGTATGCTCTAGGAGTGGCTGATGGAATCCATACCTTTTCTGGTCCAGCACTTGTCCTCCACATTGGTTGTCCAACTGGATGAACATTGCTGTCTTTTGTTTTAGGAATGTCACCAACCTCTTCTCAATTAAGTATTTCTCCTTTCACTGCAGTTGTAGCTTGATTGGCTGTAGTATGAGAACCTCCAGCTCTTCTTGTTTCCAGATTGGTGACTCAATCAGTAACATCATCAAGTCACTGTGCAATTTGTAGCAACAACTCTTCATGTTGCTTGTCTGTGAGTAAACCTCAATATTCCCTTCAATTTTTTGTTGCCAATGAAGATTGAAAAAAAAAAAAAGGGACTACAAACCTAGGGATCTGATACCAAACTGATGTAGCCCAAGCCAAGCATCACCTAATATAGGTGGAAATATTAGGATCGCAATAGATGGGTAAGATGTTTGGATGGAAATATGAGGATTATAATCGGTGCGATATAAAGGGTGAGAATGGGAGAAGTCCCTATGCTGTTCATTGTGCGGAGAGGCATTCATCAAGGATGCCCTCTGTCCCCCATGCTGTTCACAATTGCCTTGGAAGGCCTTTCCACTGCCATCCGCCAAAGAGCCAACCAGAATGCCATTGAGTTCTTTCCCAAGTGTAAGGCCCTCAAGTTGACTCATTTGGCATTTGCAGACGACATCATGGTTTTTTCTGAAGGCAATGCGAAGTCCATCATATGCATCACAGATTCACAATTGTGCTTAACGTCTTCTCCTCCTATTCAGGATTGACTGTTAATAAGGAAAAATCTGTCATCTTCCTTGCTGGCATAGAAGACCCTGTTCGGGAGATTCTGAGAAGCATTGTAGGCTTTCCCTTGGGCACCTTCCCTTTCACCTACCTTGGGCTCCCTCTGATTGCTTCTAGACTTTTAGCTCATTACTGCTTTCCAATTCTGGACAGGTTGAAGAAAAAATTGCAATTATGGAAACCCAAATCTTTTCTTATGCAAGAAGATTGCAATTGGTCAAAGTGGTCATGCAAAGCTCTTATTTGTACTGAACAGGGATTTTTGGATTGCCAAAATCAATTATCCACAAAATTGAGAGTTTGATGAGCGCCTTCTTATGGAAAGGGATGGACAATAATTAGTTCTTCCATTCGATTGGTTGGGCCAAGATATGCCTGCCGAAGGACGAAGGAGGCTTGGCTATCCGGTGAGTCAAAGAGGTTAACAAAGCTTGTATTATCAAGCTGATTTGGAGTGGTGGAAAAAAAAGACAGCATTTGGATTCAATGGATCTACAGCCGGTACCTAAGGAAAGGTTCGATATGGTCAGCTTCTGCATCTTCTGACTCCTCATGGGTCTGGTGAACCATCCTTCAGCTCAACCGATTCCCATACAACTCATTAGATCCTTCATTGATGATGGCACTATGCTTTGGTTGGACAACTGGCACCTGCATGGTGTCTTGATTCAGACTTATGGAGAAAGGATCTGGCCATGGTTTCAAATCTCGCCAATCTCGGCGAGATCTCGGTAATCTCGGTCTTCTCAATGAAGACCAAGACGAGATTTAAGGCGATAAGCCTTCTCGGCCTCAAAAACATGTTCTCGCCCGAGATCTCGCTGAGATCCAAGGATATTTTGTGTTCTCTGCAGTTTCTCAGCAAGATCTCGCAAGAAACTGGTTTTTGCTTCTTTTCTTTTTTTTAACTTCATAAAAGGGGAAAGCCACTCGACCGAGAACAGGTCTGCTCCTTTTTTCTTGAGAAAACAACGTAACAGAATCTCAAACTTCAGTTTTAAGTCAAAACATAAATCTAATTCTGAGAATCAAAGTCAGAATATGGCAGATTATAACAGTAATCGGTTCAGCAACTATATTTTTAAGAACAAATCTGAAACTGAAAATATGATGAAACAGTAAGACTGCTGGTAGTGTGGTTAAGAATTATGACCTCAAATTGCTTGGAAGATAGAGAAGAGATGGAAAAGAGGATAGAAGATACCAAGTTAGGTGGCCATCTAAACCTCAGGCTAGGAATTCATTACAATCCCGACATTGCACTGTCTCGGCGAGATCTCAGTTTTCCAAGAGGTCGAGACGCCTCCGAGAACCAAGATTTTAAACCTTGGATCCAGCTAGACTCTGGTTGTCATAGAATGGCCACTGTATCTTCCATCCTGTCAGATGGGACTTGGATACTAGCAAGGCTTTGTCAATGCGGCTTGCTAAGGCGTGGGCGGCCCTAGATTCAATCGCCCGGCGTCCCCCTGGGAGTGGTGATATCACTTGGTGGAATGCATCAATCAATGGTAGGTTTTCATCTTCTTCTGCCTGGGAGCTTGTCAGATCTCGAAACCAGAAGGTGGCATGGCATGATGTGGTTTGGTTTAAAGGTCACCCCCCTCGTCACAATTTCATTATTTGGAAAGCCAAGACTCATTCGCTTCCGATTGGATCCCTTCTGCTTGATCGGGTTATCATATCTAGAGCCAATTGTGTTCTTTGCTGATCCGGAGGAGAAGATATTCACCACCTATTCTTTGACTGTCCCTTCTCCAAAAGAGTTTGGGAGCCCATCCCCCAAAAAAGTTGGCCTTCGCAGAGGAGAATTAGATCTTTTGACTTGGAGTAGAAGTGGATAGCAAAAAAAATTCAAAGACAAGTCCCTCGGTGACACTATAGTCCAGCTCGCATTTGATGCTACTGTGTACAATATTTGGTTCAAGAGAAATCTTCAAAAGTGGACAGCAAGGTCTAGAACTCTTGATCAAATATGGGATGCCATTACTTTTGATGTGCGAGGAACCATACCGCATCCTCTGCCATCCTCTCCGAATTCCTTGAGGAATAGATTCATCATATCCTCTTGGAACCTTGACTTAGACTGAGGTGGTTTTGTTGTCTGCCATGTATTTTTTTGTTCTTTTTAGGGTTTATCACCTTTTTTTGTAAGGAGTCTGGCTCTGCAATCTGGCACCCAAGTCTGCTCTTCCCTATTTTAGGGAGTTGTTAATACATTCATTCACTCACCTAAAAAAGAAGGGTGAGACTAGGAGAAGTCCACCTCATTTGACTGGCCTTGGTTCAAGGTTCAATCCAATATAATTAAAAGAACGGAGGCACCTTCAAGTACTAGACTTTCATTGGGAATCACACCTAGTTCCTAAAACCTTTAACTATTTAATGAACTACAAATTTTCGAAGACTTAACTCCGCCAAGGTTTTGCTGCCGGTCCCAAACCTGAATAAAGGCAAGGACCGTGGACTCAGTTTCAATGCCAGTTTTAGTCAAGCCCAAAATAGAGATAAAGGACACTAACTAGGTGAAACTCAAAACCAAGATTTCAAGGCCAATGTTGTCAAGGTGTCGCCTAGGCGTCCAATCGCTCATGGTTTGACCATGTTTAGGTTGAAGCCACCAAAACCTGGTCGAAACTTGGTATTTTCAATACCAACCCTTCATCTCGTCTCGGTCTAGCTCGAAACCGAGATATCTCGGTCGAAAGCAGTGATTTTGACCGAGATTTAAAACCATTAATAAAGGAGAGTTGGACAAAAAAAAAACCTAACCAAACCCTTTTTACATGGATTCTAAAACTTTATATATACAATATTATGTTAGGGTATTCTCTATAAGCGACTCACTACACTTTGACAGGGGTGTAGTGAAAAGTGAGCAAGGGTTAGCTACGGCATCCTTTGTAAGCAACGCGCTTCGTCAGCGCTCATATACAGTAACAAGTAGGCAACGGGTCTCACCAAGTAACTATTCTCAATTTTGAGGCCAAATTTGGTCAAGCCTGAAACCGAGACGTGTCGGATCTCGTTTCGAGGTTTCAACCCTGGGTTTCGACCCTAGGTGGAAACCTAGTGTCGAAACTTGGGTTTCGATCATGAGTTTCAACCCTGGGTTGAAATCAATGTTAAAACGGGTTTCGATCATGAGTTTCAACCCTGAGTTTCATTTCGGTCAGGCCCGAAATCTAAACAATTTGGAGATTTCGGTCAATTTTGATCGAAACCTAGAACCATGGTTCTCACTGTGGCAAGGTTCAAAATCTTGAGTCTCGAGGGTGTCTCGACCCTCTCAGAAACCGAAATATCCGATATCTCGACTGAAATCTCGACAAGACACTGTAAAAAAGTTGTAAAAGCTTAAAAAGTGGGTCTTGGAGTTCAAATGGTCATTTTAAAGCCTAATACTCCAAGGAATCACTCTTTTAGCATACATAATCATATTTAAACAATAAAATTGAAAAAAAAAAATCACACCTAGTGGTTGTTGGGGTTTACAGCCATGTTTGGCAGCGTCGATCTGAAGTTCAAATGTAAACCTAGGTAATATTGGTTATTCTACATAATGTTACACTAATAGAAGAACAAAGAAGGCCAAATGAGCCAGTAAAATTATATTTTTAGAGAAGAATAAACATAATAGCACTTAATTAGTTAATTGTCATAGTCAAAAAATCCAAAGTAATCAAGTAGACCATACAATCATAATTCATGCATTATGTCGAGACCAGTGAAAACTGGTCGAGCACTAGTCGAAAATGTTGAAAACTAATCGAGACCAGGTCTTGTATGAGATCTCATTTTCACCAATTCAAAAACTTTGAGAATCTCAAGATCTCGTCAAGATTTTGAACGATGCACTGTAGACGAGGGCGGGTAAAGAAGCTAGACTTTAAGCATGGAATTAGATTATCATCTTAGAACCTAGAAACTCTAATGTGTAGAAATCTAGAATTGGTAGATGTTATGAGGAAAAGAAAAATTAACATAAAGTATTCAAGAGACTAGATAGAAGGGTAGAAAAACTACGGAGTTAGACGACTCTAAAGTTTTCTATATGGGGGAGAAAAGCAATGGATGTGGAGTAGGCATAGTAGTGGATAAAAGTTTAAAGAAAGATGGGGTGGATGTTAAAAAAGTTGATGATAGGATTATACCCATCAAGCCTGTGGTAAAGAAAGAGGTTGTCAACATATTTAGCACTTATACACCCCAAGTAGGTTTGCATGAAAGTAATAAGTTACAATTCTGGGAACACATGGATGGTTTTAGTGTAAGGTTTTAGTCAAAGAGAAAAGATAAATAAGGAGTGATCTTAATGTCCATGTGGGGAGAGATTGTAGAAGCTATGAAGGTGTACATGGAGGGTATGGTTTTGGACAGAGGACTAAGGAGGGGAATTTGGTTTTAGATTTTACTACGGTTTATATCCATGGAAGCTATCAAACGACCAGCTAGCAGATATCCTCACTAAATCTCTCAGAAATCCTCGTATTGGTTTTATTTGTAACAAGCTGGGTGCATATGATCTATATGCAGGGAGTGTTGAGCTGTACAAATCTATTATATTAGGATTAGATCTGTTGAGCTGTACAAATCTATTATATTAGAATTAGATCTATTGAGTTGTACAAATCTGTTATATTAGGATTAGATCTGTTGAGCTGTACAAATCTGTTATATTAGGATCAAATCTGCTAAGCTGTACAAATCTGTTATATTAGGATTAGATCTGTTGAGTTGTACAAATCTATTATATTAGGATTAGAATCTATAAAAATAGGAAAGTAGATTATTATGTTTCCTATCTTAGATTATTGTAACAATATATATAGATGTATCATGTTCACTATTGAAATATGAAATACATAAGAATATTCACTCTTCTAATTTCACAAATGTAGACCAAAGATGATGGAGGTTCCAATTTCATCATCAAGCGCCATAGTTGTCAAGGCGATAAGGCGATCCAAGTCATTCGGGGCCATCCGGGGCACCTAGGCTCCTAGGCGACCGCGTTCCTAGTGTATTTTTTTTATTTCTAAAATATTAATGTTTATATATATATAGCATTCTATATAAATAATCAACATTTAAGACATAACTTAATTAATGTGAAAAAACCAAGAAGACAACAAATAATGAGTTAAGTAAGCAACACGTATTTATAACTAACATTTGCGTACTTCTAACAAAATTTGACCGGAATGTAACTCCTTTAATATAGATCGGATTCAAGCAATCTCGAATTCGTTGCAAAGCTAGCATAATCAGCTTTCCAACAAATCCGAGATTGCTTGAATTCGAGTTATAATGAAGGAGTTACACTTCGGTCAAACCTTGTTCGGAGTACGCAAATGTTGTTTAAAGTCGTTTGAATGTAAATTATTTCTTGGTCATCAAAGCAAGAGATTATTTTGGCGTGCTCTTGGTTTTTAGTGATGCTTTACTATAATAAGATTTATGGAATTTTTATATTTGGAAAAAACCTAGCATTTAAAAGTTGAAAATCACCCCCGCACCCAAAAATACGGTTTTTGTTCTTGAACTGGAGGGTTGACTTTTTATCCTTCTGGAATTTGAATTTTAGACTATTTTTATTGGATTCAAATAGAGGGTATTTTCTTATTTATGAATAATATCTGAAGTAAATGTTTCATTTACTTAAATGATATTAATCATAAATAAGTACTGCCTAATAAATGTTGTTCCTGTCTAGCCTAATAAATCTTCTGAAGAACATTCAAAATGATACATTGAAAACAAGACGGTTACCCAGGCACTCTGGGCGTCCAAGGCGCCCTAGGCGACACTAGAGTGCTTGGGCGACTACCCTTCTCACAGTCACAAGGCGCCCAAGCGCCCAGGCTCCAAAAAAAGGCCTGAACGCCGCCTTGGGTAGGCGACGCCTTGACAACAATGACAAGCGCCAAAGAATATACACTTCATCCTGGGAAAAAGTGGGACCAGCAACGTCAGTCTCAACAGTCTCCATGTGATGAGCACGGGCAAGATTAGAATGATCTCGACCACGGCCACAGTCATTCGATCAGCCATGTAATTTCCAATAGTAACCTCTAGTATGACATCCATTGCCACAATAATCACACTTAATTGGATCACTACTTGAAGCAGAACAATCTCCAGAGCGAGGAAAACCTCCATGAGATGGAGTACTAGAACTAGATTACAGAGCAGAGCATTCGGGAGGATTAAGCTGCAACATAGCAGATCGACGGCTATCCTCCAACTGAAGAAGGGAATAGGACTGCACCAGAGATGGGAAAGGATCACGGTTGAGTACCTGGGCACGAATCTAATCGCACTCAATATTAAGACTAGCCAAGAAATGATGCACATGAAGCTTGTCCTCCCTCCTCTGAAACTTGGTAACATTGGTTAGACAAGATGCCTGAAAGTCTTCATAAAAATCGAGTTCATGCCAGTCTGCCACAGACCTCGCAAGTCTGCATAATACTAAGATAGAGAGAGCTCCAACTGTTTGGTTTCATGTATCTTCTTCTGTAACTCATAAAACTGGGCAGCATTACCAACCTGAGAATGTCTCTTTTGCCACTTTCCAGATCATGGCAGCAGAATCCAGCAACAAATAACCACGAGGAATGGTGAGTTACATGCAATTGATAAGAAAGGATGTAACCAAGGAATTTTTAGAACTCAATTTTTTCTGAGACGAATCGACCGTAGTGGGCTTCGTTGTTTCGCCAGTAATACAACCAGCATATCCACTGGCATCAATAAAAAAAAGAAACATGATCTTGACCACATCAAATAATTGTTCCTGTCTAACTTGACGAAGCTTGTAGGGAACTAGGGAAAACCACCATGAGTCCTAGGACACATCTCGTCGATTCTAGTGGATGGAAGATCAAACATGGTGAAATCAGGAGACAAGAGCCGCTAGAACATGCTAAGAAAATAGTAACTCATGAACAAGAAGTGATCTCAATTCATAGAGATCAAAAACAATGGGGGGCACAAAGCCCTAGTGGTGGTGGCGAAGCCCCACCAAGAGCTTGGCGGTAAAAGAAATTTCGCTTATATCCTGATGGTGATCCTTGGACAAGAAAGAGAGAGGCGAAAGGCAAGCGACGCAAGGAGGAGAGTGTGGTGGCGCTAGGGAGAGAACGGTTTGAGAGATCCTAAGTTGATCATAGGTCCTCCTATGCTCTGATACCATGTTGAGATTTGAGGAAATAATTGGCTTATCAATGTGACAAGAACTAAGCTTTATTTATAGATTGATATATGTAACAATAAGGAAAGAAACAATAAGGACAAAAAAAAAGGAATAAAAAGGCTAAGGTGTATTCTTTATCCAGAAATTCACCCTAGACAATTATACCCTTGAGCATATTATATATTACAATAGTAAGGTTATACCAGGGGGGAGCCTAACAACACAAAACGAAAAAAATGGATATATGTCTCATTATCCTGAAACGAAAAACATGTGAGCTTATTTACCCTAGGATAAGGTGTTAGAGCTTAAAAGCATATTAGATATTACAGCAATAAGGTTATACCAGGGGAGAGCCTAACAACACAGAACAAAAAAAATAGATACATGTCTCATTACCCCGATGCAAAAAATATGTGAGCTTATTTGCCCTTGGATAAGGTGTTGGAGCTTAAAAGGAACTTTGAAAGCATTTATTGATAAAGTGGTCAAACAAGAAAAGTGGGACTTTGATGGAGACACAAATACGACGTGGAATGAGATAACTGTTTGTATTAAGAAGGTTACTAAAGATGTTCTACGAAATCAAAAGGAAAACATCATTCCCCTAAGGAATCTTGGTGGTGAGATGATGAAGTTTAAGGAACCATTAAGGCTGAGAAAGATACTTATAAGACATAACAAAGGAATAAGAATGTAGAGGCTCTAAAAAAATATAAATTTTTCAGAAATGAAGCTAAAAAGAAGAAATATGAAGACCTTTATAACAATCTAAGCACAAAAAAAGGGAGAGCTCAAATGAGGGAAAGGAAGAGTAGAGAATTTGATAATGTTAGATGTATTAAAAGTGCAGATGATAATATTTTAAGAAGGGTTGAAGACATTAAAAAGAGATGGAAAGATAATTTCTACAACCTACTAAATGAAGACATCTTGAGCAATAGTGTCCTGGAAGGCTACAGTTGCCATCAAGACACCACAGGTTGTAGATATACATGAAAATTAAGGCGTCAGAAGTCAAAAAAAAATTTTAAAACGTTAAGGACGAATGTAGGCAAAGCACCAAGTCCAGATAAGGTCCCAAAAGAAGTGTAAAAGAGCGTAGGAATATATGCATTGACTTAGCTAAAAGTTATTTAATAAGATTATGAGCACAAAGAAAATGTCAAATGGATGGAGAAGCATTGTAGTTCCGATTTATAAAAATAAATGTGCCATTCAGAGCCTCAATAAATACAGAAGCATAAAAAAATGAGTCTGTTTCGGCCCTGATCCGTCTCGTAGGACCACCAAGCTGACTGAACCTGCAAGACAAGCAAAGACATGGGGGGGAGGCGGGCCTGTGGCCCTGGGTCCATTCTGATGCCAAAGTTAGGGCTCTGTGAACAGTGATGGGCTCGGTGTCGAGCCCACAAAGATATCTAGAAATATATGGGGTAGGTGAGAGATTCTCCATGCCAAGTGTCAGAGCGAGAATCCCAAGGATGAGTAAATGAGCAATAAATGTTCTCGTACCTGAATTCTCGGGATTTGCCCTATTTATAGTGAATAGTGTATTTTCCAAAAAATGCCGTTTTTGCCCTTTGCTTCTCTGTTCGAGTTTGTGAAGGTGCTTCCTTATACCCAATCGGGAACACCCACGTGGCTTGAGAGGTTGCGTCCTACGTGTCATGGTTATATTGACAGCGTGGCATAATTCCCCAACACTTGCCTCGTTGCCCTGCTGAATCTGTAGGGTTCGGCTGAGCAAAGAAGAACGATGGAAATTCCCCCCAACACTTACTTGCCTCATTGCTCTGTTGAATCCTTAAGGTTCGGCTGTGCATAAGTTTATGCTAATGTGGATCAGTTGCTGTTATGTCCTTTGCTATGTAGGAGACTGGCGCTGGTCTAGAAGTTGGGGGTGAGGGCACCGATGTGGGCACTGCGGCCCAACCACCTCGGCGCATGTCTTTATTTCTGCCGAGGCAATCACATGACTGACACGTGACCTCACATCCGTTGTCGATGTGGTGGCTGATGTGATCAGGCCGGTGAGGAGGGGACGATGTGGCTAGGCCGATGTGATTTTGACCGATGTGACTGGACTGATGTGGTTTGACCGATGTGACTAGATCGATGTGGTCACCACGGCCAATCCACATCGGTCTATTTGAAGAGATGCTGATGCGGTCACGAGATTTGCACGTGACGCGATGTGATTGAACCGATGTAGGTACCACGGCCTGTTCACATCGGCTTATTTTTAGAATACTCCGAGGTGATCACGGGGTTGTCACGTGATCCGAGATGATTGGACCGATGTGGGCACCGCAGCCAACTCACATCGGCTTATTTTGAGAGGATGCTCCAAGGTGGTCACGGGGTTTTCACGTGATCCGAGCCGATTGGACCGATGTGGGCACCGCAGCCAATATACATCGGCTTATTTTGATAATACTCTGAGGTGATCACGGGGTTTTCACGTGATCCGAGTCGATTAGACCGATGTGGGCACCGCGGCCAATACACATCGGCTTTTTTTGAGAATACTCCGAGATGGTCACGGGGTTGTCACGTGATCCGATCCGTTTGGACCGATGTGGGCACCGCGGCCAATACACATCGGCTTATTTTGAGAATACTCCGAGATGGTCACGGGGTTGTCACGTGATCCGATCCGTTTGGACCGATGTGGGCACCGCGGCCAATACACATCGGCTTATTTTGAGAATACTCCGAGATGGTCACGGGGTTGTCACGTGATCCGAGCCGATTGGACCGATGTGGGCACCGCGGCCAATACACATCGGCTTGTGTTGAGTAGAAATTCTGAGGGGATCACGGGATTGGCACGTGATTCTGTTGTGTCGATCTTCCAATAATGGAACCGATGTGACTTGACCGACGTATACACCGCGGCAAACCCATCTCAGTCTTTTTGTAGGATTTTGCCGATGTGGTCATGGAGCTGACACCGGACGATGTTTCTTTGTGAAAAATTCCCGATGAAGGATCCGGTGCTGCAGGCCGAGATGGAGCCGATGTGGATTCGGATCTGGGTTTGGATCCGGGTTGGAACATGGGTACCACAAGGCGGGACCCGGTTGATGGACCCAGGAAGCGTCATCGGCAATAAATGCACCGGTTTGACATGCCAATAACGAGGTGTCACGTGGAGTGTCTTCAATAGATTGTATATATAAAGGGGTGGTGGGGTATGGAGGGCCCTCATTCTGAAGTTTTTACTGTGAAAATTTTACCGCTCACGTCTGCTGTCTGACATCGGCTCTTCTAACTCGGTTGTCTGACATCGGTTCGGCGACATCGGCATAGTGACATCAGCTCGGCTCGGGAGTTATCCATCTTGCAATCAATAAGTTTTCCTTAATCTTGGTCTATTTTCTTAAACCATGGTTGATGAGGGTAGGGATACCGATGTGGAAGTAGACATAGAGACTGTGGGATCATCCCCCAGCAGTAGCAGCAGCAGCTCGACTTCGTTAGGCAGCGGGTCGACCACTAGCACGTCCTCAGCCACAGAATTTGTCGAACGGATATCTGAGGGTGGTCCCGAGACAGAGTTAAGAACAGAGGAATCCGCTGAAAGAAGTAGGTCAGGGACGACATCTGGCATGTCTCGGCATGAACTTTTGGCAGGGGTCTCGACACACGAGATAGGGTCGGAGGTCATAATGGAGGCCCGAGAGGAGGCTGACGCTCCTCCAAAGTTTGATGCCAGGGAAGAGGTCTGCCTTCTGACTAAGGCCAAATTTGGTAGCCTCCGGGAACGGTATCAAATACCAGACGATGTGGAGATCCGAATGCCCGCCTCTAGGGACCGAGCCTACTGGAGTCGTCGCTCAGAGCTATGCATGAATGTTGAGATGTTCAAGGTTGGATTCCGAGTGCCGGTACCGCGGCTGGTGGCCGAGATATTGGAGTACTACCAGGTGGCACCGATCCAGCTGATGCCTAACTCCTGGAAAAATATGATTGCCTTCATCATCTATTTCAGGAATTTGGGGCACAGGCCGACCCTCAACATGTTCCGGACCATGTTCAACTTTAACGACTACTGCAAGACGGGGTGGTACTATTTTGCGAAGAAACCCGACTTCGGCGACCTTCTGGCAGATAAGCCACCTCGATCAAACTTTGAAAGAACAAATTCTTCTACATGCGGGGTGAGAACGTGGTGTTGGAGAATGTGTGGAAAAAATTGGATGCGGAAACACTGAACACCGACGTGCCCCTTCAGCCTGAAGAGTCAGAGCTGCTGCGGCGAGCTCGCTTATCTGAGGGGACTCCCATCCGGGTTGCCGACCTGAGGAACCCTCTACTTTTATATGAAAACCGACTGTGTGAGTATTTCCCTTGACGTAGGGTATGCTGACATCGACCTACTAACTCTTGGCTGATTCTGCTTTTGTATGTTACAGTGATGCTGTCCAAGGAATACTTGATGGAGTTGAGGAAGAAGGAGGCCGCCAAGCTATGGGAGGCCGCGGCAAAGAGCTCCCACGACGAGCAAGTAATGAAGGCATCGTCAGACAGGCGCAGCGGTAAGGGGGACGTGGCGCGGAAACCCGCAAAAAGATCACGTTAGACATCCCCTGACTCCGCATTGGCTATTGTCGCTCGTATATATGCCATGCCCCTGATCCCTCGGTATCGTGTTCTTGATGTTTCAAGGAAGGGGACTGCCGTGGCCAACCCTCAGGCCGTCCTTGCACTTGCCGAGTCGGGGGGGACTAATGGGGATAGGCATCCCACCCCTATACGCCCTCAGCAACAATCTGCTTCTCCATCCACTAGGCCGAAGGTGTGCTTTGGGCAGGGGGGAGTTCAGAGCGACGCCCGCCGTATTCCACTCATGGGCCCCTTCCCTCGGAGTAAGACGGGCGATGAGCAGGCATTCCGGCCTGACTGGGCCCTAACCGAGGATGACACCGCGATGGGTGACATCTGTGCTGCCCGAGAGTTGATGAAGGGGGCCATCCTGCCCTGAGATTGGGCGCTGGTGCAGGATCTACCTACACCCTCCCTTATTTCGGGTGTTGACACCCTAACTGCGTCAGTAAGTTGCATTCCTTGTGCCCCTGACTTTTTTCCCGCCTGAGTTAGGCCTAATTCTGGTTTGTTGTCTTGGTGCAGCTCGGGGTGTATATGGAGACTTTGAAGCAGCGCGCCGAAAAAAAGGCCAAAGACCTGAGCGAGACGGACCGCAAGCTGCATCAAGCCAAGGAGCAGAGGGAAGACGCCAGGGCGCAGATTCGGTCCAAGGAATGGGAGGTCACCTCTGTAACAGCCGAGGTCACTCGACTCCGAGCCGAGGTGGAGACAATGCACAAGGAGAGGCGCCGCGCCCAAGAGGAGGAGAAGGCGAGGGAAGACCGAATAGCCAAGCTGCGGTCATCCATGGAACATGCAAGAGAGCGTGGGACGAAGTTCAAGGATGCCTTCCTGAAGACTCGATCCATAGCCGCCGGGGCGGTCCGCTTATATCAAAAGTCGGAAGACTTCAAAGAGTTGGTGGGGAGGTATTCTCTTCATAGTTTCACCCAAGGAGCGTTGGCCTTGAAAGAGTATGTAGATGAGAAGGCTCCCGGGGTGGACTATGCCGACGCCGAGTGCCTGCACCCTGTTAATGTGTCGGTCGAGATACCAGAAATGGCCGACGCCGAGATTCTTCGACAACTGGCCGAGGTGTTTGAAGGAGAGGATCCTCCAGCTTCCCCTAATGGCGACAATGAGACTCCGGCAACTCCCCAGGACGGTACGGCTTCTCCCACAGGTCCTCCTCACACTCCTAGAGGTTCCCCTTCGCGGATCGCTGACCAAGCCGGCAGCAGCGGGGTGATTCCCCAAGACGAGACGACCTGTATTACTATAAGATAAAATTTTGTACTCCTCTTTTTTTTTTTTTTTAACATCGGAGCACCTCGGTGTCAATTGTAAGGGGGGCCTCGGTTTATGGAATATAAAATAGCTTATCTTCTCTTTTTTGTGTGAACTCTTTTTTTTACCTTGTTGTCATTTATTTCCTTGTTCGATGCGAAAAGTGGCTCGACTGTTGTATGCCGATGCGCGGCCGTCAAGATTAGGATTGGGGCTGTCTACCCTCCTCGGCCCCAGGTGTCCACCAGTTGGTAAACTCTTTGGGCCGTATGGGTCTCCATTGGGTTTGGTACCGTATCTACCCTCCTCGGCCAAATGTGTTCGAGTTGAACTCTTTTGGCCGCATGGGTCTCAATTAGGCTCGGAACCGTGTCTACCCTCCTCGGCCAAATGTGTTCTAGTTGATTAACTCTTGGCCGCATGGGTCTCAATTGGGCTCGGAGCCGAGTCTGTTCTAGTTGATTAACTCTTGACCGCATGGGTCTCAAATGGGCTCGGAGCCGAGGCTACCCTCCTCGGCCAAGTCTGTTCTAGTTGAACTCTTGGTCACATGGGTCTCAATTTGGCTCAGAGCGGAGTCTACCCTCGGCCAAGTCTGTTCTAGTTGAACTCTTGGCCGCATGGGTCTCAATTGGGCTCGGAGCCGAGGCTACCCTCCTCGGCCAAGTTTGTTCTAGTTGAACTCTTGGCCGCATGGGTCTCAATTTGGCTCGGAGCGGAGTCTACCCTCTTCGGCCAAGTCTGTTCTAGTTGAACTCTTGGCCGCATGGATCTCAGTTGGGCTCGGAGCCGAGGCTACCCTCCTCGGCCAAGTCTGTTCTAGTTGAACTCTTGGCCGCATGGGTCTCAATTTGGCTCAGAGCCGAGTCTACCCTCCTCGGCCAAGTCTGTTCTAGTTGAACTCTTGGCCACATGGGTCTCAATTTGCCTTCTGTTGTAGCTTTAAGGACGTCGGATTGGAGATAGTAGTAGAAGCCAAATGAGATTTTCATTATCGAATGGGTGGCCGCAATGGTCAGGTTACATTGTTGAAAAAATCACTGGTAAAACAAGCGGAGGTGCTCTGCGTTCCATGCCCGAGGTAGGGCTTTGCCATCCATGTCGACCAGATGATATGCGCCACTCCGGAGTGCCTGCGTAACTTGGTAGGGTCCTTCCCAGTTGGGAGCCAGCTTACCCTGGTAGTTGGGGTCCAATGCGATGGTCCTTCGGAGGACAAGGTCCCCAACCTTGTACGACCGTTGACACACCTTCTTCTTGTAGTGCCGGGCCACCTGCTGTTGATGGGCAGCTATCCGTATCTGGGCTTGATCTCTTACTTCTTCTAGGAGGTCCAAGTTTGCACTCAAGCCCGCTTCGTTCGAGAGAGGATCGTAGTTGGTGATCCTGTGTGAGGTGATTCTTACTTCCAAGGGGACAACTGCTTCAGTGCCAAAGGCAAGCTGGAACGGTGATTCTCCTGTGGCCGTTTTGGGGGTCGTGCGATCTGCCCACAAAATGTGTGGTAGTTCGTCCAACCATCGACCTTTGGCTCCGTCCAATCGGGATTTGATGCCCTTTAGCAATATTTTGTTGGTGGCTTCAGTCTGCCCGCTGGTCTAGGGGTGCTTGACCGCTCCTCGCTGATGGTCGATGCAGTGTTCTTCGCAGAATGCGGCGAAGGCCTTGTTATCGAATTGTTTGCTATTGTCGGTGATGAGCACCCTGGGAACACCATAGCAATAAACAACAAACTTTTTAAAAAATTCACGGATGGTGCTCTCTGGTATGCTGGACACCGCCTCTGCTTCGGCCCATTTTGTGAAGTAATCCACCGCGACTATGACAAATTTTCTCTGATAACGAGCAGGGGGAAATGGGCCCATGATGTCCATTCCCCAAGTGGCGAAGGGTATTGGGGCTGCTTCTATAGATCTCAGGGGGGCAGCTGGTAGGTGAGGGACCGGTGCGTACATCTGGCATTTTCCACACTTCTTTACATAGTCCACGCACTCTTTGCACATTTTCGGCCAGTAATATCCTTGACGCAATATCTTGTGAGCGAGGATTCTCCCTCCTTAATGCGCTCCGCAAATACCTTCGTGGACTTCCTGGATGGCCAGCGCTGCTTCTGATGGACGTAGACACCGTAGCAGGGGGAACGTAAAAGCTTTCTTGTACAAGGTGTCGGCCTCCACCACGTAGTGAGTGGCCTTGGATTGTATTCTCCTGGCTTCTTTCTTGTCCTCTGGTAGCATGCCTTTTTGAAGAAATGAAAAAATTGGGTCGATCCATGACGGCTCCGATGTTGCTGGCAGTATTGCTTTTGAGTTTGGATCCACTACTGATTGTGACAAGACTTCGGTGTAAACGGAGTGATCTAGATCATTCAAGTCTGAAGTGGCCAGTTTCGACAGAAAGTCCGCCAGCGTGTTCTGATCTCGGAGTACGTGGCGTAATGTAAAATACTCGAAGGCTAAAGCGGCCTCCTGGACTTTCCGCAAGTATGCGGACATGCTTGCCTTCTTTGCCTCATACTCCCCGTTCACCTGTCGCACCACCAACTGAGAATCACTAGATGCCTTAACTTTTCTAGCCATGACTGTTTTGGCTAGGCGTAGTCCAACGATTAGTGCTTCGTACTCGGCTGCATTATTAGACACCTGAAACATGAAACGGAGGGCATGGCGAATCTGAAATCCTTCGGGGCTGGTGAGTATGAAACCAGCACCACACTGAGTCTTGTTTGATGCTCCATCGACAAACAGGGTCCACGGCTGCGAAGTGTTCTCCGCGGCTTGGTTGTGCACTTCTTCTTCTAAAGGGGATGATTCAATAAGGAAATTGGCCAAGACCTGAGCCTTGATGGTCGTGCGCGGCTTGTAACTGATGTTGAATTCACCCAATTCAGCTGCCCAATTAATCACCCGGCCTGATATATCTGGTTTGGACAAAATTTTCTTGAGGGGTTGGTCGGTCAGAACAGTGATGGAGTGCGCTTGAAAGTAAGGTCGGAGCTTGCACGCGGACGTCACCAACGCCAAAGCAACTTTTTCGATGAACTTGTACCGAGTCTCAGCCTCCAGCAAGATTTTGCTAACATAATAAATGGGACGCTAGACGCCCTCGACTTCTTTGATGAGCACCGCGTTAACCGCCTTCGAGGATACGGCCGAGTACAGCTCCAAGGTGTCCCCTATCTCGGGCTTAACCAACAATGGAGGAGATGCCAAGTAATTTTTCAATGCCTCGAACGCCTGTTGACATTTGGCCGTCCATTGAAAGGTCTTGTTACCCTTAAGGGTTTGGAAAAAGGGGAGGCACTTATCCACCGAACAAGACATGAAGCGGCTCAGAGCGGCCACTCGTCCGGTTAGCTCCTGCACTTCCTTCACCTTGGTCGGTGCTGGTATATTGAGGATGGTCGTGATTTTCGCAAGGTTTGCTTCAATGCCACGACTGGATACCATGAATCCGAGGAATTTCCCTGAGGTGACCCCGAACGCGCACTTAGCAGGATTGAAACGCATCCTATGCTTTCGCAGTACTCCAAACGCCTCCTCCAAGTCTTTAATGTGGTCCTTCCCGACCAGGCTTTTCACCAACATATCATCGACATAGACCTCCACATTCCTTCCAATCTGCTTGGCAAAGATTTTGTTGACCAACCTCAGGTATGTGGCCCCAGCATTTTTAAGACCAAAGGGCATCACATCATAGCAAAATAGGCCTCTGTTGGTAACAAAGGAAATCTTTTCTGAATCGGTTGCATGCATCTGGATCTGATTATAGCTCGAATAGGCATCCATGAAGCTCAGTTGTGCGTGTCCGGCCGTGGCATCAATGAGTTGATCGATCCGAAGAAGGGGGAAACTGTCCTTGGGGCAGGCCTTGTTGAGGTCGGTGAAATCAATGCAAATGCGCCATTTGTCCCCAGCCTTTGGGACTATAACAACGTTGGCAAGCCATTCCGGGTAATGGATTTCTCTGATAAATCCGGCTTCCAACAATTTCCCCACTTCCTCATCAATGACACGTTGTCGAGATGCGGCGAATGTACACTTCTTCTGCCGCACTGGTCGGCGGTGCGGATCTACATTCAGGCAGTGTTGTGCTACTTCTCTCGAGATTCTGGGCATGTCGACCGCAGACTAAGCAAAAATATCAGAGTTTGCCCTTAAGAAACTTGCGAGCTCTGTCCTTTGTGGCTCTGCGAGTGCTGATCCTATCTGGATCGTTCTATCTGGGTTCTCCTCCACCAGGGGGACCCGGACTAAGTCCTCGGGCATCCCTCTTCGCTGCTTGGGATCGTCCCGTAGATCTTCAATTTGCACCTGTAGGGCTTGGGCTGGCTTTTTGTACTCCGTGAACTCGGCTGAATAACATTTTCGCGACACCAGCTGATCCGTTCGGCATTCTCCCGCTCCTCTAGGTGTAGGGAACTTGAGAACCAAGTGGTATGGAAACGGGACCGACCTGAGAGCAATCATGTCGGGTCGTTCCAACAAAGCATTGTATGACGACGGGACATCGGCTACCAAAATATTCATCGTGACCCTTGATTCCCGTGGATAAGTGCCTGCTCTGACGGGCAACCGAATAGACCCTTTCACATTAACAAGGTCACCCGAGAAACTGACCAAGGGATAATCCACGGGTAACAACTGCTCGTGCGGAATTTCCATGCGCTGGAAGGCCTGCCAGTAGATGATATCAGCGGAGCTGCCTGTGTCGACCATGATCTTATGAACATCACTGTCCTCTATTCTTAATGTGATGACTATGGCGTCCTCATGAGGCAGTTCTAATCCGCACAGATCTTCATCGTTGAACGTCAAGAAGTCCCCTGTGTGGGCCCTTTTTCTGGGCCATTCAGTCGATTTGACACTCCGAGCATATGCTTTTCTGACCTTGGCAGACGTGTTCCCAGCCACTGGTCTGTCGATGATAGTCATGGCCTTCCGTCCCTGCGTAGAAGGATCACAGATTACATCGTCGGCCGCGGCCGAGATGACCACCTCGGCCAATGAGGGTCGGTCAATTGTTACATCGCCAGTCATGGCCGAGGTGGCCGGCTCGGCCAATGAAGGTCGGTCACTTGATGTATTTTCTTCTTGCACCGGGCTATATTTGTTGTGCTGGGTTTGACCTGCTTACCCTGCGGGTCATATCTCAGCCCTGCACTTCGGACTGTATTCACACGATCATAGGGTACGTCTACTGATGAAGGTGGATCGAGGACATACAATGGTGGCGGCGGGCGCGTCTGGTCGCTGCGCCGCCGTGGCAATCGAGGGTCGGTCCTAAGCAGAGTTTTCCCCCGTGATTCCAAAGAATTCTGTACTCTTCCCTGCTCATGGAGTTGTTGGGGGGAGATACGAACTGACTACGGACGATCCCGATGTCCCTGTGCGCTGGGGTCGGTCCTCTTTCCCTTTTTTCTCCATGCTGATGAGGGTCCTGCTTAGGACGCCGCTCTGGGTATCGGGGTTCAACTGCCCTATCTCTTCTTCTTTCCTCCCGAGGGGGATCTATTCGACCTTCTCTTCCTTCTACTCTCCTTGGTTCTCTTCTTTCTTGCCTTCCTAGCTCCCTTTTAGGAGTTCTCGCCCCTTGGTGGGGGGGTGGTCTTCTCCGATCTTCCGCCGACGCCGCGGATACCCTCGGGGCACTGTGATCCACATACTGCTTGTAATATCCTCTTTGAATGAGGTTTTCAATCTCTGTTTGCAAATTTCAACACTAATCGGTGGTGTGACCAATGTCCCGATGGTATTGACAGTATTTGTTTGGGTTCCTCCGCCTTGTCTCCGTCAAGATCTTCTGGGGCCTCTGGAGATCCGTCATTAGCGATGAGAGTATACACATCTCCAAGTGACCTGTTGAGTGGGGTATAATCACTGAACTTCTTCTTCTGGAGTAGGCCTTTAGCTCGAGCCTCCTCCCTTCTTGACCTCTTGGTTTCTCTTCGCCGTGTGAGGTCCTGCCTTTCGTCTGTTCGCTTGTGGGGAGTATCAACTAAGCCCTTGCTGGCCTCGTAAATCTCATTGGCTGTAGCGAACTTCTCACATCGGGCCAAGAGCTCTTGTAAGTCTGTCGGTTCCTTCTTGGCGATAGAAAACTTGAGCTTTGGGTCAGTGACCGCTGCTCTCAACGTAGCGAAATGAACCGCCTCGTCGATATCCTTCACTTGTAATACCTCCAAGTTGAATCTGGCCAAGAAGGCCCGCAGGGTCTCACCAGACCTCTGTCTCATATTCATAAGGTGTGCGCTTGTCTTCCGCTGCACCCTGCTTCCTTGGAAGTGCATCCTGAACAGCCTCCCCATAGTTTTGAAAGAGTCAATAGACTGTGGGGGTAGGTTATTGAACCACATCCGGGCTGCACCTTTTAAGGTAAGGGGGAAGGCCCTGCACATAATCACATTAGGGTTCGCATGGAGGACCATCGCGCCCACGAAATTGTTCAGATGGTCGACGGGATCTGTGGATCCGTCGTATGAATCTACTGGCGGCATGGTGAACCGCTTGGGCAAGGGGACTCTCATGATGATGTCGGTTAAAGGGTTGTCCGTAGAATAATCTCTGTCCTCGTCCTGGGTGACTCCTACCCTCTCCATCGTCTCGACCTTAAGGTGCAAAAATGCTAATTGGTCCGCTATTTTCACGGCTACCTCCGGGTCCATGAGAGCACTTTGTTTGTCCGTGCCCATGACGACCTCTGGTAGCGCTATGCGTCGCGGAACCAAAAGTTCTTCCATGGCATCTTCGTCTCGTCTAGTTGCTGCTCTCGGCTGAGGGCCGAGCCTTTCTCGAGCAGGGATCCTCCCGTGTTGTGATGTTGATCCCGTCCCACTTAATTCGGGAACGGGGTGAGCGCTTGTCCCAGGTCTGGCGGGTCCGTTGGAGGGGCGACGCCTATGGGGGACGAGATGTAGCTTCCGCGACCGGGGGCTCTAGCCCTTGTACAAATCGAGTTAATACCGCAAGCTGCTGTGCTACGGTCTCAAATTGTTCATATGTGACGTATGCCTCGGGCGCGGGTACCTGGTCGGCCACTCGCTTTCCTCTGTCCCTGCTAGGTCTCGGTTCCGACCTATCTCCTTCTTCGGGGTTTACCATAGTTGTCAAGGCGTCGCCTAGGCGTCCGGGCGGTTTGTACAGGCCTGAGCGCCAGGGCGCCTTGTGGTCGCCCAGGCCAGACAGGAACAACATTTATCAGGCAGTACTTATTTATGACTAATATCATTTAAGTAAATGTTTTACATTTACTTAAGATATTATTCATAAATAAGCAAATACCCCCCTATTTGAATCCAATAAAAATAGTTTAAAATTCAAATTCCAGAAGGAAAAAAAGTCAACCCCCCTGTTCAAGAACAAAAACCATATTTTTGGGTGCGAGGGCGATTTTCAACTTTTAAATGCTAAGCTTTTTTCTAAATATAAAAATTCTATAAATTTTATTATAATAAATCATCACTAAAAACCAAGAGTGCGCCAAAATAATCTTTTGCTTTGATGCCCAAAAAATAATTTGCATTCAGACGACTTTAAACAGCATTCCCGTATTCCGAACAAGGTTTGACCGGAGTGTAACTCCTTCATTATAATTTGGATTCAAGCAATCTCGGATTTGTTGGAAAGCTGATTATGCTAGCTTTGCAACGAATTCGAGATTGCTTGAATCCGAACTATATTAAAGGAGTTACGCTCCGATCAAATTCATTAAAAGTACGCAAATGTTAGTCATAAATAATTGTTTACTTAACTCTAGACACAATCCCAGGTCTTAGTGTACATTAGTAAACTTGGGTCCACACCACATATTAATTAAGTTATGTCTTAAATGTTGATTATTTATGTAGAATGTTGCATATATATAAACATTAATATTTTATAAATAAAAAAATGCACTGGGAACGCCTTAGTCGCCTAGGCAACGCCTAGGCGCCCAGGATGGCCCCAAACGCCTTGGATCGCCTTGTCGCCTTGACAACTATGGGGTTTATCCGCTGGTCGATTAGAGGGGGGTTGGGACTGACCATTTGGCTTTGTGTTCTTCTTGGACTCATGACTCAAGACTTCTCTCTGGCTTTATCTTCTGACGTCAAATCTCAAAGGGCCCCACGGTGGGCGCCAAACTATTTTGGCCCTGATCCGTCTCGTAGGACCACCAAGCTGACTAGACCTGCAAGACAAGCAAAGACACGGGGGGGAGGCGGGCCTGTGGCCCCGGGTCCACTCCGATGCCAAAGTTAGGGCTCTGTGAACAGTGATGGGCTCGATGTTGAGCCCACAAAGATATCTAGAAATATGTGGGGTAAGTGAGAGATTCTCCGTCCCAAGTGTCAGAGCGAGAATCCCAAGGATGAGTAAATGAGCAATAAATGTTCTCGTACCTGAATTCTCGGGATTTGCCCTATTTATAGTGAATAGTGTATTTTTCAAAAATGCCGCTTTTGCCCTTTGTTACTCTGTTCGAGTTTGTGAAGGTGCTTCCTTATACCCAATCGGGAACACCCACGTGGCTTGAGAGGTTGCGTCCTACGTGCCATGGTTATATTGACAGCGTGGCATAATTCCCCAACAGAGTCATATAATGAAATTATAAAAGAGAGTATTGAAACTCGTCTTAGACAAGAAACTACTATTACGGAGAACCCATTTGGTTTTATACCAGGAAGATCCACGACAGAAGCTATTGGCTTACATAGGAGGCTCATGGAAAGATTCAGAGATTGCAAGAAGAACTCCATATGGTCTTTATTGACTTAAAAAAAGCTTATGACATAATCCTTAGAGTTAATCTGGCAAGTACTAAGGAAGAGAAGTGTTTCAAGTAAATATGTGGACATTATCAAAGATATGTATTATAGTGTAGTGACTAGTATAAGAACCGTGGAGGTCAAGTAGTGAATTCTCAATTACAGTTGGTTTACATCAAAGATCAGCTTCAAACCCCTATTTTTTTGTGCTTATTATGGAAGATTTAACCAGCGACATTCAAGATGAGGTTCCTTAGTGTATGTTTTTTTACTAAAGATCTTATTTTGATGGATTAGACAAAAGCAAGGATTAATGCCAAGTTGAAGTAATGGAGATCAACTTTGGAATCAAAATGTTTAAAATAAGTAGAACAGAGATAGAGTATATGGGTGTAACTTTAGTTATACAAGGATGGATCATGAGGTGGTGAAAATTGATGAGAGGGAGATACCAGAAAGTGATTATTTTAAGATTATGTTCAATCATAAATAAAGGTGATATAGAAAAATGAAGTTTCATAAAGAATTAAAATAGGATGAATGAAGTAGAGAGGTGCATCTGGAGTGTTGTGTAATCAAAATATTCCTTTTTACTTGAAGTTTTTATAAGGGATCATTTGACTGGCTATTATGTATGGCGCAAAATGTTGGGTGATTAAGAAGCATCATAAATAGTTTAGCTGATATGAAGATGTTGAGATGGATGTGTGGCAAAACTATGTCGTAAGAAATGATCATTTTAATGTTGATTTGGGAAAATCATTTGAAGTGGCATGGCAATGTTCAATGGACGCCCTTAGACGCTCCAGTACAGAGGAGTGATTTGATTCAAATAAAAGGAACTGAAAGAATGCGGCGCAAACCCAAAATGATTATATGAGAGGTAGCGAGGAAAAAACATGCATAGCTTAAACCTTATATTAAGTATGACATCGAGTAAAGCTGATGGGACGGCAAAGATCCACGTAGCCAACCCCATTTAGTTGGGATAAGGTTGTGTTCTTGTTGCATAACCATTAATGAACTAACTTGCAAGGCTCTACATTTCAGTTTCGGTGCTGGTTTCGGCCAGCCCCAAGAATAAAATTTTGATGATTTCAACCAAAATCTGGATTTTTCTTGAGTGAACTCGAAACTTTGGTTTCAAGGCCCAGAAGTTGGTTTTTTACCCTGATTTTGTTTATGTAGCCTATTTCATCATTTTAACATATATCCTCTCAATTAATGTAAAAAAAAAACCATCCAAAATGGTATTATATGGGGCAGACTCAAGTTTGCTAGTGTACACTAGAACCTAGGATTGTATTCAAAATAAATGTTTATTAAGTTTTATATTTCATTTACTTAAGATATTATTCACAAAAATCAAACACCCCATATTTGAATCCAATAAAAATAGTCTAAAATTCAAATTCCAAAATGATAAAAAGTCAACTTTCTAATTCAAGAATAAAAACTGGATTTTAGATCGGAAGGCAATTTTCAACTTTCAAATGTTAACTTTTTTCTTCAATTTAAAAATTCCATAAATTATATTAGAGTAAAACATCATTAAGAACCAAGAGTCTGCCAAAATAATCTTTTGTTTTGATCTCCAAAAAATTATTTCCATTCAGATAACTTTAAACAACATTGCATACTCCGAATAAGGTTTGACCGGAGCGTTACTCCTTTAGTATAACTCGGATTCAAGCAATGCTCAATTTATTGAAAAGCTAGCATAATCAACTTAGCGATAAATAAGTGTTGTGGATTGTATATTGCCCCTCCAGTATACTGTTCCCTATCTTGTACAACTCTAAATTCAAAGGTTGACACCAAGTTACCGAAACAAAATTGACAAGTTTCAATCGAAACTTGACATGTTATGAGGTGTTTGGACCAAGTTTCAGCTGAAACTAGAGATTTCAGTCGAAACCTAATCGAAACAGTGATTTTGGACCGAAATGGGTGACTTTTCATTTCGGGCCCCTATTTCGTTTTGGTTTTGCAAAAAATAAAAATAAAAATTGCCAAAATTTAAAACTTTGCTAACTTGTTCACTCAAATAATATCTTCAAAAGCTTTGCAACTTTAGATAATATATATAACTCATGTTTTCCACACAAATTAGGAGTGATCTTGACTTATCCAAAATAATCTCCTAAACATAAACAAACTTATCCCAGCTTCTAAATACTAGTAACACTTTATTTCTGGTTTCTCATTTTGTATGTTTTCAGCTGGGTCTGATTCCCGTCAATGATTAGTATCAGACCAGGCAATAGTTATCATATTCTGATGTAGATGGTTACAGCACTAGTATTCATACCCGAACAAGCCCAAATTTTTGTCTAAAGGGTTAAATAAATAGCTCAATGGGTTATATGGGTCATGGGCTGGGAATTTTTATGTTTTCTATTATAATGGCCCTATTTTGAAAGCTCATTTGTAAAGGATAAGTGGCAAACAAATTTAACTACTTAATTAGAAGTCTTGGGGATACAATAGGTTAGTGAAGTTAGTTTCATTGTTATCAGAGTTGTTAATGAAGTCAGTTTCATTGAGAGTGTGTACCTTGAAAATGTAAAGATTACCGATTATCTTGAAAATAGTCCAAATGTAAGTCCTTGGAAATATTCTAGTCATTAAGTGTAGAGGAAGTCCCAATGGGGTCTAGAACTCTCTCAGTCCCTCTAAAAAAGGAGCTGCCTTGTAAGCATTTGAAATCAGATTTGAAAGAAATGAATTACTTGATTGAAGAAAAGATATGAAGAAAAAGATATGACTTGAAGAGTCTCACTCCAAGCCTAGGCTAGCTTCTCACTAATCACCTCAGCTTCTCAATTCGTATGGGCCACTTTTCACCCATACATGCCCTTTCAAAATATGCCCATTACAATAGAAAACATAAAAATTCACCTAGTGGGCTATTTATTTAACCCATTAGACTAAGATTTGGGCTTGGATTTGGGCTTGTTCTTGCGTGAGTACTTGTGGTGGAACCTATCTACATCATCTTCACTTTTGTTGGTTAGACCCAAACTTTCCCAAAGTGCTCCAACGAACTTCCAAGTAATCTCAGCTACCTCATGGCTTGGAAATAAGTATGGTAACTTTTCTTCTTCCTCCTCATCATCTTCACTTATGTTGGTTAGACCCAAACTTTCCCAAAGTGCTCCAAAGTACTTCCTAGTAATCTCAGATACCTCACAGCTTGGAAATAAGTAAGGTGACATCATATCTTCTTCCTCCTTACATGGGACACATGAGATGGCCAACCTAAACTGCTTTTCTACAAATTGACCAAGGACAATATCCAAGATTTTATATTTTAAAGTACGGCTAGACTGATGCTCCCAAATCAGCCATACAGCCACCTATCCTCCCAAAATAAAGTATCAGTCAATTCACAGAAAAGGAGAGGTTGATAGGATCATAGGACTAAGTAAATATTCCTTTAGTTTGATCCTTTCATAATCAGCCATACTGCCACTAAATCCTCCCAAAATCTTACTCTTCAACCATTCTCCAATATATAAAAATATCTTTGAGGTAAAGCTAAAGTGCTCCCTGAAACTTTCTTGCTGGACATTAATTCCAGTCCCCAGTTCCCAGCACATTTGTGAGGGAAAATTCCAGCTTAAAGGCAAATAGCATCTTCGCTCAAACATCAAAATCATTTCATTAGTAAACCTAACTCATACTTTGCCCTGATTATAGCTCAGCTACCTATGTCTCCACCCACCCCACAAACCCCACCCCACCCCCCACCCAAAAAAAAAAAAGAACCAAGATAGTGGCAAGATTGAAGGAGTTCAAGGTTCATATCTGAAATCTACAGATATTGCAACCAAGCCCCTTTACCAACATCCTCTCTGCATAGATGCAGTCAGTAATCTATATATTGGACAAATCCTTCTAATATTGTAAAAAAAATCCAAACCATGCCCATGCATTTTACCATGTCCCTGTTAGAGATAACAATGTGGTCTCAATACCTTTAACTTATGTAGTTAGATATAACTACTTAGTCATTTAAGCATCACAGATTTGCTGTTATTTACTTAGAATAACATAGTTATCTTGTTTGCTAGTCATCTGTCATAGGCACATTGGGAGGGAGAAATCAAAACCTACGTTTACGTAAACCTTAAACCCTGAACGTCTAACACCACCATTCTCTCCTCGTAGAAAAGAAAAAGGATGGTTCTATAAGTACCACTACAGAAGCCTGGATGCACAAGATACTACCTCAAAGCAAATGAACAGCATCAGCTATCAGATTTAGAGCCGGTGGATAGTTTCATTATGTTAGCCCTTCTAAATCCTAAGTCACACACTCAAGGCAGGGCAGAGAAGTACAAAACTCCTTCTCTAGATAAGGCAGCTCAAACAAAATAAGGGTATACGTTTAAAACAAATGGGCAAATGGGTCCAATAAAACCACAAATTTGATGGATTAGTTTTCCATGACTCCAAATAACCCCCATGCAATAGAAAAACTAAGGACCTTCTCATTATAAATTCTTGTTTCCTAGTTTGCCTGTGACCCAGACTCTATTGTTCAAAAAATAAGCGGGGGGAGAGCTGGAATTGAAATTTAAAGGAAAATAAAGAAAGAAATACCAATGGAGCTATAGGCATTACCCGAACCCATTGTTTCTCGCTGTGATTTGTTCTGCCATGGGAGGAAGTAGTTGGGGCTGCTTGTCACAGTGAAGATTTTCACTACAGAATCGAGCGCTAGATCGATCGTCGCATATGCGTTAGTGTACCGATGACTCACCAATTCTTCCCCGTCAGAAACTGGGCACGGAATGTTCCTGTTGCTCTTATTGTTATTGTTGTCGTCGTGGATTAAGCTATCGATTACAGAAGTAGAATAAAAACGAGCAATAACAGATGCAGCAGCAGTTGCAGAAGAAAAGACAATTGCTCTGGGCAGAGTGGAAGACTCTGAGAGGTCTTTGCTTGAGAGGGGGAGAGGAAAATGGGAGATAAATGAGCGCACATTCGAAAGCCTGCGGGCTGCACGGATTGAGGAGGTAAGCATGTTTGGGATTTACTGCTCTGCCTTTGCCAGTGTGTTTGAGAGAGAGGGGCTATTCGCCGATTTGTTCCGGTCTTCCAAACCTAAAATATATAAAGCAAAGTACGTTTTACTTTTTTTTCCCGGGTAAATTATTCAAACCCACCGATGTAGGATTTTCTCTTCTCCCTCGTGGTATGAAAGAAAGTGACTTGCAATATCTAATAGGAATATGAGACCACACGCCATTGCCTTGTGATCTTGTCCACTAGTCTTGGAAAATAAAAAATGGAATCGCCACCTAAATTGAAGTATAGGACCTATAAATTGTCAATCGCACATAAGGGAGATATAGGGGGTGCTTAAGTTCTAGAAAATAAAAAATGGAATCGCTACCTAGATTGAAGTAAAAGACCTATAAATTATCAATCGCACATAGGAGAGATCTAGGAGGTGTTTGATTACACTCCAAAAGTTGGATTCCAACTTCTGGAGCCTGAATAGAGTAGAAGTTTGTTTGGTAATCTGGTTCAAATTTATGGAGAATCCATGAGTGAACCAGCTCCAAATGGCCTCCAAAATCCATTTTTTTGGAGCATCAAATAGATATTTTTCTACTTCAGAGTTGAAATTTGGAGTAGAAAGAACCACCCCACACCACTATTACCACCAACTAGTAACCACCAGCCACTGGCCACCACCGCCACCACTCTCCGCCACCACTCTCCACCACCCACTGTAAAATCCATATCGTACTAACCTGGTCTTATCACCTTGTATCAGGTCTTCCTATCATGGTCGGACCACGCGGACCAAGTGCGTGAAGAAACCACAAGCCTATGTATGAAATTGAACCCAAAATCATCTAATTAGGAACGTGTGGTCGCGTACCTAAACAGGTGTGGTCAACCACACCTCAGAATAATGAGACCACTGGAGTCTGGGACGTGTGGTCACAGATTTGGGATGTGTGGTCGACAGATCCTGCAACCCCACATGTGACCACATGATGATATAATTGACTCCAAAATTAGGAAACCTTCCTAATCTGAAGGGGGTTCTTTCCTAATCAAAGTATGACTCTATATGGAGGGTTTTCCTCTATATATAGGATATACCTTAGCCTCTCTCACTCCTTTATAACTCAAATTGAAACCCTAAACCTAAGAGAGAAAGAGAAAGGAAGAGAAGGGGAAGAAGGAGATTTGGAGAAGAAGCTTAGAGAAGAAGGTTTTGTAAATAAAAGTTTTATCTCTCTACAACAAGCTTAAGGTATGGACTTGACTCTATGGGATAGATCAGATAGAATAGGTTCTTTTCAAGATTGATGTGTTAAATCTAATGTAATGATTTTGGTTATGGAATTTATAAGAAAAACCATGAGAAAATAGGTTAGGAATAATTGATAATGAGAAACTGTAGATAATGGTCATAGGATAACCATAGGGAACCCAAGTGATGAGCCGAGGAATCGACTCAGGAAGAATTCGAATGCGACCACAGGGTTCGACCATACAGTGTGTGGTCTTATATATTGCGACCACAGGGTTCGACCACACATCTGACCACACGATAACAACAAGCATATTTTGAGACCAAACAAGGTTTTTGACTACTGTAACTTGGTAAACTTAAATACATTAATTGTTTAGGTTCCTAATAGATTCAAAGTGACTTCCAAAGCTTGGGAGAGGAACAAACATCAATCAAAGGTGGGGGAACAAAACATAAACTAATGGATAATAATAAACTGTTTACTTTATTGAGTCCAATGCCGTGATTGATTCTATGCTTGTATGTTTGTAATGTGCATCTCACATGTCATCCGATATTCCTGCTATTACTGTTCATGCATATTTAATTCTGTTTATTTATAACATGATGATGATGATGCTAGGAATAGGCACGTGAATGTATGTGTGTGGTTGGTGTGTTGGATGTGAATGGAGCATCAGGGGGAGGATGTGGCATGGTGGTCTTTGACCTCGTCACCAGACTCTAGCTCTATCTCTACTCGAGTCTTGCCCACTAAAATCGTCGTATCGCCATTACCTTAGCAGAACTATTACGTCGTAGGGCATCAAGGGAGGTGGTCTCGGACCGTGTGGTCTCTAACTCTGTCAGGGGGCCTTAGCTCTATCTCTATGGAAATATTGAGGGATGATGAGGTGAAGCCTTGGATACACTATTTGGCATTAGGATTGGTTAGTTGCACACCCTCGCCAATAGGGGCTTACGTGTTGGTATGGGTAGGGCATCAGGGGAAGTATTTGCGGCGTTTGATCCAGACACTTTAACTCTATCTTTATTCCATGGTGGGTGCATGTGGGACGACAATGGTGTTTTATCCATTTGGTGGATTCACACACTCATGTATAGAGGTGCGGTGGCCACCAAACATTTCTATAGCACATTGCAAACTTATAAACCAGACCAAAGATGTGAATTGAATGCATGCATATGTTTGTTGCATTGTTTTGTTTACTCACTGAGCTCAAGTTGGAGAGTTGAACCTCGTGCGCACAATTCTTTTTAGTTTCTGATGTTGCAGGTGTTACGGTTGAAGATTATATGAATACGTCAACGTGTGGACATGCAGCGGCTATGGATGTACAAGCTGTGGAGGACGAATATGGCCCAAGCCAGTGTTTCAACTATGTTTATGCTTAGTGGTTAACTTTCATATTGTGATACTTGTAATCAGTATTAATTATGTTTTGGTTATTTGAAGATAACTTGTTAAATATTTAATTATCATTGTAGACTCTCAGTTTATTCTGATTATTATTGTGGAATGTGTTTTGGTTTAACATGGTTGGCATAGCCTATACAAGATCCTAGTTTGAACCGTTGGTTTATTGATGGTTCATCACACTATTCTGGTTAGTCCATAATTGGGGTGTGACACCCACCGCCGCCACCACCACCACCGCACCACCACCAACTACCGCCACCACCACCCACCATCGCCACCATCCTCAACCACCACTACCCACCTACCACCACCCCCCACCACCACCACCCACCATCGCCACCCACCACCGCCACCACCATCCACCACCATCCACCACCACCCATTGCCACCACCACCAACCATCACCCTCCACCACCACCCCCCGCTACCACCACCACCACCCATCGCACTACCACCACTACCCACCACCACTCACCCACCGCCACCCTTCACCACCACCACCACTCTAGAGTCCATGACTAAATTAGGTTAACAAATACGTTTCTACTCCCATATATTCCTGAATCCTTTTGAAGCAGAAGTATAAATTTGAACCAGAAGTAAGTACCCTAGAGTTGAAGTTTTATCAAACAGCCCCCTAATGGCTCATAACCCTTGATCTGGCTTTGGTCTCCAAAGAATGAGTAAACATCCAATTTACGATTTAGGAAGGTGTTAGGCACCCAAATAGCTCGATGTAAAATCGGTCTCCCATATAATCCTTTCTTCACTCTATGTGTGACAGTTCATGGCTAATAGCTAATTAAGGTTTGGGGGTCCTATGCCAAATTGCTAAATTCTTCTAACCTACATAAATCTAACGGTAATTACCACGATCCTAACTTAATAGGCCTAACGATTCTCACATACCTAAAACATTCATTGGGTGTAAAGTGGACAACAATTATTGTAAGACCCGCACTCTTTGAACCCGATCTAAACCTTTAATCATATCGTAACAGGTCTTCCAATCATCACTGGGCCAGACGGGATGAACGAATGACAACCATCAACCAGGTACGAAAATAGACCTAAGGTATGATATGTTTTCATACCGGTCGATGGTACTGGTCGATGGTACCGGTCGATGGGTATGTCTGCGCGACAGACTACTTAGATCCGGAAACCGATCTTTGTGGGTCCCACTTTCCAAATATCGAGCCTAGGGACTTTCCTAATGTAAGGAGACTTCCTAAACTCAATCCTAGTCTATTTAAGGACCCTTAAACCTTCTTAAAACTCTTTCATTGATCCTCACAAACCCTAGAGAGGATAAAGAGATCGAAGAAGGAGAAAGAGCTAAGGAAGGAGGGAGAGGAGCCGCCGTTTGCCGTTGGACGAAGAACACCCTACTTGCGAACCAACGGTAAGTGCTTGAACCTTCCTCTAAGTTAAGCATTATAGAAGATTAGTCATGAATGGATCAATCTCATGCAAGGTGAGGTATTGATCTAAAACCTTTAAAATTGCCGTCAAACCCTAATACAGTCAATGAACCCTAGATTCACGTTCTAGGCGGAGGATCATCGAAACTAGGACTTGAATGGAACATGAAACAACTCTAACTCGTTGCTCAGAACTAGAATGCATAGGAGAAACCCTAGAACCAATAGGGGGTGACCGACGGAAGGCGAGAACCGAGTTGATGGTCTTCCGGAGGCATACCGGTCGACCATACCGATCGCACCATATGCGACCGGTACTACGGCCTGTACCTATCGGGGACTGTCTGTGGGGACCGATCGACCATACCAGTTGCACCTTTCCCCAGAGTGCCGTGATCGATACTGCGACCGGTACGCACTGTAAGGAGTGTTTTTGACCCAGTTGGTTTTTCGACCAACGTGAATCCTAAGAAAACTATTCTAATTCAACCCTAACATCGTGTAGGACCCTGTGTTAGCAAGTTTGGATTCGGTGACGAGGAGCAAGCTAGCAATCAAGCATCAGGTAAGGGAATCGGACCTAAACCCTAATAACTTAATAACAGTAAAATATTGTTAATAATTGTGATTCTATGGAATGGTGTTTGTGCATACTCGCATGTCATCTTTACTTTCAGTTATTATATTGTTCATGCATACTCGCTATGCTAGTATGTGACTATTAGGCATGTGATTATTTTCGTTGGTGCATGGAATGGGAAGGGGGCCTAGGGTCTGGGATCATTCCTCACACTAGCACCTTTTCGTATCGCTTCTGTCTTAGCATGCTTGGTGCGGGTATGGTATCAGGGGGAAAAGTGGCACTGTGGTCTCCGACCTGGCCACTAGACTCTAGCCCTATCTCTATGCCCTAGGTAGTTGTGCTAGGGTAGGGCCTACTGTGATGACATATAGGATTGGTTAGTCGCGAGCCCAGTTTGTAAGCCCTCGCTAATAGGGGCTTACGTATTGGTATGGGTAGGACATCAGGGGAAGTGTTGGCGGTGTTTGATCCGAACACTTTAGCTCTATCCCTATTCCATGGTGGGTGTATGAGGAACGACAGTGGTGTTTGATCCTTTGGGTGGATTCACATACTCGTGTATAGAGGTGCGGTGGCTACCAATCCTTTCTATAGCACATTGCAAACTTAAAACCAAACCATAATGTAAATATTACTCATGCATGTTGTTTGTTGCATCATCTGATTTTCTTACTGAGCTAAGTTGTGAGCTCACCCTTGTGTACACACTATTTTTAGATGTTGATGCAGGTTACATTGTGGAGGACTACATAGACGCTCCAGTATATGGAGGTGTTGCTGCCTTGGAAGTGCAAGCAGGGGAGGACGAGCGTGACGCTCCATGCGAGTGCCCTTTCTGCGTATATCTCTAGGATATTGGATTTGTTTATTTTATTTATTTTCAATTGGATTTATAATTGGGATGTAAGGATAATTATTTATGTTTTAGTATTTTGAATAATTGGATAATTTATTTATCAATAAAAGTACTTAGTTCATTTAATTTAAGACTTCCGCTGTATTTTATTATATTCTGATTATGGTTATGTGCAATGGTTTGTATGAGTGGACACGGTCTTATTGAAATCCTGGTGTAAACCATTGGTTCATTGATGGTTCACTCACACTTCTAGTTCAGCCAAAATTGGGGTGTGACAATTATGGCCGCACCCCATTGACTAACACAGTGAAGTTTAAAAATTTAAAGATAATTTTACTCTTATTGCATTTACAAACTATTAGGGGAAAAAACATCTTCCAATAAAAATCTTACACATGGCACCTAAAATGGCTGAGGCCGACTAGACGTGTTAGAATCACACTCGGCTTAGGATACTCGGAGGTATAATCTTATCAGGTTATGTCGCTTGTTAGAATCCTTAGACAACTTAACTATGTCACAGGAGTCCTTTTCCTACTACAATAAGTTGATGACCATCACTGCCATATGACTTGTAAGACCCGCACTCCATGAACCCGATCTAAACCTCTATTTCATGTCGTAATAGGTCTTCCAATCATCATCGAACTAGATGGGATGAGTGGATGACAATCAGGTACGAAAATGGACAAAAACATCATGACTGACCTGATGTCCTTTGTCTAGGTTCCTCAATTCTACTCGGAGTCTATGACTTAGGTGTCCTATAGTGCGACACCTAGTAGTTTTATTGGAATACAATCTTTAAGAGTCCCGGTACCTCCATGCTTCTTGTCTATGCTAAAAATAGAGGAGGGACGAGTGGATGACAATCAGGTACGGAAATTGTCACACCCCAATTCTGATCCAACCAGAATGGTGTGAGTGAACCGTCATTGAACCAACGGTTCACACCAGGATCTCGAATAGACTGTGTCCACTCATACAAACCCAGTGCACGTAACTACAATCAGAATATAAATAATACAGCGGAAGTCTTTAAATTAAATGAACTGAGAATCTATTGATAAATTAAATAGAATATCCAATTATTCAAATCCAAACATTAAATATAATATCCTTACATCCATTTAATTCAATTGAAAATAACTGGAAACAATAAATAAAAATCCAATCACAGGTACACGCAGAAAGGGCACTCGCATGAAGCGTCATGCTCGTCCTCTCCTGCCTGTACACCTAGAGCAGCAACATCACCATACGCCGGAGCATTCACATAATCATCCACCGTGTATCCTGCATCAACATCTAAAAACAATGTATATACAAAGGGTGAGCTCACAACTTAGCTCAGTAAGACAATCAGACAGTTTCATAATATTATGCATGAGTAACAATCATTTTATGCTGTGGTTAGATTTAAGTTTGCAATGTGCTATAGAAAGGTTTGGTGGCCCCCGCACCTCTATACACGAGTGTGTGGCACCTCATGGATCACACCCTCATTGGCCCACATGCACCCATCATGGAATAGAGATATCCCCGTACCTCCCCTGATGCTCTACCCATACCAGTACCTAAGCCCCTACTAGCCAGGGCTTGCAAACTGGGCTCATAACTAACAAATCCTATATGTCATCAATGTATGCTCTATCCCAGCACAGCTGTCTACGACATAGAGATAGAGATAAGGCATCCCCGTACCTCCCCTGATACCCTATCCGCAACAAACCCACTAGGATAGAATAATACGCAAGTAGACCCTATCCCAACATAACTCCCTACGGCATAGAGATAGAGCTAAAGCATCATGGACAAGCCAGCGTCAACCTCGGAGACCACAGTGCCACATCACCATGGCCAGGCCAGCATCAACATTAGAGACCACCGTACCACGACCTTCCCCTGATGCCCCACCCGTACCAAGCATGTTGAAATAGAATACTACAAAAGTGCCAGTGTGAGGAATGATCCCAGGCCCATGCCCCACTCCACACACCAACGAAAACAATCACATGCCTAACAATCACATCCTATCATGCATGAACAATAATAATAACTGAAAGTAAAGGATGGCATGTGAATATGCACAAACATCACATCATATATGCAGGTTATTAACAAAGATTTACTGTCCATTAATTATTAGGTTTAGGTCAGATTCCCTTACCTGACGCTCGTTTGTTAGCTTGCTCCACGTCGCAAGATCCAAACGTGCTTTCACAAAGTCCTATAATATTATTAGGGTTTCATTAGAATAGTTTTCTTAGGGTTTCATGTTGGTCGGAAACCAACAAAGTCCAAAACCAGCCTTTAAGAGCTGACTGGTCGCAACATACCGGTTGCAGCTCTGTGAGCAAACTAACAACCGGTATGGTCGATCGATATGTCTCCGAAAGACCATACACTTGGTTTTTCGATTGCCGTCGATCGATTTTCTTGGATTTTCAGGGTTTCTCCTATCCATTCTAAGCTTAATCTTTGAGTTAGAGGTATTGTAAGACCCGCACTCTGAAAACCCGGTCTAACCTTGGTTTTGTGTCGTGACAGATCTTTCGATCATCACTGGGCCAGACGGGGCAAGCAGATAACAAACAGGTACAAAATCGGACCGAAGTCGACCAATTATATCTGATTTTAGCTATACCGGTCGATGGTACCGGTCTTGGTACCGGTCGACCGGTATGGCCTGCACAACTATGTGTGGGAATCTAGAAATTGGTCTCTGCGGGTCCCGCTTTCCTGATTTCGAATCCTAGAAGTTTCCTAATCCTAGTAGGGTTACTAAACCGTATTTCTAGCCTATAAATACACCCTTAAACCTCCTCAAATCCTTTCCATTGTCTCTCACAAACCCTAGAGAAGAGAAAGAGGTTGGAAAGGAGAAGGGGCTAGGAAGAAGAAGGAGGTGCCGCCATTACCGTCCGATGACTCTCTCATTACGCCAGTCAACGGTAAGTGCTTGAATCCATCTTCTTATCCTATGTTAGTTGAGTGGGTGGATCAATACCATGCAAAGTAGATATTGATCTAAAACCCTAAATTGGCCAATAAACCCTAAGTTGCCGTCAAACCCTAGATTCGAGTTTCGAGATGATATTCATCGAAACGAGACTTGAATGAGTTGAGGATAACTCTAACTCAAAGCCTAGACTTAGAATGGATAGGAGAAACCCTGAAAATCCATGGAGGATGATCGTCGGCAGTCGAAAAACCCATGTATGATCTTCCGGAGAAATACCGGTTGACTATACCGGTTGCACATAGTGCGACCGGTATGTTGCGACCGCTACCTCTCGGGAGGTTATCTGTGGGGACCGGCTGACCATACCGGTCGCCAGTCTTCCCCACAGAGCTGCGACCGGTATATGCCACCGGTCAGCTCTGTGAGGGTATTTGTAACCCTGTTGGTTTCCAACCAACATGAAACGCTAAGAGAAACATTCTAATGAAACCCAAATAATATTGTAGGACTTTGTGACATATCGTTTGGACCTTGCGGCGTGGAGCAAGTTATCGAACGAGCGTCAGGGAAGGGAATCTGACCTAAACCTAATAATTAATGGACAGTAAATCGTTGTTAATCATTGAATATCTATGATGTGATGTTTATGCATATTCACATGCCATCCTTTACTTTCAGTTATTATTACTGTTCATGCATTGATAGGATGTGATTGTTAGGCATGTGATTGTTTTCGTTGGTGTGTGGAGTGGGACATGGGCCTGGGATCGCTCTTCACACTAGCACCTTTTGTAGTATTCTGCCTTAACATGCTTGGTACGGGTGGGGTATCAGGGGAAGGTTGTGGTACGGTAGTCTCCGATATTGATGTTGTCCCGACCATTGTTATGTGGTACTGAGGATTCCGAGTCGACGCTGGCTTGTCCACGATGCTTTAGCTCTATCTCTATGCCGTAGGGAGTTATGTTGGGATAGGGTCTACCTGCGTATTGTTTCTATCCTAGTGTGTTAGTTGCGGATAGGGTATCAGGGGAGGTGTGGGAATGCCTTAGCTCTATCTCTATGCCGTAGACGGCTATGCTGGGATAGAGCATACATTGTTGACATATAGGATTGGTTATTTGCGAGCCCAGTTTGCGAGCCCTGGCCAGTAGGGGCTTAGGTACTGGTATGGGTAGAGTATCAGGGGAGGTGCGGGTATACCTTAGCTTTATCTCTATTCCATGATGGGTGCATGTGGGTTGGTGGTAGTGTGATCTACTGTGCGATGCCACACACTCGTGTATAGAGGTGCGGGGGCCACCAAACCTTTCTATAGCACATTGCAAACTTAAAACCAGACCACAACATAAAATGATTGTTATTCATGCATAATATTGTGAAACTGTCTGATTGTTTTACTGAGCTGTGTTGTGAGCTCACCCTTTGTGCACATCTTGTTTTAGATATGGATGCAGGTTATACTGTGGACGATTATGTGAACGCTCCGGTGTATGGAGGTGTAGCTGCTTTGGATGTACAAGCAGGGGAGGACGAGCATGATGCTTCATGCGAGTGCCCTTTCTGCGTGTACCTGTGATGGATTTTTATTTATTTGTTTCAGTTATTTTTGGTTGGATTAAAGTGATGTAATAGATATTATATTATGTGTTTGATTTGAATAATTGGATATTTTATTATCAATAGATACTCGGTTCATTCTATTTAAGTCTTCCGCTGTATATTTATATTCTGATTGTGGTTATGTGTAATGGTTTGTATGAGTGGACACGGCCTATTCGAGATCGTGGTGTGAACCGTTGGTTCAATGACGGTTCACTCACACCATTCTGGTTGGATCAGAATTGGGGTGTGACAACTTGGTATCAGAGCCCTCGGGCTCTGTCTACAGACTATATTACACTTAACTTAGTCGATGAACTGAGTTAGGAGAAAAATTAAAAATCTTAATACAAACGCACCTTAAGCATTGTCTGATACCTGAGACGGACTAAGAAAGAGAATAATGTATTATTCTAATTATGAAACTTAACATGTGCACATATACTAGTTAGGTGAAACCATGAAACTTTCATTAACAAGGAAAAATTGTAGCAAATGAAATAGTGCTACAGGGTACAGTCCATAAACCGGATAGTTACCCTGTTATATATACATCAGTCATAAGAAAGAGAAAGTAAAAGGGGAAATCATGGGGTAGGGGGCCTAGGAGGTATGGGGTCCGCTATATCATAGTCCCGCTCGTAAGCGACCCTGAGCCAGTGCACCTAATCCTGTGTGACTCAGAGGCTGCGAGTCAACTGTGCTAGGTCACAGCTCATCTCCCGCTGAGCGTCCCTGAGCTCCATAAACATACCCATCACTGAGTCGGGAGGAGGCTGAGATGGTCCAGCTGTGGGGACAGATGGTGGTGGTGCAGGTGCAGGCTGTGGGGCAGGCACTGGTGCTTCCCCAGCCATATCGTCATCATCGTCGTCACCCATCTCTGCCGCGTAGGCCGCAATGGCCGCGGCTACTGCTGCTGCTGCCGCTGCTACTCTCCCAAGTGGACGAGGGCGAGCCTCCAACTCGTCGTCACTAACCGACAGATCGACCATCTGCATCCTCTGTATCGCATCCCAGTCGATGTCGGAGGTCATGGTGTCCTCAGCGGCTACCTCTCCTCTGAAGCTCACGCCCAGACGGCGAAGAAGGAAAGTAACGAGACGGCCATATGGAAGGTTGCTGGCCCGATCGGCCACGGCCGCGCGATGCATAGTCCGGATGATGAGGTAGGGAAGTGAGATCCGCTCCCCTGTGCAGACGCAATAGGTGACGTACTGGGTGTGTAAGAACCATGTTCTAAAACCGGGTCTAAACCATGGTTTTATGTGATGACAGGTGTTCCAATTATAACTGGACCGGAGGGTGAAGCCGAGTGACGAACCACTCAAAGTTCAGGTATGAAAACTGTAAAAAAATGCCTAAAAACTCATACCGGTCTCACTATACCGGTTGCAGTATAGTGCAACCGGTATGTGCATCCGGTATGAGCATAAAAATGCCCTTAAGCCATACCGGCTTCACCATACCGCAGGCACTATGGTGCAACCGGTATGGTGCCAGCGGTATAGTATACCGGTTGGACTATACTGGTGGCAGGGACTCCAACCGGTATGTGCAACCGGTATTCCTTTTGACAGACTCCGAAAGGCCTGTCTCTCAGAATGGAAACTTGGTCCGAGGAGAAACCTTCCTTGGATGGTCTCCCTCTATTAATAGAGAAGGAGACAGTCCATTTCTCCTTCTCAAACATTCTCACCTTCTGGAGAAGATCTGAGAAAGGAGCAAGGAAGGAGGTAGCCCCGCCCAGGAAGGAAGAGCACACCGCCAACCGACAACGCCGGTAAGTGCTCTATATTCGCCGGTAGTGCTCTGTTTTGTTAATTTTATTAGGAGATCGGATCGAACCCGCGAAGCGGCGCAATGATCCAAAAAGGAGAATGTCACCCAATGTTCTCTCTCATTCAATTCTAATTTAGGTTCATACGGCAATATAGCCGAGATTCGAAGCCCAAGAAAGGGTTTGGACTTGGAAAAATGTAGGGGAAACCCTATGGAGACCTGTCGGTTAGCCGAAAAGGAGGGGAGATCCGAGATCTCACTCTCGGATCCAAACCGCAGGGTATACCGGATGGACTATGAGTCCAGCGGTATGGCCTTGCGGTATGTATCGCAGGCACATACAGGTCTCACTCAGTGAGATCTGAGTGAGACTGGTAAGTGCAACCGGTTTATACCGGTTGCACATACTGGTTGCAGTATGTGCAACCGGTATGGTGCAGCCGGTATACATACCGGTTGCACCATACCGGCCTCACTAGACTGAGACCGGTATGTGCAGCCGGTATGAGTTCCGAACCTGGTTTGCTTGGCCAGACCTGGTTCCGACACCTGAAACTCTAAGGAATGAATTCTAACCTAAAGTTATGATCATGTAGGACCTGTAGACGCTGTGAGTAAACTCTCTGACGCAGAATCAAATTAATATCACGCGTCAGGTAAGGAACAAGACCCTAAACCTAAATAACTACAACAGTAAACCTTTGTGATAAATTCTGTTATTATGATTATTCAATGCTTGATGTTTGTGCATCTCACATGCCATGTAGTTATGTTTTTAATTATTATATCTTCATGCATTTCATATGCTAGGATTGTTGTATGTTTAGGCATATGTATGTTTTTGTTAGTGTGTGGAATGTGAAGGGGATGTGCCCTGGATATATCCACAGCTAACACCTTTTCTCGTATCGTCTTTATCCTAGCAAACTCAGTGCGAATAGGGTATCAGGGGGAGGACGTGGGATGGTGGTTCTTCCTGCCCACCAGACTTGAGCCCTATCTCTATGTCGTAGGGAGTAGTACTGGGGTAGGGTCGTATAGCCATTACCTTAGCAGACTTGGTATGACTAGGGTATCAGGGGGAGGACGTGGGATTGTGGTTCTTCCTGCCCGCCAGACTCGAGCCCTATCTCTAGGTCATAGGGAGCCGTGCTGGGGTGAGGTTATTGATACTGTATTGACATCTAGGATTGGTTAGAAACGGATCCCACTTGCAAGCCCTTGCCAATAGGGGTTTAGGTATTGGTACGGTATGGGGTATCAGGGGGAGGATGTGGGATTGTGGTTCTTCCTGCCCGCCAGACTCGAGTCCTATCTCCATACCGGAGTGAGTGATGTGGGGCAACAACAGTAGTGTGGTAGGTGTCTGACTGTTGGGTGTGCTCACACTCTCGTGCATGGAGGTGCGGTGGCCGTCAAACCTTACCATAGCACATTTGCAAGTTATACCTGGCCCAAAATTGTAATGTTATCTCATGCATTTTGTACTGTTGCATTGGTTTTGTACTTACTGAGCTAAGTTGTGAGCTCACCAGATATATCTATATTCTTTTCAGATTTGGATGCAGGATACACTGTTGACGACTTCGTGACTGCTCCCGCTTATGGTACGGTTGCTGCCATGGATACCCAAGCAGAAGATGACGAGCATGATGTGTCATGCGAGTGCTCGTTCTGTGTCTACTCACAGTGACTTGGGTTTATTTTCTGATAAATCTTGTAATAAAAATTATTTAAATTTGATGGATGATGGAATAACTTGGATATTTATTTAAATTACAATTTAGTTCTCGGCTCATTTATTATTTCCGCTGCTATGTATTATTTCTCTGATTATGTTAGATTGCTTGGGAATGATTGGTTGACACGGTCTATTGAGATCCTGGTGTGAACCGTGGCTTAGAGCCGGTTCACTCACACTTCTGGTTCATCCGGGATTGGGGTGTGACAGGGTGAGCTGGGACAACTCACTGTAGTGGCCGCTCGGTGGCACTATGTTGTGCTGAATAATGCGACTATATACCCGAGGTATAGGCCTCAGGCTAGCCGCCTTCATAGGGGCTCCAGGGTTTAAGATCTGATGCGCTATCTCTCGGCGCAAATCATCAGTCAAATAACCTTTCGCCTTGGGGGCGCAGTACACCAAATCTCCATCATTGGGAACCCCAAGAAGATCGGCCAACTGGTGGGTGTTAAATGAGAAATGTACACCCCGGACGTAGCTGGTGATGCGTAGATCCCTACACTGGTTCGGATCTTCGACATCCCCTTCGAGTTCCAAGTTTGCATAGAAGTGCTTGACCAAGTTAGGGCGTGTGGTCTCCGTGTATGAAATAACCGGAAACCAACCTAGAACGCCAAAAGCCGTCTCCACATTGAACTGGTGCAGTTGTTCCACGTTGACCCGATGCCCTGACTCAATACTTTTGTTATCAAACCATGGAAACCGAGCTTGAGCTTCCAAGGAGCGAAACCATAGCTCATCTAGCTGTGGAACTGGTGGAGATGGGACCCGAGAACTAGAGCCATGTGAGCGTTTCCCGAGAGCGCGTCTGGGAGCCATTTAAACTGCAAAACAAAAGAAAAATAAGATAAAAGTTAAGAATTGTCGAAAATTTTCGAAATTTCGGCAGCATAACGACTATAAATCAGGAAAAAGCCTCGAACTCACCCAAAAACATGGGGAGGAGGACTTACGTAACCCCCACACTCTTCAACAAACCAATCACAAGCAATTATAATAAGAAATTTCGAGAATTTGAGAAAAAAATCAAGAAATTTTGAGAAAAAAATCAAGAAATTTTGAATTTTGTTGAAAACCTAGGTTAAAAAGAGTAAAAATTCGATTTTTATCAAAACCTTTCGGTGGAACCCCAAATTGGTTGAGGGCTTTTGCTCTTGGGGGTCCCTAAACCCTTTCCTAGCCGAAGGAAAAGAGTTCCTACGGTTAAAACATCTCGAAGAAAGAAAAAAACCTAAATTTCTACATAAAGACGATATGGGAAATATCTAAAAACTTGAAAGAGAAGGAAGAGACCTACCTGGAGACGATGTTCTAGCTTTTGAGTGGAAGAAATCGGCTTCTAAGGTCACCGGTCGGACTGTAGCAACTCGATTGGCAGAGAAGAATCGGCACTGAAGAAGAAAGGAGGAGAAAAAGTGAGAAAATCTCACTTTTTCCCGATTTTATAACCAGTATAGGCATACCGGTCGACGGTTTTGCCTATACCGATCGACCGGTATGACCCTATAAATAGCGACCGCTATGTCTCGGTCAGAAAATTTTTTCTGACCGGTCGACTATACCGGTCGCAACACTGTATACAGAGTGTCGACCGGTATTTCCTAGACATGCGACCGCTATGTCTCGGCCAGAATTTTAATTCTGACCGGTCGACTATACCGGTCGCAGCATATTCCACAGGGGTGCGACCGGTATGTCGCGACCGGTACGCACCAAAGAGCCAGAAAAAAATTGAATTTAAAATTTCTAAAATTGTGTAAATTGAAATGTTACTTCTCGACTATTTTCCCTTGCATTATTCAAGACTAACACTACTATCATTAATGTTCTCACGTGTTATGTCTTTTTCTCAGATCCAAATAAAAATAATCTGAGATGGCAGGCGGGAACGGTCGAAGGGGGCGAAAGCGTCATCAGGCCAGGATGCGCCTAGAAGAAGAACAAGCTGAACAAGACCAGGTTAGAGAACCAAGTCCTGAAGTGGAGGAGGAACAGGTCCCGGAAGTACCGACAAATTTACCTGGCCCACCTCACAGGAATTCTGAGACCATTGTTACAAACTTGGTCTATCAGATGCAGGCTTAACAGAAGGAATTTCTGAGCGAAGTACTGAAGATGCTCAGGCCAACAGGTTATGTTCCCGCTGGAAATACGCCCGAGTCAGGAGGAATTAATACTACCCAACCGATGCAGAGTAGCCCAAGGCCAAGGGGCCAAGCACAGAACGTACCACCACCGCATCGGTTTCCGTCGCCTTTTGCATACCCGGGAGCTTATCCGTATCCACCACCATGGTACGGAGCAGACACACAGGGACAGCATGATCTGAGCAAGTCAGTGGACAGATTCTTGAAGTTAAAACCTTCATCGTTCACGGGCAGGTCAGGGAAACCATTGTGGCCAGCACAGTGGGTTGCTGAAATGGAAAAGAACTTCCGATTGATGACTTGTACTGAGGAGGAAAAGGTTCTGTTTGCCACTCATATGTTGAAGGAAGACACCAATGCTTGGTGGAATTCTACTCGGGCATATCTGGAGAATAAGTATACACTGGTTGATTGGGAAGTGTTTAAAGCGGCTTTCTTCGACAAATATTTCCCGAAGAGCTTCAAAGATCAAATGGAGAGAGAGTTTCTCAATCTGCAGCAGTCTCAGTCGACCATAGATGCCTATCAGCAGAGGTACGAAGAGCTATTTTTCTTCACACCGGCCAGTATGCAAGAGGAGGAGACCAAGACACGTAGGTTCACCATGGGACTACGTGGAAGCATCAGAGAGCACCTTTTGGGTCTGGACAAGAAGACCTACAACGAGGCGGTGCAGGTTGCGAGGGTGATAGAGTCCAGTCAGAGGGACAGCTTCTTCGCTCAGAACAGGGGAGTGAAGAGATCCGCTGGTGAGAGCTCGGGTGGCGGTAATACTAGACCATTCCGCCCATACAGGGCACAGACCGCTACAGCACCTGCGAGGAACAACCTGGCACCACCTGTGCCACAGTTCGCTGGACACAACCCAAATATCAAATGTTATAACTGTCAGCAGCTGGGACATGTTGCAAGGAACTACACTCTACCTAAGAAGCAAGCTCCCCAGCAAGGAAAAGTGTATGCGGTCACCACTGAAGAGGCAGCCGCATCACCTGATGTGGTAACTGGTACGACTCTATCCCTTACTATTTGGTTTATTCTTTCAGTTGCATGAGCATGTAGAACTAAGGGGCAATATATTCCAGGAATTGTAAATGTAGCTGGTCTACCCGCCAGAGTATTATTTGACTCCGGGGCCACGCACTCCTTTGTTTCTATTTCTTTTGGGAAGCAAATGGAGTTACCAATCAAGCATATGAACCCAAGCTTGATAGTTCGCTCTCCACTAGGAGTCGAAGTGGTTTTGACCGAATATTATGGACCATGTACTGTATGTATTGAGGGCCGAGACTTAGAAGCAAGCCTAGTAATACTTGAGATGACAGATTTTGATGTCATTTTGGGGATGGATTGGCTAGGCCATCATTCGGCCGTCCTTTTATGTGGTGAAAGGAAGCTTGTGCTTACTGACAAAGAGGGAAGGGAATATAGCTTCGCTGGGATTAAGCTATCTAGGAAGCGGAAGCTGATCCTCTCCGCCCTAAAAACTAAGAGATGCTTGGAGAAAGGGGGAGTGGGTTATCTCGTATCTGTAGTCGATCTCACGGCAGAGTCACTCAAGATGGAAGATATAGATGTGGTTCGGGAGTTTCCAGATGTGTTTCCAAAGGAGCTTCCAGGTTTACCACCAGACAGGGCTATAGAATTTGTGATAGACCTTATGCCAGGTTCGGCGCCGGTGTCTAAAGCACCATATAGGATGGCCCCGACCAAGTTAAAGGAGTTGAAGACCTAATTACAAGAATTGCTGGATAAGGGCTTCATACGACCAAGTATATCGCCTTGGGGAGCACCTGTATTATTCGTCAAGAAGAAGGATGGAAGTGTACGGCTATGTATTGACTACCGTGAGATGAACAAGTTGACGATTAAGAATCGGTATCCTTTACCTAGGATCGATGATCTGTTCGATCAGCTGTAGGGTGCAAAGGTTTTCTCGAAGATCGATCTCCGGTTGGGGTATCACCAATTGAAGATCAAGGCCGGAGATATTCTGAAGACTGCTTTCAGGACGAGGTATGGGCATTATGAGTTTCTAGTTATGTCTTTCGGGTTGACCAATGCTCCAGCGTCGTTTATGGAACTGATGAACCGAGTGTTCCATGATATGTTGGACACTTCGGTCATCGTATTCATCGATGATATATTGATTTACTCTAAGGACATGGAGACTCATACAACGCATTTGAAGGCAGCCTTACAACGGCTGAGAGATGTGAAGTTTTATGCAAAATTCAAGAAGTGCGAGTTTTGGCTGAAGGAAGTGGCTTTCTTGGGCCATGTTGTATCTGGAGACGGTATCAAGGTTGATCCAAGCAAGATAGCTGCTATAGTAGGATGGGAAGCACCAAAATCTGTTGCGGAGATTCGTAGTTTCCTTGGGTTGGCTGGTTATTATAGAAGATTCGTGAAAGATTACTCCAGGATCGCTGTTCCACTCACCAGACTGACCAAGAAAGGAGAGAAATTCATATGGACAGATGAGTGCGAGAAGTGCTTTCAGACTTTGAAGTCAAGACTAGTCTCTGCACCTATCTTGACCATCCCGGAACCAAGCGTACCGTTTACTTTATATACGGATGCTTCGGGATTGGGTATCGGGTGTGTATTGATGCAAGGAGAACAGGTGATTGCTTACGCATCAAGACAGTTAAAGGAGCATGAGAAGAACTATCCTACGCATGACTTGGAGCTAGCAGTGGTTATTCACGCAATCAAGACTTGGAGACATTACTTGTACGGTGAGAAGTTTCAGATCAAGTCAGATCACAAGAGCTTAACTTATCTTTTCACTTAGAAGGATCTGAATATGAGACAGAGGAGGTGGCTGAAATTGTTAAAAGATTATGATTGCGACATCCAGTACCATCCAAGTAAAGCAAATGTAGTGGCTGACGCCTTAAGCAGAAAGTGGGCATCAAAACCTGAGGCAGGACCAAGTACAAATGCTGCATTGTGTGCCGCAGCCTCTAGTTCAATCGAAGGTGATGAAGAGCATATAATTGAAACTGCAGAAGATCCCATTGAGCAAGGCTTGATTCATAAGTTCACTATGATGTTCGCCGCATTGAAGATCTCACTGGGTCTAATTGATGAAGTCAAGGTAGCAATCCTACAGGATCCATATCTCAAGACAGTGCAGGAAAACTTAGAGAAGGGTACGTGCAATCCTGACTTTGCCTTGGAATCAAACAAGGTACTCAGGTATCGCGGACGGTTATGTATACCTGAGAGCGAAGACTGCGATATCAGAGGTCGAGTTATGACTGAAGCTCATTACACTCCATATTCGGTACATCTAGGAAGTACCAAAATGTACCATGATCTAAGAAGACTATATTGGTGGAGGGGTATGAAAGCAGATATAGCTTGTTTCGTGTTCCAATGTCTGAATTGTCAACAAGTTAAAGCGGAAAGGCAAAGACTCACAGGTTTACTACAACCGTTACCAGAACCTGCGTGGAAGTGGGATTGTATTACCATGGATTTCGTCACTGGCCTACCTTTGACACCAAGGTCAGTGGATGCAGTTTGGGTTATAGTAGATCGACTCACCAAGACAGCTTGATTTATTACGGTCAGACCTCAGTATACCATGGAGAAACTGGCCAAGCTATATGTTGATAATATAGTCAGACTTCATGGCGTTCCAGAGAGTATAGTATCTGACAGAGATCCCCGTTTTACATCGAAGTTCTGGGAAGGATTACAGAAAGCTATGGGAACCAAGTTGAAGTTCAGTACAGCTTTTCACCATTAGACGGACGGACAGTCAGAGCGAACTATTCAAATTTTGGAAGATATGCTCCGAGCTTATGCATTGGATTTCAAAGGAGCTTGGGATGAGAAGCTATCACTTATCGAGTTTACTTACAACAACAGTTATCAGGCTACAATTCAGATGGCCCCATATGAAGCTCTTTATGGGAGAAAATGTCGTACACCTCTGTTATGGAATGAAGTGGGGGAAAGAAGAATTGTAGGACCGGAGTTTGTTGAAGAAACTTGTCGAGTGATTGATCAGATCAAAGAGAGAGTAAAGACAGCTCAAGTTCAACAGAAGCACTATGCGGATAATCGACGTCGAGATCTGGAGTTTGCAGTGGGTGACAAAGTATTCTTGAAGATATCACCGGTGCGAGGTCTGAAACGGTTTGGTAAAAAGGGGAAGCTATGCCCCAGGTATGTGGGACCATATGAGATATTGAATCGACGTGGTAATGTAGCATATCAATTGGCTCTACCACCATCTATGTCTAGCGTTCATAATGTGTTCCATGTATCATTACTGAAGAAGTATGTCAGAGATCCATCGCATATCTTGATCGCTGATCCTCCAGACTTGACTGAAGACTTAACTTTCGAAGTGGTGCCTGTAATGCTCTCAAGCCGAAAAGTTCAGCAACTTCGAACCAATGATATCCACTATGTGAAGGTGCATTGGAGAAGCCAAAATGTGGAGGAAATTACTTGGGAAGAAGAGAGCGCGATGAGGAAGGAGTACCCTAACCTTTTTGACGATCAAGGTACGTTCAAATTTTGAGGCCGAAATTTCTTTTAAGGGTGGGGGAGTTGTAGTACCTACATGCAAATTTCGGGACGAAATTTCTTTTAAGGGTGGTGGAGTTGTAAGACCCGCACTCTGAAAACCCGGTCTAACCTTGGTTTTGTGTCGTGACAGGTCTTCCGATCATCACCGGGCCAGACGGGGCCAGCGGATAACAAATAGGTACAAAATCGGACCGAAGTCGACCAATTATATCTGATTTTAGGTATACCGGTCGATGGTACCGGTCTTGGTACCGGTCGACCGGTATGGCCTGCACAGCTATGTGCGGGAATCTGGAAATTGGTCTCTGCGGGTCCCACTTTCCTGATTTCGAATCCTAGAAGTTTCCTAATCCTAGTAGGGTTACTAAACCCTATTTCTAGCCTATAAATACACCTTTAAACCTCCTCAAATCCTTTCCATTGTCTCTCACAAACCCTAGAGAAGAGAAAGAGGTTGGAAAGGAGAAGGGGCTAGGAAGTAGAAGGAGGTGACGCCATTACCGTTCGACGACGCTCGCATTACGCCAGTCAACGGTAAGTGCTTGAATCCATCTTCTTATCTTATGTTAGTTGTGTGGGTGGATCAATACTATGCAAAGTAGGTATTGATCTAAAACCGTAAATTGGCCAATAAACCCTAAGTTGCCGTCAAACCCTAGATTCGAGTTTCGAGATGATATTCATCGAAACGAGACTTGAATGAGTTGAGGATAACTCTAACTCAAAGCCTAGACTTAGAATGGATAGGAGAAACCTTGAAAATCCATGGAGGATGATCGTCGGCAGTCGAAAAACCCATGTATGGTCTTCCGGAGACATACCGGTCGACTATACCGGTAGCACATAGTGCGACCGGTATGTTGCGACCGCTACCTCTCGGGAGGTTATCTGTGGGGACCGGCTGACCATACCGATCGCCAGTCTTCCCCACAGAGCTGCGACCGGTATATGCCACCGGTCAGCTCTGTGAGGGTATTTGTAACCCTGTTGGTTTCCGACCAACATGAAACCCTAAGAGAAACATTCTAATGAAACCCAAATAATATTGTAGGACTTTGTGACATATTGTTTGGACCTTGCGACGTGGAGCAAGTTATCGAACGAGCGTCAGGTAAGGGAATCTGACCTAAACCTAATAATTAATGGACAGTAAATCGTTGTTAATCATTGAATATCTATGATGTGATGTTTATGCATATTCACATGCCATCCTTTACTTTCAGTTATTATTACTGTTCATGCATTGATAGGATGTGATTGTTAGGCATGTGATTGTTTTCGTTGGTGTGTGGAGTGGGACATGGGCCTGGGATCGCTCTTCACACTAGCACCTTTTGTAGTATTCTGTCTTAACATGCTTGGTACGGGTGGGGTATCAGGGGAAGGTCGTGGTACGGTGGTCTCCGATATTGATGTTGTCCCGGCCATTGTTCTGTGGTACTGAGGATTCCGAGTCGACGCTGGCTTGTCCACGATGCTTTAGCTCTATCTCTATGCCGTAGGGAGTTATGTTGGGATAGGGTCTACCTGCGTATTGTTTCTATCCTAGTGTGTTAGTTGCGGATAGGGTATCAGGGGAGGTGTGGGAATGCCTTAGCTCTATCTCTATGCCGTAGACGGCTGTGCTGGGATAGAGCATACATTGTTGATATATAGGATTGGTTAGTTGCGAGCCCAGTTTGCGAGCCCTGGCCAGTAGGGGCTTAGGTACAGGTATTGTTAGTGTATCGGGGGAGGTGCGGGTATACCTTAGCTCTATCTCTATTCCATGATGGGTGCATGTGGGTTGGTGGTAGTGTGATCTACTGTGCGATGCCACACACTCGTGTATAGAGGTGCGGGGGCCACCAAACCTTTCTATAGCACATTGCAAACTTAAAACCAGACCACAACATAAAATGATTGTTATTCATGCATAATATTGTGAAACTGTCTGATTGTTTTACTGAGTTGTGTTGTGAGCTCACCCTTTGTGCACATCTTGTTTTAGATATGGATGCAGGTTATACTGTGGACGATTATGTGAACGCTCCGGTGTATGGAGGTGTAGCTGCTTTGGATGTACAAGCAGGGGAGGACGAGCATGATGCTTCATGCGAGTGCCCTTCTCGTGTACACTGATGGATTTTTATTTATTTGTTTCAGTTATTTTTGGTTGGATTAAAGTGATGTAATAGATATTATATTATGTGTTTGATTTGAATAATTGGATATTTTATTATCAATAGATACTCGGTTCATTCTATTTAAGTCTTCCGCTGTATATTTATATTCTGATTGTGGTTATGTGTAATGGTTTGTATGAGTGGACACGGCCTATTCGAGATCGTGGTGTGAACCGTTGGTTCAATGACGGTTCACTCACACCATTCTGGTTGGATCAGAATTGGGGTGTGACAACTTGGTATCAAAGCCACTTCCTTCAGCCAAAACTAGCATTTTTTTGAACTTAGCATAAAGCTTCTCCTGTTTCAGCCGTTGTAGGGCTGCCCTCAAATGTGTTGTATGAGCCTCCATGTCCTTTGAGTAGACCAATATGTCATCGATGAATACGATGACCGAAGTGTCCAACATATCATGAAACACTTGGTTCATCAGTTCCATGAACGACGCTGGGGCGTTGGTCAACCCGAATGACATAACTAGGAATTCATAATGCCCATACCTCGTCCTGAAAGCAGTCTTCGGAATATCTCCGGCCTTGATCTTCAGTTGGTGATACCCCGATCGGAGATCAATCTTCGAGAAAACCTTTGCACCTTGTAACTAATCGAACAGATCGTCGATCCTAGGCAAAGGATATCGATTCTTGATAGTCAACTTGTTTAGTTCACGGTAGTCAATGTATAGCCTTACACTTCCGTCCTTCTTCTTGAGAAATAATACCGGTGCTCCCCAAGGTGATATGCTAGGTCGTATGAAGCCCTTATCCAACAATTCTTGTAGCTGGGTCTTCAACTCCTTTAGCTCGCTAGGGGCCATCCTGTATGGTGCTTTAGACATCGGCGCCGAACCTGGCATAAGGTCTATCACAAATTCTGTAGCCCTATCTGGTGGTAAACCTGGGAGATCCTCTGGAAATACATCTGGGAACTCCCGCACCACGTCTAGATCTTCCAACTTTGTCACCTCAGCAGTGATGTCGACTATAGATACTAGATACCCCACTCCCCCCTTTTCTAAGCATCTCTTAGCTTTTAAGGCAGAGAGAATCAGCTTTCGCTTCCTAGGTAACTTGGTCCCAGTGAAGCTATACTCCTTTCCCTTTTTGTCTGTAAGCACAAGCTTCCTTTCTCCACATAATATGATAGCTGAATAACGGCCTAGCCAATCCATTCCCAAGATGACGTCAAAGTCTGCCATCTCGAGTAGTACCAAACTTGCTTCTAAGTCTCGGCCCTCAATACATACTATACATGGTCCATAATATTCAGTCAAAGCCACTTCGACTCCTAGCGGAGAGCGAACTATCAAGCTTGGGTTCAAGTGCTTAATTGGTAACTCCATTCGCTTCCCAAAGGAAATAGAAACAAAGGAGTGCGTGGCCCCAGAGTCAAATAGTACTCTGACAGGTATACCAGCTACATTTACAATTCCTGAAATTTTTTTATTATCCCTTAGTTCTACATGCGCATAAACACAATGAAAATAGTAAGCCAAATAGTAAGGGATAGAGTCGTACCAGTGACCACATCAGGTGATGCGGATGCCTCTTCGGTAGTGACCGCATATACTTTTCCTTGCTGGGGAGGTTGTTTCCTAGGTAGAGTGCAGGTCTTTGCAATATGACCCACTTGCTGATAGTTGAAACATTTAATGTTCGGGTTGTGTCCAGCGAACTATGGCACAGGTGGTGTCGTATTGTTCCTTGCAGGCATTGTAGCGGTCTGAGCCCTGTATGGGCGAAAAGGTCTATTGTTATTGCCACCCGAACTCTCAATAGCGGGTCTCTTCACTCCCCTATTCTGTGCAAAGAAGCTGTCCTGCTGACTGGATTCTATCACTCTCGCAACCTGTACAGCCTCATTATAAATTTTCTTGTCCAGCCCCAATATGTGCTCTTTGATGCCTCCACGCAGTCCCATGGTGAACCTACGTGTCTTGGTCTCTTCCTCTTGCATACTTGCCGGTGCGATGAAAAATAACTCCTCGTACCTCTGCTGGTAAGCATCCACAGTCGACTGAAACTGCTGTAGATTAAGGAACTCCCTCTCCATTTGATCCCTGAAACTCTTCAGAAAATATTTATCGAAGAAGGCAACCTTGAACACTTCCCAATCCACCTGTGTATGCTTCGTCTCCAGATATGCCCGTGTAGAATTCCACCAAGCATTCGCATCTTCCTTCAGCATATGTGTGGCAAACAGGACCTTTTCATCCTCTGTACAAGTCATCAGTCGAAAATTCTTTTCCATTTCTGCAACCCACTGTGCTGGCCACAATGGTTTCCCTACCTTACCTGTGAATGAAGAAGGCTTCAGCTTTAGGAATCTGTCCACCGCCCAAATCAGATCGTGTTGTCCCTGTGTATTCATTCTGTACCATGGTGGTGGATACGTATATGCTCCCTAATAAGCAGAAGACGACGAAAACTAGTGCGGTGGTGGTACATTCTGGGGTTTGGCCCATCGGCCCTGGACTGCCATGCATCGGCAGTGTAGTATCATTTCTTCCCGACTCAGGCATACCTTCAGTGGGAACATAACCCGGTGGCCTGAACATCTTCAACATCTCGCTCAGGAATGCTTTTTGCTGAGCTTCCATTTGATATACCAGGTTAGTCACAATTGTCTCAGAGTTCGTGTAAGGAGGGCCTGGCACATGCAGCGGGACCATCTCAGCCTCCTCTCGATACCGTGATAGGTATGTTCACGGAGCTTCGGGATGCTCAGCGTGAGTTGAGCCGTGACTTGGGGCGCCTTGCTTGTAGCCTCAGAGTCACTCAGGAGCAGGTGCACTGGCACAGGGTCGTCTATGAGCGGGATTATGATATAGCTGACCCGGTTCCTCCTATGCCTCCCACCCCATGATAGAGTGTTGTTTCTTTCTTTTCCTTCTAGGTATGTTTATGTATCAGGGTAACTGTCCGGCTTATGGATTGTACCCTGTAGCACTATTTCATTTGTTATTCACTTTTTATTTAATGAAAAAATCTTTATGGTTCACCCTAACTAGTGCATATGTATTATTAAATTCCATATTTAATATAGTACATTATGCTCTTTCTTAATCTGTCTTAAGTATCAAACAATGCTTATGGTGTGTTTGTATTAAGATTTTTAATTTTTCCTATCTCAGTTCACCGACTTAGTTAAGTGCAATATGGTTTGTTGGACAGAGCCTAAGAGCTCTGATACCAAGTTGTCACACCCCAATTCTGATCCAACCAGAATGGTGTGAGTGAACCGTCATTGAACCAACGGTTCACACCAGGATCTCGAATAGACCGTGTCCACTCATACAAACCCAGTGCACATAACCACAATCAGAATATAAATAATACAGCGGAAGTCTTTAAATTAAATGAACTGAGAATCTATTGATAAATTAAATAGAATATCCAATTATTCAAATCCAAACATTAAATATAATATCCTTACATCCACTTAATTCAACTGAAAATAACTGGAAACAATAAATAAAGATCCAATCACAGGTACATGCAGAAAGGGCACTCGCATGAAGCCTCATGCTCGTCCTCTCCTGCCTGTACACCCAGAGCAGCAACATCACCATATGCCGGAGAGTTCACATAATCATCCACCGTGTATCCTGCATCAACATCTAAAAACAATGTATATACAAAGGGTGAACTCACAACTTAGCTCAGTAAGACAATCAGACAGTTTCACAATATTATGCATGAGTAACAATCATTTTATGTTGTGGTCGGGTTTAAGTTTGCAATGTGCTATAGAAAGGTTTGGTGGCCCCCGCACCTCTATACACGAGTGTGTGGCACCTCATGGATCACACCCCCATTGGCCCACATGCACCCATCATGGAATAGAGATAGAGCTAAGATATCCCCGTACCTCCCCTGATGCTCTACCCATACCAGTACCTAAGCCCCTACTAGCCAGGGCTTGCAAACTGGGCTCGCAACTAACCAATCCTATATGTCATCAATGTATGCTCTATCCCAGCACAGCCATCTACGGCATAGAGATAGAGCTAAGGCATCCCCGTACCTCCCCTGATACCCTATCCACAACTAACCCACTAGGATAGAACAATAGGCAGGTAGACCCTATCCCAACATAACTCCCTACGGCATAGAGATAGAGCTAAAGCATCATGGACAAGCCAGCGTCGACCTCGGAGACCACAGTGCCACATCACCATGGCCAGGCCAGCAACAACATCGGAGACCACCGTACCACGATCTTCCCCTGATGCCCCACCCGTACCAAGCATGTTGAAATAGAATACTACAAAAGTGCCAGTGTGAGGAATGATCACAGGCCCATGCCCCACTCCACATACCAACGAAAACAATTACATGCCTAACAATTACATCCTATCATGCATGAACAATAATAATAACTGAAAGTAAAGGATGGCAAATGAATATGCACAAACATAACATCATATATATTCAGGTTATTAACAAAGATTTACTGTTCATTAATTATTTGGTTTAGGTCAGATTCCCTTACCTGACGCTCGTTTGTTAGCTTGCTCCACGTCGCAAGATCCAAACGTGCTTTCACAAAGTCCTACAATATTATTAGGGTTTCATTAGAATAGTTTTCTTAGAGTTTCATGTTGGTCGAAAACCAACAAAGTCCAAAACCAGCCTTTCAGAGCTGACCGGTTGCAGCTCTGTGAGCAAACTAGCAACCGGTATGGTCGACCGGTATGTCTCCGGAAGACCATACACTTGATTTTTCAACTGCCGTCGATCGATTTCCTTGGATTTTCAGGGTTTCTCCTATCCATTCTAAGTCTAATCTTTGAGTTAGAGTTATCCCCAACTCATTCAAATCTTATTTCGATGAATATCATCTCGGAACTCGAATCTAAGGTTTGACGGCGACTTTGGGTTTTAAGGTCCAGTTAGGGTTTTAGATCAATGCCTACTTCGCAAGGTATTCATCCACCCTTACAGCTATTCTAGAGTCATAGGGTAAGAAGAGTGGTTAAAACACTCACCGTTGACTGGAGTAACGTGAGCGTCGTCGAACGGTAATGGCGGCACCACCTTCTTCTTCCTAGCTCCTTCTCCTTTCCAACCTCCTTCTCTTCTCTAGAGTTTGTGAGAGACAATGGAAAGGATTTGAAGAGGTTTAAGGGTGTATTTATAGGCTAAAATTAAGGTTTTGTAACCCTATTAGGATTAGGAAAGTCTTAGGATTTGAAATCAGGAAAGTGGGACCCTCAAAAGTCAATTTCTGGATCTCCGCACTCAGCTGCGCAGAGCTGACCGATCGACCGGTACCATCGACCGGTGAACATAAAATCATGTTGATTTGATCGTCTTTGGTCCGATTTCGTACATGTTTGTCATCCGCTCGTCCCGTCTGGCCCGGTGATGATCGGAAAACCTGCTAAGACACAAAACTAAGGTTTAGACCGGGTTTACGGAGTGCGGGTCTTACAAAAATGGACAAAAACATCATGACTGACCTGATGTCCTTCGTCGAGGTTCCTCAATTCTACTCAGAGTCTATGACTTAGGTGTCCTATAGTGCGACACCTAGTAGTCTTATTGGCATACAATCTTTAAGAGTCCCGGTACCTCCATGCTTCTTGTCCATGCTAAAAATATAGAACAACCCCCAAGGTAAAGATTATTAACTCATTACTCACTATTCATTTTATCTCTTTCACATTCAAGCTCTCTCTCCGTTTTCCTCTCTCTAAATTGGAGATAGCTTTTGGCTATCCCTTTAGTGTTTACATTGGGAATCTAACTTACGCATCAGAGTATACCTGGGGCTTAGTCGCCCGACTCCTTTGTCTCATTTCTGTGATTGTAGGTTGTCTGGGTCATAGATCAGTAGGTGAATTGCAACCGTAACAGTTTGTCGCTCACTATGGGACCTCTAGATTGAGTTTGACAAATAATGTGCGAGATAATTTCATCCTATGGCTCACTGGAGAACACATGCTCAAGCTGCTCAACCTCCTTCCAAGCCTCCTTCCAAGGTACCATCTGTGCAGATACATGAAGATAGTAGCGCCAGTAAGGCTGGGTTGCTCACACCCCACTTGTCACACCCCAATTCTAGTCTATTCAGAATGATGTGATGAACCGCTAATTAACCAACGGTTCAACCAGGATCTCTAATAGGCTATCCCCGCGTTATCCAAACATTCACACATCCATAATCATAATCAGAGTAATACACAATAGCGGAAAATTCATAATAAAATGAACTAAGCAACTAAGATGATATCATTAATTTAATAGCAAATTATTCTGTTTTCAACTCAGACATAAATATTTAAATACTAAATACATGTCTTTATAAATCCAATGAAAGAAACCTATAAAAATATCTAATCAAATACACACAAGTTGCACTCGCAAGAGGAGTCGTGCGTATCATCTTCAGCTCCAACTTCCATTGCTGCCACGTTCCCGTACGCAGATGCATTCACATAGTCTTCAACGGTATAACCTGTATCATCAACTAAAAATATTCGACGTCGAGGGGTGAGCACACATCACGGCTCAGTGAGTAGCCAAAACAATGCAACAATACATATGCATGCAAAAATCAATTTATATCTTTGGTCCGGTTTAAAGTTTGCAGTATGCAATAGAAAGGTTTAGGTAGCCAAAGGTCGCGTTTATTGACTCTGCCTCTATACACGAGTGTGTGACGTGTAAGACCCGTGTCAATCTAACCCGGTCTTACCACTTTGAACCAGGTTTACCCATCATGGTCGAGTCAAGTGGACCAAGGGCGTGAAGGAGATCGAGATCCCAGGCATAAAATCGACCCAAAAACATTTAAATTTAGGGGAGGGTCACACACCCAGCTAAGCAGGGTCGGACCTCCCAAAATAGAAAGTCAGACCCTCAGTTTTGAAGGGAGGGTCGGACAGCTTAAGACCCTTGGGTCGACGGGATCATCGACCCTCCCATCGACCCTCGGTTTCTGACGAATATAGAAATTAGGAAATTTCTATATTTTTCGATTGGGATTCTTTCCAAATCTCAATGGGACTTATTTAGGATGTTCCTAGTCTATTTAAAGGACGTCCCTAAGCCACTTTCACTCATTTCACAACCCTAATCGAATTGAGAGAACGAGAGGAGAAGGAAAGAGGAAGAAGAAGGGAAGGAAGAGAAATTAAGCCAAAAGAGAAGAGTTGCAGAGAAAGATTAATCTTCTCAGGTATGGATATTAATTCTATGAGTTTCTACAGACCTTAGGGTAGTTATTGATGAGAATGTGATCTCGGAGAAACCCAAACCATTAAGCTATGGTTAAGTTTTCATGGAAAACCATAGGAGGAAGCATGAAAACTATTTAGATGGATTATACATGGTTCTAGACCATGGAATGAATGTTGAATGAATGTAGGAAGCAAGCCATAGGACCCCAAATACGAAGAATGGATTAAAAAGTGGAAATTGGACTAGAGTGCACCGAGGGTCGCACCCAGGGTCGATAGGCCATCTGACCCTAGGTGTTTCTGACCATCGACCCTCAGCATTCGGGAAGTCCAGAAAGAGGGGAGGGTCGATAGACCCATCGACCCTGGCATCGACCCTCAGTTGACAGAATGGTTTTTAAATTCAGAATTAATTCTAATTAAATTCTATCGACTTTGTTAGGTCTTCTAGCAATATAATAACATTATAAAGGTGATTCTAAAGCTTGGAAGAGTATCTTTTAGCAAGCTAAGGTGAGGAACCTTAACTCCAAACTAAGTTGGTTAATAATAAACTGTTTTCGTTTTCTTGAGTCCTATGCCATGCTTGATTTTATGCGAATATGTTTGAAATGTGCATACAGCATGCCATCCAATATTTCTATTATTTGTTCATGCATATTTACTTTATTGTTTATAACATGATGATGATGATGATGATGATAGGAATAGGCATGTGCTTGTATGTGTGTGGTTGATGTATTTGATGCGAGCGAGTATCAGGGGAGGTGTGATGAGAACGTCAATAAACGTTAACCTTTGGCGGGTCTCAGCACTTTAGCTCTATCTCTAACTCAAGTCTTGTGCATTGACATCGTCGTATCGCCATTACCTTAGCAGAACTATTGTGTCGTAGGGTATCAGGGGAGGTGGTCTCGGTCTTTGTAGTCTCTGACTCTACCAGGGGGCCTTAGCTCTATCTCTATGGACATTCTGAGGGATGCTGGGGTGAGGCCTTGGATACACTGTTTGGCATTAGGATTGGTTAGTTGCGAGCCCAGTTTGCAGCCCTCGCCAACAGGGGCTTACATGTTGGTATGGCACTATATAGCAATAAACGTAACCTTTGTTATATAATGTTCATGATTGGGTGCATGTGAGTTGACGATAAACGTAATCTTCGGGTAACGTCACACATTTTTGTATAGAGGCGGAGTCAATAAACGCGACCTTTGGCTACTTCAACCTTTCTATAGCATACTGCAAACTTAAACCGGACCAAAGATATAAATTGATGTGCATGCATATGTATTGTTGCATTGTTTTTGCTACTCACTGAGCCGTGTTGTGTGCTCACCCCTCGACGTCGAATATTTTTAGTTGATGATGCAGGTTACACAGTTGAAGACTATATGAATGCTTCTACGTACGGGACGGTAGCAGCAATGGAAGTTGGAGCTGAAGATAATACACACGACTCCTCTTGCGAGTGCAACTCGTGTGTATTTAATTAGATATTTTATAGGTTTCTTTAATTGGGTTTTATTCGGACATGTATTTGATATTTAATATTTATGTCTCAGTTGAATACAGAATAATTGGCTATTAAATTATTAATATCATTTAGTTTCTCAGTTCATTTTATATTAAGACTTCCGCTATTGTGTATTTACTCTGATTATGACATGAATGTATGGAGGTTCAGATAACGCAGGGATAGCCTATTTGAGATCCTGGTTGAACCGTTGGTTATTTAGCGGTTCATCACACCATTCTGGTTAGACCAAAATTGGGGTGTGACAACTTGGTATCAGAGCTTCTCAGGCCTTGTCCGCTGAACTAGCATACCTTCAACACAATTGTAAACTTAGATAGGATAAATTAAAAGCTTTAATATAAACACACTGTAAGCACAAGTGATGATTGAGACCAAATTTAAAGAGAATAATATATCTATTAAAGGGGAAACAAGTTACATACAATGAGTGAGAGAAACAAAATGTATATACATAACTAAATCATAGTACAGTCCACAACGCGGACAGTTACTCTGTAGTACAAGGAAAAATAAAAGTACACTCAGGAAGCTGGAGGCGAAGGAGGAGGCGGTGCCTCACGGTCACTGTCGTAGTCCTCAACATAGACTCTAGTCAACAAGGCTATCTGAGTCTGGGTCGTCTGTAGACTAGCCATGAGACCGGCTATCCTCTGATCAGTCACACGCTGCACCTCTAGGAGCTCTCCCATCCGAGCGTCTGATGCGTGCTGAGCAGCCAACAACTCATCCATCCTCAGATCAGATCTGCGCTGAGCATCCCTGATCTCCTGCAGCATCTCCATCATGGCTGAAGGTGGAAGTGAAGGATCAGCCGAATGGGAAGGACCAGCCTCAGGTGTAGGAGCCGCCGCAGAAGAAGTACCAACTCCAGCCGCATGTGTAGGTGAAGGCGTTGGTATCGAGTCGACGTCCATATACATACGATCGTCATCGTCGATCGGATCCCCACGAGCTCTAGCAGCAGCAGCAGCAGCCCTCGGCATCGCCCATCTCGACCCGAGTGTGAGGGCGCACCATCGCGTTCCTCTCCTCATCACTAACCTCGGCATCTCGCAGCCCCATCTTGCGAGATAGCCTCCCAATCTAGAGGCGACGAGAAGGTCTTCTCCTGGATCTTCTCATCTACCGGATCCACCCCCGCACGGGTCGGGTAGCACTTGTAATCATGCGTCCATAGGGTAGATTACCCCTATGACCGGACAATGTAGTACTAATCATCGTCCGCATGATGATGTATGGAAGGCGCGACCGTGCCGAAAGTGGATATACTGTAGATCAAGAACTGTGTCAGCTGAGATACCCTTTCATAGTGCCCACTCTGCGGGATCAGATTGTGCTGAATAATCTTGCAGAAGACCCGTGGAGCTGGACGCAAGTAGCAAGCTCTCATCTGCCATCTATCGGGATGAAGCAACTGGTTGTCAATCTCTGCTCTCATCTCCATCTCAACAAACTGTGGCTCCCCCGGCGCACAGTACACCATAGGGCCATTATAGGGAATGCCCAACAGATCGGCCAGTTGTCGATAATCAAAAGAGATGTGCACCCCCTTGATGTAACTGGTGATGCGCAACTCCTGACCGTGCTCAACGTCGTTGTAATTCCCCACCACCTGGAGGTTACAATAGAACTGGCGCACCAAGTCTGGACATGTGCACGCGTCGTATGTGATGACAGGGAGCCACCCCATATCACCAAAAGCTCCCTCTACATTGAACAAGGCTAGCTCAGCCAAGTTCACCATGCGACCCCCTTCAACCTTCTTACGGGCATAGTTAGAATACTGTGCCTCGGCTTCATTCGAACGGAAGCGAAGCGGATCACGCACCCTGGGTACTTTGGTACGGGCCATAGTATCTGCAAAATAAGAAAGAAAAAAAAAACAAGGAGTTAGTAGGATAAAAATCCAAAATTTATTTAATAATGACGTAAGTTGGCCAGAAAACCTCAAATTCTCACCATACAAGTGGGTATGAGAACTTACGTAGGCTAAAACATATCCTACAACCTACATGCAGTTGGAAATTTAAACTGACGATGTCCAATTTGAAGAAATTCAAGAAAAATAAAAAATGTTGACAAATTGGGGCAAAAAGAGAAAATTTCAAGTTTCTTGATGACCAACCGATGAAACTCAGAAATTTTTGAGGGCTTTCGTTCCTCGAGACACCAATAACAAAAGCCCCCGATAAAAATCGAATTTTTACGGTTGGAAAAAGTTTAATTTGAAAAATATGAGTTAAACGGGCAGAAACCTAGAAAAGAAAACCTAAAAACAGGTAAAAACAGGAAGACATACCTGTAGGGATGACATGGACGTCGAAACCGGAGTTAAACCGACCAAAAACAGTAGAGTGGCACTGTAGGAACTCAGAGAGTAGAGACGAGTCGAAACGGAGGAGGAATAGTGAGAAATGACCCAAAATCGGATCTTAAAAATCTGATTTTTGGTCCGAGGGTCGGACAATTCGACTGACACCATCGACCCTCGGATCGACCCTCCCATCGACCCTCAGCTCTAGGGAATCTGACAGAAAATCGAGGGTCGGACTGAGGGTCGGATACCCATCGACCCTCGCATCGACCCTCAGCTCTCGGGAAGAACAGGTCATTCCCAGGGTCGGACATACCATCGACCCTCACCATCGACCCTACATAGAAAAGACAGTATTTTTCATAGAATGAATTGAGGATTTTGAATTTTATATCGGTTAGCGTGCCTACATGAAGTATAAATGATTTCTCACTGATTTTGATGATTTTCAGGCACCACCCATCTCAGAAGGAAATATGTCTGGAAGAAGAGTAACCAGACAGAGCCGAAATGCAGTTCCACCACCACCACCTGTGGAGGAGACTAGCCAAGGGAATGTTGATGTTCCAAGCAATCTAGATCTGGCAAATCCTATCAATTTGCCACCACCACCACCAGAGCTAGCAACTGTGGTTATGAATCTAGCACAGCAGCTGCAGCAGATGCAACACGCACAGGCTCAGATGCAGGTTGCCATGGGAATTATGTTCCAAGCCACTCAGGCTGCACCCATGCACACCGGACAAGCTAGTGCAGCACCAGTGGATAACCACCCAGCCCATTAGACACCTCAACAAACTGCTGCACAGATTCCAGTGCAGGTTCCAGAAGCAGCACAGGCTAATTATCAGTATCCACCCCATATGTTTGGGGCATATCAAAATCAGATGGATCACTCTCGACTGGTCGAGAGGTTTTTGAAGATGAAGCCCAGGGAATTTAATGGCAAACCGTCTGATCCATTATGGCCAGCACACTGGATAGACGAGATGGAAAGAAATTTTCTTATGATAACTATTACTGAAGAGGAGAAAGTATTGTGTGCCACCTTCATGCTCAAAGACGATGCACATCATTGGTGGAAATCGACCAGGGTCTATCTATTGACCAAGCATACCCAACTGACTTGGGCTATATAAAAAGAAGCTTTCTTCGAGAAATATTTTCCATGAAGCTTCAGAGATTCGATGGAGAAGGAGTTCCTGAGTCTTTATCAGGGACAAATGTCGGTGGATGCGTACCAACAACGTTATGAAGAGCTATTTTTCTTTGCACCACTGAGTATGCAAGAAGAAGGAACCAAAACCCGTAGTTTGTCACGGGACTGAGAGGAAGCATCAGGGAACATGTTCTGGGATTAGAAAAGCCAATATATAATGAAGCAGTCCAGATTGCTCGAGTGATTGAATCGAGCCAGAAGGAGAGTTATCTGAACCAGAACAAAGGCATCTAAAGGCCAGTCGGGAATTCTTACAACGGAGGCAATAACAGGACGTATAAGCCTTTCCGTCCACAGAATTCTAATGCTGCAACCAAGACTAATTCAGCAGCTCAAACTCAGCAAAAGCCAAATTCTGAAGGCCCGAAGTGTTTTAACTGCAACCAACCGGGACCTATAGCAAGAGAGTGCCCAAAGCCCAAGAAGCAATTCCATCAGGGACGTGTATATGCTGTTACGTCCGAGGATGCGGCCGCATCACCCGATGTGGTCACAGGTATTGTACCTATAAATGGCGTACCCGCCAGAGTACTCTTCGATTCCGGAGCTACTCATTCATTTATATCTGTGTCATTTGGAAAGAAGACAAAATTACCCATCAAAATATTGGACTACAAATTACTTGTACGGTCACCGATGGGGTTAGAAGTGGAACTAGAAAAGGGTTATGGACCATGTCCAGTCCTCATTGGAGAGCAGACCTTAGATGCCACCTTGATACAACTTGAGATGGCAGACTTTGATGTCATCTTGGGAATGGACTGGTTAGCTCGGCATTCTGCAAATTTGTTATGCGCCGAAAAGAAACTGACATTCAAAGACAAAGAAGGAGCAGAATTCAGTTTCTCGGGAACCAAACTTCCCCAGAGACGCAAGCTCATACTTTCAGCATTAAAGGCTAAGAAGTGTCTTGAGAAGGGAGCAGTCGGGTATCTAGTATCAGTGGCCGACCTAGCCAAGGAAGTACCACGAATGGAAGACATTGACGTCGTTTGGGATCACCCTGACGTATTTTCGGAGGAACTACCCGGATTACCACCCGACCGTGCCATAGAGTTTGTAATAGACATGATACCTGGAGCCGCACCCGTATCAAAAGCACCTTATAGAATGGCTCCTACTGAACTGAAGGAATTAAAAGTACAACTACAAGAACTGCTAGACAAGGGTTATATTCGACCCAGTATATCTCCATGGGGGGCACCGGTACTGTTCGTGAAAAAGAAGGATGGTAGCGTTCGATTATGTATCGACTATCGGGAGTTGAACAAACTGAAAATCAAGAACCGATACCCACTACCCAGGATCGATGACTTGTTCGATCAGTTACAAGGAGCAAAAGTATTTTCTAAGATCGATCTTCGATCGGGCTATCATCAGCTGAAGATTAAAGAAGGTGATATTCCGAAGACAGCATTCAGGACCAGATATGGACATTATGAATTTTTGGTTATGTCATTCGGATTAACTAATGCACCGGCAACGTTCATGGAACTTATGAACCGAGTTTTCCACGATATGTTGGATACGTCGGTTATAGTATTTATCGATGATATATTGGTATACTCCAAGGACAAAAAAACCCATGTCAAGAACCTAAACGTAGCCCTATAGCGTTTAAGGAAAGAGAAACTATATGCCAAATTTTCTAAGTGTGAGTTTTGGCTAAGTGAAGTCGCATTCCTAGGCCACGTGGTATCTGCAGAAAAAATCAAAGTGGACCCCAGCAAAATCGAGGCTATTGTGAAGTGGGAAGCACCAAAGAGTGTTTCAAAAATTAGAAGTTTTCTGGGTCTAGCTGGTTATTATCGGAGATTCGTAGAAGACTATTCTTGGATTGCCGTACTTCTCTCCAGTTTGACTAAGAAAGGTGAAAAGTTTGTGTGGACCGACAAATGTGAGAAGAGATTTCAGACATTGAAGGCCAGATTGATATCCGCCCCGATTTTGACCATTCCCGTTCCAGGACAGACATTTACTTTATACACTGATGCATCGGGATTGGGATTAGGATGTGTGCTCATGCAAGGAGAGCAAGTAATTGCTTATGCTTCAAGACAGTTAAAGGTACATGAGAAAAACTATCCCACTCATGATTTGGAGCTAGCGGCAGTAGTACATGCTGTCAAGATATGGAGACATTATTTATATGGGGAGAAATTCCAGATTAAGTCGGACCATAAAAGTCTTACTTATTTATTTAATCAGAAGGAGTTGAATATTTGACAAAGAAGATGGCTGGAATTATTGAAAGATTATGATTGTGTCATCCAGTATCATCCGGGAAAAGCGAACGTGGTAGCAGATGCATTGAGCAGAAAAGCAATGATAAAATCTCAAGGAGAAATCAGCACAACTGCAGCAATGTGTACTACCGGAATGGTATTCAATCACGGCAACGAGCAGTATGTGATAGATACAGTGGATGGATCGGCCAACCAAGGGTTTATTCATCGGTTCTCGAATATGTTCGCGGCATTGAAGATTATACCGGATATAGTGGACGAAGTGAAGACAGCTATCAAATCAGATCCTTATCTGAGAACGGTACAAGAAGATATTGAGAAAGGTAGGACCAACCCTGAGTTCACCTTGGATGACGAGAAGGTACTGAAATATAAAGGGAGAATATGTGTACCTGAAACAGAAAGTATGGACATTAGACACCGACTGATGAAGGAAGCCCATACCACCATTTATTCGATACATCCTAGAAGCACAAAAATGTATCATGATCTAAAGAAGCTATAATGGTGGAGGGGAATGAAAGCAGATGTAGCTAAGTTCGTGTCTCAATGCCTAAATTGTCAGCAAGTAAAGGCTGAGCGACAAAGACCCACAGGACTGTTGCAGCCATTACCGGAACTTGCATGGAAATGGGACTGCATCACTATGGACTTCGTCACGGGACTACCATTGACTCCTCGAGTAGTCGACGCAATTTGGGTGATTGTGGACCGTCTGACTAAAATAGCTCGCTTCATAGCTATACGACCTCAGTATACACTGGAAAGGTTAGCGAAGCTGTATGTGGATAATATTGTTCGGTTACACGGTGTACCAGAAAGTATTGTGTCCGATAGAGATCCCCGATTTACTTCCAAATTTTGGGAAGGATTGCAAAAGGCTATGGGTACAACGTTGAAGTTCAGTACTGCATTCCACCCACAGACAGACGGACAGTCAGAGCATACAATTCAGATTCTAGAAGATATGGTACGAGCATGTGTACTTGATTTCAAGGGATCATGGGATGAAGAGTTACCATTGATCGAGTTCGCCTTTAACAACAGCTATCAGGCTACTATACAGATGTCACCTTATGAAGCACTGTATGGCAGGAAGTGTCGAACTCCTTTGTTTTGGAATGAAGTTGGAGAACGTAGTATTGTTGGACCAAAATTTATTGAAGAGACTTGTCGAGTGGTTGACATCATCAAGGAAAGAGTGAGAACAGCTCAGAACCGTCAGAAGCAATATGCAGATACTCGACGAAGGGATCTAGAATTCACTGTAGGTGATAAAATATTTCTGAAGGTATCGCCTATGCGAGGATTGAAGAGGTTCGGACAGAAAGGGAAGCTAAGTCCAAGATATGTCGGGTCGTATGAAATTCTAGCTAAGCGTGGGAAAGTAGCTTATCAGTTAGCACTACCACCATTTATGTCAAGTGTACATGACGTATTTCACATTTCTCTATTGAAGAAGTATGTCAAAGACCCAACGCATGTCTTGACAGTAGATTTGCCGAAATTGACTGATGATTTGACATTTGAAGTAACACCAACAGAAATCACCAGCCGAAAGGTTCAACGTCTATGCAACAGAGATATCTACTATGTTAAGGTCATATGGAAAAGTAGAGACATGGAAGAAATTACATGGGAAGAAGAAAATGCTATGCGAAAACAATACCCACACTTATTTGATTCAGAAAGTACGTACAATTTCGAGGACGAAATTTTATAAGTTGGGGGGAGTTGTAAGACCCGTGTCAATCTAACCCGGTCTTACCACTTTGAACCAGGTTTACCCATCATGGTCGAGTCAAGTGGACCAAGGGCGTGAAGGAGATCGAGATCCCAGGTATAAAATCGACCCAAAAATATTTAAATTTAGGGGAGGGTCGCACACCCAGCTAAGCAGGGTCGGACCTCCCAAAACAGCAAGTCAGACCCTCAGTTTTGAAGGGAGGGTCAGACAGCTTAAGACCCTAGGGTCAACGGGATCATCGACCCTCCCATCGACCCTCGGTTTCTGACGAATATAGAAATTAGGAAATTTCTATATTTTTCGATTGGGATTCTTTCTAAATCTCAATGGGACTTATTTAAGATGTTCTTAGTCTATTTAAAGGACGTCCCTAAGCTACTTTCACTCCTTTCACAACCCTAATCGAATTGAGAGAAAGAGAGGAGAAGGAAAGAGGAAGAAGAAAGGGAAGGAAGAGAAATTAAGCCAAAAGAGAAGAGTTGCAGAGAAAGATTAATCTTCTCAGGTATGGATATTAATTCTATGAGTTTCTACAGACCTTAGGGTAGTTATTGATGAGAATGTGATCTCGGAGAAACCCAAACCATTAAGCTATGGTTAGGTTTTCATGGAAAACCATAGGAGGAAGCATGAAAACTATTTAGATGGATTATACATGGTTCTAGACCATGGAATGAATGTTGAATGAATGTAGGAAGCAAGCCATAGGACCCCAAATACGAAGAATGGATTAAAAAGTGGAAATTGGACTAGAGTGCACTGAGGGTCGCACCCAGGGTCGATAGGCCATCTGACCCTAGGTGTTTCTGACCATCGACCCTCAGCATTCGGGAAGTCCAGAAAGAGGGGAGGGTCGATAGACCCATCGACCCTGGCATCGACCCTCAGTTGACAGAATGGTTTTTAAATTCAGAATTAATTCTAATTAAATTCTATCGACTTTGTTAGGACTTCTAGCAATATAATAACATTATAAAGGTGATTCTAAAGCTTGGAAGAGTATCTTTTAGCAAGCTAAGGTGAGGAACCTTAACTCCAAACTAAGTTGGTTAATAATAAACTATTTTCGTTTTCTTGAGTCCTATGCCATGCTTGATTTTATGCGAATATGTTTGTAATGTGCATACAGCATGCCATCCAATATTTCTATTACTTGTTCATGCATATTTACTTTATTGTTTATAACATGATGATGATGATGATGATAGGAATAGGCATGTGCTTGTATGTGTGTGGTTGATGTACTTGATGCGAGCGAGAATCAGGGGAGGTGTGATGAGAACGTCAATAAACGTTAACCTTTAGCGGGTCTCAGCACTTTAGCTCTATCTCTAACTCAAGTCTTGTGCATTGGCATCGTCGTATCGCCATTACTTTAGCAGAACTATTATGTCGTAGAGTATCAGAGGAGGTAGTCTCGGTCCTTGTAGTCTCTGACTCTACCAGGGGGCCTTAGCTCTATCTATATGGACATTCTGAGGGATGCTGGGGTGAGGCCTTGGATACACTGTTTGGCATTAGGATTGGTTAGTTGCGAGCCCAGTTTGCAGCCCTCGCCAACAGGGGCTTACGTGTTGGTATGGCACTATATAGCAATAAACGTAACCTTTGTTATATAATGTTCATGATTGGGTGCATGTGAGTTGACGATAAACGTGATCTTCGGGTAACGTCACACACTCGTGTATAGAGGCGGAGTCAATAAACGCGACCTTTGGCTACCTCAACCTTTCTATAGCATACTGCAAATTTTAAACCGGACCAAAGATATAAATTGATGTGCATGCATATGTATTGTTGCATTGTTTTGGCTACTCACTGAGCCGTGTTGTGTGCTCACCCCTCGACGTCGAATATTTTTAGTTGATGATGCAGTTTACACAGTTGAAGACTATATGAATGCTTCTACGTACGGGACGGTAGCAGCAATGGAAGCTGGAGTTGAAGATAATACACACGACTCCTCTTGCGAGTGCAACTCGTGTGTATTTAATTAGATATTTTATAGGTTTCTTTAATTGGGTTTTATTCAGACATGTATTTGATATTTAATATTTATGTCTCAGTTGAATACAGAATAATTGGCTATTAAATTATTAATATCATTTAGTTTCTCAGTTCATTTTATATTAAGACTTCCGCTATTGTGTATTTACTCTGATTATGACATGAATGTATGGAGGTTCAGATAACGCAGGGATAGCCTATTTGAGATTCTGGTTGAACCATTGGTTATTTAGCGGTTTATCACACCATTTTGGTTAGACCAAAATTGGGGTGTGACATGACGTTACCCGAAGATCACGTTTATCGTCAACTCACATGCACCCAATCATGAACATTATATAACAAAGGTTACGTTTATTGCTATATAGTGCCATACCAACACGTAAGCCCCTGTTGGCGAGGGCTGCAAACTGGGCTCGCAACTAACCAATCCTAATGCCAAACAGTGTATCCAAGGCCTCACCCCAGCATCCCTCAGAATGTCCATATAGATAGAGCTAAGGCCCCCTGGTAGAGTCAGAGACTACAAGGACCGAGACTACCTCCTCTGATACTCTACGACATAATAGTTCTGCTAAAGTAATGGCGATACGACGATGCCAATGCACAAGACTTGAGTTAGAGATAGAGCTAAAGTGCTGAGACCCGCTAAAGGTTAACGTTTATTGACGTTCTCATCACACCTCCCCTGATTCTCGCTCGCATCAAGTACATCAACCACACACATACAAGCACATGCCTATTCCTATCATCATCATCATCATCATGTTATAGATAATAAAATAAATATGCATGAACAAGTAATAGAAATATTGGATGGCATGTTGTATGCACATTACAAACATATTCGCATAGAATCAAGCATGGCATAGGACTCAAGAAATAGAAAACAGTTTATTATTAACCAATTTAATTTGGAGTTAAGGTTCCTCACCTTAGCTTACTAATAGATACTTTTCCAAGCTTTAAAATCACCGTTATAATGTTATTATATTGCTAGCAAACCTAACAAAGTCGATAGAATTAATTAGAATTAATTCTGAATTTAAAAACCATTCTGTTAACTGAGGGTCGATGCTAGGGTCGATGGGTCTATCGACCCTCCCCTCTTTCTGGACTTCCCGAATGCTGAGGGTCGATGGTAAAAAACACCTAGGGTCGGATGGTCATCGACCCTCGGTGCGACCCTTGGTGCACTCTGGTCCAATTTCGACTTTTAATCCATTCCTCGTGTTTGGGGTCCTATGGCTTGCTCCTACATTCCATTCTACATCCATTCCATGGTATGAAACCATGTATAACCCATTTAAATAGTTTTCATGCATCCACCTATGGTTTTCCATGAAAACCTAACCATAGCTTAATGGTTTGGGTTTCTCCGAGATCACATTCTCATCAATAACTAACCTAAGGTCTGTAGGAACTTATGGAATTAGTATCCATACCTAAAAAGATCAATCTTTCTCTGCAACTCTTCTCTTTTGGCTTAATTTCTCCTCCTTCCCTTTCTTCTTCCCCTTTCCTTCTCCTCTCTTTCTCTCAATTCGATTAGGGTTGTGAAAGGAGTGAAAGTGGCTTAGGGACGTCCTTTAAATAGACTAGGAACATCCTAAATAAGTCCCATTGAGATTTGGAAAGAATCTCAATCGAAAAATATAGAAATTTCCTAATTTCTATATTCGGCAGGAACCAAGGGTCGATGGGAGGGTCGATGATCCTGTCGACCCTAGGGTCTTAAGCTGTCCGACCCTCCCTTCAAAACTGAGGGTCTGACTCTTTGTTTTGGGAGGTCCGACCCTGTTTAGCTGGGTATGCGACCCTTCCCCTAATTTAAGTGTTTTTGGGTCGATTTGATACCTGGGATCTCGATCTCCTTCACGCCCTTGGTCCATTTGACTCGACCATGATGGGTGAACCTGGTTCAAGGTGGTAAGACCAGGTTAGATTGACACGGGTCTTACAACTCCCTCCAACTTATAAAAATTTTGTCCTCGAAATTGTACATACCTTTTGAATCAAATAAGTAAGGGTATTACTTTCTCATATGTAGAAGTTCAAGAGATGGTTCATCGTTTCAACCATCTTCAGAGTCAGAACTAATTGCGTACGTAGAATAAGAGGATGAATGAAACTGGGAGGAAATGTATGGAAGAGACAAAGCACAGAGCTTGAAATCCCAAACAGGGTGATTTTCTTTTACTTACAGGACAGATTGGACTAGACTTGTCAACAAGCATATCAATCTTGGACCTAGACATGGATGACCTATCGAATACCGATAATAGAAAGTTGAAACAACTAGTTTGTCCAAGCGGCTCCAGTTGGGCATAACACCTTCGACGACCACCTTTAGTCGTTGTGGGAATAAATCTCCTTCAGTCCTCTAACAGCAGGACTCATCATGCCCCTCTATCAATAAGTGCAAGATGCCAACCTTTCAGGGTTCCATATAATTCTTACCTTATTTTTTTTTCAGTTTGGGATCCATTCATAACCTGACTATTCCTTGGTAAGCTCAAGGTTACTCTGGTTTATGCCCTAGTTTGGGGTTCAATGGATTCATCAATGGATAGCTTCTAGTTGAGTTCATAATCATTCTAGCCTATGCCCCAGCTTGGGGAGCAAGGGGTAGATTTATCTTATTTCCAAATGACACAGATATAAAAGAATGAATTGCTCCAGAATCAAAGAGCAGTTTGGCGGGTATGCCATTTATAGGTACGATACCTGTGATTTGTTTTAATTTAGTCTACATGCTCACACAAGGTAATACAAAATGAAAGGTTCAGGTCATACCTGTGACCACATCAATCGGTGCGGCAGCATCCTCAGATGTAACTGCATAAACCTTTCCTTGTTGTAGCTGCTTCCTGGGCTTAGGACACTCCCTTGAATAATGTCCCATTTGATTACAGTTATAGTATTTTACTCCTTCACTATTTTGCTTCTGTTCAGGTTGGACTGTTGGAGTAGTCTTGGCTGCAGCATTAAAGCCTTAGTACAGGAGGGTTTAAATGTCTTTGTGTTCCCTCCGTTATATGAATTTCCATTTGGCCTTTTGATACCTCTATTCTGAGCAAAGTAGCTCTCCCTCTGGCTCGATTCAAGTACTCAAGCAATCTGTACAGCTTCATTATAAACTTTCTTTTCTAGCCCCAAAACATGCTCCCGAATGCTTCCCCTAAGTCCCATGATGAACCTTCGGGTTTTAGTATTTTCCTCCTGCATGCTAGAGGGAGCAAAGAAAAATAGCTCTTCATAACGCCGTTGATATGCATCTACAGTCATCTGTCCCTGATACAAACTCAGGAACTCTCTTTCCATAGCGTCTCTGAAACTTCTGGGAAAATATTTATTGAAGAATGCCTCTTTATAGATAGCCCAGGTCAATTGGGCGTGCTTTGTTAACAGATAAGTCTGAGTAGACTTCCACCAGTGGTGTGCATCGCCCTTCAGCATAAATGTGGCACACAACACTTTTTCCTCCTCATTAAAAGTCATCATCATGAAATTCCTCTCTATCTCATCGATCCAGTAAGCTGGCCACAAAGGATCCGCTGGCTTGCCATTATATTCCTCAGGGTTCATTTTCAGAAAACACTCGATCAGTCAAGAATGATCCAACTGAAACTTGAGCATAGGCCCCATATATAGGTGGTTGATACTGGTAACAGCCTTGGGCTACCTCAGGGTTTTGTACTGGAGCTTGTACAACTGGCGTTTGAAGTGCTTTGGGTACCGTGTTGCTACCCCTGGTACGGTGCTAGCTTGTCTGGCTGGTATAGGTGTAGTATGTACAGCTGGAAAAGCCATTCCCATAGCAGCTTGCATATTATCTTGTACTTGTTGTATTTGCTGCAACTGTTGTGCTAGGTTCATTACTGCTGTAGCTAAATATGTAGGTGGGGTTGGCAAGTTTGTAGGATTAGCCTGGTCATTGGCTCCTAGTGGTACCACATTTTGATTCTCTTGTCTTTCAGGGTTTTCATGGCTATTTTCCTCCACAAGTGGTGGTGGTGGAATTGGGTTACATCCTCGCCTGGTTACTCTTCGCCCAGCCATTTCCTGTTTCCGGTGGTGGTAGTGTCTGAAAAATCATAGAACATGTGAGGCAATCATAATATACGTCATTCCCATGTCAAAATCCAATTAATCAATGTAAAATTTCAATTTCCAAGTCATATAGTCAAAATACTATATTTTCCATCGTGTGGTCGATGGTGGGGTCGCAATATATCTAACCACAGGGTCCGACCTCACAAAACCCTGTCAGCTCACCGAGAGCCTGTGGTCGATCGTGTGGTCGCAATATGTGCGACCACAGGGTCCGACCACACAAAGTCTGTCAGCTCACTGTGAGCTTGTGGTCGATCGTGGGGCCGATCGTGTGGTCGCATATTTTGTCGAATTTTGCGACCACACAAACCCAAATCAGGTTTAAACCTGATTTTTGGAGTCATTTCCTACTTTCTATTTTGCTTTCAACTCAACTCGCTTTCACTGAGTTGCTATAGTGTCGACAACTCGTGTTTGGTGATTCTTTCTTCCATTTGTGACCTCCGCTCCGTTCCTTCAGGTATGTTCTCTACTGATCCTCATTTTTAAGCTTTCAAAACTAGGTTTTCTCTATTTATAGCGTTTTCTTCAAATTAATATTTTTCTAACCGTAAAAATTTGATTTTTCTTGGGGGCTTTTGCTATCGGCCACCCAATGGATGAAAGACCTCAAGAAAATTTGAGTTTCATCGGTTAGTTTTTGAGAAACTTAAAATTTTCCATTTTTAACCTAATTTTCGGGATTTTTTCCAAATTGTTGAAATTTCTTCAAATTCGATATTCCCATTTTAAATTTCCAACTGTATGAGCCTTGCAGGATGGTTTGGAACATATGTAAGTCCTCCTGCCCAACTGTTTGGGTGAAAAGTGAGGCTTTTGGCCAAATCATGCCATTATAATGCCAAAATTTTTTAGTTTTGCTCTATAACTCATATCTTGTTCATTTGTCTGTGTCTTTGCAGATAGCATGGCTTGCACCAAGGTTCCCAGAGTTCATGATCTTATTCGCTTCCAGTCTAATGAAGCAGAGGCTTAGTATGCTCGTTATGAGCGTAAAAAGGTTAAAGGGGGTCATTGTGTAAACCTGGCTAATTTAGCCTTGTTTAATGTGGAGGGTGCCTTTGGTGATATGGGTTGGATCCCCGTGATATCATATGAGGGTTGCACTTGTCCTGCACTGGTGAAGCAGTTTTACTGCAACTTCAGGTAGTGGGTGATCCAAATGATACAGACAGGGGTAGGGAGCTCAGGATCACTAGTTATGTTAAAGGGGTGGAGATCTCCTTTAACTGCCAGGAGTGAGCTAATCTCCTGGGTATATCAAACGATGGCCCCTTAGTATACTGTGCACCTAAGGAACCCCAGTTCCTATCTTTGATGATGCGTGCAGAGATTGACCGCCAGCTTCTTAGAGATGATCGTTGGGAGATGAAGGCAATCAACCTACAGCTGGAACCTCGGGTGTACTGCAAGATTATTCAGCACAACCTGATTCCTCAGAGTGGGCACTCTATAAAGATTTCCCAGTTGACCCAATATCTCCTATACTACATCTGCACTAGGCAACCCGTCTGCCTTCCATATATTATCATCAGGACGATGCGCCGTGCTACGATGCCTGGTTAGATGGGCAACCTGTCCTTTGGGCGTTTGATCACTACCCTGCTCACGTGCCTACATGTCGACATAGTTGATGAGAAGATTCATGAGGATACCTTCTCATCTAACCTTGACTGGGAAGCCATCTGCAAGATGGGGATGCGAGATGCGCAGGTCAATGATGAAGAGAGGAATGTTATGGTGCGTCCCCATACTCAGGTAGAGATAGCAGACGTTGAGGCAGCAACAGCAGCAGCGGTCAATGGGGGTGATGCTGAGGATGATGATTGTATGTACATGGATGTGGACGCCATACCTCCTCCTTCACCACAACATTCTACTGGAGCTGGCCCTTCTCGGGTTCCTTCCCACTCAGCTGGTCCTTCGCACCCACCACCAGATCACATAATAGGGCTGCAGCATGAGATTCGGGAGGCCCAGCGTGCTACTGATCAGCGGGTGGTGGATCTGGCAGCTAGTCTCCAGGTGACCAAGACTCAGGTAGCCTGGCTTACGAGGGTGTATGCTGAGGATTATGATCGAGATCGTGAGGCACCTCCTCCTCCAGCACCCCCAGCTCCATGATGCATTTATTTTTGCTTTTTCCTTATACTACAGAGTAACTGTTCGGATTGTGGACCGTACTATGATTTGGATATATATTCGATGTGTATATGAAACTTATTTCTCATCTTAATAGTGCATTATTCTCTTTCTTAATTTTTGTCTCATACAACACAGGTTCTTATAGTGTGTTCTTATTAAAGCTTTTAAATTTTATCCTAACTCAGTTTACAAACTATTGTGGAAGTATACATGTTTAATAGACAGAGCCCGAGAGCTCTGATACCAAGTTGTCACACCCTAATTCTGCACCAACTAGAATGGTGTGATGAACCGTCTATAATCTAACGGTTCAACCAGGATCTCGAATAGACCGTGTAGCTTTGCTTAAACCATACAAATCCACAACCATAATCAGAGTAAATAAACAATAGCGGAATTCTTTAATATTAATAACTGAGTATCTAACAGTGATAACATAAATAAAATATCCAATTATCTCCAAAAGACTAAGACAAAAAATAAAATAAAATAATCAATTACATCTTCCAAATAATCCAACAAATAATATAATCAAAGACGCATGAGTTGCACTCGCATGACGAATCATGCGACTCCATCATAGCTTCTGCATCCATCGCTGCAACATGCCCGTACATTGGAGCATTCATATAATCTTCTACTCTAGTACCTGCATCATCAACTAAAAATATTCGACGTCGAAAGGGTGAGCACACATCATGGCTCAGTGAGCAAACAAAACAATGCAACAAACATATGCATGCACTCAATTCATATCTTTGGTCTGGTTAATAAGTTTGCAATGTGCAATAGAAAGGATTGGTGGCCGCCGCACCTCAATACACGAGTGTGTGAAGCTGCCCAATGGATCAAACGCCATTGCCATCCCACATGCACCCATCATGGAATAGAGATAAAGCTAAAGTGTCCGGATCAAACACCGCATGACACTTCCCCTGATGCCCTACCCATACCAACACGTAAGCCCCTATTGGTGAGGGTTGCAAATTAGGCTCGCAACTAACCAGTCCTAATGTCAAACAGTATATCCAAGGCCTCACCCCAGTATCCCTTAATACGTCCATAGAGATAGAGCTAAGGCCCCCCGGCAGAGTCAAAGACTACACGGTCCGAGACCACCTCCCCTGATGCCCTACAACGTAATAGTTCTACTAAAGTAATGGCGATATGACGATGTCAATGGATAAGACTTGAGTAGAGATGGAGCTAGAGTCTGGTGACCAAGATGAACCATAGTGTCACGTCCTCCCCATGATGCTCCACTCGCATCAAGCACACTAACCACACACATACATTTACATGCCTATTCCTAGCATCATCATCATCATCAAGTTATAAATAAACTGAATTAAATATGCATGAACAGTAATAATAGAAATATTGGATGACATGTGAAATGCACAAAAGCATAGAATCATTCATGGCATTGGACTCAATAAATAAAGACAGTTTATTATTAGCCAATTAATTTAGGTCTTGTTCCCTCACCTTTGGTTGACTGTAGATCCTCGTTCAAGCTTTGTTCACTTTTAGATCACTTGGAAACCTAACAAGTTTATAAAATTTTAATTAGAATTAATTCTCATGTACTTAAACTAACAGAAACTGAGGGGTCGCAGGTGCGGCAGCACCTGTGGTCTCAGTTTCTGCGACCACAGGGCGTGGGGTCGCAAGGTGTGGTCACAGATCCTGGCCTATCATCATGATCCTTCCTATGATTGTTCTATGGCTCATAAATAGTATTTTATATAGAATCCACATCCACATAAATTCCTTCCATGGATTCACTTGGAATTTCCCATGGATTGATGATTGGGTTCTCACTTCATTCCATAATCTATTCTAGGCTTTCAATTTAACACGGGGAATGTTTTCATACCTTAAGCTTGTTGACGATTCAGAGTTTTCTTTGAATTTTCTTCCTCATTAGTCTTCCTCTTCAATTCTCCTTCTCTTCCTTTTCTTCTCTTTCTCTCACTTTCAGTTTGAGTTCTAAAAGGTTGAAAGAGGTTAAGGGATGTCCTATTTATAGAGAAAAACCCTTCATAATAAGCCCTACTGAGTTTAGGAAAGAACCCCCTTCAGATTCGGAAGGTTTCCTAATTTTGACTCTATCTGGAATCCGTGTGGTCAGAGGTGGGGTCGCAGAACCCGTCGACCACACCTTCTGAAACATGCGACCACACGACCAAAATTCCTGTGGTTGCATTATTTTAAGGTGTGGTCAATCACACCTGTTTAGGTATGCGACCACATGCTCATAATTGACTGTTTTTTAGTTAAATTTCATACCTGGTCTTGTGTTTCTTCATGCACTTGGTCCACTTGGCTCGACCATGATAGGAAGACCTGATATAAGGTGGTAAGACCGGTTAGTTCGATACAGGTCTTACAGATAACGAACCACAAGTCTAGTACAAAAATTAGTCAAAATGGTCGAAGTGGGAAATGTCCAGAGACATACTGGTCTCACATACCGGTCTCATGAACAGTCAACCGATATGCCTAAAAGAGTTGACTGTCTAGACTTGGGAACGAATCCCAATGGGTCACACCTTTCAAATCTCAATCCTAAAGACCTTCCTTATGTAAGAAACTCTCCTAAACCTACCCTAGTCTATATATTGACTCCTTAACCCTAGAGATGAGAAGGAGATCTAAAGAGGAGAAAGTAGCTAAGAAAAGTTGTAGAGGAGACTCCATTGGAAGAAGAACATCATAATTCATAGACCAATGGTGAGTGCCTTTACCTACCTTGCTCTTAGGTTGAATTAGACTATGATCAATACCACCCAAGACTAGGTATTGGTCCAAAACCCTATTCCATCAATAAACCATAGATCGAAATTCAAAGCTAATGAATTACAAAACCAAGACTTTCAATAGAAGGTAAAACTAAACCCTAATACATTGCTTAGGCCTAGAATGGTTAGGAGGAACCCTAGAAGTCAAGTTGGAAGACCAGTGAAAGATGAAACCATATTAGTGGTCTTACGGAGGCATACCGGTTAACCATACCGGCTGCGCCTAGATGCGACTGGTACCCCTCTGGAAGCTTACCAAGGCTGTTGGCCTGGACATACTGGTCGACTTACCTGTACAGTGACCTGCGACCAATATGTACAAAAAGGGTAGTTTTTGACTCCAGTTGGGTTTCGACCAATGTAAACCCTATGGAACTAATTATAATCTATCCCTAATGTCATGTAGGACCTTTCGATAGCAAGGTTGGACTCTGTGATGCAAAAAAGACCTGCTATCAAGCATTAGGAAAGGGAATAAGACCCAAACCCTAATTAACAAATAACAGTAAAACATTGTTAATTACTCTTGTTTCTGCGACGTGATGGTTGTGCATATTAACATGTCATCTTTAGTTTCTGTTATTATATTTGTGCATGCATACTAGCTATGCTAGGTTGTGTGTAAGACCTGCATGCCACGAACCCGGTCTAATCTTACATTTCGTGTCATGACCGGTCTACATATCATGGTCGAGCCAAGTTGACCAAGTGTGTGAAGAAACCCAAGACCCAATATGAAATTTTACTTAAAAACAGTCAAAATGAGGGTAGGGTCGCATGCCTAAACAGGTAGGGTCGACCCCACCTCAACAGAAGTCCGACCCATGACTTTTTGGTCATGGGGCGCAAAAGTCTTACGGGATCTCCGACCCCCTCATCGACCCCCTCTTTGCCGACAGAAACCGTAAATAGGAAACTTTCCAAATTTTATGGGGATTCTTTCCTAATCTCAATGAGACTTATTTTGGGAGGTTTTACTCTATAAATAGGGCGTCCCTAAGCCTCTTTCACTCCTTTTACAACCCTAATTGGATTGAGAGAAAGAGAAGAGAAGGAAGAGAAGGAGAATTGAAGAAGAAGACCAAGGAGGAGGAAATTCAGAGAAAACTCTAAATCTTAGCAAACCAAAGGTATGAATACATTCTCCATGATTTATTTAGGAGCCTAGAATGGTTCATGAAGAGGGTATAACTTAGGAGAAACCCAAATCATCCATCCATGGGAGGATTTCAATGAAATCGATGTAGGAAATCATGGTAGGCAAAGTAAGGAAGAAACCTAGAGTTTTAAGCCATAGAACAAGCATAGAATGGATTGTGGAGGTAAGCCATAGGACCCAAACATGAAAGAATGGACTGTAGGATGAAATTCTCGACTCAAACCACGGGGGGTTGCACGTGGGGTCGATTGGGAATCGACCCTATCAGACCACAAGATCGACCCCCAGCATTTGAGAAGTCCAGGGATGGGGTGGTCGCACCCAGGGTCGATGGAACATCCGACCCTGGCATCGACCCTACCCCTGGGGGTCGCAGAAAACTGCTACCCTACCTGTGACCCTCGCTTAACAGCAAGCCTAAAATTATCGGAATGACTTCTAATTAAAATCTATTGACTTGTTAGGTTTTCCTATTGATATAAAAGTAATTCTTAAAGCTTGAAAGAAGATCTACACTCAAGCAAAGGTGAGGGAACAAGACCTAAACTAATTGGCTAATAATAAACTGTTTTATTTCTTGAGTCCAATGCCATGACTGATTCTATGCGTGTTTGCTTGTAATGTGCATTCAACATGTCATCCAATATTCCTGCTATTAATGTTCATGCATATTTAATTTTATTTTTTTATAACATGATGATGATGATGATGATGCTAGGAATAGGCATGTGAATGTATGTATGTGGTTAGTTTGCGTAATGCGAGTGGAGTATCAGGGGGAGGACGTGATATTGTGGTGTATCCTGGTCACTAAACTCTAGCTCTATCTCTACTCAAGTCTTGTCCACTGACATCGTCGTATCGTCATTACCTTAGCAGAACTATTACGTCGTAGGGTATCAGGGGAGGTGGTCTCGGACCGTGTAGTCTTCGACTCTGCCGGGGGGCCTTAGCTCTATCTCTATGGACGTACTGAGGGATGTTGGGCTGAGGCCTTGGGTACACTGTTTGACATTAGGATTGGTTAGTTGCGAGCCCAGTTTGCAAGCCCTCGCCAACAGGGGCTTGTGTGTCGGTATGGGTAAAGTATCAGGGGAAGTGTGATGCGGTGTGGTCCTAAGCACTTTAGCTCTATCTCTATTCCATGGTGGGTGCATGTTGGACGACAATAAACGTTACCTTTGGGTGGCTTTACACACTCGTGTATAGAGGTGAGGTGGCCACCGAACCTTTCTATAGCACATTACAAACTTATATACTAGGCCAAAGATATGAATTGAATGCATGCATATGTTTGTTGCATTGTTTTGTTTTCTCACTGAGCTCAAGTTGGAGAACTGACCCTCGCGCGCACAATTCTTTTTAGTTTCTGATGTTGCAGGTATTACGATTAAAGATTATGTCGATACGTCAACATATGAAAATGTGGCGGCTATGATGAGCAATCTATGGAGGACTATTGTGATTCGTTAAGTGAGCGTTCAACTACGGATACGCTTGGTGTTTAATTTCCGTATTTGGATATTGTAATATGTATTAAATTATGTTTTGGTTACTTGGAAATAAATAGAATATTAGTTATTTATCATGATTAGACCTCATTTCATTATCTGTAAGACTTCCGCTATTTACTTTATTACCTCTGATTAATGTGGAATGTGTTTTGGTTTATCAATGGTGGGATAGCCTATTCGAGATCCTGGTTGAACCATTGGTTTATTGATGGTTCATCACACCATTTTGGTTAGTCCAGAATTGGGGTGTGACAACTTGGTATCAGAGCTCGTAAGCCTTACCCATCAAACCTGAATACTACCACTAGAGTCCATGAACTGAGTTAGGATAAATTAAAAGCTTTAATACAAACACACCATAAGAACCTGTGTTGGTTGAGACAGAACTTAAACAAGATAATAATGTACATATAAAAGGTAGAACCATATATGTACACTCAAACAGAAAGAGAAGACCAAAATTTATCCTGATAAATAAATAATATAGGGTATTATCTATAAGTCGGACAGTTACCTAAGTATACAAAGGATATAGTACAGTATCAAGAAGGGAGCTTCTGTAAAGAAGAGAAATTGGAATATCGAGTTGGTACTCACAAGATGTGAAACTCGATGTATGACAGAGAAAGAAGAAAAATGGCTAGTAACGCCAAAATCCCTGTAGAGATAAAGGGAAAGATCTCGGACTAAATCCAACAGAGATAGGAGAATAATGGCCATACATTATGAATAAGAGTAACTACAAGAAGATAAAGCTATACTCCTGGGTGACATGGAGACTCAGAATGAGATCCACCACAAGCTAATCCATTACCCGCTGAACATTAAGAAGAAGTTGCAAGCTTGACCCCACCACTATCTGGGTCGATAATGGGTAGTGAAAACTCACCTTAGTAGATGCTAAATAATGATAATCAGATTGGAGCAAATCAAAGGAGGTGAACAACTAGGCCACTCTAACCAATCTACCTGGACCACCAAATGCTTTGGTCACGGTTGTAACAAATTAGATCAGACAAAATGCAAAAGCAACAACAGATGATATTGACTATGTAAGTTGCTATGTAAATCACTATCCAAGTTGCCAATGCTACATCAATACCTCCGGGTCAAATCAAGTACGGTACCAATTAGTAGCAACACTGTACCCCCAGTACTTGTTAGCCATAACACAGTGCCTACCATACAGCAAGTCCTAGTAACGCACACCCCAGTGCAGAAGCTTGGTGTACAACAAACAGTGTATCAAGGTGGTTACCCTTATTAGCCATCAATGTATGGGATAGCTGCATCATGGCAGAATGATCCAACAAGGATTGAAGAATATTTTCTGAAGATGAAGCCTCAGACGTTTTCAGTAAAGGATCAAATCTATTGTGGCCATATAACTAGATAGTTTATATAGGATGCGGTGCATTATTGATTTACTCTTATGATTATAGAGGATGCACATACTTGATTCTAATTCTCGTACCTTGACAGGATACCTTCTTGATTCAACCTGTCAATTAGAGTTATAGATATTGTTCTTTAGAATTAGTCCTGATTATATCAATCTGAACCACTCTCATGATCGACAACATAGACAAAGATATGAACTGAATGAATAGTTAAATGTTTAATCATGTTGAGCGTACATCTTCTGATTTATACCTGATTTACTGATGTACGAAATTCTTCTCCAGATTTATTCTTGTAGTGCCTCGACCAATGGCATTATATACTCAATAGAACCGTAACCATGAGGTTAAGAACTATAAAACCTCTATTTCCATGTATTTGGACCACCATGCAACTTAACGACCTTTTGATGCCGGTTGGATTACCGCAGATTTACTCCTGATCCTTTAAACCTAGGTTCACTAGATAAAGCAAGTGTTTGCTGTCATACTAAATTTGAAAGGAGGAAGTGAATCACCTTTGGATGAACATTTTGATTCATACACCCTCTGACCTTTGTTCAGAACGACGTTTAGTAATAATGGAATTATTGGAAGAAAGATGATTGGATTTAGATTAAATGCTATAGCCAATGAACCTCAGATAAAGTAATGGAGGATTTATTTTGAGATTGCTGAATGGATGGGTAGGAGTCATGGTATGTAAAAGAGTGCAAAAGCAAGAAGTGAGAACTATCAAGAGTAGCCAGTAAAGAAATAGATAGCACTCAAGCAAGTTAAAGATGATAATATCGGTATGAATTTTGACAAAGCAGAAGATTTCTAAAGGCAAATCTAAGAGTGGATACAAGGATAAAGTAAAAAATCATGGTATTAATAGTACTCGATTTAATACAATGATAATTGAGTTATGCCCAATGTTGAGTGATATGATTAAGAAAAGACCAAAAACGTTTGGCAGAATTAATAAAAATATAAGCATATACCCTAATGCTTATAGATAGACTTGGGCTATGAAGTAATAATCATAAGATATTTTCGAGGTATATGAAAGGGAGATGAGGGTAGAACGGCAGTGATAAAAGAAATATAAGCTAATGAGTGCAATATGAGATTTTGACGATAGTCTTTGAAAAACTAAGAGACGAAGGAACTAGACAAGCCCTTAAGACCTTAATACCAAATTTTTCTAGTTCAAGCCCTTTTGGACTAAATGTTCCATTAGATGAGTGTTATGAATAATGTCCGAATAGTATGGATGGACAGAAGTTGGTTCTAACCTAAGTCTACTTGAGATGGCAGACTTGACGTCATCTTGGGAATAGACTGGTTGTCTCAACACTCTACAAAGTTGTTATGTGCATAGAAGAGGTTATCATTCAAGAATAAAGACGACATATAATGTAGTTTTATTGGAAGTAAGTTGCCTAAGAAGTGAAATCTGATCCTCTCCATGTTTAAAGGCAAATATATGCTTTGAAGAGAAAGAAGTTGGATATATGGTATCTGTGGTATACGTTATCAAAGAAGCACCACAGATGGAAGGTATTGATGTGATGCATAAATTTTCTGATGTGTTTCCAGGAGACTTACCTAGGTTACCATCTGATCATGCGACTGAGTTCGTCATAGACTGGTTACCAAGGACGATACTTGTGTCAAAGGCACCTATAGAGTAGCTCCTATGGAGTTGAAGGAACTGAGACTCAACTACAAGAGTTATTAGACTAAGGTCCTAATCGGCTAAGTATCGCATCACGGGGAGTGCCAATGCAACTCGTGAAGAAGAAGGATGGTAGTGCCTGATTATGTATAGACTATCAAAAATCGAACAAGCTCACAATCAAAAATCGATATCTACCACCTCGGATCGATGACTTGTTTAAACAGTTGCAATGTGCAAAGGTATTTTTTTAAAGACTGATCTTCAGTCAAGATATCATCAGCTGAAGAATTTTGGATAGAAATATCTCGAAGATAGCTTTTAGAATCGGGATTGGACATTATGAGTTCTCGATTTTGACGTTTGGATTAACCAATGCCCTTACATCTTTTATGGAACGGATGAAGTGGGTGTTTCATGACATGTTGGACACGTCGGTCATAGTTTTCATAGATGATATTTTGGTTTGTTCCAAGAATGAAGCAACTCATACAACGGATCTTAGAACAGCTTCACAACAGTTGAGAAAGGAAAAGTTTTATGCCAATTCCAAGGAATATAAAATCTGATTAAACAAAGTGATCTTCTTAGATCACGTAGCATCATAAAAAGGGATTAAAGTGGACCCTATTAAGATAGAGGTAATCATATGGTGAGAAACACCTAAAGGGTATTGCGAAGATCAGAATTTTCTTGGGTTTAGTTGGTTATTACAGACGATTTTTAGAGGACCACTCTAAGATCGCAAAACCTCTTACCAAGCTAACCAGGAAGGGAGATGAGTAATTAAGCCGACAAGTGTGAAGAATGGTTGATATCAACTCTCACCTTGATCGTTCGGACACCAGGAAACCTTTTACCCTATACATCATATCTTTCGGATTGGATCTAGGATGTGGGTTGATGCAAGGTAAATAAGCGATTGCATATGCCTCAAGAAAACTGAAGGAGTATGAGAAGAATTACCCTACTCATGATTGGAAATTACCAGTGATGGGTTATGCAATCAAAACTTGGAGACATTATCTATACGGAGAAGAATTTTAGATTAAATGGGAATACAAGAGTTTTATTTATCTCTTCACTAGAAAGAGTTAAACATGAGGATAAAATAGCTAGAATTGCCCAAGGATTAAGACGGTGATATTCAGTGTCACTCGAGCAAGGCTAATGTAGTAACTAAGACCTGAAGCAAAAAGGAAATTATGAAGTCCAAGGAAGGACCCAGTATAAATGCTGCCTTATGTTCCGCAGCAACAAATTCAGATTTGGAAGAAAAGTAACATATAATAGAAGCTAGTGATGATCCAATTGAGTGAGAATTTATAGATGAACTTATGGAGCAATAGTTCGGCTACGCTTGTGGCATTAATATCATTTTTAAGTTAATGGATGAAGTAAAATTAACAATTTTGTTAGATCTTTATAAAAGCAGTGCAAGATGATTTAGAGAAAGAAAAACCTAACCCTGACTTACTTTGGATGCGGAGACGGTACTCAGATACAGAGGTAGATTCTGAATACCTGAAGATAAAGATTCGGATGTCATGAAGAGGATAATGATAAGAGCCCATTGTACTCAATATTCAGGACATACTGGAGTACCAATATGTATCATGACATGAAGAGATTATTTTGGTGGAAAGGGAATGGAAGTAGTTGTGGATAGATGCATGTGTCCGTAATGGAATTATCAGCAAGTAAAAGTTGAAAGAAAAAGACCAATATGGCTTACTACAACCACCATCGGAGCCAGTCTGGAAGTGAAACTGCATTACAATGAACTATATCACTGATTTGTCACTGACTCCTAGATCGATTGACGAAGTTTGGGTGATTGTTGATCGCCTTATGAAAATAGCTCATTCCATTGCTATACGACCTCGGTATGCTTTGGAGCGGCTAACTAAGCTATATGTGGATAGTATTGCCAGATTGAATGGTAGCCTGAGAACCTAGTGTCGGTCAAAGGCTCATGCTTTACCTCGAAGTTTTGGGAGGATCTATAGAAAACAATGGGGACAAAGTTGAAGTTTAGTACCACATTTTACCTTAAACCGACGGACAGTCGGAACGGACTATACAAATCCTAAGGAATATGACCCGAGCTTGTGAAATTGATTTCAAATAGCTTGAGTTGACAAGTCACCGTGAATTGAAGTTGCTATTAAGCTACCATGTAAATGTTACCTATGAAGCATGGTACGGCAGAAATGTCAAATTCCTTTGTTTTGGAATGAAGTTTGTGAATGAAGAATTTTAAGACCTAAGTCTACGGCAGAAAACTATCGAGTGGCAGACAAGATCAAAGAAAAAGGCTAAGACAGTTCAGGATTGTCAGGAGAGACACCAAGACCTTGAGTTCGCCATAAGTGACAAAGTGTTCTTGAAGATATCACTTATGCATAGCTTGAAATGATTAGACAAGAAGGGAAAGTTATATTCTATATATATATTGGATCTTATAAACTTTGGAGAGACGTAGAAAAGTTGCATATCAATTAGCGTTACCGTTGTCCATGTCTAGTGTGCATGACGCGTTTCACGTGTCTCTATTGAAGAAGTACATTGGAGATCCATAACAAAGGTATTGACCACAGACCCACTGGAGTTAGATAAAGGATTTAACTATTGAAGTGGTACTAGCCTAGTTCACTGGGTGGAAGGTACAACATCTCCAAAGCTAGGCTAATTATTATATGAAGGTAACCTGGCAAAGACAAGACGTGGAGAAGATTGCATAGGAGGAAAAAGATGCAATTTGGAAATAGAATTCCCACCTATTGACTCCGAAGTAAATTCAAATTTTGAGAATAAAATATTTTAAGGATGTGGGAGTTGTAAGATCCGTACGTTCAAATTTCGAGGATGAAATTTTTAAGGGTGGTGGAGTTGTAAGACTCGTACACCACGAACCCGGTCTAACCTTACATTTCGTGTCATGACCGGTCTACATATCATGGTCGAGCCAAGTGGACCAAGTGTGTGAAGAAACCCAAGACCCAATATGAAATTTTACTTAAAAACAGTCAAAATGAGGGTAGGGTCGGATGCCTAAACAGGTAGGGTCGACCCCACCTCAACAGAAGTCCGACCCATGACTTTTTGGTCATGGGGTCGCATGGGTCTTACGGGATCTCCGACCCCCTCATCGACCCCCTCTTTGCCGACAGAAACCGTAAATAGGAAACTTTCCAAATTTCATGGGGATTCTTTCCTAATCTCAATGTGACTTATTTTGGGAGGTTTTACTCTATAAATAAGACGTCCCTAAGCCTCTTTCACTCCTTTTACAACCCTAATTGGATTGAGAGAAAGAGAATTGAAGAAGAAGACCAAGGAGGTGGAAATTCAGAGGAAACTCTAAATCTCAGCAAACCTAAGGTATGAATACATTCTCCATGATTTATTTAGGAGCCTAGAATGGTTCATGAAGAGGGTATGACTTAGGAGAAACCCAAATCATCCATCCATGGGAGGATTTCAATGAAATCGATGGAGGAAATCATGGTAGGCAAAGTAAGGAAGAAACCTAGAGTTTTCAGCCATAGAACAAGCATAGAATGGATTGTGGAGGTAAGCCATAGGACCCAAACATGAAAGAATGGACTATAGGATGAAATTCTCGACTCAAACCACAGGGGGTCGCCCGTGGGGTCGATTGGGAATCGACCCTATCAGACCACAAGATCGACCCCCAGCAATCGAGAAGTCCAGGGATGGGGTGGTCGCACCCAGGGTCGATGGAACATCCGACCCTGGCATCGACCCTACTCCTGGGGGTCGCAGAAAACTGCTACCCTACCTGTGACCCGTCCTGCGACCCTCGCTTAACAGCAAGCCTAAAATTATCAGAATGACTTCTAATTAAAATCTATTGACTTGTTAGGTTTTCCTATTGATATAAAAGTAATTCTTAAAGCTTGAAAGATGATCTACACTCAAGCAAAGGTGAGGGAAGAAGACCTAAACTAATTGACTAATAATAAACTGTTTTATTTCTTGAGTCGAATGCCATGACTGATTCTATGCGTGTATGCTTGTAATGTGCATTCAACATGTCATCAAATATTCCTGCTATTAATGTTCATGCATATTTAATTCTATTTATTTATAACATGATGATGATGATGATGATGCTAGGAATAGGCATGTGAATGTATGTGTGTGGTTAGTGTGCTTGATGCGAGTGGAGTATCAGGGGGAGGACGTGATATTGTGGTATGTCCTGGTCACTAGACTCTAGCTCTATCTTTACTCAAGTCTTGTCCACTGACATCGTCGTATCGCCATTACCTTAATAGAACTATTACATCGTAGGGTATCAGGGGAGGTGGTTTTGGACTGTGTAGTCTTCGACTCTGCCGGGGGGCCTTAGCTCTATCTCTATGAACGTATTGAGGGATGGGTTGAGGCCTTGGGTACACTGTTTGACATTAGGATTGGTTAGTTGCGAGCCCAGTTTGTAAGCCCTTGCTAGCAGGGGCTAAGGTGTTGGTATGGGTAGAGTATTAGGGGAAGTGTCATAGGCCGGGCCTCAGCACTTTAGCTCTATCTCTATTCCATGGTGGGTGCATGTGGGACAACAATAAATGTTACCTTTGGGCGGCTTCACACACTCGTGTATAAAGGTGAGGTGGCCACCGAACCTTTCTATAGCACATTGTAAACTTATATACCAGACCAAAGATATGAATTGAATGTATGCATATGTTTGTTGCATTGTTTTGTTTTCTTACTGAGCTCAAGTTGGAGAGCTGACCCTCGCGCGCACAATTCTTTTTAATTTCTGATGTTGCAGGTATTACGATTGAAGATTATGTCGACACGCCAACATATGAACATGTGGCGGCTATGATCAGCAAGCTGTGGAGGACTATTATGATTCGTTAAGAGAGCATTCAACTATGGATATGCTTGGTATTTAATTTTCGTATTTGGATATTGTAATATGTATTAAATTATGTTTTGGTTACTTGGAAATAAATGGAATATTAGTTATTTATCATGATTGGACCTCAGTTCATTATCTGTAAGACTTCTGCTATTTACTTTATTACCTCTGATTAATGTGGAATGTGTTTCGGTTTATCAATGGTGGGATAGCCTATTCGAGATCCTGGTTGAACCGTTGATTTATTGACAGTTCATCACACCATTTTGGTTAGTCCAGAATTGGGGTGTGACATTGTGATTGTTAGAAATGTGATTGTTTTCATTGGTGTGTGGAATGGAAAGGGCCGAGGGTCTTGGATCATTCCTCACACTAGCATATTTTCTTATCGCTACTATCTTAGAATGTTTGGTATGGATAGGGTATCAAAGGGAGGACATGGTATTATGGTGTAAAACCCGCACTCCGTAAACCCGGTCTAAACCTTGGTTTTGTGTCGTAGCAGGTCCTTCGATCATCACCGGGCCAGACGGGATAAGCGGATGACAAACAGGTATGAAATCGGACCAAAGACGACCAAATAGTCATCAATTTATGTTGACCGGTCGATGGTACCGGTCTTGGTACCGGTCGACCGGTATGGCCTGCGTAGCTATGTGCGAGAATCTAGAAATTGACTTCTGAGGGTCCCACTTTCCTGATTTCGAATCCTAGAAGTTTCCTAATCCTTGTAGAGTTACTAAACCCTAAATCTAGCCTATAAATACACCCTTAAGCCTCCTCAAATCCTTTCCATTGTCTCTCGCAAACCCTAGAGAAGAGAAGGAGCTAGGAGGAAGAAGAAGGAGCTGCCATTACCGTTCGACGAAGCTCACGCTACGCCAGTCAACGGTAAGTGTTCGAATCAATCTTCTTATCCTATGTTACTTTTGTGGGTGGATCAATACCATGCAAAGTAGGTATTGATCTAAAACCCTATATTGGCCAATAAACCCTAAGTTGCTGTCAAACCCTAGATTCGAGTTTCGAGATGATATTCATCGAAACAAGACTTGAATGAGTTGGGGATAACTCTAACTCAATGATTAGACTTAGAATGGATAGGAGAAACCTTGGAAATCTATGGAGGATGATCGACGACAGTCGAAAACCCATGTATGGTCTTCCGGAGACATACCGATCGACTATACCAGTTGCCCATGGTGCGAACGGTATGTTGCCACCGGTCAGCTCTGTGAGGGTATTTTGTAACCGTGTTGGTTTCCGACCAACATGAAACCCTAAACAATATATTCTAATGAGACCCTAATAATATTATAGGACTTTGTGACTTATCGTTTGGATCTTGCGACGTGGAGCAAGTTATCGAACGAGCGTCAGGTAAGGGAATCTGACCTAAACCTACTAATTAAGGGACAGTAAATTGTTGTTAATCACCTGATTATATGAGATGTGTTGTTTGTGTATATTCACATGCCATCCTTTACTTTCAGTTATTATTACTGTTCATGCATTGATAGGATGTGATTGTTAGACATGTGATTGTTTTCGTTAGTGTGTGGAGTGGGGCATGGGCCTGGGATCGCTCTTCACATTAGCACCTTTTTGTAGTATTCTGTCTTAACATGCTCAGTACGGGTGGGCAACAGGGGAAGGTCGTGGTACGGTGGTCTCCGATATTGATGTTGTCCCGGCCACTGTTATGTGGTACTGTGGTCTCCGAGTCGATGTTGGCTTGTCCACGATGCTTTAGCTCTATCTCTATGCCGTAGAGAGTTATGTTGGGATAGGGTCTACCTGCGTATTGTTTCTATCCTAGTGAGTTAGTTGCGGATAGGGCATCAGGGGAGGTGTGGGAATGCCTTAGCTCTATTTCTATGCCGTAGACGGCTGTGCTGGGATAGAGCATACATTGATGACATATAGGATTGGTTAGTTGCGAGCCCAGTTTACGAGCCCTGGCCAGTAGGGGCTTAGGTACTGGTATGGGTAGAGTATCAGGGGAGGTACGTGCGTATCTTAGCTCTATCTCTATTCCATGATGGGTGCATGTGGGCCAATGGGGGTGTGAACCATGAGGTGCCACACACTCGTGTATAGAGGTGCGGGGGCCACCAAACCTTTCTATAGCACATTGCAAACTTAAAACCAGACCACTGCATAAAATGATTGTTACTCATGCATAATATTGTGAAACTGTCTGATTGTCTTACTGAGCTGTGTTGTGAGCTCACCCTTTGTACGTACATTGTTTTTAGATGTTGATGCAGGATACACCGTGGGCGACTACGTGAACGCTCCGGTGTACGGTGGTGTGGCTGCTCTGGATGTACAAGCAGGGGAGGACGAGCATGTTGCTTCTTGCGAGTGCCCTTTCTACGTGTACTTGTGATGGATTTTTATTTAGTTGTTTCCGTTATTTTTGTTTGGTATTAAGAGATGTAAAAGATATTATAGTTTATGTTTGGATTTGAATAATTGGATATTTTATTATCAATAGATACTCAGTTCATTCTATTTAAAGTCTTCCGCTGTATATTTATATTCTGATTGTGGTTATGTGTAATGGTTTGTATGAATGGACACGGCCTATTCGAGATCCTGGTGTGAACCATTGGTTCAATGACGGTTCACTCACACCATTCTGGTTGGATCAGAATTGGGGTGTGACATATGGTCTATGGCCTGGCTGCCAAACTTGAGCCCTATCTCTATTCTGTAGAGAACTTTGCTGGGATAGGGCCTTGGATATTGTGATGACATGTAGGATTGGTTAGTGACGAACCTACTTGCATGCATTCGCCAATAGGGGTGTAGGTATTGATATAGTGTAGGGTATCAGGAGGAAGACATGGGATTGTGGCTCAGCCTGACCACCAGACTCTAGCTCTATCTCTATACAGGAGTAAGTGATGTGGGATGACAGCAGTGTGTAATCCGTTGGGCGCTCTCACACTCTCGTGCATGGAGTTGTAGTGGCAGCTACCCTTACCATAGCACTTTGCAAGTTTTCAAACCAAATGTGAATGTTATATCATCCATATTGCTTGTTGCATTGTCTAATTTTCTTACTGAGCTAACTTGTGAGCTCACCCCGAATATATATATATATATATATATATATATATATATATATATATATATATATATATATATATATATATATATATATATATATATATTATTTTTCAAATGTTGATGCAGGTTACACTATGGAAGACTACGTGGATGCTCTAGTGTATGGTGGCGTTGCTACTTTGGATGTGCAAGCAGAGTTCAACGAGCATGATGAATCATGCGAGTGCCACTTCTGCGTGTATCTCTAGGATTCTTTAGTTATTTTATTTTCAGCTTTGATTTATAAATAATGTAATGATATTTATTTACATTTTTGGTTATTTATATTTTATAATGTAGAACTCAGTTCATTTAATTAAAGACTTTTGTTGTATTTATTATATTCTAATTTGTTGTTAGTGTACATTGATTTGGCTATTAACACGGTCTTATTGAGATCCTGGTGTGGACCGTTGGTTTAGTAGCGGTTCACTCACACTTTTGGTTCAGTCAGAATTAGGGTGTGACAAGTACCTTCTTTACTATATCTGCACTAGCCAACCTGTCTGCCTCCCTTATATCATTATTCACACTATGTACCAAGCCACGATGCCTGGCCTAAAGGGCAACTTACCCTAGGTTGTTTGATCACCACCCTCCTTATTCGCCTTCAAGTAAACCTGGAGGGTGAGAGATTTTACAAGGATACAATGTCAGCAAACCTTGACTGGGATGTTATCTGTAGGATGGAGATGCAAGGTGTGCAGGTCAATGATGAAGAGTGAAATGCACTGGAACGTCCCCTATGTCGATGGCGGCGACGGAAGCAGATGCAGCAGCAGCAGTAGAGGCGGCCGTAGCAGAGGGTGATGGGGACAATGATAAGATGTACATGGATGTAGATGCCATTCCCCCTCCTATGCCATAACATACTACGGCAACTGGCCCTTCACAAACTACTTCCACAGCTGGCCCTTTGCATCCTCCACCGGATGACATGATGGCACTCTTTGGAGAGATCCAAGATCATCAACAAGCTTTGCTTGATGCCCAGCGAGCGATAAATCAGCAGGTGGCTGGTCTTGCTACGAGTCTCCGTACTACCTAGGAGCAGGTAGCTTGGCTCCAGAGGGTGTATGCAGAGGACTATGACAAGGATACAGAGTCTCACCTCCTCCACCAGCTCAGGGATGAGTTTTTATTTTCTGTTATTGATACATTTTCTTTTTAATGATAATATTTTTTTTGCAAATTAACCGTCCAAATTGTGAACCATACTCTGTCTTGATGGATAAACTATTTTGGTTTTAGTTTCATTTGGATGCACATTATTCTTAGTTTTGATGTATATATATATATATTGTTTTCCCTTTTAGTATGTACAATATCGTCTTGCTTAATTTCTGTCTCAACCAACCATGTGCTTATGGTGTGTTTATATTAAAGTTTTTATTTTCAACTCTAACTTAGTTCATAAACTCTTGTGGATGTATCTAGGTTTGATTAACAGAGCCCAAGTGCTCTGATACCAAGTTGTCATACTCTAATTCTGGACAAACTAGAAGTGTGAATGAACCGTCATACTAACCTATGGTTCGCGTCAGGATTACATAGGATCGTACCAACAATCCAAACCATACACATTCCATAAAATCAGAGATCATATAATAAATAGAGAAAGTCTTTATTAATAATGGACTGAGTGTCTAACATGATAAATAAGTATTAAACTGATTATCTCTAAGTAATCAAAACATAAATAAATATCTATTACAAGTTACATATCCAAAATAGGAAATTAAATCTAAGAGTAAACACATTGGAAGCACTCGCATGAAGAGTCATGCTCGTCCTCCACAGCTTGTGTAAGACCTATAACAAACTAACCGGTCTTACCACCTTATACCAGGTCTACCTATCATGGTCAAGCTAAGTGGACCAAGTGCGTGAAGGAAATCGCAAGACCAGGTATGAAACTGACCCAAAAATAGTAAAATTGAGGGTAGGGTCGCATACCTAAACAGGTAGGGTCGACCCCACCTCAACCTAAAGTCAGACTCATGACTTCAGTTCTAGGGTCGGATGACTTGAGACCCTAGGGTCGATGGGATCTGAGACCCTAGCATCGACCCTAAGATCACCGACTGAAACTGTAATTAGGAAACTTTCTTAATTTCAAGGGGATTCTTTCCTAATCTCAATGAGACTTATTTTGGGAGGTTTTCCTCTATAAATAGGACGTCCCTTAGCCTCTTTTCACTCCTTTTGAAACCCTAATTGAAAATGAGAGAAAGAGAGGAGAAGGAAAAGAGAAGGAAAGTGGAGAAGAAGATTAAGGAGAAGGAATTCAGAGAAACCTCTGAATCTCAGCAACCCTCAGGTATGAATATGTTTTCCATGAATTGTTTAAGACCTTAGAATAGTTCATGAAGAGGGTATGATCTAGGAGAAACCCAAATCATTCATCCATGGATAAATTCCAATGGAAACCATGGAGGAAATCATTGAAAACTAAGTAAAGTGAGTAACTTGGAGTTTTAAGCCATAGAACAATTATAGGATGGACTATGGAAGTAAGCCAAAGGACCCAAACATGAAAGAATGGACTGTAGAAAGAATGGTCGACTCAAACCACGTGTGGTTGCACGTAGGGTCGATTGGGAACCGACCCACCAGACCACAGGATTGACCCCATGCTCTCAGGAAGTCCAGGGAGGCTGCGGTCGCACCTAAGGTCGATAGGATAACCGACCCTATGATCGACCCTATACCTTGGGGTCACAGAAACCTGCTACCCAACCTGTGAACCTAGCATTACAGGAAGCTTTAAATTATTGGAATAAATTCTAATTAAATTCTATCGACTTGTTAGGTCTTTCTAGTGATATAATAGTAATTCTTAAAGCTTGAAAGAGGATTTACACTTAATCAAAGGTGAGGGAACAAGAACTAAACTAATGGGCTAATAATAAGCTGTTTTATTTATTGAGTCCAATACTGTGAATGATTCCATGCTTGTATGCGTGTATTGTACATTTAACATGTCATCCAATATTTCTATTATTACTGTTCATGTATATTTAACTTCGTTTGTTTATAACATGATGATGATGATGATGATAGGAATAGGCATGTGAATGTTTGTGTGTGGTTAGCGTACTTGATGCGAGTAGGAGATGGTGCAACCGGTACTACAATGCCGTTTTCATTGGGTATATTGTACCATGTCTCTACTCAAGTCTAGTCCACTAACATCATCGTATCACCATTACCTTAGCAGAGCTATTACGTCGTAGGGCATCAGGGGAGGTTGGCTCGGACCGTGTAGTCCCTAACTCTGCTGGGGGCCTTAGCTCTATCTCTATGGACGTATTGAGGGATGCTGGGGTGAGGCCTTGGATACACTGTTTGACATTAGGATTGGTTAATTGCGAACCCAGTTTGCAAGCCCTCGCCAATAGGGGTTTACGTGTTGGTATGATGCAACCGGTACTACAATGCCGTTTTTATTGGTTATATTGTATCATAGTGGGTGCATGTGGGACGACGGTGCCATTTTCATTGGGCGTCTTTACACACTCGTGTATAGAGGTAAGGCGGCCTCCGAACCTTTCTATTACACATTGCAAACTTATAAACCAGACCACAGATATGAATTGAATGCATGCATATGTTTGTTGCATTGTTTTGTTTGCTCACTGAGCCCTGATGTGTGCTCACCCTTTCGAATTTGAATATTTTAGTTGATGACGCAGGTACAACTGTGGAAGATTATATGAATGCTCCTACCTACGGGCATGTTGTAGCGATGGACGCAGAAGATATAGTGGAGACGCATGACTTGTCATGCGAGTGCAACTCATGCGTTTTCGATTAGATTTTTATTTATATTATTAAGGAAATGTAATCGAATATTTTATTTACTTATGTTTCAATCTATGACAGATAATTGGATATTTTATTTATGATTATCACATTTAGATTCTCGGTTCATTTAATATTAAGGCTTCCGCTATTGTGTATTTACTCTGATTATTATTGTGAATGTGTATGGTTTAGTTAACACGGATATAGCCTATACGAGATCCTGGTTGAACCGTTGATTTATTGACGGTTCATCACACCATTCTGAATAGTGCGGAATTAAGGTGTGACAGCTTGCACATCCAAAGCTGTCACGTGCCCATACGACGATGCATTAACATAGCCTTCGATAGTAGTACCTGCATCATTAATTAAAAATATTTGACGTCAAGGGGGGAGCACACAACATTGCTCAGTGAGTAAATAAAACAATATTTAAACATATGCATGCATTCAATTCATATCTTTGGTCTGGTATAAATTTGTAATGTGCTATGGAAATGAGAGGCAGCCAGCACACCTCCATGCATAAGAGTGTAAGCACGCCCAACGGATTACACATTGTCATCGCCCCACATCACCCACTATAGAATAGAGATAGAGCTAGAGCCTAACGGATCACACACCGCCAGCACTCCTTCTGATCCTCTACCCATACTAGCATGTATGCCCTTACTGACGAGGGCTTACAAATTAAGTTCATATCTAACCAATCCTAGATGTCATCTAGATGTATCAAAGGTATTATCCCAACATCCCTTAATACGCCCACAGAGATAGAGCTAAGGTCCGCCGATAGAGCTTACAGCCACATAAAGCAATTACCTCCCCTGATACCCTATGATGTACTAGTTCCGCTAAGCCAATAGCGATACAATGCTGTCAATGTGATGAATAGTTCGATGCTACAATCCTTCCCCATCCAACACACCAACCATACACACAACACATGCCTATCCCTATTATCATCATAACAGAATAAAAATAATAATTAAATATTCATGAACAGGAACAACAGTTATTGGATGACATGTGAGACGCACAATCAATCATACAAACATGACATCATATCAATTGATAGAGAATAAAGGTAGCTTGTTATTAACCAATTAATTGAAGTCTTGTTTCATCACCTATGAGTGATTTTGTTCCTCTTCCAAGCTTTGGAAATTATCTTGAATTAGTTGAAAACCTAAACAATTTATAAATTTAGATTATGGTTTGTTTTTATCAAGTTACAACAGTCGAAATCCAAAACATATCTCCTAGTTATTGACTGGTTGACTCAGTGGTCCTTGTAACCTATCGACCATACATTGAGTGGTCAACTCTATGGTCGTGCTATGGTTAACCACTGAATCATCCTCACAACCCCTGAGACACATCCCAAGAGTCTGTGGTCGACTCACTGGTCACACCATATAGTCGACCAGTGATCCGATCGCACAACTTTCTGATCATGTTTGTCTTCCAATCCAAATTTCTTCTGAGTCAACTCCTTGGCTCAACAATGGGATCCATCCTAAGATCATTCTATGGTCATTATTCATTAAGATTAACCCTTCAAAGAATCCTCTCATCTAGCATTAACTTAGATTGATGTAACAATCCTTTCAATCATAATTACTATGAAACAAAACTTCTAGCTTGGATCTGATCTAACAATTGATATCCAATTCTAACCCTAACATAGTCTATTGCAGAGACCAGGTACTTACCGTTGGCTCCTCTATGCAGTTGATTAGGATCCTACGGTAATTCCTCCTTCTATAGAACCTCCTTCCCTTTCTCTAAGCTTTCTTCCTCTCCAAGTCCTCCTTTCCTTCTTCTCCTCTCTTTTTCTCAATTTTAGGGTTTAAGATTGATCCAAAAGAGTGAGAGAGGGTAGAGAGACGTCCTCTATATCAAGAGAAAACCTCCATATAGAGTCCTCTCTAAATTAGGAGGAAGGCCTTCTCAAATTAGGAAAGTGTCCTAAACACGGAGTCAGATATGGGTTTGATCGGTTGACTCACTGGTCGCAAAATCCGTTGACCACACAACCTACTACACTTGACCGGACAACTTGTAATTTGACTGGTTTGACTGATTTATTTACCTGGCTTTGTGGTTTCCTTATACGGTTTGTTCGCTGAGCTGATTATGATGGGAAGACCTGGCATGACACGGTTAAATTGGGTTAGTAAAGTATGGGTCTTACAACCTTGGCCACCATTAATGATGGACATCGAAACACCTTTTAAAGAGTGAGATGTGAGACGCTTACTTGGGGGTGATGGAGGTTCTCCTTGAGCTCCCAAACTTTCTCCACAATGCTCCAAGACTCACACCCAAACACTCTCTTTAGTTTCACTAAGGAGAGTTATGAATGTTGGGGACTATATTTATAAACATGAGGAAAGTGAAAGAGACAGCCTTAAAAATTAGCTGGTGGCAAGGAGCCGGTTGGCCCATCCTATTGTGCCACCAGCAAGGCATAAATATTGCCCCAAACTCAAGTTAATGGGTCCCATCCATTGGGTACACCAATAGGGGCCACCTAGGAGCCACTCCCCTCCCTTACACCAAATGGTTGACCCTAAGTCATGACATGGGTGCACCCATAGGGTCTCGTGTTGGGCATGCCAAGTATCAGTGCGGGAAGACCCTGCACCATGGAAATCCAAGTTAGTGGAGGATTTCGGGTGCGGGTTTTACAGCAAGACTTGGCGACTCCTCCCTACCTTTCTTGTGGTTGGCCTTCTTACTGGCTTGCACCATAGGAGTTCCTTGGAGGAGTCAGACTCCGCACTGCCCATTCCTAGCTATCCTCACTACCCCAGTTTTTAGAGTTAGCATCCGACATTCTAACTAAAGAAGAAAGGCAGTGGGAAGGTCAAAGAAGAAAGAACTTACTGTTAGCGACAGAGGGTAATAAGAGATGCTGGAGACCGAAAGTTGAAGTAGAAGACAGCGGAGAAGAATGCAGTAGCAACTAAGTGCGAAGTTTCAAAAGAATTTGGCAGAGTAACATTGCTAGAGTCAAAGTAAAAGAAAATGAAGAAAACCACTGGGTATTTATAGGCAAAGGGGGATCCGCATTAATGAAATCCTGGATATTGTGCTTTTGTAGGATACATATGGCAGCCTCAGAATAGCCAACCGTTAGTCCAGCCGATGCTTTGGAGAACAAATACAAGCGAAGAAGATGAAAGGACGTCTCAAGCCACCATTCCAGTCCTCGTAACCTGACAAGGGACAGATGGCATCACAAGGAAGGTTAACAGTCTACCTGTCTACCTAGGTACTATGAATGGGGCATCATGACTAGCAAATTTTACAGAATTCGAAAAGTGAAACATTAGCTTGTTCTCAACGAGCTTCTTAACTGGTCCAATTGCTTGACATTCAGTGAGATCAAGAGATGTTATAGTAGTTCATAAGAATCTAAACCAAACCAAACACAGGCCAGTGCTGAGGCCAAGACATGGATCAATGTCGAGGCGAGAATATAAGATATGTTGTTCTCTTACACCTCATAGATGTAAAAGAGCAAGGGGCAACTTTTATGGAGGTTACACCCTCCGCTATTGATGAAATGACATGTGGCGTTCATCAATTGATCTCTCCAAAGACTATGCCGAAAGCAAGAATATAAGAGAAAGATTTGGACACAAGTAAGATAAGACAATAATCCACGTGAGCTTAAAGCTCGGCAAGTTACCTAGGTGTAAGCACCCCATTTTTGCCATCCCTAACATAAGTGAATCCACATGACAAGTTTCCAGCTTTTAACCCAGAGGTTTGTGATTCTTTAATGAGCCCCACAGTAGGGTTATAGGCTATTACCTACTTGGATGTACAGGTCATGAAATTATCTTCAAAATGAGACCGGAATCATCAAATTCTGACATCAAACAAGGAAGGTATCATAGTTTGAAAGTGTAGGGCATTTACGTAATTATCGTATGATGCATGCATTATCGTTTGAACTTCAAATCATCATATCTTGGTCATCCGATATCGGAGTCAGATGATTCAAAAGCCAATATTCCTTATTTTCAATCCTTTTCAAAGTGGACGTGAAAAATCCTGGGTAGAAGTCATCGGTGGGCCCCATGCAAGCTTTCATGCAAAATTATCAATAGAACTTCAAAGCTTCATATCTTTGCCGTTCTACGTCAGATTTAGATGATTCAAAGGCCATTATTCTTCATTTGTGATGTTCTACAAAGTGGACATGAAAAATTTGGTACAGAAGTCTCCGAAGGGTCTCATGCAAAATTACACATGGAAATGGTCATTTAATCTTTGAAAATTCATATTTTGGTCACCTCACATCAAAATCAGGTGATTTCAGTTTCAATATGTTCCATTTTTAGTACTCTACAAAATGGACGTAAATGATTTCAGGCAGAAGTTTTCGAAGGATCCCTTGCAGATTGATTAGCCAAATTATCGATAATTGGCATGCTGAAACTTTAGAAATTCATAAGTTGGCCGTTTTATTTCCAAATGAAGTGATTCAAGTTCCAATATTCCTCATTTTTAGTGTTCTACAACATGAACGTAGAAAATTTAGAGTAGAGGCTATCAGAAAATTCCATGTGGAATGGCGGCGGAAATAGACTATGAAATGATAGAAGAAGTCAACTCGGTCCAAAATAGCTCAACCCAACTTAGCCCAACTCAGACCAATTCGGACCAAGTCATGTCGGCCTATATGCATGCATTTCTTTATATATATATTTATATAATGTATAATATATTATTATATAATATATATATATATATATATTATAGGAAAGAAGGGAAGTTAAAGCCGGAAAAAAAAGAGGGAAGGAAAAGCCGAGAAGAAGAAGAGGGAGGAAGAAGAAAAGGAAAGAAAAGAAAAAGGAAAGAGAGAAGAAAAAAAAACGTGAGGGAGAGGAGATTTTCTAGGAGGAAGAAAAAAAAGGAAAGAAGAGAAGAAGGAAAGGAAAAGAAAAGGAAGGAAGAGAGGAAAAGGAAGAGAGAAGAAGGAAAGAGAGAAAAAGGAGAAGAGAAAAACGTGAGAGAAAGGAGAGTTTTTCTAGAAGAGAAGAGAGAGGCCGTGAGAAAGAGAGAGGGAGAAGGAAAAAAAGGAAAGAAGAGAAGAAGGAAAGAAGAAGAAAAGGAAGGAAGAGAGAAGAAGGAAAGAGAGAAAAGGAAGAAAGAAGGTTTTCTAAAAGAGAGAAAAGGAGGCCATGAGGAGAGAGGAGAGAAAAGAGAGGCTGTGAGAAGAGAAAAGAGGAGAGAAAAGAGAGGAGGCCGTAGGAGAGAGAGAGAGAAAAGATAGAGAGGCCATGAGGAAAGAAGAGAGAAGAGGAGAGAAAGAGAGAAAACCGTGGGAGAGAGAGAGAAGGAAGAGAAGAAACCAAGGAGAAGAAGAGAAAGGAGAAAAGAAGAGGAGAAAGAGGAAAAGAGAAGGAAGAAGCACTCACCATTGTCGTCCTCTTCAAGCAGGTTGCAACCGAGGATTCATCCATCGTTAGAACAAGGTAAGAAGCCTAAACTTATGTCTCAATAATTATCTCTTGATAATATGAATAATTGAATAGGCTATTTGTATGTGTACAATGATGATACATGTTTGAGCAATTTTTATCATGATTTTTGCCATGTCTATGTGTTTTCTCTCATGATATGAGATTTCTCTGGTTCAAAACTAAGTTCCATCCATGGAGGTTTGTTTAGCTAAACAAATTCAATTTGGAACTCGAATTAGGGTTTCAGTCAATACGTCAAAAATTAATCCAATGACTCTCTAAATCCTATCCTAGATTCATCTTTGAGTAAGAAAGAACCTCTTGAAAGGTTTGAATTTATTTGAATATGGGAAAGCCATAAAAAAATCATATAAATTATTGTGGATTAATTTTTTATGACCATTGAATTTAACATGGATTTTAATGGCCTTATGATAACATTAAAATGAATTTAACATTGAATTGATTTTAATGGCCATGAAAGTGTTTTGCTATTTGTTCTATTCAATGTGCCATGCATGCCATGCTAGGACTATATTTTGCAATATGTAGCATAATAATCTCTAGATTACTTGCCATTATTATTTTTTATATTTTATTTCTATACGTGGTATGATGGATGTTTTTTATCACGTATATACATGCTATAATTGATGCTTGTCACATGTCTATTGTGATATCTTGTTAATTTTAGCCTTTTCATGCATAAAAATGCCATGTTAGGTCTTACCATGCTTAGAAAATAGCATATACGATCTTCCATTTTTTGGATGATTCATGCTATATTTGCATTCTATGATTGGTACTTACCATATTGATATATAGATGCATACATTAATTTCTTACCATGTTAGGTCTTACCATGCTTATAAAATAGCATATAAGATCTTATATTTTTTTTGGATGATTCATACCATATTTGCATTCTATGATTGGTCTTACCATATTGATATATAGATGCATACATTAATTTCTTACCATGTTAGGTCCTGCCATGCTTAGAAAATAACATATAAGATCTTACCCTTATTTGGATAATTTTTCCATATTTGCATTCTATGATTGGTACTTATCATATTCATATATAGATGCATACATTAATTTCTTACCATGTTAGGTCTTACCATGTTTAGAAAATAGCATATAAGATCTTACCTTTTTTGAATGATTCATGCCATATTTGCATTCTATGTTTGGTACTTGCCATTTTGATATATAGATGCATACATTAATTTCTTACCATGCTTAGAGAATAGCATATAAGATCTTACTTTTTTGGATGATTCATGCCATATTTGTATTCTATGTCTGGTGCTCGCCATTTTGACATATAGATGCATATATTGATTTCTTGTCATATTAGGTCTTACCATGCTTAGATTAGCATACTAAATCTTGCCATATAGGACTTTGCCTTATTTGCAATACATGCTATATTTGGGAGATTTTAACAATCTTGCTACATGTGTATTTATTACCATAAATGTATTATATGTCATATTTAGATGAATAATTTATTTTTGATAATAATTTAATTTATGCAACACCCTAGTTGAACTGCCATATATGCACACTTCTAGAAGACATCTAAGGGTGGGGACGTGCATTTAGGCACCCACATTCTTAGGAAGGGTATAATGGGAAATAATAAAATCTTAACAAAAAAAGAGAATGCTTTGCCAAACTTTTCAAAATTAGAGCTTAGGATGAAAAGGGTAGCTCAGGACGATTTCGACCCCTCAAAAACCCTAAACCTATAATAGGTTCTCAATCCTAAACCTAGAACAGGTTATTTCAACCATTTTCGAACTACGCGGATTCTAATTCCTAGGGCAAACCCTAGGATATGTAGGCTATTTGGGAGAATCCCAAATTCGGATCCACATCTTAGTCTACTCGGACTATCCATAGATCCACTAGGATATCCATCCACATTTTGACCCAAATAGGATTATCCACATTCTAACCTAGAACAGGTTATTCCATCCTTTCGAACTACGTGGATTCTGATTCCTAGGACAAACCTTAGGATACGTAGGCCATTTGGGAGAATCCCAAATTCGGATCCACACCTTAGTCCACTCTGACTATCCATAGATCCACTAGGATATCCACCCATTTTTTAATCCAAATAGGGTTATCCATATTTTAACCCAAATAAGGTTATCCACATTCCAACCCAGAATGGGTTATCCACATTCAGACCCAAAATAGGGTTATCCACATTCCAACCCAGAATAAGTTATCCATATTTTGACCCAGAAAGGGTTATCCATTATTAGATCCACTAGGACTATCTATCCGTTCACATGGACTATCCAGATCTTAACCCATAGGGTTTCTCATCCTTTCAAGCATAAACTTCAACTTGAACAATGAACTTAATCATGCATAACAATAAATTACAATCATAAACTGTAGTCACACCTGAACTACGATGGTGAACCTGATTTTCAGAATAATTCTGTAATACGTAGGCAATTTGATGGATACAGATTTAGTTCAATGATACCAAACCATTTGGTTTGGTTCGGTTTAATAGATAGAGTCTAACATAGAAAAGGTATAGGAGACTGATTTCAATCGGACGGTTTGGGTGCCTAACCCCTTCCCATAACCGTAACCTGACGTTTACCCAATCTCTGATAGACCAGAAATCCAATCTAAGGATCATGAGTCAATCGAAGTCTTACATTAAGGTGGGATTTCACATTTCTAAGGTCTTAGATCTTAATCTAGGTGGTGACTTCCAAAACCAATCCATCTTTGTCCTCACACCAGAAACAAATAATCACGCTCTACAAGGGAACTTTACCCACTGGGATCCTCTTCTAAGGAAGATCCAACCATGATAAGGAAAGTCTATATGTCTCCGAGACCTCAACGAAATACGAAGAGAACGGATCCCATGATACAAGCGGGTGTATATGCGAAGGAATCTCGCTGGCCTTTTGTATGAGGCAAGATTCATGCCTTCCGAGCTGATCTCTTACCTTAATTGGTAGTGTCTAGCCATACTCATGAGATCATTACAGGCCTATAAACCAAGAATAAGCAAAGGTAAATAGATTCACAACTTTATTCCCCCAATTCCTATTGTAACTTGTTAGATTTATGTGGGCTTAATTAATTACCTAAACTAATTAATTCAGTAAGAATCTGATTGACACGGTATAACCGATTTGGTTTGGTTCGTCACATGGTATGAGATAGGTTTGGTAACCCTAATTCTATTGTGGGAAGGGTTTTAGGGTTACATCTGTATTCTATAAATACAGGGTTAGAGTCCCCACAGCCACAGTTAATCAGTTCTCTGTACCCATTAGCAAGAGACGTTAGGATATCCTCTGGAGGCTGTGGAAGACTGTAGCCGAGGGATTTCGATCAAAGCTTGGAGCGTCGTAGAGCGCATGAGAATTGATCTCTTTACTGACAGGTATGTCTTTATGATTCATATTTAATGGCTTCTCTATTGTGTTCTAGGACAACTGTATGGGATTGGAATGAGTTTCATTGAAACCCTAAACTCATAATTTTCTAATAGTTGGTATCAGAGCCAACCATACAGACCTAGAATCGATGGAGATTGATTATAAAAACTGATTATGAATGGTCAAATTAAGAGAGAAATTTTTCTCAAGTTTTGGATCGAATCTCGATCAGATCTATCAGAGTTTTCCATCGATGGAAATTTTTTTGACCGACAAAATAAGTCAAGCAATATACCGTTGGAAAGGTTTCGAAGAGACGGAGCCGGCGATATAAAAATCATCGGCGTCAGCCGCCGAACGCGTCGGCAATTGCCGATGGAATCCGCGAGTGGATCTCACTAGCAAGTGGGAGAAAAAAAATAAAATTTCTGGCGGCGTTGACCCGGTCATCGCCAGGTCAACTCGGAAACCCTAACGGGTTGAACTGTGACTCGGACCGAGTCGACCCAAAGAACCAAAAAAAAAAAAGAACAATTTGCGGCATCGATTCATCGCCGAGTTAACTTGGCTTGAATCGAAAAGCCGAGTTATCTGGCCCGGCTAAACCAGGATAGTCCAGCCCCGCCCAGCCGCGACCAAGTGGGGCGAACCGATGACCCAAACGGGGCGGTCCGGTAATCGCCCCGATACCCGACCCGAAACCTGGATTTTTGACCCGAAAACCCAGACTTTTTGACCTGATTACCCCGAGAAAATTGGACCAGGTTGAACCATTGTTGAACCGGTGGTTGGCTCGGCGAACCAACTTTCAGGTTCAACCCTGCCAGACCAAAACGGTTCGGTTTGAAGGAATAAAAAAAAAGGTTTAATATATACTTGGTTTATTCGAACCGAACCGAAGTCAAGCCGGACCTGGCCAAGTCGGATCGAACCGAACTGAACCAAATTGACCCAGACCGACCCTGTAAGGCTCATAAGGGCCTGTTTGGTTTCTACTTTTAACCAAAAGAACATTAAACAGTGATTCTAGCTAGGAAGGTCGGATTGACCTCTGGTTTGTTTCGTTGGACTCCATTTTTAATGCTCTTCAATCTGATATATATTCTGGTACATTTTGATGCATTGAAAAATATGTTATTATGGAAAAATGTCCTATGGGAACTCGATTTGGAATGTTTTTGCTGATTTTTCTTAAAGTTATTGTACAAAATTGATTGATTGAGCTAATGTGCATCTTTATATGAATGTTTAGACTTGTAAAATTGTATTTTAAAGCATTCATGGTTAAATAAATATCCCACATAAGCTGCAGTTTAGGATTTGTTCATATCATGGTGGAACTTGGTGTGACCACCAAAGTGGCAACCTTATTTTATTATGATGTATTCAAATTCTAGAATATGTGTTTGTAAATGATTCAATTTTGATAATGTTCACCCAAAGGTGACATTGTCCAAGTTTATTCAAATTATGATTTATAGCTATTGTGTAAGGATTATGGTGTGACCACTAAAGTAGCAGCCTTAATTTATCTTAATATGCTCAAATCTAACATTTATGCATTTACAAACTATAGTAAGGAAGTATAGTGTTCACACAAAAGTGACACTAACATAAACTCTCACTTTTATGGATGCAGCAAAGAATGACACTGTCCACCCAAAGGTGGCGTTGTCTAAGATTATAAAGAACGGCACTGTCCACCCAAAGGTGGCGTTGCCAAAGATTACAAGGAACTCATGCACATGATTGAAGGATTGTGGCTTTAAGGGTCTTCATCTACCCAAAGGTGGTGAGATTTTTGAAAGTCATTATCTCTTCGCAGTTATTGCACAGATATTAAGAGGACCAGTGCACATATCGTCCCAAAGGATGTGTGTGTAGTTCGGTTGACTTTTCAAAGATATTAATTAGCTTGCACATGTTATGTATATATATTCTTGCTAGCTAATTTTATTTGGTATTAATCGTAGACTTACAATTATTTATATTATTGTGGACATGTAATGATTAAATACCTTAAGATGCCTATCTTTGGCAGCCAGTTCTATGAATTGGCATGGAAATTGAAAACTTATCTAGGACTGTTTAAACTAGATGTACTCAAGAGAAAAAAAAAAGTTGTATTATGATCCTTAGGGTGTTCAGTCCTTAAGATCAAGTAAAGCAATGTTCAAATGAGGAACATTAGAAAAGGATATTTCCTGTGAAATTCAAAGAAAGCTTTGATATTTCAAGAAGGGGCAGAGAGATGTTTTATTACTCAAGTCCATCAGTATCAGTTTTTTGATGATAAGAGATGGTATTGGGAATGTGATGAAATATAAGGTAGAGCTGTTAACTATTAATGATAAGCTCAAGGATAAATGAATATTTGTAGGTTCAATAAAATCTATGTAGGTGACATTTTAGATTTTTCACTTCCTCACAAGAATTGTATAGTCAGATCCTGGTGACATATAGTACTTAAAATATAGTGAACCCTAAAGTGAAAGAATTAAGGATAAAAGTTCAAAGAAAAGAGAAAAATATGAATGTCAATGTCATAGTGCATAATATATACCCAGACAAAAGCAAGTTGTAAAAGGGATAGGAAAACCCATAGAAATAATATTTTTTCATGGAATAGTCAGAAACTTTATGACAAAGAATTAGACATTAAGAAACTACAAGATAAAATAGATTTTAGTAGAATAAAATTCTTGTAGAGTGACCCAGAAGGGACATGTAAAGAAAGATTTATATAGCTGGACAGCTTAAGTGAAAAAAGAATAAGGATTATGAAACTTCTGAGCAAGAAGGTGCAGTATATTGGATACCTAAGCATTAATCTTTAATTTATTCTATCTTTAGAAGTTAAACTATAGTCATAAGGGTTTATGACTGTTGTCCAAAGAAAGATTCGAAAGAATAATATTTTGAAATTCTCCTTCCAAGATTTATTTCATGTATATATGTGAGAATTAATTAAAAGATAAGATGACAAGATTAAAGTAAGTGAAGGTTATTCACAACAAGGATTTATTGGAATTGATAGACATCGAGATTTCATCTAGGACTTCTTGTCACAGTTTAGTCTATGGTTGTTTTTTCAAATAATGAAAAATTAAGGTGGACATTTTTTTATTAAAGGAATTGACTATTGGATCTGAATTATAGAGTTTTGGGAGACCATGTGATACTGGTCTATTCCCTGATAAATTTAAGCAAGTGTTTGCAAAAACCTAAGAGTGTATTTGATCCTGTAAGGAAAGAATTAATATTGCAGCTTATATTGTTAATAAAGTGCTTAGTCAGTTTCAGTTTCAGTTTAAGTTATCTTCTTGTTTGAGACTGTAGAACTGACATGATTTCATAATACTCGTAGGAGAGTGATTATTTTAGGACATTGAGTTGTCATATTATGGGATGTCAATATAGGCCCAAAAAACTTAAAGTTTGATGAGACCACCTGAAAATGGGTGTGAAGCAACCAGTTGAGATACCAGAAATGCTACTAGAGTGTAATGAAATGATTATAAAATATTCATTAAGATCGATGCTTCAACCATAGTAGTAGAGCGAGGCAATGAAGAGATATACTAGACCATGTAAATCTGTGATTTCATCCAATCACATATTGTACTTCAAAATATATGTTTTTGATGATGGACAAAAATAAAGATCCTAATGATTTTGAGCAAGTTGTTAGTAATGAAATTGCTCTTGAATGTTTAATGATCATAAGGGATGTGTTGTTGTCTATGAACAATAACGAGACTTGAAATTTATACTTTTGTCAATAAGCAGTGTACTCATAGGCTATAAATGGATATACAAAGAAAATGTGTGATTCCAGTGGGAGAATTGATTGCTACAAAGTAAGATTTATAGCAAAGTAGAATCACACAAAGGGAAGAGAAATAGAACTTCAAATTTTGAGGTTTATTTTGGAGTTGCATTAGATAGATGTAAAGTTCGGTTTTTATCAAAGAAAATCTAGAAGAAAATGTTTATATATTTTAATCACAAGGTTTTGTGATAAGGATAAAGAAAACATACTTTGTAGACTTATAAAGTCAATCTGTGGATTAAACGGGTATCCGGATAATAGTATTTAAAGTTTGACAGAGTTGTATCTTCTTGAAACTTTGTTGAGATTGTCATTGACCATGATATATATCTATAGGTCAGTGGGAGTGGATTCATTTCCTTGTCATGTGTGTTGGTGGTTTTCATTGGCCTGTAGTGACATAGTTTACTAGTTGAAATCAATATTTTTCTGTATGATAACTTCGACATGTAAAACTGTATGAGCAAGTACCTTTGTACCTGGAATTGAGTTTGCTCGTGATAGGAAAAATAAAATTCTAGATTTGTCTCAAAGTATAAATACTGTTCATGTTTTCGAATGGTTCAGTATGCATGTATAACTAGTAAGTTGTGGATGCTAAGATCAGTAAAGGAGATAAATTGACAGAATTGTAGACAAAGAATGATACTGAGTATTAGCATCTACAATGCAGTAGAGAGCTTGATATATGTTTAAGGTTGTAATCATTTCATATAGTCTTTTCATTGAGTGTCATAGGATGTTTTCAGTTGGATGCTGGTATAGCTTACTGGACAATGGGAAAATGAAGGTCATGCGGTATATGCAGAGGACCAAAGATTATATGTTCATTTATAAATGTAATGACACTCTAGGCTATTTTGATGTAATTTATAATGATTGTATTGATGACAAGAAATCAACTTCAAGGTTCATTGTCATGGTGATAGGGTTTTGTAACTCCATATAATGTAACAAGCAAGGTATCTAGTGTGAAAATTTATTCTCTAATTTAGAGGTTGTAGACTCCACTTCTAAACCTATTGAGATATGTTCTTCTCAAAGAATAATAAGAAATATAATATTCACAGCATAATAGAGATCGAATCTCTTCAAGTAAGGAAGATGTCAAAAGATATCATTGTAGATTCTCAGACGAAGGTTTTATTAGTGGGAGTCTTTAAGGGATGGTATATCCAATATAAGAATGGTTGAAAACAAATAATTTTATCAGAGGCTTAAGTGACCAAAGATCAGGGAATCAATGAGAGTCTCTAGATATGTTTAATCAGTAGGAGACTCTTTGTGTTTATACTTGTGTTTTCACATTGCTTACTGTTTGATTGTATTGCTCATGGTTTGATGGGTACAGTTTTTATAACTATGATTTTGTTTACATTAGCATTTGCGTTATTGCTATTTTGCATACATAGTAATGTGTTTGACATGTCACAGATATGAGGTAGTATTTAGCCAAAGTTTTAAGGCAGTATTTAGCCAAAGTTTTAAGGTAGTATTTAGCCAAAATTTTAAGACAGTATTTAGCCAAAGTTTCAAGGCAGTATTTAGCCAAAGATTTAAGGTGGTGTCTAACCAAAGTATGGTATTATAATTCTAAAATATTTAAATACCATGTTAAGTTGCCCATAAAGGTTTTGGGACACTTTGATTAAGGTTCTTAATCAAGTTTGGACTCGCATGAGAGTTTACTTTCATATATTATCTCAGGTGATTCATGTATTGAGTAGACCTCTGTTGTGTCTGAAAGAAGTTTATACATCATATGTTAAGGTGTATTATTCGTTGTTGTTCGCATTGGAAAGCTTGATGGATGTTTCAAAGTTAGTGACGATTTAGTGTGTTGGATTCCGTGGCCACACTGGTTGACGATAGTTTTGTAATTAATATAGCCCAAGTGGGAGATTGTTAGATTTATGTGGGCTTAATTAATTACCTAAACTAGTTAATTCAATGGAAATCTGATTGACACGGTATAATCGATTTGGTTTGGTTCGTCACATGGTATGAGATAGATTTGGTAACCCTAATTCTATTGTGGGATGGGTTTTAGGGTTACATGTGTATTCTATAAATACAGGGTTAAAGTCCCCACAGCCATAGCTAATCAATTCTCTGCACCAATTAGCAAGAGACGTTAGGATATCCTCTGGAGGCTGTGGAAGACTGTAGTCGAAGGATTTCGATCAAAGCTTAGAGCGTCGTAGAACGCATGAGAATTGATCTCTTTACTGACAGGTATGTCTTTATGATTCATATTTAATGGCTTCTCTATTGTGTTCTAGGGCAACTGTATGGGATTGGAATGAGTTTCATTGAAACCCTAAACTCATAATTTTTTAACATAACTTACTAAAGACGACTATTTGTCCCCGCTCATTAAAAGGAACAGTCACCCTTGTTTCTATTCCATACTGCTTGCTCACGAACTAATTTAGGCATCAGAGTGGTCTAAGGGTTATCCAACCCGCCGTCATCCTTGTCGTTCTGGTTCCTTGTGTGCAGACATCAGCGAGCTTGAGGTAATCCAGTTCGTGCAGCAACAATGTCTATGTGTCCGATTAAGATTTATTACCTACTATCCAAATATCTCTATCGGGTCTGCATTGGGTCCATCAGCTGTTGGCGTGGGTAGACCTGGCACAATAGAAATCCTAGTTAGTAAGGGATTTCGAGTGTAGTCTTATATAGTCGGTAGCGTCTCCTGGATGATTAGCTCTATGTAGAAATTGTAAGCTATTTTATGGGCTAAATTAATTATAAGGTTAGTTGGTTTAGTGGGAGTCTAGTTACAGGTAGACCGGTTTAAGTATGATTAGAGATGGACCAACCTGGTCCACTGCGGGATAATCTAGGGTTGGGGGTGGTATTATAAATACCAATGGTTAGGGTCCCTACAGCCACGGTGTTATTTTCTTCTCTTGTTCCCATACGCAAAGAAAAGGTCAAGGGATCCCGACAGGCTATGTAAGACTCTGATCCAAACATTCCAAGCATTCAAAACAAAAAAAATGGTCGAAAATTAATCTACAATAAGAGGTATGTATCTTATCATTTCTTTTCAATACCCATTGTATTATAGTAATTTATGTAGTATGTTCGTTAGGATTCATGGAAAATCCTATAGAAAAAACTCAAAGGGGATCTAAAAAATCTTACAGAAATTGACCAATATGGTTTTTTGTCAAGTGTCAATTTTTGATTGGTGGGGTATTTTATTTCCCTAACAACGTCTGAGATTTACTACTACTTTAATTGTATGGGTGACAAAATAAGATGTACCTACTGATACCCTGACAAGAGTTTTCTTGTGTTGTTTTTATTTCCCACCCTCTAATCCAAATAGCTGGAATTCATTATTCACCCATAAAATAGTATATAACATTCTCAACTCCTAATCCCAGCCCACCATACTCCTTGCAAACGAATGTCGCCTAAGTTTGTGTATTTTCTTCCTCCATAATCCTTGCACACAAATGTGTGTATTTACCATTGGAAAGAGACCGTAGTACACATCGCGTGTGTCCATGTATGGGCGGGCCCCTCACATTATTTTCCTCCATCTATATAGGAGAGAGCTTCTCTCCTGGGCGTCTATTGGTTAAGTGTGTAGATCCCCTCCACCTTACGGTTTGACGGTTTTACGGTTTTACGGTTTTTCCACCATACGATGGTGGTCTGAGAGTCGCATCCCTTCGCATCTCACCTATAAATAACTCTGCGAACTTCGGCCACCTGAGAAATTCTCTACATTTTCTCCGCCCTATCGGGCTTTCTCACTCTCAGTTGTGAGCTCTTAGTAGGATCAAGTCCAAAATCTTCGTCTCTTTCCCTCTTCCCTCTTCCTCTAGAGAAAGCCACAAAGTCCTTTTAAAAGGATAAAACATATAATTCTGTCAATAATGGCTCGCGAAACCCTCGCTGAAGCACTCCGATCTTCAGTAGTTCTGGACGATGGAATCGGTGATCGATCTTCTTCGTCTGATGCCGTCTCTTCTGATCCTTCTCTCTCCCGTAACGTTTCTCTCAGTCGCCTTAATGCAGAGGCTCCTGAATTCGTTCCTCGGACGACGAATCGGGTTGATCTGCAGCAGCAGCCGCCGCCTCGGCTGGTGGTTCCGCATGGGCCTGGTCCGATGCACGTCTTTGCTTCACCAAATTCTCCATTTCATGTTCAGATGCAAAACCACGTTCCGCTGCACAATCATGTTCAGTATCAGTACTATGGTGGGTTTGGAGAACAGGAGAGTCTTCCATCTCATTCTCCGCCGGATCCGGATCCTGTACCTGTTACGAGAAACGGGCTTTCAGAAGAAGCTACTCAGAAGATTTTGAACCAAGTCAGTGATTCTACCTCAACTTGTTTTTCATCGTTTTGTTCAAAATTCTGATCACAATCTTGTTTATTTTGATTGTTTATTAATTGAATTTATGGGAGATTGCATTTTGTTTATTAGTTGTGTGTGTTGACCGAGTTGGTAGACCAGTTAACTCAATGTTCTTCTCTTCCGCTTTCTCGTTTTTTTGTTTTTTTGTTCTTTTGTTTTTTTGTTTTTTTGTTTTTTTTTTTTTGTTTTTTTTAAACTGCTGGTGTACAATTCCATGGTTCTTATTTTTTTCATTAATCTTTGTAAATTGTGTGGGCTGGTTGGAACAAATTGAGTGACCACACGCTCTTTCATGGGTTTTGTTAGGAAGTTGAAATCATCTTTAAGAAGTGTTAATAGGGCCACATAAACTATGAGTTATGCTTTTCTTGCTGTGAATTTGTAGTAGGGCTCAGCCGCAAGTTACATTTGTAATGGTAAGTAATCGATGTAATTTCATCTATGCCACTGCGATTATTAAATTTGGGATTTGTGACTGGGGGATTTGGACCGAGTTTCTCTGCACCCATGGTGAAGAGATTCCATCACTTTATTGTGATCAGATGGGACTTTAAGGGTAGTGTTGGACTTCATACAGTGGGGGTAAATTATATCCCTCAATTCTCTTCACTCTTTGTAAACTTTCTCCCAGGGATTATGGAGAACTAAAGGCTAGAGGTGCTGAATTTTTTATTCAAATTAAAAATTTGGGCAATTACTGAACTTCGAGATGGAAGGATTAGCACAAATAGCTACAAAGATGATATCAGAGAAATTAGCCTCATTTATTGGTATGGAGACTTGAAACCCTCTTATGATTAATAAATATATGGTGGAAGTTTTTATTTTCTGTGTGAGAGTCTAAGAGAGTATCAATGACAATTTATTGGTTGTCTCCAAGAAAGGGACAAAGGATGGAGTTTGGATAACTAGGCAGGGTAAGGTATAGAAAGTAGAGCCTTGTGCTTCACATTACTAGAAGAGATGGACATTTTGAGGTTGAAGGGAATGAAGATTTTGGTAAGATTGCAACAGCCCGGGGAGGGGAGGAGGTTGAGGGGAGAAGAAGTGTGATAGTTGGAAAGGATTCTGCTGAGATATCTCATTCATTCTCTGTTTTATTATTGAAAAAAAATGAAAAAGAAAAAGAAAAAGTGTTGTTCTGGTGAATGATATCTGAAGGGATCCAGTCAAATTTGAGGTCAAGTTTGCTATTGTGCAAATAGTATTCTAATATTTGGCATCACAGAAATGTGTGCACATGTGTCTTTAGTATCCTGTTCCCATGGACTGACTTTCAATTCTCTTGCCCCATCTTTGTGGCAAAAAAGAAGCAAGTTTTACAAGCCTTGGAAAAAACCAGTTTTATATAAAAAATTATTATTTGTCTGGTTAATGCTACGCATCAGATCGGACAGTGAGGAAGGTGCCGCCAAATTCATTCTTATATCCATGATTGAATAAAACAATAATTCATAAATGTAAGAGCAATTCCTCTTTAAATGAGTGACAGCTTAGCATCAGGACATAGAATACATATGTTTGGGATACAATGTGATGTAGGCAAGCAACAGATGTTGGGGATTAAGAGGCCGATAGGAAGCTACATCGCTCCCTATAGGAGGCCTGGATTTCGGAGAAGCGGACTCAGGCCTTAATTACAGAAATTAGGCTTACTTAAACCCTGGATTGGCCATGGATTGTTAGTATGGATGTTGGGCCAGCAATCAAGGGGTTTACATTGTAGATGGGCCAACTTTATAAGCCCATATTGAGTGGGATAGGGGTAGCAGATTCTATATTGGATTTAGAGTTAGATTTTATCTTGTTCAGTTCTAGCAGTAGTTAGTCAATCTAGTAGGTTTGGGTCTAAGCTATTCTATAAATACTAAGATACATTACAATGTAGCAGAGAGTTTTTATGTGAATGGGAATTGAGAGGAAGGATATGCATTTGAGAGTATGTGTGGAATTCCAGGGTCACAGTGATGCAGGAGCTGATCCTACTGCTGATTGATGGTACTCTAACAAGTATCATCGCAAGGAGAAGCAACCCAGTACATCATAGGCTGCGGTCCTTCTCTTGTGTTAAGCTTTAGTTAGTTAAGTCATTGAGCTTAGGCGTTGTTTATCTAAATTATTTCCTTTAGTCTTTATTAATGCGAGGCCCATTATGAGGCCCATATTGTTATGACCCAGTCAGTCTTTAATGCTTATATCTTTTATTGCCTTAAGTAGTTTATTGCTTTATTGCTTTATTGCTTCGAAGTGTTTTAGGTTGTTTTACTTAAGGAGATAGCAGTCCACGCATGCGAGGAGTAGTACTCCCAATTGGACACTCTTCTATAGAGTTTCTAATTCTATTAAACACTTGTAAGGGGCCATTAGCCCCCCACAATTTTTTGCTTAATGAATTCAATGCTGCTGCCTTGCTTCCTCCCTGTGATTCAGAATTCACTCTGAGATTCAGTGCTGCCTAGTGAGAAGCTATGGTGTGTTGATGGGATTTCGACTAGGACTAAGGTGAGAAGCCAAAGATCATATTCTCCTCCTTCTTCATCTGTTTCATTCTCCATTAATGAGGTTAGTATTCTGGTTTAGTTATTTTTCAGATCTGTTTCAGTTCCTCCATGTTTCATTGATTCTATAATGCATCTGGTTTCCTGGTTTGTTTCTTCAACCTACGATTACTGTTGGCTAAGGTTTCTATTTGGAATTACTGCTAATATCCATCACTGTTAGGGGGATATTATTAGTTTTCGATTGCTGTCTAGATCTGGTTTTGGTTGCTGCTAAACCTTAGATCTAGTCTTCTGACCTCCCCCCGAATGTGAATCTGTTTTCTTAATCTGAAACTTGTTTTCCCTTTTCTGTTTGATGCTGTCGACCTGAACTAGAAACTCCTAGTTCTTCAAGGAGTGTCTTCTAGTTCCTTATCCAACCACTAGAATCCTTTGAAACTTGGATAGCACACTTCTATTACTGTTGGTTACCACTTATCTAAGTCTAGTTGACATCTACTGGTCAGACCTTTGACTTTTGAATTATGGTTGAAAATATACTTCCTTATATTCAATATTTCAAGTAGTATAAGGACTTGACCTTATCTCAGAATCCTGCCGATCGATTGCTTCCAATATCAGATATCTTGTTCATTACCCTATTCAATCTGGTTTGCATCTATGGGCTAGATTCCTAGCTATTGGTATTGTTTGATTCTGATCCTTATCAGTCACTGCGATTCTGGTTGTTTGGGTAATCTACCCTCATCACATGGCTTGGAAGTTGGAAGTTGGTGTTCTCCTTCTATTTTGTGATTCTCTATGTGAAGAAGTTATTTTTTCTATGATTTCCTATTACTGACCGGATCATACCATTGACATTCTCTATTTTATTTTTATGCAACTCTTTTTGGGGTAATTTGGTCTGAAGAAGTGGAGTTGAAACTCTTCCATTCCTGACTCTTTCTACCTAAGTTTTGGCATTATTCGCTAACCACAGTGTGACCCTGGGTTCGAATTGTTGCCTCTGTTGAGTGCTACAGCTCTGAGCTTGGACATGCTATATTGTTATCTGCCCAAGTTAGTTTTAGAGATTTTGTAAAAAATTTATACCCTGCATCTGGGGATGATCTCTTAGTGTTCAAGAGGGCTAAGATTTACTACCACCTTAAAAGTTTCATTAAGATTGGTCGAGTATTTTGGTGTCTGCATTCATCTAAGGATTCCTGGTCCTGCTGTTCAAGAGCTTGAAGAAGATCGACTTCTTCATTTGCACATAAGACCAGATTTCTCTAATATTTACTTAAGATTTACTACCACCTTAAAAGTTTCATTAAGATTGGTCGAGTATTTTGGTGTCTGCATTCATCTAAGGATTCCTGGTCCTGCTGTTCAAGAGCTTGAAGAAGATCGACTTCTTCATTTGCACATAAGACCAGATTTCTCTAATATTTACTTGTGAGCCCTCTAATTTTAAGTTCTGTTCTAAGATAGCCCTGTTCTGATTCCAAATTTTAGAAAGCCGTAACGGGTTTCCAAAAGCCTAACAGAATAGGTTCAAAAACTTGTAGAAGAACCAGAATCGCTGTGATTGCTAGAATCGAAGAACTTTCAATAAACAGTAATCAAGTTATCAGATGTACTTCAGAATTTAAGGAAATATCTTATTCCATTAAGAGAATAAAATACCAGAATTTGGAATCAATCCAACGGACATATTCAAAGCTATAGAAGAATCCTACTTAGACTAGAAGTTTTTAGAACTGAGAATCGAGATTAGTGCTTGGATGGACTGATCTCAGCACAATATAGGGATTCAAATCAGCAAATTAATAGCAGAATATTGATCTGAAACAGAATCTGGATTTGAATGAAAACCGAGAGCAACTAAAGAATCTGATCTGAGATTGTATATTATATTTAATATCAGAAACAGAACACTAACTGAGCTTCTGGATTTAATTAAAGATCTCACACTGAAACCAGATTTCAGTTCAGTAAGGATTAAGAAAAAAACAGGTCTGTGGATCTGATTTGAGGAGCAGAATCAGCAGATACCCAACGCAGATATGAAGAAAACCTAGATTTTGGGATAGAAGATTAGTATGGCTGCAGATGATAGAGTTAACCCATTGGTTAATGAACCGAAGTTAAAAGTCTTACTTGGTTCACTGCAGAAGATGAGGAAGAAGAAGAGATAAATAGATATGAACCAGACTTCCCGCCTGGAATTCAGTTAGAATTCTACCAACCAGCTTGGTTTCGCACCAAGGTTCTACTGTTTCCCACAACATGAGTTCTGAATCACACAGAAGGGCAAAAAGGGCAGCTCAATTCATTCGAAATTCATGTCTAAGGCTGTAGCTCCTTACAAACTTGTATGAAAGGGCATACCAAGTGTATGAGACCCCTGCCATGGCGGGGTCTGGGGAGGGATTAATGTATACAGCCTTACCCCTGCTTTGCAGAGGCCCTTGACAAACTTATATAGAAGCCTTAAAACAAGAATCAAACTTAGTTTTAAAACTCCTCCAGCCAATAACTCACCTTTGAGGTAGTCTATTTTACTAAATCTCAGTCTAATATAAATGAAAACAGTTTAAAACAAGGCTGAACTCATAGAGTCTTAAACTATCCCAACTAAAACACTTAATAATAACAAATAAAATAAAAATATAAACTCTAACTAGACTTGCTAAAGAACTAATCCCGTATTCCTAACTTCTACCCATATTTTAGGCCCATTGTAGTGTCCCATTACAATGAAAACCCATTGGAACAAAGACCCAACATACATATGACCCAATCCGAGGTTTATTTTAACTTATAAAAGCCCAATTACGTGTCTGCATCAACTCTCTCTGTCTTGGGGAAAAAAAAAAAACTTGACCTTGAGTATTGTAAAGTCAAGGAATCAACTGTGTGTGATGAACATCTAGCTTCAGCCATAACAATACTCCAGCAGCTCACAGATGTTAGGAATGTAGTCTTCAAGGTGTGGAGCTTGTGCTTCAAAGAACTTTGGTGTGAACTTTATGTGCTCAGGTTCACAATCAGCGTCAAATGAGTTCATGGAATCTTCCATAGCCATCTCCTTGACCACTTCATCTATAGCCTTTACCTCAACTTTACCCAATTCATCAATGTTTTCATAATCATCTTCATCATCGGTTTCAACCAACGGAATTGAGGATAGAAGATTTACTCCAAAGGCATCCTCATCACTAGAATCAGAATCATCATCATCATTGTCATCATTCTTGTCTTCACTATTGGCTGTCTTTTTCAATGTTGTCTTCAACTGTAGGTTCTAACACTTGAAGAGAAGTATGTCCTTCTGCTTTACAAAAGATCGTGATTTTCAGTTTGAGTCATTAATTCCTTTACAAACTTTGTCTCCTCATCACATTCATGATCTACATCAGATTTGTCACATTTGTTTGAGGGGATTGTATCTTCTTTTGTTGGCTCTATTGGAGGAATTTAATCTGCTAACATGTGTGCCTTGTCTTTGATGACTTCCTTCTTTGTTTCCTTTGACAGTGCAAAGTTGATCTCAGCTTGTGCTTTGAGATTGTTGTTGTTAGACTTCCAACATTCTCCAACATGTGAATTAGATTTTATAGACGCTGCTTAAAGTTCTCTTCAGCTTCATAGGCCTTTTGGTAGTAATCTAGTTAAAGGGAGAGTTTCCATTGGATATTCCCTGGTAGATACTTGAGCCTCACTTCGTGGATACCCTGCTATTGTTTAGTATGGGCAATCAATTGCAAATGTACAAATCAAAGCTTTCTCTCCTGTCTTTTTGTACCAGTCAGAATATTCCTCTAGATTTTAGAGAAGCTCCAATCAAGGAATAGCCATAAAATTCATTTGTCCAGCAAAGTAAGAAACTTATGGCGTCACTTCTTTTTCTAGTATTCTCAAACTTGTTGTAGGCGTCGTTAGCAGATGCACTCCCTCTTTGTTGCTTCACAACATAATCGTCGTTTGATAATTTTCTGATCATCTCAACCGATTGTTTAATAGAATTTTGAAGGTTGGAATCATTAGCGATCATCCTATCACTGCTGACCATGGCTCTGATACCAATTGATGGGTTTTCAAAAACTTAAAAGTATAGGTTCAGAAACTTGTAGAATAACCACTAGGGAATGACCAGAATTGAAGAACTGTCAATAAACAGTAATCAGGTTATTGATCTGAAACAGATGCCGCAGCATAATTGTCAAGGCGCCAAGGTGAACCAAGGTGAACCAAGGTGAACCAAGGTGTTGGAGGCCTTACAGGGTGCTTAGGTGGCCAAAGCGCCCTCCTAGGCGATCAAGACGCCCGCCTAGGCGATCAAGATGCCCGCCTAGGCGATCAAGACCCCTGCCTAGGCTGCCAAGGCATCACAAGGCCACCTGGGCGCCTAGGCAATGCCTTGACAACTATGCGCCGCAGTGGCAGGAGCCTCGTGTGGTGGATACATACCCTTTTATCTTATTCTATTAGGAGAATAAAATTCCAGAATCTGGAACCAATCCAAAGGATAGATTTTAAGTTATAGAAGAATCCTACTTATAGACCAGGAATTTCTAAAACTGAGAATAGATATCAGTGTGTGTTTGTATGGACTGATCTCTGAACAATATAGGGATTCAAATCAGCAAATAAATAGCAGAATATTGATCTGAAACAGGATCCGGGTTTGAATGAAAACTGAGAGCAACTATAGAATCTGATCCAAGACACTATATTATATTTAATATCAGAACCAATCCAAAGGATAGATTCAAAGTTATAGAAGAATCTGATCCAAGACTCTTAATATCAGAAACAGAACCAGTAACTGAACTTCTGAATTTACTATGAGATCGCACACTGAAACAGATTTCAGTTCAGTAAAGATTAAAAGCTAAACAGGTTTGTGGATCTGATTTCAGGAGCAGAAACCCAACTCAGATATAAAGAAAACCTAGATTTTGAAACTAGGATAGAAAAGCAGTACGGCAGCAGACCATAGAATTAGCCCAGAGATTAATGAACCAAAGTTAAAAGTCTTAACCGGTTCACAGCAGAAGATGAGGAAGAAGAAGAAGAGAAGAAGAGATAAATAGATTTAGATCAGACTTCCTACCTGGAATCAAGTTGGAATCCCACCAACCAACTTGGCCTTCCACCAAGGTTCTACTGTTTCCCACAACATCATTTTTGAATCACACAGAAAATAGGGCAAATAGACAGCTTAATTATCTTAAAAAATTCGTGTCAAAGGCTGTAGCCTGTTACAAACGTATATAGAAAACCTTAAACAAGAATCAAATCAGTTCTAAAACTCCTCCAGCCAGGTAGGCTATTCCTACTAAAACTCGGCTTGTCCCAGCTGAAACACTTGATAACAAATCAAGTAAAGAAATAAACTCTAACTAGACTAGATAATAAACTAATCCCGTATTCATAACTTCTACTCATATTTTAGGCCCATTACAACGAAAACTCATTGGAGCAAAGACCCAACATACATATAACCTAACCCAAGGCTTACTTCAATTAAAAGAAGCCCAATTCTGTATCTTTTATGCATCAAGCCCCCCTTCCTCAATGTTAATTGTCTTTTGAACCTAGATTATTCGCCTTTCCAAAAGGGTCCAGTACTGTTATTACAATTTTCCCCTGAATTGTTTGATTTAGAATTTTATTAATTTGGGATGTACCCATATCGATATAATCAGGGTTTTTAATCCCTAGGTTACAGCACAATGCCTCTGGAAACGAGATGGTTAGTATTATAATTCATAAATACTAACCCTAGCCAAGGAATAAAGTATCGTGTATCGGTAGCGTATTAGTAGGGCGACTTTAAGAGACGTATCGTATCTTCTCGTGGATACGCTAAGATACGCTAGATTACGGGGCAAGATACACCCGAGAATGATTAAGGAACATGCAAAATACAATTTTTAAGCATAAAAAAACTATAATAAACAGTCTTGAAGTAGTTCCAAAGATTAAAGATATAGTTGATGACATTCAATGAGCTACAACCTTCAGTTCCCATGAACTGTAGGTTTTCAGCAAGGAAGAAGATCAAAACAGTGGAAAAAAAATCAGTTGTATCAAGCTATATAAGTGCGTATCAACCGTATCGAGGTGTATCGGTCCATATCAAGGTCTATAGAGCCGTATCGGTAAGTGTATCTTATTTTTTGCGAGAATAGAAACATAAGTGTATCGATACGTATCGAATGTATCGACCATATCAAAGTGTATCGAGCCGTATCTGTTCGATACAGTTGATACACTTTTTGTTTTAAAAAAAGAGATACATATCGAAGAGTATCGTATCGACCACTGCCGATACATATGATATACGTATCGGTGGATACGGGACGTATCATATCGATACTTAAAACCATGCCCCTAGCTGTAGTCCAGGACAAAAAACTGAATATTATGAGGTGCCTCTTTTAGCACATGGACAAAGAATGTTCCCCAGTGGGCTTTGAGCTTAAAAGTACGATGTGACTGTGAACTCAGGTCAATCTGTTCTCTCTACCATCTCTGGTGTTCAAGTTTGTGAGCAGCAAATGAAAGAGCCTACTATAATAGTTGTCCATTCAGTCATTTACATTTCTTTGAAATGATGGGCTCTATATTTTGTTTATTCCATGAGAAAGGGCACAATCTGTGATAGAAGCTTCTTTTTTGGAAGCCATTGAATGGTTGTTCTGAAAGACATTTGGTGGAGGCACATATTTATGTTAACTCAATAATGTGGTTCTCTGTCATTGGCTTACTTCCATTCTTCTACATCTTTGTATAATCTTTTGATGTGAATCATGCTTAGTTTCAGCTCTATGGGATATATATCAACCATCTGTGACCTGAACTGGCTTATTGAACCAAGTGCTTTATGAATATGGGAAGCATTGGTTTTAAAGCATGGAAAATTCATTAAGCAAAGCTTACGTGTGATGGATTTTAGTGTAAATTTCAGATAATATTTTCTTCTTCTTGTCAGTTTTTGCATATCTTTCAATTTATTTGGTTACTGCGTATCTTTCAATACTATTTTCTGCTATCTGAATATTGTCTTTCACTCTCCTTCCTTGGAAACATTGCAGGTGGAGTATTATTTCAGTGATGCAAATCTGGCTACTACTGACCATCTGATGAGGTTCATTAACAAAGATGCTGAAGGGTTTGGTAAGACAACTGCTATCTTATGCTCGGTATCTTTCAGGCCAATTAGAAAAATATAGGTATTCCACCAAAATAATTGAAGTTGCAGCCATAGGTAGTAGTTTATGATAATCTCTGAAAATAAACTACCTAGTGGCTTACCAGAAAGGCAGAAACTTTCCACCTGACAAAGTTTTTGAGATTGCTATCTTTTGTTGAAACCTGCAAGATACACATACAGTGCAATTTAATTGCAGATGGAGTAACAAAGACCATTGAAGAATTTTTGCTAAGATGGATTTAGTTACCCTTTCAAATACCATCTCTGTCATATATGTAAACTAACCATAAGACATTCCATGTCATATTAAGTGTTTGAGTGAAGCTTCACTATTCTGTGTGGGAAACTATGTCTTGCCTTGAAGGACATAAGAGGTTCATGTGTGGTGATGGATCTCCCATCTGGAGGTGTGTTTTATAGGGAAGGGACATTTTGGCATTTGGAACTTGGGAGGGTACATTTATTATTATTATTATTACTACTACAATGGCCTAACGTGTTGCAGGAAGGGATCCAAAGGACCTAAATCACACCTGCAGATAATGGGCCCAATTAATGGAAAACACAGGTTCTCTATGGCATCCGACGGGACTAGATTTAATTCTGATCTGTATTTTAGGACAGTAGGTTACCAGAACAAGTACTGAACCGGATTAGTGAAATTTCGGAAAGATATCTCGGTTTCGTAGGCTACTGAAACGGTATGCTATGTGACTTAACAACCAGCTGTTTTTCGACCAAAATTTCGGTATCGGTGTTCACATTATAATTCTGCTAAAATGTTTCTTTTCTTTAATATTAATACCAAATCTCTTAACAAAACGGTAAAAAATTTGACTCATTTTGAGAATATTTTGCCATTCTCCCTTTTTGCTGAGAGAGAAAGAAGTCACTTTTTGGCCTCTTTTTGGTCACGTCAGCTCCACACCCTGCTGGAGTACACTACTGGGGGGTTGCCACTTCACTCCTACAACAACATTTGCTGATGTTTGGTGAAGATTTTGCATATTGTGTCTTCTAGTACTAAACCAAGTGTAGATAGCTTATATATTACACAAGGCATATGCTCTCAGTTTTAATGACCTAGTAATCTAATGGCTAAAAAACAAGGGTATTAATGTAATTTCCTCCACCTTTTATAAAATTTCTTTTCCTCAATGGGCTTTACTCCCTACGATACATTCTCTGTTTTCTTCTTTTCGTGTTTTCATATTACAATATAGGGCTGTAGACAAGCTGCCATGGCTGGGACATGGTTCGATACTTGCCTTTGGCATCATACGTGAGACTTCCAGATGAGTTAGGGTGGTTCGAGTCATCAGAGATCTAAATTTTCCACCAAGATAGTGTCTTCTCATTTTTGTGACTTCTTCCATGTCTCCTATGGCCTCTCTAATTCATCTATGTCCAACTCACATCTGCACCACCGTGACGATTCCCAGGCAGAGTTGCAGGTATGTTTGCCTCTCTCTCTCTCTCTCTCTCCCCTGTTTTGATTCCCCACTCTTCTCTATCTCCCCTGGTCTATCTCTGTTTGCATTTATCTACCATGCTTTCTCTACCCCCTTCTGCCCCTTTGCTACCCCATTAATCATTTTATCTCTGTTCTGTACTAGTTTCTTTCTCCATTAGAAACCTCGACGACTTCAAGTCATCACTTCCCTTTCAACAAAGCTTTTGTTCCTCTTCCCAAGGTCAGACCTGCCTCGAAATCAGGAGTTCCTTTTGATATGAAGGGGAGGGTACCTCAATTAGAAGTGGATCCATGGAGTGAGTAATGCTGAAGGCTGTGCCATCTGGCGTTGGTATTTGATGAATATATGATGCAATGGTTAGGGTTTACAATCAATCTACACCCTTAACCTTGCAATATAATCTTTTACAACCAGACCCAATAAGAACTCAATTAAAACCAGGAAACCAGAATTAGAAAAACTTAACTTTGAGAGCAATCCAACCATTGGTTGACTATGAAACTTGGAGGGATTTATAATTTTTCCAAAATCGTCTGTCTTCTAGTGACGGGTTCTAGTAATCAGCAGTATTGACAAATCCTTAAATTCAGCAACCGATAGGATCTTTGGAGGGGAAACACTTGCTACAATCACTAAGATAGAGGGAGAGATTGGAATAGAATAAGGGGAAGGGGAAGGCATTGGTTGAGTCTCACAACTTGGAGACTCAACTAGAAAATGCAAATGATTTTTCCAAAATCGTCTGTCATCTAGTGACGGGTTCTAGTAATCAGCAGTATTGACAAATCCTTAAACTCAGCAACCGATAGGATCTTTGGAGGGGAAACACTTGCTACAATCACTAAGATAGAGGGAGAGATTGGAATAGAATAAGGGGAAGGGGAAGGCGTTGGTAGAGTCTCACGACTTGGAGACTCAACTAGAAAATGCAAGAAGCTTTTCTGATTTTCAAGTCTACCACCATTCTCTTCTCCTTTATTCATATATATAGAGGCTAATGTTTACAAGCTGTGGAAAGTTCAAAATAGAAAAGGATTATGAAACTTATGACAAGTCCAAATAGAAAAGGATTAGGAAACTTTCTTAACAAACTATAGAAAGTTTCCAACATAAACTAAACTACTTAATTATTCCTTTTCCTAATTATAGGCTATCACCTAATTTAGGAACAAACCAAAATAACTAGGGAGAAGAGATAACTAATTATATTGCAGTAGCCAAATTAGTTTGGCTGCGGCTAGGCTTGGAGGCGAGGCTAGGCTTGGCTTGGAAGCTTGGCTTAGGCCTCGTTTGGCTTCCTTATTTCTTCTAGAATATACTTGTACTGCATCATTATATTTGATAACTTCTCGCATACTCTGGTTACAGTCCCTCAACCGTGTTGTACAAACACTGTGCACAGCGATGATGTTAAGGTATGCTGCAATTTTCTCGTCAATTGGAGCATGAGTTCTAGTTTTAGTGCTTGATGTGGTAAATCAGTTGAAAGGGTTTGAGTTTAAGCTTTGTTTGCATTAGCTGAGAAATCTTTCACTATTGAGAATGGGTGAATGCAGCTACGATTCTGGTCTAAATCTTGCTTTGAGTTTGTCTTGTAATAGGAAGATTAGATAATATTAGTGGTTTTATAGTAGTTTCCTAGTTTAATCTCTATTTCCTGCTCCAACTTTTCTTTTGATCTGATTGTTGCTTTTCATTTAAGAGGGTTTCAAGTTATGAACCATACCATCTGGAGTTTCAGCCTGTTTGGATCAGAGAAGATGTGTTGATTGAAATCCAACTCAGTTCCAGTGGGTTTCTGTCTCTGTCATGAGAAGTTGGGGAAGAAGACCATATCCTTAAATCCCAAGTTTGCCCCTCCTTTCCATTGATAAGTTTGTCCTAGTTTCATAGTCCTTTCGAAGTTTGTCTCTAACCTTTAAAACTCAATTCCTTTTTCGTCCCAAATTCAGTCTTCTTCCTAAAACAGTCCTAAATTGCTCCTAAATTTACCACATTGCCACTGCTCACATAAATTGAGTATCTATTGTTTGTGGTAGGTCCATAGTAATCCCAAATAGGGTTTTCGGAACCCAGGACCGCACCAGGAGGGGTAAGAGGGAAAGAAAGAAGAAGTCTTACCATGGCATAAGACCGGAGGGATGGGGCAGAGCAGACTGCAGAGCGGGGTAGGGGGCACAACAGGTGGTGGGTGTGCTGCGGGAGTGGAGGGGAGAGAGAGAGAGAGAGAGAGAGAGAGGGAGGGAGGGTGGGGGGGTGGGGGCAGTAGGGAGGGAGTTTGAGCGGGGGGAGGGAGCATTTCTTTGTAGAACCCTTGACCGCAGTTGCTAACCCCGTGATTCATAATGGGAGTGCGCTGCAAAGTCTAGTAAGAATGTGTGGCAGAAGGATTGACTGGGTACATGAAAAGGATGCGGAGATCGTCTCGGGTCTTCGGATTCTTCTTTGCCACTAGATGACCAGGACATTTTCCCTCTAGGAAAAAATAAAAACACTGTTTTGCTTTTATATTCTAATTTCTCTTTAGCTTTCAGTAACAGGAAGGGATGTGGGAGGGGGGCTGCGGGAGATGAAGGCCAACTGGCCAACATTTATAGAATTTATCTTTCACAAAGGCATACCAGTCCTATTTCTCATTAATCTTTCATGTTTAGTAATAGCAAACGATTATTATTTATGATCTATATTCTTATTAATAATTTGTCATAAATAAGTCATAATTCAAATAAAATTTTACCAAGAGCTCCTTAAAAAAGGCTTCCATGAATTTTTGGCTCAAAATATGGCTATTAACCACTGAAATGGCCAGTTGAAATTTGCTGCTGAAAAATGCAATATTTTGCCTGGATTTTGCCAGGTACATCTTGGTTTCACAAACCAACGAGATGGCTGGCGAAACCAAGATCTTGAACTATGGTCTGGAACTCAGTGACACCAATAGTAACCAACCGAAATCATAATTGACAATCATTGTTGAAGTTTCATTAATTTCGACGAGACATCAGTTTCACAGCTTCCCTGCATGGTATGACGTGCGACTCAAGAAATTAGCATTTTTCGACCAAAATTTCGCTCATTTTTTGCCTGCATTTTGCCTCATTTAACCCCCTTGCCCAAGAATTCCAAACTTACAAGAGAAGTTTTCTAGCACTATACAATGTGTCCTTGTACTAAACCATATGTAGGTATTACAAAGTGTATACAACAGGTTCGGCGTAGATTGCCACCCTAAGATCCAAAACCAAGCTACCGTTTCGTGTTACTTTTCTTGCAATCTAAAGGTGTAAATGTGTTTATAGAAGGCTTGAATCAAGTTTCCATGAAGTTTCGGCCCTTAATGTAGTTTGACCACCAAAATGGCTGGTTGAAAATTGCACAAGTTTGCCCAGATTTTGCCATTTTGCTAGGTACATCTCAGTTTTGCTAGCCAGTGAATGGGCTAGCGAAACTGAGATTTTATACTTTTGCCTCTAATAGAAGGTTAAATATAATAGAGACGAGAGAAATATTTGAAAGTGGAAAAGAATTCAGCCACAACTGAACTTGTTTGGTAAGCCAAATGAACATTTGATTCATTTTCCAAATAGCAACTAATATAGGCTAATTATAGTTCCTTTTAGAGATAAAAACTAGCATTAGTTTTAACCCTTACTTTTTACTCTTGAAAGAATTCAAAAATAAACTGTATCTAAGACAGAAGATTGAAAGGAATAGGGCTCTTATGATCTTATTCCTTCCACACTACTAGACAAAAAACCTAATCAAACTTAAACAACTTAAAACAGTTCTCTCTTAATTAAGGCTCACTAACTAGGATACTGACTAGGTCCTAAAAGAAACTTTGGATGTCCAACAGCCCATATTGCACATAAAGAAATCCACAAAATTAATGAGCCCAACCTAAATAAAACAGGATATAGTATTAGTGTCTGTCATTATGTGTTGGAAATGCAAGGTGCACCATCCTGCGTGGAGAAAACGTGGTCTGTCCAGTTGACTTGAGCAACCAAATTTTAAGATAGTTTTCCAAACTCTCATTGGCTTTTATTTGGTTTCATATAATAGACCATGTGGTGCAGAATTCCAGCAGAATAAGAAAACAGTTGCTCTACCTACCCAAAAAAAAAAAAAAAGTTTTTGCAACATCACAGCTCACAGCTGTCACAGTCATGACAGCCTGGGTTATTGTTCACATGCACTGTTCGTGGCTAATTTTATTTCCTTTATATAATTGTTATTAGTTGGCCAAAATAGGGGTTAATTAAACCGAGTCCTTATTTGGTTTGTTTCCTTTATTATTTCAGTTTCCTAGTCAGTTTATGTTCCCTTATCTGATCTATGTTGGTTTAGGCCTTTCCTTTTTTGAGTTTTAGTTAAGCATATGTAAGGAATGTGCCTTGTACAATAATAAGCTTTCGGTTCAATTGGTCTATGGATATCAATCCAACTCTGGTGGATTCTATAGTGTTTGCACCGTGCGTTTCAGGTGTGGTGCTACTGTAGATTCAGTATCATGTTCTTGCTGTGGATTCAGCAGGGTAATCTGGTGGATTCCATATTAAATCAGGTGGATTGCTGATTTCTATTTCTGCACTTAGCTCTATCAACTAAAACAGGTCAGTATATCTTCTCCCATCCTGCTCGTACTTTCTAATTCTGTTCTTAGATCATATTATACTGCTGTTTGTGTTTCCAGTTCTGAAACTTCAAATCTGAGTTCAGTTAATTATTGTTTGGATCTGTTTCCAAAATCAGTATTCAAAACCCTATCTTAGTATTGATTTCAAGGAGTCGTCCTCATAGTAGGATCTTCTGAAATCTTCTTATTTTGATCCTGCTTTTCAATTCTAGGTTCAGATCTATCAATTGGATTTGACTCTTGACCTAACTCTGGTTTCAAAATTTTGATTTTGCTTTTGATTCATTAGTCCTATCCCAGTTCTGATTCTCAGTTTTCTCTTGTTTGTAGATTAATTTTTGGTTTCTGTTCGGATTATCATTCTATTAGATATCATTAAATTTGTTTCTGTTTAATCACTTTTAATCACTGATCTGAATCCATAACATTCTGAGATTGATTTCCTGTTCTGGAAACCCTAAATCTGGAATCCTACCTTCTGTGGGATACTTCCATGCGTCCAGACCGAACCACTGGATTGGTCTCAAATTTTGATATCATATTCTCCTTCCCAAATAGAGTACTTGACCAAATTTTTGGCCTCATCTATACTTTTGATTTGCTGAAATCAGTTTTCTACAATTCTAGTTTCTAATACACCACTTTGATTTTGGTTGTCTTCTGTGGATTGTCTAAACTCTACCTTACGTGATTTAGATCTCCATCATCATGATTTGGCATTAGTCTAATGGAAGTTGTTGGGTTAATCTCACCACATGACTAGTTATTTTTGCTATATGTTTTCTTATTTGTCTGGATAATCAGTCTCACTAAGATGAGACCACCTTCTTGTCTTGAACAGTCCCTATTTCAGTTGTTGCATCTTTTAAGAAGATTAAAGCCCTCATCAGTAGCCATCAGCAGCTTTCGTTGGTTCTCAGGACCTCATCGAAGCTTGTAAGTTCATTCACCTACATAATTCATGATTTATTTGTACTTGTGATTTGTATTAGCAATAATTCTTGTAAGATAACTTACCCAATAAAAAAAAAACCCTCTTATAAGATAGATTTCCCTTTTTGTCTGTGTCTGCGATTAGCCTTAGCGCTCTCATTTTACATGTCTATACATTGTAGGTTGTTAGTGAAGATGGAAAGAAAGTGAGGCGCCTGCATCCATTGACTGAGTCTGACATGGAAGACTTGCAGGTGTCTTGTGCTTGTTTATATTTTTATCATTTACTTTGGTACGCTTGTTTTTATAAAAATTAATGTTAGTTTATTTATTAACTTAAATTTTTGCTAAAAGTTTGATATGTGGCCAATGATGATATTGTTCTTTTAATGTCTATAAATGTATGAATAAAGCACTAACATCATTTATTTTTGAATCATATGCATCTCTTTTTTGCAGTCACGCATTGTTATTGCTGAAAATTTACCTGAGGATCATTCCTACCAAAATCTGCTGAAGATTTTCTCTGCTGTTGGGAGGTACTGAACTATTTGCTGATAGGAAAGTCTTTCAATCTGTTAATAAAAATTGCAGGGAAGTAATTATGTGAACTGGTTTTGTCTCCTAGTGTGAAGACGATCCGCACCTGTCAACCTCAGACAGCTAATGGTAGTTCTACTGCTGCATCTAGAGTGGTGAAAATGGATAACATGTTTTTCAGTAATAAGGTTTGCATTTTCATTGGAAAAGGCACTTGTTGGATGTTTTATTTTGCATTTCTTAGGATGTATATTTTGTTATTCTTGCTGGCGTTTTACTTCAGTTATGTGATTCCAATTTACAAGTCTGAGTTGCAGAGTTGATGTAAGAGCAATCACTGATTTAATTTAACATTATGTATGTATGGACAGGTCTTAGGTTTGACAGGTGCAGAACCTGGACCCTGGTCTTGGGCACTTCAATTTTTTTAGAATAGTCATGTAAAGGGGGATCAAGTTACACAACTGATCAGTCCACCTAAAATTTTTACCTCAGCTGAAAATAACTGGATTGGTTGATTCTATGTTTATATTACCTCGATGATTCAAAATAGGAGCTGAACCCAAGTTTCTTCCATGCTGTGTCCATTGATCTTGTTTTTCTGTTTGAATGAATGATTAGAAAAGGAAGAAAATTTTTGTTGAAGCTGACGTATGAGCCATATAGACCAGTTGATAATGAATCATTACTTGTCTGATGATTGTCATATTCTAGCCTAAAAGACCACTTCATTTTGTGGTTGATTGATTAGTCCTTATTTTGTAGTAAGAAGGGCATGCATCTAGAATTGGGATTTTTGAAATTGATGGTTAGAATTGCAGTTTTGGATATTTGGATCACCTCAAACTATCAGTTAAAATATCCTAGGAATCACAATATAGAAGGTTTGTGGGATTTATAAAATTAAGGGGTGGGGGTTGGGAAGGTATTTTTCAATTCCCACAATACCTTAAACCATGCGCGAATGAGTATAAGGATCTCCTCCCACTTCCTTCCACACTTTCAATGACTTACAAGGAACCCCTCTCCTCTTGGTAATCCTTCTCCAACAACCCCCCCCCTCCCCCCCTTCTCTCTTTTCCAAACCTGCTGTCTCTATCTCTCCCCAACAATGGCAAGACTCCTGCAGGTTGGATTAGTCTTATTTGACACATCATCCTGAGGGAGTGGAACAATCAAAATTTTTGTTTTGTGGCCTTGGTTTTGTGTTGAGTTCGATGATGGGTCTTTGCCCTTTATGTAAAATATGATACATGGGGTTGTGGATACAGGATTGCTTAGGGTAATGTCATTTTTTCCTGCTATGTCTCGTTAAATGTTTGTTGGCAAGCTTAACCTAGGAGTTTAATATAGAGAAATATTGTAGTGTCATGCGGTTCCATGTTTTATACAGCCTCTCTTTTGTGTCATGTGGTTCCATGTTGTATACAGCCTCTCTTTTCTGCCCCCCACACAACACCCCCTTTTCTGCCTTGGTTTTGTGTTGAGTTCGATGATGGGTCTATGCCCTTTATGTAAAATATGATACATGGGGTTGTGGATACAGGATTGCTTAGGGTAATGTCATTTTTTCCTGCTATGTCTCGTTAAATGTTTGTTGGCAAGCTTAACCTAGGAGTTTAATATAGAGAAATATTGTAGTGTCATGCGGTTCCATGTTTTATACAGCCTCTCTTTTGTGTCATGTGGTTCCATGTTGTATACAGCCTCTCTTTTCTGCCCCCCACACAACACCCCCCCCTCCGCCCCCCCCAAAAAAAAAAAAAATTTTTTTTTTTTCTGATGGCCCCAAGAACGAGTAACTATCAAGGTTGTATATTGTATGTCTATGTCTTTCCTGGTAACATTGTTGTTAGTTTGGTCTTTGAGTTGTACAATTCTTTGTTTCACTTGTAGGTGCATGCATTTGTGGAATATGATACTCTGGAGCTAGCAGAAAAGGCTGTAAGTATCTTCGTTCTGGATTCTGAATGTGATTGTTCTGCTTTCCATTCTGACAAACCTAATTTGCTTTTGTGGATGATAGATTGCTGAGCTAAATGATGAGAGGAACTGGAGAAGTGGTCTGAGAGTCCGACTATTGCTTAGACGGACGGTATTATTTACTTCACCTAAATTAACGACCATAAAAAAACTACTCTCTGTCATCAAAACTAATAGGAACAAACCAACATTTCTCAGTCCCTTACAAATTGAGTCATCTGAGGTCTCTTGGTTGACTAGTCCTCAGGATTTGTTGTCTGTTGATACAGTCGAAATCTGCTCAAGCAAGAGGGAGGAAGACTACGTATGATGCAGAAGGGAATGATGAAGAAGATGAGGAGTGTACATCTGAGCAGCCAATTGATAAGCAATCTGAGGATTCTCCTCGGCCATCTGATGTAGTATCACATGAGCACATTGTAAGGGGCTTCTTTTCCTCTTGTTGATTTTCCATAACTACCATAAACATTTGAAAATTCGAGAGACATGAATTACTGCATACTGCTGTGGTTGGTCAGGGTGATGAGGTAGTCATTGATAAGGAGAATGGGCCTAAGAGAGGCCGGGGACGAGGCCGGGGAAAGGGGCGTGGCCGGGGTCAACCACATAATAACCGTGGAAATCATGTGGGTACACCCCCGTTGAACAATCCAGTCCAGAATGAGCACCAGACTTTCACCAAGCCACCTCCAGGTCCTCGCATGCCAGATGGTACAAGAGGATTTGCTATGGGTCGGGGGAAGCCAATCGCTGCCAACAGTGGTTGAGAAATTATTTTTTTCACATGTGAACCACAGTTCCAATTTCTGTGCGTGTACTACTGAGTATATGCGGTTGGGGTGGGGAGTTTTGGGTAGTGTATTTGTCTACTTTTGCGTTGTGCGTAGTTATGATGGCAGGGTTTTAAAAGGGGCTGTCAATGCATTGTTGTTGGGTTAAAGTTTAGTGGGGCCTTCAGAGGATTTCTTTTCGGGTTTCAGATAAAAGGGTCATCAGAAGCAAACGTGTCTTTGCTGGGATTGCCACTGACTTTTTTCTTAGATATATATTTGTGTAAAAAAAAAAAAAAAAGGAATTGAAGGGAAGAACAGGTTCTGTCATTTACATAGCAATGGACGTGTGCACCTCTAATTGTAATTTTATTTTTCTTGCCCCATTTCCTACTTAAAACAGTGAAGAAAAACTAATCTATGTATGCTCTTGGCGTTTTCTGTTCTGTTAAATTTTGCCGGGCGTCCCTCCTCTGGTACAAGAAATTGTTGCGTTTTCCTTTGGTAGGGTGAATTGGATGACTATATGTTCTTCATGTGGTCGGTCCTTGTCTCAAGATATCAATGTGGTGCGAGAAAGTTGTGCTGGGGCCCTTTCCCTTCGGTGGACGTTTTTGGTTAGGCGATTCGTTGTTTTGGGCAGATGGTATCCATCCTTGGTTTTGGAGGATGTCTTTCCTTTCGGATAGAAATCTCTCCTGTGGACCTGCCAACTGCCAAGGGATAGATTTCAGCTGACACACATACTGTTGTATTGGTATGCATATTGGTTGAACTCCAGTCCTTGGATCAGTCGATAGGGCATAAGTCCTGCTGCAGGAGAGGATGTAGATCCCTTTGCAGACTCGTCTACATCCTTAGCGAAATCATATTGTGCATTAGGGAGAAAAAAAATTGAAAAATTGCATCCATGACCTCCGTGCCCAGAGCAAAATGAGGTGAAGAGAGCGAGAGAAGGCCCTTTCCCCTTTTGCCTTTGTCAATGTCATTCATTGTCCACGTATGTTTGAACGAGAGAGAGAGAGAAGCAAGCTTGTACTTTCCCTCTACTACCTCCATGAAATTTTGAAGGGTGCAGTGGAGAAGACAAAGCACTGACTGACAAGGAAAATCTAACATATGAGTTTATTTGACCACTATCCCATTCTCCCATCCCACACATCCAAAAGTCTTGAAATTTATTATGCTTTTCTACTTTCTGCTAAGCAAACAGGGCTTCCGTGAAAGCAGGGTATTTTATTGCATATTAGAGAAAATGGGTAAAGTGGTCATTTACTCATTACCAACTTAAGAGGACCAAGAATGCAGGCCAATGTAATGGGTATATGTGATGGATCCTCTCCAGCCATTGGATCGGTGCCAGGCAAGCTGGAGACTGGAGAGGATTGGAATCCGGTGAACGGCAAGGGGAACTGATGAAGTTAAAATGATGATACAAATAGTAGACATTTGGAAATAAATGCCCTCCTAGGAGTTACTGTTTGCAAGGGATGGGCATTGTAAGAACCAATTCCCACACACCCACTGTGTAAGATGTTTTTATGGGCTAAATTAATTATAAGGTTAGTTGGTTCAGTGGGAGTCTAGTTACAGGTAGACCGGTTTAAGTATGATTAGAGATGGACCAACCTGGTCCACTGTGTGACTGGTCCAGGGTTGGGGGTGGTATTATAAATACTAATGGTTAGAGTCCCCACAACCACGGTGTTATTTTCTTCTCTTGTTCCCATACGCAGAGAGAAGGTCAAGGGATCCCGACAGGCTGTGGAAGACTATGATCCAAACATTCAAAGCAAAGAAAACGGTCGAAAATCAATCTACAGCAAGAGGTATGAGTCTTATCAACTCTTTTCAATACCCATTGTATTCTAGTAATCTGTGTGGTATGTTCGTTAGGGTTCATGGGAAATCCCATGGGAAAAACCCAAAGTGGATCTAAAAAATCTTACAATGGTATCAGAGCCACCTACACAGATCTAGGATCGATGAGAAAGTATTGTAAAGATTGTAAGTTTGAACGGATTGGAAAAGATAGATTTTTCTCCCAAAATCCTCTACAAACCTGTCTAGGGTTTGGACCATTGAAATTTTTTTTGGACCATTAAAAAGCAAAATAAATCATACAGGATTGTAGGCCTCAGAGAGATGGAGCCGGCGACATAAAGTAGGTCGCCAGAATCATCCTGACGCGCCGTCGCGCGTCCCTTGAAAAAGCGCGTGAGATCCACGCGCCGGCGGTAATTTAAAAAAAAAAAAAAGGGCAAAGGTAGGGCTGACATCACCTGGTCAACCCCGTACTAAACCGAGCCGATCTGGGCCAGTCCGGGATCGAACCAGGGCCGAGACCAGCCTGGCTGGGCCCAAGGAGACCCCTGAACCCGACTCAAGGTACACGTGCAGTTTGCACGTGTGACCCGAGGTCGATCCATTTAACCCGGATGTTTGGTCCGAGACCCAACCCATGACCCGAGTGTTTGACCCGGTAACCCGACCGGGGGGGGGTTACGGTTCGATTTAAAGTCTAGACCATTTGGTTTGGCCTGGACCAAAGCATTTAAAAAAAAAGGGTTTTAATTTGTGGGTTCGGTCCACCCATAACTGAGCCCAACCAAACCGAATCGACCCAGGTTGAACCACCCAAAATCGAAAACCAGTTCAGGATGCAAGAATGCAAGTGCTGACTTTGATCGACGATTTGCGTTGGGTTCATATTTTCATGATCTACAGTTTGGTACATAGTCTGACACAGTTTGGTGATTTGGAGAATTTATTTTTGATTAAAAGGTGTCCCAAATTAGTCCGATTTGTAGTTTTCTGCTTGTTTATCAGTTATTTTTGTACCAAATACTTGTAGAAGGTTATGTGTACATGATATTTTATTTATTGACCCACAATATACTGCAAAATAGGGTTTGAGGATATCACTGTAGAATTAGGTGGAACCCACCAAAGTGGTACACCTTAGTTTCATTATGATGTCTTCAAGATCAAAGTTCATGTATTTGTAAATACTTGTGTAAGGGCAATGTACACCCAAAGGTGGCATTGTCAAGTTTTGATCAAATTAAGGTTTGTGGGTGTCATGTGAAGATTGAGTGGAATCCACCAAAGTGACACACTCAGTTCCAACGTATTGGTCCTCAAACCCCAAATTTGTGCATTTACATATACAATAGAGGATATATTTTTATTACACTGTTCTCCATGGTGTGAAAAACAGCTAAAAAAGACAGTGTTAACCCAAAGGTGGCATTGTCAAAGTTAAAGGTATGTTCATATACATGAGTTGAAAGGGTTTTGACTTTAGGGAGTTTCATTAACTCAAAGGTGATGGGATTTTCGAGAGTCATTATTCTTTCGCAGTCACTGCACAAAAACTGAGAAGATCACTACATGTTTATCCCAAAGGAGAATGTTTAGTTGGTTAACTCTTGGAAAATGATATTTATTTGCATGAATGGTTTATATGGTTAATGCAAGTAAAGGGTATGTGTATGAGTCTTCAGTTGTTTGATACTGTATTTAAACTCATACACTGATGTGTTAATCTAAGTACGACTGTCCCAAAGAATGTTTTGATATCTATCTTTTTCTTTTCGGGACAAAGTATAAATAAATATATATTGCATGTGTTTATATGAGTCTTGTGTAATTTATCTATTGTAGGACATTTGTGTTTGGACTCATATAATGATGATGGTTTATGTCTCATAGGATGTCTGTCTCAGTGAATGTACCATATGGTTTGGTAGTTTCTTTCCCACTCTTCCTGGGACAAAGAATAAAATTTATTATGAAAAGGTTGGAGACTAGTCTAGGATCGTTTGACCTAGATGTATCTTTCATAGTAGTATACATAATTTGTGAGGTATTCTACTATTGAGGTTATGTGTAGTAGTATTAAGATGAGAAATATTGCGAACGGATTATCTAAGAAAAAATCCAAAGGATAAGAATAATGTTTTAGAGGGGGTCGGAAGATAGTTTATTAACCTAGCTCTCTAGTACCAGTTATGTTGGAAATAGTAATGTGAGGAAGTATTTTGGGAGCTATCAACTATCACTGAAAAACTCAATGACAATGAGACCAATGTAATTGATATATTAAATATTTCATTCCTTGCTAGAAAATATATTCAGATCTAGGTGGCTTACATTACCAAAGGGGAGAAATAGCTAGTGATAAGATTATTGTTCGGTAACTCTAAGGTGGATAACTCAAAGATGGGTAGATTGACCAAAGATAGGTGGTTTGACTAAATATTGTTAAGCCAGATAAGCATATTTAGAAAAGGATAACGATCTAGGACTCCCAAGGTATTTAGGGTAGGAGGGTCTTGAAGACTGTTGGCTTGAATATTGTAAAGTTTCTTTTACATTCAAATGTTTTTTTTGCTCTTGATTTTACTTTGTTTTATGTTTATTGTTTGACTTAACATATTGTTCCCATATTAAAAATATAATGATGTTATTTAAAATATCGGAATGTAAAGTTTTCCTTTCAATTAAATTGAAAGAAATTATGCTTATGATGTTGTAAGGTAAATGACTGCATGTAATATTGATCTTATTTGTTATGTGATGTGGTGAATAGTTTTTTATGTTTGATTGTGCAATCTTAGGTTTGACTAGTTATACCAGTCATAGTTGATCTCTAGGGCAATATAGAGACAGGTTAAAAAAAGGTTTTCTTGGAATGGTTGAAAAGGTTTTGTCAATGAGAGTCTTTAGATTCTCTTAGTGGGGAGTGTTTAGATCTGCTTGATTAGTGGAGATCTGGTAGTTAATGGTTTATCAGTGATAGTTTATGTTGCCTATGGTTTAATGGGTAGGATTATTGGTGAGCATTTATGGCTTGTATGTATTCTTGATTATTTAAGACATGTCAAAATTGCAAGGCGATATTTAGCCAAAGAAGGCGGTAAGCCAAAGTATGATATTAGTTCAAATTGGAGGCGGTTTGCCTATATAAAGTTGGATAATATCAAAGTTCGTTGACCTATAAGGATTTTAAGGTAACGAGATCGTGGTAATTCGATCATTGGACTTAAGTATTCATCTCAAAGTGATTTATGTCATTGAGTAGACCTTTGTATGTGACTGACAGAAGGGGGTACACCAGATGTGTAGGAGTACTTTCCGCTATTGTTCGACATTGGTAGGCTTGATGACTAAATCAAAGTAAAGGATGGTTTTGGTGTAATTAGGTTCCATGGCCACATTGGATCAATGGTGAATTTATAATTAATATAGCCCAAGTGGGAGATTGTAAGATATTTTTATGAGCTAAATTAATTATAAGGTTTGTTGGTTCAGTGAGAGTCTAGTTACAGGTAGACCAGTTGAAGTATGATTAGAGATGGACCAACTTGGTCTACTGTGGGACTGGTCCAGGGTTGGGGGTGGTATTATAAATACCAATGGTTAGAGTCCCCACAGCCACGGTGTTATTTTCTTCTCTTGTTCCCATACGCAGAGAGAAGGTCAAGGGATCTCGACAGGCTGTGGAAGACTCTGATCCAAGCATTCAAAGCAAAGAAAACAATCGGAAATCAATCTACAGCAAGATGTATGTGTCTTATCAACTCTTTTCAATATCCATTGTGTTCTAGTAATCTGTGTGGTGTGTTCATTAGGGTTCATGGGAAATCCCATGGGAAAAACCCAAAGTGGATCTAAAAAATCTTACAGCTGGCCACTACCTTGACACTGTTACAAGATATTTAGCATTCTGATAAATGGGAATTCTTTAGATTAGATAGAGCCCTGGTATAAAATTTTTTGGCCTATCTCAATTAAATAACCTCCTCCTGTGTCTTAAGATGTTCCTCTCTATTTTTTGATGTCAAAGATATCCACAAAGGATTGACATTTTGAAGATTTGAATCCAACATAACAAAATTGGCCTGAAATTTAATACGACTTAGGTGATGATGTGGAAAATTAATCACTAAATTTGGCACTCCCAAATTTGCCACATAGAACTTATTTGGAGTTGTAGTGGACACGTGAAAGGTTTCCAATTAAAAACCAATTTCATATCCATGTCATCTATCTTGTTGTGTAATAATTTTCAGGCAAATCTTTTTTTTTCCCTCCCTTGCACTCCAATCTCACTTCACCTCTTGTTAATTGTTCCTGTAATGTTGTGGCAATTGTTCGCGTAAGTCAGCTCCTTCGCAAGTATTTGAACAGTTGGAAAATAATCTACAATAGTTCTATATTGTAGAAATGCAAGCCGACTTTGATATGTGGTCATTCCATTGTGTTAGAACAAACATCAAGAAATACGAATAAAAAATTGAAAACGATTTAAGCAAAATGACACAGAGATTTAACGTGGTTCACACATCAATGCAATGTCCTACGTCTAAGGGAGAAGATAAAGATGATTCACTATATAAAAAATGAAGTTACAATGGAAATCTCTCAAGAACAAGCATTCTCCTTAGTCCAAGCTCGAAAATCCCTTTTCTCTTTTCCCTTTCGCGGCAAAGGTTGCAAGGTAAGAAAAAGAACAATGTATATGAGCTCTTCCAAGTGGGGCCGATCCATTAGGCCTATCCATTGGGCTTCACCCCGGCCCAAGCCTCTGCTACTACCATAGATCTTTGAAAAATTCTCATTTGGGTCACCACCAAATTTGTCAGAGCAGATCATAAATCCATAAATGCTGAAGAATTCAAGACACATAACAAATTTCCATCTTGACTTGACTTCACCTCCAAACAAGCAAACATATAGCAACCATAAATCATCTTCTCTAATAGCCATTTAATGCGCTGAACTCAAATGCGGCATACTCCAATCAATACTTGAACCTGACAAATACAAGAGGCTTCGTCAACATGTTAGCTGGATTGACTTCAGTACCAATCTGCAACACTTGGATATTGCCTTGCGCAATTATCTCTCTAATGAAATGATATCGAATGTCAATGTGCTTTGTCTTCTCATGATACATCTTATCTCTAGTCAAGTGGATAGCACTCTGGCTATCACTTGGACAATAGTGACTCCATGATCCACACTGAGCTCGTTAAATAAACCTCTAAGCCAAATAGCTTCCTTCACTGCCTCAATCATTGTCATACACTCTGCCTCTGTTGTAGATAATGCAACTGTAGCCTATAAAATAGCCTTATGAATAGCCGCACATCTTCCAAGAGTAAATACATAACAAGTAAGTGATCTCCTCTTGTAAAGCTCACTTGCAGAATCTGAGTCAACACAATCATATAAAATATCATTGTTCCTCCCAAACTCCAAACAAACTCCTGAAGCCCCCTATAAATATTTGTATCCATTTCACTGCTTGCTAATGAGTTTTACCAAGGAATGACAAATATTTGTTCACCACATTGACTGAAAGTGTCACACCCCAATTCTGGACAAACCATAAATCTGAATGAACCGTTATATAAATCAACAGTTCACGCTAGGATCTCATTAGACCATGCCAGCAACTCAAACCAAATACATTTCACATCACAATTAGAGATAACAAAATAAATAGCGGAAGCCTTTATTAATAATGAACTGAGAGTCTAACATGATAAATAAATAATTAAACTGTTTATCTCCAAATAACTCAAAATGTAAATAATATCTATTACAACTCTTTCATAACTCAAATTAGAAAATAAACTAAGGGTAAATACATTAGAAGCACTCGCATGAAGAATCATGCTCATCCTCCACAACTTGCACATCCATAGCCACTATGTGTCAGTACGATGATGCATTCATATAATCCTCCAATGTGGTCCCTGCATCATCAACTAAAAATATCCGATGTCGAGGGGTGAGCACACAACACGGCTCAGTGAGTAAGCAAAACAATGCACAAACATATACATGCAATCATATTTATAGCTTTGGTCTGATATAAGCTTGCAAATGTGCTATGGTAAGATAGGCGGCCACCACACCTCCATGCATGAGAGTGTGAGCACGTCCAACAGATCATACACCGTTGTCGCCTCACATCACTCATTATGGAATAGAGATAGAGCTGGAGATCTCGGATCAAACGCTACCAGAACTCCCACTGATACTCTACTCGTACCAATACGTATGCCCCTACTGGCGAGGGCTTATAAACTGGATTCGTGACTAACCAATCCTAGATGCTATCAATGGTTTGTATCCAAGGCCTTACCCTAGCATCCCTCAATATGCCCATAGAAATAAAGCTAAGGCTCGTTAGCAGAGCTTATAGCCACGCACCGCGTACACCTCCCCTGATACCCTACAACGTATTAATTCCATTAAGGTAACAGTGATAGGACGATGTCAATGCGAAGGACAGTATAGAGATAGAGCTAGAGCCTAATGAATCACACACCGCTACACTCTCCCTGATACTCCACCTAATCCAACACACCGACCACACACACATGCACATGCCTATTCCTATCATCATCATTATCATCATAATAGAATAAAGAACAAAATAAATAAATATGCATGAATTGGAATAGAAGTTATTGGATGACATGTAAGATGCACATTCAATCATTCAAGCATGACATCATATCAATTTACAGAAAATAAAATAGAAGAGTAGCTTGTTATTATCTAATTAGTTTAGGTCTTGTTCCTTCACCTGTAAACGATATTTGTTCCTCTTCCAAGCTTCGAAAATCACTTTAAACTAGTTCAAAACCTAAACAATTTATGAAATTAGATTAGGGTTTGATCTCATTAAGTTACGGTGGTCGAAAACCTAGTCTGGTCTTTAAAACAGGCTTTCAGTCAATGAATAATTGACTTTATGGTCTCAGTTATATGTCGACCATACATTGTGTGGTCGACTCTATAGTCCTGCATCATGCGACTACTGATGCGACCACACAAACTCTGAAAACTTCTCAAGAGTCTGTGGTCGACTCACGGGCCACTCTGTGTCGACCAGTATAGCGACCACATAATCTATGAGTTGTATTTTAGCTCGACATCGATCTGATTCCTTTGCTAGACCTTGGGATTCAACCTATAGTCATTCTATGGCCTGAAATTATGGGTTTCCCAGTAATAATTTATCCCTAACCTATTTCCATGATTTCCTTGAGATTAATTGAGGAATTTTCATGATCTCAATCACGACATTAGGTTCAACTCACCCTCTCATTGTAGGGAGATCAGTTCTAACCAACCTATATCTATAGAGGTAGGTTCCTTACCTTAGTTCCTTGCTGTAGAGAGAGATAGCAAGCTCCTCAACAAAACCTTTTCCAAGCCTTCCTTTCCAAGTCTCCTTCTTCTTGCTCTCCTATCCTCTCTTAGTTCTAGGGTTTAAAATTGATCTAAAAGAGTGAGAGAGGGTAGAGGGACATCCTCTATATAAAGAGAAAATCTCCATATAGAGTCCCCTCAAAGTTAGAAAAAAGATCTCCTTAAATTTGAAAAGTTTTCTAAACACGGAGTCGATTCTGGGTTTGACCAGTGAACTCTGTGGTCACAAAATACGTCGACCACACAAATCTAAATTAGTCAACCACACAACCCATTTATTGACTGATTGACTGGTTTCATTCTTGAGCTTGACTGGTCGACCACACAACTTTTGACAATCGACCATACAACCAAGATTAACTTTTTTTTTACTGTTCTTGCTTACCTGGTCTTGTAGTTTCTTCATACGGTTGGTTAACTTGAGCCGGCTACGACAGGGTTAGTGGAGTACGGGTCTTACAGTAAGACCCACACCCAAAATCCCATACCAACCCGGATTTCCCCTGTGCCTAGTCTTTCCGCATCGATAATTGTCATGCCCAATGGGTACACTGGGTCATTTACAAAGAGCTCCTAACTGAGCCTTGGACATTAGAATGGACTTAGATGGGTCCATCATGCAATCCAATGCAAGGGGACCGGAACACCAAGTCTGGGGCTGCCCTTAAACTCTGCTAGCTGTACAATAGGCGGATGAGTCAACCGGCTCATTGCCGCTAGCTTAGCTGCATAGCTGACTCCTTGTGTCTCCTCGGGTCTATAAATATAGACCCATTTACTCTCATTTCAGAATGGGAGCTAGTGCGAGAGTTTGGGAGCTTGGGACAAAGCTTGGAGCTCAAGTGGACTTCATCCACTCCAAGTAAGTCCATTAACCCTTCCTCCTTTATAAGTATATCAATGGCCACCAATAATGGTGGTGCTTTCCTACCAATGGTGGTAGTTCTTGGCACCATTAATGGAGGCCAAGGTCAAACCCTATAACCTAGGTTTGGTTGCCCACCAACCCAATAAAGGTGTTAATGGCCCTAATAAGACTACCTAGGGTGGGGAATATGTTCCTGTCAGCACCCTGATTTTGCCACTGCGGAGATCTCAGCTAAAAAAAAAAAAAGAAGAGAGAGAGAGAGAGAGAGAGAGAGAGAGAAAGAGCCAGAAAGAGTGAGAAAGAGTGAGAAAGTGAGAGAGAGAGTGAGAAAGAGTGGGAAAGAGTGATAAAGAGAGAATGAGAGAGAGACAAAGAGAGAAACTAGGAGAGAGAGGGAATGAGAGAGAGAAAGAAGGGAGAGACATGGGGAAAGAGAGAAGACCACTGCCACCTCCACCATACGTCCCCAAACTTCGGCCGAACTATTTCCCAAATCCCTCTACTAGCCATTTCTCTCACCTGCTCCCATATGATTCCCCAAATTCCTCCACCGGCTACCCAGCGGCAAGAGCACCACTACCTCCCCTGTTCAATCAGACCTGCCTACCCGCTTCTCTCTCACCTACTCCCACCTCTGAACTCCCTCCCCCCAAAACCGCTAGGCACCTAGCTTCTCCCCAGCCACCTAATTCCTTAAAATGCAGCCCAGCCCCAACCTACCTACCCAGCCGCTGCCACTTCTTTTTGAGCCAACCGCCAACTACACTGCAGATCTCCCATCGACACTCGATCACCAGGAGGCTGCCTAAAGAGAGGAAAGCGCCAAAGAAAGGGGAGAGAAGGGGAGCCGCAAGACCATGCTGCCATCTCACTCCCTCCCCAAAAACCGGCTCACTTCCTTGAGCCACCCCACAAGCCACCTACAACACTCCATCATTGAGCCCCACTCCACCTCTCTTCATCCAACCTCCAGCTTTTATAAATACCCCACCGATGCTCACAAAGAGGAGGAAGTTTTTCTGGAAGGCTGGCCTTTCTTGTTTCCTTTCGAAATCAACCTACCCATCTCTCCCAACTCGCACCCAGCAGCTCCCTGCCCATTTCTCCCAACTTGCACCCAGTAGCTCCCTGCCCATCTCTCCCAACTCGCACCCAGAAGTCTCTTGCCCATCTCTCCCAACTCACACCTAGCAGCTCCCAGCTCATCAATCCCAACTCACACCCGGTAGCCCCTTGCCCGTCTCTCCCAACTTGCACCCAGCAACTCCCTGCCCATCTCTCTCAACTAGCACCCAGCAGCTCCCTGCCCATCTCTCCCAACTCGCACCCAGCAGCCCCCTGCCCATCTCTCCCAACTCGCACCCAGCAGCTATCCCACACCTGTCCGTAACTCGCACCCAGCAGCCGAGCACGACCATCCCTCACACCTATCCGTAACTCGCACCCAGGGACCATCCCACACCTGTCCGCAACTCACACCCAGCAACCGAGCACGACCATCCCACAACTGTCCGCAACTTGCATCCAGTGACCATCCCACACCTGTCCGCAACTCGCACCCAGCAGCCGAGCACGACCATCCATCACACCTGTCCGTAACTTGCACCCAGCAGTCGAGCACGACCATCCCTCACAACTGTCCGTAACTCACACCCAGCGACCATCCCACACCTGTCCGCAACTCACACTCAGCAACCGAGCACGACCATCCCACACCTGTCTACAACTCGCATCCAGTAACCATCCCACACCTGTCCGCAACTCGCACCCAGCAGCCCAGCACGACCATCCCTCAAACCTGTCAGCAACTCGCACCTAGCGACCATCCCCCACACTTGTCCGCAACTCGCACTCAGCAGCTGATCCTCGCGACATCCTACGGCGATCATCATCGTCAACCCAAAGATCCTCGCGACATCTTGCGACGATCATCATCGTCGATCCTCGTGACATCCAGCTGTTCAATCTCGTCGACGCACATCAGGTTGGTTTCTTTTCCAGTTTACCATACTTGTATTTCATATTGTGGTTGTTTACTTCATTTTATTATTGTATCTTCGCATACATGATGATTCTTTGATCATATGCGTCGGCTTCTACATGTGCATGTTGGATTTTGGCTCAACCTTCCTTGTTATGCATGTAATGAAATGAAATATGGCTGTTGATCTTGCATTTTGGAGGATGAAATTGATCTGATGTGCTTGGAAATTTTAATGTGATTGGTCCAATCATGTGATTAGAATTTTAATGCGGGTGATCCAACCACATGATCTGAATTTTATGAGAATTGATCATGACCATATAATTGAAATTTTCTTGAATTGATCATGGTTTTTGATTTGGAATTTTGATGTGATTTTAAAGTAATTGGAACCATTGGATTTCTTGATAAGTGATTTTATCGAATATGAATGGTTGGAATATCATGATGAACGATCCAAACCATTGGACTATCTTTGGAAGTGATTTTAATCAATCTGAATGGATGGATTGTGACCTTCAGTAATTTAAACCATTAGATTGTCTTGATAAGTGACTTTATCGAATCTGAGCGATTAGATTATCATGACGAGTGATCTGGGCCACTAGATTATCTTTGAGAGTTGTTTAAATGAATATGAACGGTCAGATTATTATCTTGAGGGATTTGAAACCGTTGGATTTTTATTGTGAGTGATTTGGACCATCAGATCTTCATCATGAGTGGTTAAAAGGATTTTGAACCTTTAGATCTTGGCCATAAGTGTCTTAGATGAATTTGGACCATTAGATCTTCATCATGGGTGCTTAAAATGAATTTAAACCGTTGGATTGTATTTCTGAGTATTTTAAATGAATCTGAGCCGTTTGGATGTTCACCATGAATATTTTAAATGAATCTGGCCCGATAAACTGCCCACCTAGGTATCCCGAGTGTGGGATGCGAGTGAAATTTAGTGTACCTCCGTGTGTGGAGAGCTAAGGCATTTGGCCTTTCCTGAGTGTTGCCATGCGTGTCCATGGCTCGTCAAACCATAGGAACTACGTTTGACCTGATTCTGGAGAGATAGAGGTCTCGAGGGATGCGTAGGCTGCGAGGGAGTTTGGTCGCTCCACAATCGGTCAAATTGAGGTAAGTTCCATGTATTCTGGGATTACTTCGGCAAGGGGATTTCCTTATGATAGGGAATACCTCTACACTGAGATGGGTCCCACTGTTGTGGGGACATCTCTCACTATCGGATGTGTTCCATGATTATGGGAGCATCCATCGCTTGGGATGCGTTCCAATATTTTGGGAGCGTCCATTCTCTTGCACATACTTGGTACGTACACACCTGCCCGAACTACGTTTGGCCTGATTCCCGCCGCACAAGGATATGTAGGCGGTCTAGGATTTTCCCAGACCTTGGTCATATGTTGTATGTCTTTTTCCTTCCTTTTGATGTATGATTAGGCCATTTATTAAATTCTTTAATTTTATTTTGTAATTATTTTCTTGTTTAATTTGTTTAATTTCAGCTTATACAATGCATAGTTAGTAAAGAATTAGAGATCAAATTAGCATTTTTCTTGTATCTTGTAATTTAATTAGATAGCTCTAAGCATTCATAAACTGTAGGAAAGGATAGGATTTAGGGAGACCGGTTTAACCGGGTGAGTTGGGTGCCTAACACCTTCCCAACTCGTAATTTGGCACTTACCCACCTTTGGTGAGACGAGATAGCCATTCCATTTGCAGGAGTCATTAGTGTCCCTCCATTGAGGGACATCATTTATAGGTCCTAGACCTTATCTAGGTGACAACTCCAGTCTTCTTACCCTCCACTGGCATGAGTGGATGAGATCTGAAGGTGAGAACTTTCTAGATCCTAGTTTGAGTGTAATGAGGGTAGACAACTTTAACTACATGCTAATTCAAATATTAAAAATGGGGATAAATTAAATATTCTTAATTTTTTCCCCGGTCCTCCCAATGGCGACTCCGCTGGGGACTCATGCCAGACTCCAGATTGTAAATCCTTATCCCTTTCTCTTTATGCATAAACTTACATTTTGGGGCATTAGGTTGTAGTTAGGTGTAGAAGTAGCGAACACCCTTGCTTGTAGCCTTGTCTGATTAGGTGTACTGTATATATTTCACTGACTATTTTATGGTATAGTGATATCATGGTTCTCAAGATATTAGTTACTATTGTTACGAACCTCGTGGTTAGCTGAAATGGGCTCCAGTGCATATTAGATGACCCGCTAGGCGAAACCACAACCTTGACCTGTACCCGCAACTATGTGGGTATATAAAGGGATGTAGGTGTCTTTGACTCATCGTGCATATGGTAATAAGCATTCTTATCCTTGTCAAGGTAGCCTTGTTGTGTCCCATTATCACATTACTGACACTTGTATGCTTGATTTATCCCTGAACACTTAAGTGTTGTCTTTACCCAGTTTCACCTCGCTCAACGCGGGTTGTCACTGGTGAAGCAATCACTCATTTGTTTAAGATTGAATCAAAATTTTTTGATATCCTGTGCACATCCTTTTAGACGATAAATCCCTCCCAAATCCATTGATTCTGATGTGTTCATTTGGTTGGAGTTTCAGTCAGAGGTATAGTTTATTTCACAGATACCCTCTTGCTGAAAACCAACCAAAGAATCTATTTGAATCACTGGATTTGGCGAGGATTAACCTAATGGAGTTCTTACATAGGAACTAACTTTGTGTGGTTGAGTCAGCTTTGATGCATGCATGTTCATTATTCTTAGTTCTCCCTATCTGTCAGAGTCCTGACCTTTATTCCCCTGTTTCATATTTTCAGTCACCTTCAGGAGAGTTGAAACATAATTTCCAGTTGGGTGAGGGATTCCACATCTAGGAGACTACATAGAGTCCTAGTCTTCAATCAACCCAGGGATATCCTAGAGAGCTGGTTAGTCTGATAGAGTAAATGGAAGATCATGAGATAGGAGATCGTCATGAGCCCCTAGTGGATCCAATCACTATTCTGACCACCAGACTTACCAGTGTGGAGCGAATAGTTCATGCCATGGTAGGATTGGTCAAGCAAAACATGAATATTAGGCCGCAATCAACCTCCAATGCGGCAGCCTCACCTGAGGGAGGCAATGGTCCCACCACCCCCAAGAATGCATCTCCTCTGCCCTAGATAGTGATTCAGGAGCCTTCCTCCAGTAAGCTATCAGAGGTGGATAAACTGTTGGCCGGTTCAGCCATCATGAGTCGGTTGCACAACGTAGAGCATTTTCTTAGAGGAATGAAAGGAATGGAAGATCAAATTATAGACACTGAAGGAGTGAATTACTTCCCAAAGGCTAAGCTGCCAGATAAGTTCAAATGGCCTCTAGAGAAATTTGATGGATCGGGCTGCCCCACCACCCATATTAGGTCATTTACTGGTATCCTGATGATAGGGAGGGGGTTCTCAGATGAGCAATTGGGCCAAGCATTTCAGTTCTCTGGTGGGGCTCACAAATGGTTCTTGCACTTGAAACCCTCCCAAATCAAGTCCTAGGTAGACATTACAACTACTTTTGTGGAGCATTATTCTTATAACACTGAAGTGGAAACCCACATAAGGCAATTAAACAATTATACAGTTGCCCGGAGAAGGATTCACTGTTTACTTGGCCAGATTCAGGGCCATTGCTGTGCAAATCTGGAACAAACCTTCTGAGAGAGAACAAGTCACCATGATGATGAGAGGGTTCGCTAACCCATATAAAACCTTTATCTTTGGACAAGGCATCACCACATTTCAGACCTTAATTGCCGCTGGACAACAGATCGAGGATGCGATCAACCACGGGGATCTCCCGCATAAAGGCGATAAGGTAATATATGAGGGCAGCTCAAGCAGGAGAAATAATTATTCCAAAGTGTCTAGTACAATTTTTTTTCCTCAGGCCAAGAGCGTGGTAGCGGCCTCTTCAGCCCTGTTATTGATTGAAGCTCCGTATCCTCAGAGGAATCAGAGAGCAAGCAAGCAATATACAGAGCAGGGTTTACCAAGAGAATTAACCATGGATAAATTGATGAAGGCTGGCCAATTAAAGCCCCCTGGACCGATGGTACTACCCAATCCTCTCCTAGCAAGTTTTAGATAGGACAGATTTTGTAAGTTCCACAACCAGGCTGGGCATGGCACAGAGTTCTGCTTTGCCTTAATGGAAGCGATTTAAGATGCACTAGAGGCCGAAACTTTTGTCATTCAGAACTGACCAGCATCTATAGAAAAAAATCCTCTCCCTAACCACTCTGTCAACTTCATAGAAGAGGAAGAGGATGGTCGTTATAGTTCTTCACATCCTGAGGGTTTTGACGAATATGGCGCGTCTTCAGTTTCACCTGTTTACAATTGAAAGGACCAGATTAAGTATGAGGGATCCTGAGGTTGTGGCTATCAAGCAAGAACCAGAGTATGATCTAGAGGTGGTCTTCCCTCAACAGACAAAGCATTCTGTAGCAAGGGTTGAGAAGGGAACCCCTTTAATCATATACATTAAGGATGAGCTGGAGGTAGCCCAGGCGACCCAAGATTTTAGTAACATGGAGATTTACATCCCTGGGTATGATGACAAGCCTGTAGCAGAAACCCGGAGTGGAAATATGTTCAAGCCTGCGAACCTGAAAGTTGATAGTCCCGGACAGTTGGCGAGAGACAAGGGGAAAGAGCAATGTACTGCCCCTGAGCCCCAGAACCCTATTTTGAAGCAGTTGGAAAAGATACAGGCTAATGTGTCAATTTGGGGGTTACTCATGGCATATAAGGCACACAGGGACGCAATTCTGAAATCATTAGCCAACATCTAAGTTCCAGTCTCCACTAATTGTACTGAGCTAGCAAACATGGTTGGGGGATCTCATGCTGTCAACTCCTTGATGTATGGTGACGCCAATCTCATTGATGAATGGAGGATGCATAACAAGGCTACTTATTTCACCATCGGTCTCAGGGATCACTTGATTCCAAGAGTGTTTGTAGATGAAGAGGTTCAGCATTGAATGTCTTCCCTCTGAGCACTTTTAAGCATCTTGGGTTCAATGAAGAAGAGCTCAGACCTTCCACACACTGTGTTAAAGCTTATGACTGTACCAGGAGGACCATCAATGGAGTACTTAATGCACAGATTAAGGTAGGTCCTGCTATGTTTGACATTGAGCTTCATGTGGTGGACATATCAACTTCCTTCAATCTGCTTTTGGGGAGGCCCTGGATCCACAAAGAAGGAGTCCTCACATCGTCCTTGCATCAGAAGGTTAGATTTCAATATGAAGGGGTGGTGGTGACCGTGTATGCAGATTCTGATATGGTTAATGCCCTGGCAGTGGGAGACAGCAGTTTAGAGGAGAATATAGGGGTGCAACTGAGTGGGTTCCAGATCAGTTCAATCCTGGCAATAGCATAGTCAGAACCTTCAGGTAAGAATTTAAATATTGTACTTAATTAATTGCTTAACATGTCTTTTTTCCCAGGAATGGGTCTGGGTTTGCATCAACAAGGTGACATTAATGTGCTTTCTCTAATGATAAATGAGAACAGATTTGGACTGGGGTACGTTCCTTCCAGGGAGGACCTGGCCTTGATTAATCAGAAAGAGGAGAGCCGATGAACGTTTTTTGAGGCTCAAAAAAGGAAAGTACAAGAATAGTAGGCAGTTTTCAGTCTTTCTAAGAAAAGGCAGCAGCAGCAGCAGCAACAGTAAGACATGGCAGCAACAATGGTCGGACCAAGAGATCCATACCTCCACTTCGATGGGATTCACAGTGAAGAAGCGATCTCACCTTCTACAACTCTTAATGGACACTTCGTCAAGGAAGGGTCAGACTTTCCGTTCTGTGGCTTCCCCGAGCCATGGTATGACGTGCACCTTCAACGGTGAGTTCTTGGCTTTGAGATCTTCTTTGATTGTGATATTGATTGGGTAGAGTTGGAGCTGATGAGGATTCAAAAGCAAAGTGATGCAGCGAAGACGGGATCAAAGTCCGTGGATGTCGACAGCTTGTTTGACGACGAAGGATTCTTGGCCATCACCGAGGAAAGCGAGAAAGAGGATTTGGGTCCACACCAGTTTATTCATCCTTTTGATGGGGTTATCCCTAATTGGAGTTGTGTAGACCATTTTGTCTTTTTTAATGAGTCATGTATTTTGAACAATTTGGCTGTGTCTGTGCCTAGTACAAGTTTAGATAAAATGCAAATATTTTCTAGTGTTGATTTTGTCCCGCTTGGGACCTCCTATCCTATAGACACCTCTTCTATTAACAATGAAAATTTTACTTTCGATTATACTGTGTCTTCTTCTTCTTCCATTCCTATCGATTACACTAACTCTGACTCGGATAATGATGAGGGTGATGAACCTTCTCCGGATTTAATACGATCTATCAAGGCTTCAAAGGAAATGAAGGCCCGCCCAGTCGAAGAGGATTTCAAAATGGTCAATTTGGGCTCAACTGAAGAGCCCCGTGAGATCAAAGTCGGGGTAACTTTAATTGAGGAAGAAACAGCTAATATGGTGGAGTTATTCAAAGAATTTCAAGAAGTTTTTGCTTGGTCTTATGAGGATATGCCTAGAATAGACCTTGAGTGGTCCAACATAAGATTCCCTTGATGCCTGGTTCAAAGTCCCACAAGCAAAAGTTGAGGAGATTGAGGCTAGAGTGGGCTTTGAAGGTTAAGGAGGATATCTAGAAGTAATTTGATGCCGGTTTTCTTGAAGTGGTCCATTACCCCGAGTGGTTGGCCAATATTGTCATTGTCCCAAAGAAAGATGGTAAATTAAGGGTATGTGTGGATTATAGGAATCTGAACAAAGCAAGCCCTAAGAATGACTTTTCGCTATAGGTCAACAACACCGCTGGACATGCATATCTTTCATGGATGGCTTTTCAGGCTACAATCAGATAAAGATGGCACCAGAAGATAAAGAAAAAACTCCATTCACTATAGATTGGGGTACTTATTGTTATATAGTAATGTCATTTGGACTTAAGAATGTTGGGGCCACTTACCAAAGAATGGCTACTACTGTCTTCCATGACTTGATCCATAAGGAGGTTGAAGTATATGTAGATGATATGATTGTGAAGTCAATTACCAAGGAGGATTACTTCATAGCATTGAGGACATTCTTTGAACGGATAAAGCAATACAAGTTGAGGCTGAATCCATAGAAGTGTGCTTTTGGAGTAACTGCTAGAAAAATGTTGGGCTTCTTGGTGAGTGAGAGGGGTATAGAGATTGACCCAGCCAAGATTAAAGCTATATCTGAAATGCCTCCTCCACAAACAGAAAAGGAGATCAGAGGATTCTTAGGAAGAGTGCAATACATAAATAGATTCATAGCGCATCTGACAGACATTTTTTAACCTATTTTCAAGTTATTAAAGAAGGACCAGACAAAAACTTGAAATCCCCAGTGCCAGTTGACTTTCAATAGGATCAAGGCATATCTGACTAATCTACCAGTTTTGGTCCCGCCAACCCCTGGGAGACCACTTCTATTGTATTTATCTATCTTGGAAGAGTCAATGGGATCCATGATTGCCCAGCATGACGAAGATGGATGTACTGAGAGGGCTGTGTATTAACTGCGCAAGAAGTTCACGGGCTATGAGGTTAACTATACTCCTTTAGAGAAAACATGCAAGACTTTGGTCTGGGTAACAAGGAGATTGAGATATTACATGATCTCATATCCTATTATCCTCATCTCCCGCATGAACCTGATCAAGTACCTTTTCGAGAAGCCAGCCTTGACAGGGAGAATGGCACGGTGGTTGTTGCTGCTTTCAGAGTTTGATATTACCTACATGAACCAAAAGTCTATGAAAGGAAGTGTGATCGCTGAGCGTTTGTCATCTCTCCCAATTGAAGGAAATCTCAAACAATTGGAGGACGTATTTCCTACTGAAGAAGTCTCCACTGTTCAGGAAGAACTGGGAGACGACACTAGGGTGATGTTCTTTGACGGCGCGGCGAACCATCGAGGATATGGGGCTAGGGTATTGCTGGTCGATCCTGACGGTGCCTTCATACCTTTGTCTTTCCTCATGGAGTTTGAATGCACAAACAATATTGCGGAGTACGAAGCCTGTGTGAGAGGACTCCGAGCGGCTTTGATCTTTGGTGTACGAAAATTAAAAGTGTATGGAGACTCTTCAGTCATTATCTATCAAGTTAGGGAAGAGTAGAAGACAAGAGATGAAAATCTTGTACCTTATAAACATTGGGTTCAAGTCATGGCCAGCAAATTCAAAGAGATAGAATTCAGATACTTCCCAAGAGATACAAATTGATACTCTGATGCGTTGGCAACGCTAGCGTCACTGATTGGGGGTAATCCAAATGAGAAGATGCAACCTTTGATAATTGAAAGAATGATATAGCCGGCTTACATGGATAAAGAAGTCAATGCACTGATAGCAGATGGTCGACCTTGGTTCGCCCCTATAGTGGATTTCATCAGAGAATCTAAATACCCTGCAGATGCGACATCAGGAGAGAAGAAAACCCTGGGGAGACGTGCCACCCAGTTCATATTATGTGAAGATATTTTATATAAGAGGTCTTATGATGGAGTGTAGTTGGTTTGTGTCAATGAGGAACATGCCCAGAATGTTATTGAACAAATCCATGAAGGGTTATGTGGACCCCACATGAATGCTAGGATGCTTGCTAAAAAAATCCTACGCTTGGGGTATTATTGGAACACAATGGAAGCAGACTGTGTTGACTTTGTGAAAAGGTGTCACAAGTGCCAGATATTTGCCAATCTTATCCACGTGCCCCCAACAGAGTTGCATACTTTGAGCTCTCCTCGGCCATTTTTGACCTAGGGTATAGATGTAATTGGGAAGATAAACCCCAAGGCATCCAACGGACATGAATTTATCCTGGTTACCATAGATTATTTCATGAAGTGGGTAGAGGCACAGTTCTATGCCAAGCTTACTGCCAACAAAGTGGCCAAGTTCTTACAAGAGTACATCATTTGCTGCCATGACATGCTTCAGGATTTGATATCTGATCAAGGTACACATTTCAGGGGTAAGGCGCAAGACTTGTGTGAGAAGTTCCATATCAATTAGCATAGGTCTTCTCCTTATCGCCCACAGACAAATGGGGCAGTCAAGGGAGCTAAAAAGAACATCAAGGTTATCCTGCAGAAGATGGCACAAACTAACACAGATTGGGCAGATAAGCTTCCCTATACTTTATGGGCCTACCGCACTTCGGTTAGGACATATATAGGAGCAACTCCCTACTCCTTAGTCTATGGTATGGAGGCAGTTTTTCCCGTTGAATTAGAGGTCCCTTCCTTGAGGACCCTTATGGAATCTAAGATCTCTGAGGCCGAATGGAGGCGAGCGAGATATGAGGAATTGAATTTTATTGATGAAAAAAGGATGAGGGCTGCAGACAATTCAAAGAAGTATCAACAGAGGATTGCTACCACCTTCAACAAGAAAATACATCGTCGTCATTTGGTTGTTGGAGACTTGGTGCTAAAAGAGCAAAGGGCCCCCATACATGACCTTAGGGGTAAGTTCCGTCCAAACTGGAGCGAACCTTTTCTTATCAAAGAAATCCTCCCAGGCAAGGCTATACGGTGGACCGACCTTGATGGCGAAGAATTGCAGTATCTGACAAATCTGGATCAAGTAAAGAAGTACTATGTTTAGTTCTACCCCTAAAAAAAAAAAGAAGGGGGGGTCGGAATTCCATAGTTTGTGGAACCTTGAACCTCTTCGATTTGATCGGACTTATTATCAGTAAAAAAGTCGTGTCTTATCATCATTATTAGGAAAAGAAATCCTTTTATGGCCAAAAATTTTCTCCCGTTCTCTAATCCAACGGATTCCCAGAGTTTACATCTTTGGCCTCCTTCCCTTGTGAGCAAATCTGTATGACACTGTCTCTTGTGAGTAGGTCATTCTATACATTTACAATCCTATAACTCGACTGGAATTCATCTGTCATCTATCCATTCGGCGGTGTCCCAAATTTCAAGGTCCATGTTTCTTTGCCCAAAATGTGGCATCCTCTCTTGAGGATCAGTCACTCTATATAAGCAACCCAAAGATCCTCCCATGGTCAACCATGTGGACAGCTTCTTGTCAGCCTAGCTAGGCCTTCATCTTTGCTGTATTTGTCTAACTATTATGATTTAGTGCACAGGCATAGCTATAATATGCAGTAAAGTTGTACATGATTTATTAGAATGCATTCAAATATTCATGCTTATGCACTCCTAAGTGGGAGACCTCTCAAATGTATGAACATTTTATTTTGGACTTAAACCCTTAGTTTACTACTTTTGTGATGTACAAGATTGACTTTTTTGTTTGACAACTGCGCGACAACATGAACAAAGGTCTTAGGAAGTGGAAATGGTTCAATTCTGGGAGAGATACCTCACCTTTAAAGCAATATCATCTCGAAGCCATATGTGGCCTTCAGAACATGCGCCTCTACCCTGGTTTGTTGAAATCAGTCACCAAATTCTATGACCCCTCAATGCACGTTTTCAAATTTGGTAACGTAATGATGTGCTCTACAGTGGAAGAATTCAGGGTATGTCTGATGTACCCTTACAGGGAGAAGATCTTCAAGCCTCCACTTTGGAGCGAATGCACTCAGAAGATCCGAGAACACTTCGAGTGGAGTAAGGAAGAGGTCAAAGTTTTCTTCAAGAACAGGGGATTAGACATCCAAGAAATGACTAAAACGTATGCACGTGAAGACCCTGAGGACTTCCCAGCAAAGGTATAGAGGGGAAGAGTATTCATCTATTGCAAGATCGCCCGTTACTTGCTAAGAAGCCAAAAGCGTACAAAGTCCCCTGCCATAGTGGACCTCATTATCCATGCTAATGATGGTGGCGATATTATACCAACTGCATTGGCAAAAAATTTGAACGACCTTGATGTGATGGCAAGGTATAACAGCAAGTTCGATTTGGATTGATTCATAGGGTCGCCACATTTACTGCAGTGTTGGCTCCTAGAGAGATTGAGTTTGATTCTAGCTCTACAAGTTCCTAAGTTCACATGTAACCAGTACTGGGGGAGAGCCAATGGTGCAGACTTCCACAAAGAGACAGATTAGCCAAGACGGCTCACCATGATCAAGTCTGCAGACATCCAGTGGGGTTGTAGCTGGTGGAGAGAGAATTGCATCATGACGAGCAACCCAGGTGGCACTCATGTCCAATTTATGGGTCTTACACATACGACGTTCTACTCTCCAAATTGACTTCATCAACAGCATGGCCTACCACCTCCTGTACATGAATCTCTTGATGAGCCATTGCCTTGCAGGGAGCTAACATAGGATTTGGTCGCCATGGCTGCTACTCAAGAGAGCCCGTGTTTTGTTTTACTTAGCTTTCCAGTAATGGTTGTGGCAAAACTGGGGTCTTCTTGTCTTCAGCCTTAATTAATACAACTTCGAATGAAGAGGGGTATCTGTCAACACCCCGATTTTGCCACTGCGGGGATCTTCGCTCAAAAAAAAAAAAGGAGAGAAAGAGCAAGAAAGATTGAGAAAGAGTGAAAAAGTGAGAGAGAGTGAAAAAGAGTGAGAAGAGTGATAAAGAGAGAAAATGAGTGAGAGAGAGAAACTAGAAGAGAGAGGCAATGAGAGAGAGAAAGAAGGGAGAGACATGGGGAGAGAGAGAAGACCACTGCCACCTCCACCTTACCTCCCCAAAATTTGGCCGAACTACCTTACCTCCCCAAACTTCGGCCAAACTATTCCCCAAATCCCTCTACTAGCCATTTCCCTCACCTGCTCCCATATGATTCCCAATCCCTCCACTGGCTACCCAACGGCAAGAGCACCACCACCTCACCTGTTCAATCAGACCTGCCCAGCCGCTTCTCTCCCACCTACTCCCACCTGTCCCCTGAAATCCCTCCCCCAAAAACCAGTAGCACCTAGCTTCTCCCCAGCAGCCTAGTTCCCAGAAATGCAGCACAACCCCAACCTACCTACCCAGCCGCTGCCACTTCATTTTGAGCCAACCGCCAACTACACTGTAGATCTCCCATCGACACTCGATCACCATGAGGCTGCCTAAAGAGAGGAAAAGCGCCAAAGAAAAGGGAGAGAAGGGGAGCCGCAAGACCAGGCTGCCATCTCACTCCCTCCCCAAAAACCGGCTCACTTCCTTGAGCCACCCCACAAGCCACCTGCAACACTCCATCATTGAGCCCCACTCCACCTCTCTTCATCCAACCTCCAGCTTCTATAAATATCCCACCGATGCTCACAAGGAGGAGGAAGTTTTTTCGGAAGGCCGGCCTTTCCTGTTTCCTTTCGAAATCCCCCTGCCCATCTCTCCCAACTTGCACCCAGCAGCTCCCTGCCCATCTCTCCCAACTCGCACCTAACAGCTCTCTGCCCATCTCTCCCAACTCACACCCAACAGCCCCCTGCCCGTCTTTCCTAACTCGCACCCAGCAGCTCCCTACCCATCTCTCCCAACTCGCACCCGACAGCCCCTTGCCCGTCTCTCCCAACTCGTACCCATCAGCTCCCTACCCATCTCTCCTAACTCGCACCCAGCAGCCCCCTGCCCATCTCTCCCAAATCGCACCCAGCAGCCATCCCACACCTGTCCACAACTCACACCCAGCAGCTGCATGACCATCCCCCACACCTATCCACAATTCGCACTCAACAGCCATTCCTCGCGACATCCTGTGACGATCATCATCGTCGATCCTCATGACGTCCTCTTGTTCAATCTCGCCGGAGCACATCAGGTTGGTTTCTTTTCCAGTTTACCATACTTGTATGTCGTATTGTGGTTGTTTGCTTCATTTTATTATTGTTTCTTCGCATACATGATGATTCTTTGATCATATGCATCGGCTTCCACATGTGCATGTTGGGTTTTGGCTCAACCTTCCTTGTTATGCATGTAATGAAATGAAATATGGCCGTTGATCTTGCATTTTGGAGGATGAAATTGATCCGATGTGCTTGAAAATTTTAATGTGATTGGTTCGATCATGTGATTAGAATTTTAATGCGGGTAATCCAACTACATGATCTGAATTTTAAACCATATAATTGGAATTTTCATGAGTTGATAATGGTTTTTGATTTGGAATTTTGATGTGATTTTAAAGTAATTGGAACCATTGGATTGCCTTGATAAGTGATTTTATCGAATATAATGGTTGGAATATCATGATGAACGATCCAAACCATTGGACTATCTTTGGAAGTGATTTTAATGAATCTGAATGGATGGATTGTGATCTTAAGTAATTTAAACCATTTGATTGTCTTGATAAGTGACTTTATCGAATCTGAGCAGTTAGATTAGCATGATGAGTGATTTGGGCCATTAGATTATCATTGAGAGTTGTTTAAATGAATCTGAACGATTGGATTGTGATCTTGAGGGATTTGAACCGTTGGATTGTGAGTGATTTGGACCATCAGATCTTCATCATTAGTGGTTAAAAGGATTTTGAACCTTTGGATCTTGGCCATAAGTGTCTTAGATGAATCTGGACCATTGGATCTTCATCATGGGTGCTTAAAATAAATTTAAACCGTTGGATTGTATTTCTGAGTATTTTAAATGAATCTGAGCCGTTTGGATGTTCACCATGAATATTTTAAAAGAATCTAGCCCGACAAACTGCCCACCTAGGTATCTCGAGTATGGGATGCGAGTGAAATTTAGTGTACCCTCATGTGTAGGGAGCTGAAGCATTTGGCCTTTCCCAAGTGTTGCCACTCGTGTCCATGGCTCGTCAAACCATGGGTACTACGTTTGATATGATTCTGGAGAGACAGAGGTCTCGAGGGATACGTAGGCTATGAGGGAGTTTGGTCGCTCTACGCTCGGTCAAGCTGAGGTAAGTTCCATGTATTATGGGATTACTTCGGCGAGGAGATTTCCTTATGATAGGGAATACCTCTACACTGAGATGAGTCCCACTATTGTGGGGACATATCTCACTATCGGATGTGTTCCATGATTATGGGAGCATCCATCGCTTGGGATGCGTTCCAATATTTTGGGAGTGTCCCTTCTCTTGCACACACTTGGTACGTACACACCTGCCCGAACTACGTTTGGCCTGATTCCCATCGCACAGGGACACGTAGGCGGTCTGGGATTTTCCCAGACCTCGGTTATATGTTGTATGTCTTTTTCCTTTCTTTTGATGTATGATTAGGCCATTCATTAAATTCTTTAATTCGTTTTGTAATTATTTTCTTGTTTAATTTGTTTAATTTCAGCTTATGCCATGCATAATTAGTAAAGAATTAGAGATCAAATTAGTATTTTTCTTGTATCTTGTAATTTAATTAGATAGCCCCAAGCATTCATAAACTGTAGGAAAAGATAGGATTTATGGAGACTGGTTCAACCGGCCGAGTTGGGTGCCTAACACCTTCCCAGCTCGTAATTTGGCACTTACCCGCCTTTGGTGAGACGAGATAGCCATTCCATTTGCACGAGTCATTAGTGTCCCTCCATTGGGGGACATCATTTATAGGTCCTAGACCTTATCTAGGTGGCGACTCTAGTCTTCTTACCCTCCACTGGCATGAGTGGATGGGATCTGAAGGTGAGAACTTTTTAGATCCTAGTTTGAGTGTAATGAGGGTAGACAACTTTAACTACATGCTAATTCAAATATTAAAAATGAGGATAAATTAAATTTCCTTAATTTTTTCCCCGGTCCTCAAAGTTCCCCACCATCCTTTTTGTGTGGAAGATGATGGGAGACGAAACTCCCCATGATAAGCTTCGTCTTCCCCGCAGACTTCAACTTCACCCGAGCCGGCGAAAGGGGCAATGCCTTTGCCCCTGGCTCTGAATAATAGACCAAGTATGGTTTGACTGGTGGATGGGACCGGCAAGGCCGTCATCCTCTGCCAGACCCCCTCACTTAGATGAATTATTGGTTAAGCTCAGTCGACAGATAAACTAACGACACATACCACCGGATAGCATCCCCCGACTAAGCTCTTGGGGCCGCCTTATACTAAGGCACCGACTTAGGCCATTTTATAGGGAGCCGGTGGCACCCCAGAGGAGGCAGAATGATCCGCCAACTTGATCCACCTGCTTACTTATAGAAGGTTTACATTGCTTAGCCAGCAGGTAAAATCGGCGGCACCTACCGCCAGTACCATCTGCCGCCTAGGCTACTGAAAGTCTATTTGCCTAGTTAGATCCTTCGGGGACCAACCATGGGGTTTTCAGCTTGCCTTGGGACCCGCATTTAGACATTTAGAGTATGTCCATGCTGGTTTAAAAGTTACCTAACTAACATAATAAAACCCATGCACATGAATTGGTAAATCGACGTGGGTATTGATGAAGCCTATCACCAACTTTTAGGTTCAGCAGCACTAATGGTGCCTATAGGTCAAGGGTTGGATCTATAAACTTAGGACATTTATGTATGTATGTGCTATGTTGTGTTATGATAACAAACCATACTTGTATCTATATATCTGAGCATGCATTTACATAGTAATAACTATGTATACTTTGGATGAATGATGATGTATTTAGTCTGTGTGACATGAGGGAACCAAGGGGACCGGTGACACATGGTCACACAGACCCTGCTTAATATTGTTAGCATCTTAGTGGGGACATGGTGGCCCGAAGGGATTGAGGACCGAAATTTTTTGCTGGGATGTGGCCTTGTTTATTTTCATATTATGCATATGCTAAGCATTAGGTAGTTACATCACCTATGGTTCTAATCTCTTGCCAATAGGGAGTTACGTGTTGGCATAGACTATCTATTTTGGGAAGGGACACATCTTGGATCGTAGGCCTGAAGGGGGAGTCACTTGTAAAAGAAATTTGACAAAAGAGACTTGGGTATCTTGCTTCTACCTTAGTACGTGAATGAGAGTTGATAGCCGTTGACCCATAGGTGGGGCTGAAAGCTGCGGCGGATATCTCATTAAGGCACTTATAGAAACAATACCTGTAAGCACCCCATTTTTGCTATCCCCAGCATGAGTGAATCCACTTGATAAGTTTTCGGCTTTTAACCTAAAGGTTTGTGATTCTTTAATGAGCCCTACAGCAAAGTCATAGGCTATTACCTACTTGGATGTATAGGTTGTGAAATTATCTTCAAAATGAGACTGGAATCATCAAATTCTGACATCAAACAAGGAAGGTATCACAGTTTGAAAGTGCAAGGGCATTTACGTAATTATTATATGATGCATGCATTATCGTTTGAACTTCAAATCATCATATCTTGATCATCCGATATCGGAATCATATGATTGAAGTACTAATATTCCTCATTTTCAGTCCTCTTTAAAGTGGATGTGAAAAATCCAGGGTAGAGGTCACCAGTGGGCCCCATGCAAGCTTTCATGCAAAATTATCGATAAAACTTTAAAGCTTCATATCTTTGCTGTTCTACGTCAGATTCAGATGATTCAAAGGCCATTATTCTTCATTTGTGGTATTCTACAAAGTGGACGTGAAAAAATTCAGTACAAAAATCTCCGAAGGGTCCCATGCAAAATTACACATGGAAATGGTCGTTTAATCTTCGAAAATTCATATTTTTGTCACCCCACATCCAAATCAGGTGATTTCAGTTTCAATATGTTCCATTTTTAGTACTCTACAAAGTAGATGTAAATGATTTTAGGCAGAAGTTTCCGAAGGATCCCATGCAGAATAGTTAGCCAAATTATCGATAATTGGCCTGCTTAAACTTTATAAATTCATAAGTTGACCATTTTATTTCCAAATGAGGTGATTTAAGTTTCAATATTTCTCATTTTTAGTGTTCTACAAAGTGAACATAAAAAATTTAGAGTAGAGGCTATCGAAAAATTCCATGTGGAATGATGGCGGAAATGGACTATGAAATGATAGAAGAAGTCAACTAAGTCCAAACCAGCTCAACCCAACTTAGTCCAACTCAGCCTGGCCTAGCTCAGACCAATCCAGACCAAGTCATGTCAGCCCATATTCATGTATTTCTTATATATATATATATATATATATATATATATATATATATATTATAGGAAAGAGAGAAGGAAGAAGCCGAGAAGAAGAAGATGAAGGAAGAAGAAAAGGAAAGAAAAGAAGAGAAGGAAAGAAAAGAAAAAAGGAAAGAGAGAAAAGAAAAAAAAACGTGAGAGAGCGAAAGGAGATTTTCTAGAAGGAGGAAGAAAAAAAGTAAAGAAGAGAAGAAGGAAAGAAGAAGAAAAGGAAGGAAGAGAGAAGAAGGAAAGAGAGAAAAGGGAGAAAGGGAAGACGTGAGAGAGGAGAGGGTTTTCTAGGAGAGAAAAAGAGAGAGAAGCCGTGGGGAGAGAAAAGGAAAGAGAGAAAAGAAGAAAAAAATGTGTGAGAGGGAGAGGAAATTTTCTAGAAGGCGGAAGAAAAAAAGGAAAGAATAGAAGAAGGAAAGAAGAAGAAAAGGAAGGAAGAAGAGAAGAAGGAAAGAAGAAGAAAAAGAAGGAAGAGAGCAGAAGGAAAGAGAGAAAAGGGAGAAAGGGAGACGTGAGAAGGGGGATGGTTTTCGAGAAAAGAGGCCGTGAGAGAGAAAAAGGGGTTTTTTGGAGAAGAAAAGGAGAGAGGCCGTGAGAAAGAGAGAGAGAGAAGAGAAGGGAAAAATGTGAAGAGAAGAGGCCGAGAGAGAGAAAGAAGAGAAAAGGAGAGAGGCCGTGAGAAAGAGAGAGAGAGAAGAAAGAGAAGAAGCCAAGGAGAAGAAGAGAAGAAGAAGAGAAAGGAGAAAAGAAGAGGAAAAAGAGGAAAAGAGAAGGAAGAAGCACTCACCATTGTCATCATCTTCAAGCAGGCTGCAATCGAGGATTCATCCATCATTGGAATAAGGTAAGAAGCCTAAACTCATGTCTAAATAATTATCTCTTGATAATATGAATGATTAAATAGGATATGTGTACAATGTTGATACATGTTTGAGCAATTTTATCATGATTTTTGCCATGTCTGTCACACCCCAATTCCGGCTGAACCAGAAGTGTGAGTGAACCGGCTCTAAACCACGGTTCACACCAGGATCTCAATAGACCGTGTCAACCAATCATTCCCAAGCAGTCTAACTTAATCAGAGATTAATACATAGCAGCGAAATATAATAAATAAACTGAGATCTATGTTGTAATTTAAAATAATTATTCAACTTATTCCATCATCTACAAAATTAAATAATATATATTACAATGTAACAAAAGAAAATAACCATCACTGATAGAATACACAGAACGAGCACTTGCATGATGCATCATGCTCGTCCTCTACAGTCTGTGATTCCAAAGCTGCCACCGTGCTATAGGCTGGAGCAGACATGAAGTCTTCCATTGATTATCCAGCATCAAGATCTGAAAAGAAATCGAATATATTCGGGTGAGCTCACAACATAGCTCAGTAAGTACAAGACCAATGCAACATACAAAATGCATGAGATAACATTACAATTTGGGCCAGGCATAACTTGCAAAGTGCTATGGTAAGGTTTAGCGGCCACAGCACCTCCATGCACGAGAGTGTGAGCACACCCAACAGTCAAGCAATAATCCACACTACTACTGTTGCCCCACATCACTCACTCCGATATAGAGATAGAGCTAGGGTCCGACGGTCAGGAAACAATCCACACTACCGTGTCCTCCCCCTGATATCCTACACCGTACCAATACCTAAACCCCTATTGGCAAGGGCTTGCAAGTGGGTTCCATTTCTAACCAGTCCTATATGTCAAACAGTATATATGGTCTTACCCCAGCACTGCTCCCTCTGACATAGGGATAGGGCTAGAGTCTGAAGGTCAGGAAATAATCCACACTACCGTATCCTCCCCTTCATACCCTACTCGTACCAAGTCCGCTAAGGTAGATGGCGATACGAAAAAGGTGTTAGTTGTGGATATATCCAGGGCACACTCCCCTTCACATTCCACACACTAATGAAAATCATACACATGCCTAACATCCAACAATCCTAGCATATGAAATGCATGAATATACTAAGTAAAGAAACAACTACATGGCATGTGAAATGCACAGACAACAATCAATACATCCAGATACAATTTAATCACAAAGGTTTACTGTTAATTAGTTATTTAGGGGTTTGGGGTCTTGTCCCTTACCCGACACGTGATAAAAATCCCACTCTGCGTCACTGGGTTTACTCACATTGTCTACAGGTCCTACATAATCATGTTAAAGAGTTAGAATTAATTTATTAAGGTCACAGTTGGTCAAAACCTCGTCTGACCAAGCAAACAAGGCTCAGAAAGCATACCGGTCGTGGTACCAGTCTCAGTGCCCAAGACCAGTATGTGCCACCAATATATACCGGTCTTACTGAGTGAGACCGCCATGTGCCTGCGGTATATACCGCAGGCCCATACGGCTGGACCTTGCGTCCAACCGGTATACTCTGCGGTTTGGATCCGAGAGCGAGATCTTGGAGATCCCTTCCTCGTCGGTTATCGGCTAGGTTTCTAGGGTTTCTCCTAGCCCACACAAAGGTCCAAGTATCCTAATGGCCTCCTAATTTCGACTAGAATGCCGTATCTAGCCAGATCAGATCTAAAAGAGAGATTAGGTTCATTGCCAGATCTAGGATTTTGGATCGGAGCCGCGCCGCTTCGTGGCTCCGATCCGACATCCTAATATTAATAATAGTATGGAGCACTTACCGGCGGTGTTTATCGGTAGGTGGCGTGCTCCTCCAATGGAAATCTCCTTCTTGGGTGGCCTCCTCCTCCTTACTCCTTTTCAACTCTCCTCCAGACGGCTAGGGTTTTGAGAAGGATCAATGGAGTGTCACATTCTCTATTAATAGAGGAAGGCCGTTCTTAGGAAGGTTTCCCACGATTGGAAACTTTCCAAAATTCAATTCGGAGTGAGGGACCCGCTGGAGTCCGTCTCCAGCCGAAACTAAACATACCGGTCGCACATACCAGTCTGAGTCACTCAGACCGGTATAGTCTGACCGGTATACCCATACCGGTTGCACATACCGGTCTGACTGACTCAGACCGGTATAGTCAGATCGGTATGAGATTTATTCAGTTTTTCACAGGTTCTCATACCTGAAAATTGAGTGGTTCATGTCACACACCAATTCTGCACTATTTAGAATGGTGTGATGAACCGCTAGCAAACCAACGGTTCAACCAGGATCTCGAGTAGGCTATATCCGTGTTATCTAAACCCCATACATTCACATTCATAATCAGAGTAAATACACAATAGCGGTAGTCTTATAATAAAATGAACTGAGGAATCTAAATGTGATATTCATATTTAAGTACCAAATTATTCAGTATCAACTAAGACATAAATAAATATCATTTACATCTCTTTAATAAATTCAAAATAAATAAATAAAGAAAATCTAAACGAATACGCATGAGTTGCACTCGCAAGAGGAGTCATGCGTATCCTCTACATCTTCAGCTTCAATCGCCGCCACGTGTCCGTATACAGGAGCATTGATATAATCTTCAATAGTGGTACCTGCATCATCAACTAAAAATATTCGACGTCGAGGTGGTGAGCTCACATCATGGCTCAGTGAGCAAACAAAACAATACAACAATACATATGCATGCATTCAATTCATATCTTTGGTCTGGTTTTAAGTTTACAATATGCAATAGAAAGGGTTGGAGGTCAAAGGTCCCATTTATTGACCCCTCCTCTATACACAGGGTGTGGAAGCCCGCCCAAAGGTTAACATTTATTGTCGTCCCCATCCACCCTACCATGAACATTGTACAACAAAGGTAACCGTTTATTGTTGTACAGTGCCATACCAATACGTAAGCCCCTGCTGGCGAGGGCTTGCAAACTGGGCTCGCAACTAACCAATCCTAATGCCAAACAGTGTATCCAAGGCCTCACCCCAGCATCCCTCAGAACGCCCATAGAGATAGAGCTAAGGCCTCCCGGTAGAGTCGAAGACTACAAGGACCGAGACCACCTCCCCTGATGCTCTACGTCGTAATAGTTCTGCTAAAGTAATGGCGATACGACGATGTTAATGCACAAGACTTGAGTTAGAGATAGAGCTAAAGTGTCCGGATCAAACACCGCCTGACACTTCCCCTGATGTCCCACTCGCATCGAGTACACTAACGACACAAAAACATTCACATGCTTATTCCTATCATCATCATCATCATCATGTTATCAACAATAAAGTAAATATGCATGAAACAATAATAGAAATATTGGATGACATGTTATATGCATATTACAAACATATTCGCATAGAATCAAGTATGGCATTGGACTCAAGAAAAATAAAAATAGTTTGTTATTAATCAATTAGTTTAGGTCTTGTTTCCTCACCTTAGCTTGCTAGTAGATCCTCTTTCAAGCTTTAAGAATCACCATTATATTGATATTATATTGCTAGAAAACCTAACAAAGTTGATAGAATTTAATTAGATTTTATTCCAATTTTTCTAACTTGCTGTTAACTGGGGGTAGCAGGATGGGTTGCAGGTAGGGTAGTAGTAAACTGCGACCCCCTGTAGTAGGGTCGATGCTAGGGTCGATGGTCCATCGGCCCTTGGTGCGACCATCCCTTTTCTGGGTTTCTCGAACACTGGGGGTCGATACTCAGGGTCAGGTAGGGTCGATGCACCATCGACCCCACGTGCGACCCCCCGTGGTTTTGGTCGATATTCTCATATTTTGATCCATTCTTTCTTGTTTGATTTCTATGGCTTCCTTCCATAGTCCATTCCATACACTTTCTATGGATTAGAACTACTCTTTACTCAACATATAGGTTTATTGATCTCCTCCATGGTTTCCATTGAAACCTAACCATGGATGGATGGTTTGGGTTTCTCCTACATCATCCTTCAACCATTCTAAGTCTCATGAAATTCATAGGATTAATATTCTTACCTGAGAGGAACACTCCTTCTCTGTAACTCTTCTCTTTTTGCTTTCTTCTCTACTTTCCTTCTTTTCTTCTTCTCTTCCTTCTCTTCTCTTTTTCTCAATTCAATTAGGGTTCTAAAAGGAGTGAAAGAGGCTTAGGGACGTCCTTTATATAGAGTAGAAACTCCTAAAATAAGCCCCTTTGAGGTTAGGAAAGAGCCCAACCGAAATTAGGAAACTTTCCTAAATTCTGTTTCTGGAGGTATCTGGGGGTCGATGATCCCATTGACCCCTGGTCCGACCTTAGGTTAAAAACTAAGGGTCTGACTTTTGTACTGGGGGGGTCCGACCCCACCTCGCTGGGTGTGCAACCCTTGCCCCTTTTTGAGTGTTTTTGGGTCAGTTTAATTCCTGGGATCACGATCTCCTTCACGCACTTGGTCCATTTGGCTCGACCACGATGGGTAGACATGGTTCAAGGTGGTAAGGCCGGGTTAGATTGACACGGGTCTTACAACTTCCCCCTACTTTTAAAAATTTTGTCCTCAAAATTATACGTACCTTCTGAATCAAACAAATGAGGATATTGCTTCTATATCCATGCTTCTCTAGGTGACCTTGACATAATAGATATCACAGTTGCGTAATCATTGCACCTTTCGACTAGTGATCTCAATCGGTGCTACTTTAAAGGTCAATCTTCAGTTAATTCCGGTAGATCCATTGTCAAAACATGCGTCGGATCCTTGACATACTTCTTTAATAAGAAAATATGAAATACGTTGTGTACACTTGACATAGATGGGGGTAGTGCTAACTGATAAGCCACTTTTCCACGTTTGGCTAAGATCTCATATGGCCCGACATATCTTGGACTTAGTTTCCCCTTCTGTCCGAAACGTTTCAGACCTCGCATAGGTGATACCTTTAAGAATACTTTATCACCCACGATGAACTCAAGATCTCTGCGTCGAGTATCTGCATATTGCTTCTGACGATTCTGGGCTGTTCTCACTCTTTCCTTGATAATGTTAACCCCTCGACAGTTCTCCTCAACAAATTCTGGTCCAATGAGACTACGTTCCCCAACATCATTCCAAAACAAAGGAGTTCGACATTTTCTGCCATACAGTGCCTCATAGGGTGACATCTGTATAGTAGCTTGGTAACTATTGTTATAAGCGAACTCGATCAGTGGTAACTTCTCATCCCATGATCCTTTAAAATCAATTACACATGCTCGAAGCATATCTTCTAGAATCTGAATTGTACGCTCTGACTGTCCATCTGTCTGTGGATGGAATGCAGTACTAAACTTCAATGTTGTATCCATAGCCTTTTGCAATCCTTCCCAAAACTTGGAAGTAAATTGTGGATCTCTATCGGACATAATGCTCTCTGGTACACCATGTAATCGAACAATATTATCTACATACAGCTTCGCTAACCTCTCTAGTGTATACTGAGGTCGAATAGGTATAAAACGAGCTATTTTAGTCAAGCGGTCTACAATCACCCAAACTGCGTCAACTACTCGAGGAGTCAATGGTAGTCCTGTGACGAAGTCCATAGTGATGCAGTCCCATTTCCATGCTAGTTCCGATAACGGCTGTAACAGTCCTGCAGGTCTTTGTCGTTCAGCCTTTACTTTCTGACAATTTAGGCATTGAGACACGAACTTAGCTACGTCTGCTTTCATTCCTCTCCACCAATATAATTTTTTTAGATCATGATATATTTTTGTGCTTCCAGGATGTATCAAATAGATGGTGGTATGGGCTTCTTTCATCAGTCGGTGTCTAATGTCCAAGCTTTCTGTTTCCGGTACACATATTCTTCCTTTGTACTTTAGTACCTTTTCTTTGTCCAAGGCGAACTCAGGGATAGTCCTACCTTTTTCAATGTCCTCTTGTACCGTCCTTAGGTAAGGATCTGATTTAATAGCTGTCCTCACTTCATCAATTATGTCTGGTATAATCTTCAATGCAGCGTACATATTGGAAAATCGATGAATAAACCCTTGGTTGGCTGATCCATCCGTTGCATCTATTACGAACTGCTCATTGCCGTGATTGAATACAGTCATAGTCTTTCAATAATTCCAGCCATCTTCTTTGTCTCATATTCAAGTCCGTAAGACTTTTGTGGTCCGATTTAATCTGGAACTTCTCTCCGTATAGGTAATGTCTCCATATCTTGACAGCATGTACTACTGCCGCTAACTCCAAATCATGAGTGGGATAGTTTTTCTCATGTGTATTTAACTGTCTTGAGGCATAGACAATTACTTGTTCTCCTTGCATAAGCACACATCCTAATCCCAGTCCTGACGCATCAGTGTACAAGATAAATGGTTGTCCTGGAATAGGAATAGTCAAAATCGGAGCGGATATCAATCTGGTCTTCAAGGTTTGGAAGCTCTTCTCACATTTATCTATCCACACAAACCTTTCACCTTTCTTAGTCAGACTGGTGAGAGGTACGACAATCCAGGAATAGTCTTCCACAAATCACTGATAGTAACCAGCTAGACCCCGAAGACTTCTAATTTCTGCAACGCTCTTCGGTGCTTCCCACTTTACTATAGCCTTGATCTTGCTGGGATTCACTTTGATTCCTTCAGCGGATACTACATGGCCTAGGAAGGCGACTTCACTTAGCCAGAACTCACACTTGGTAAATTTGGCATATAGCTTCTCTTTCCTTAATCGCTACAGAGCGGTGTTTAGATTCTTAATATGAGTTTCCTTGTCCTTGGAATATACCAATATATCATCTATGAATACAATAACTGACGTATCCAATATATCGTGGAAAACCCGGTTCATAAGTCCCAAGAAAGTTGCTGGTGCGTTTGTTAATCCAAAAGACATGACCAAGAATTCATAATATCCATATCTGGTCCTGAAAGCTATCTTAGGAATATCACCATCGTTAATCTTCAACTGATGATAGCCTGACCGAAGATCGATCTTAGAAAATACCTTTGCTCCTTGCAACTGATCAAACAAGTCATCGATCCGAGGTAGTGGATATCGATTCTTGATTGTCAGTTTGTTCAACTCCCGATAGTCGATACATAATCGAACGCTACCGTCCTTCTTCTTTACGAACAATACTAGCGCTCCCCATGGTGATATACTAGGTCGAATATACCCCTTGTCCAGTAGTACTTGTAGTTGTACTTTCAATTCCTTTAGTTCAGCAGGAGCCATTCGATAAGGTGCTTTTGATACTGGTGCGGCTCTAGGTATAAGGTCTATCACAAATTTTGTGGCTTGGTCAGGTGGTAATCCTGGTAGTTCCTCAAGAAATACGTCAGGGTAGTCCCGTACGACTTCAATATCTTCCATCCGTGGTGCTTCTTTGGTAAGGTCGACCACTGATACTAAATACCCGACTGCTCCTTTCTCAAGGCACTTCTTAGCCTTTAGTGCTGAGAGTATGAGCTTGCGTTTATGGGAAAGTTTGGTTCCCGCAAAACTGAATTCAGTTCCTTCTTTGTCTTTGAATGATAGCTTCTTTTCGGCGCATAATAGGTTTGCCGAATGCCGAGCTAACCAATCCATTCCTAAGATAACGTCAAAGTCTGTCATCTCGAGTTGAATCAAGGTTGCATCTAAGGTTTTCTCGTCAATGAGAACTGGACATGGCCCATAATCTTTTTTTAATTCCACTTCTAATCCCATTGGTGACCGTACAAGTAGTTTGTAGTCTAATGTTTTGATGGATAAATTCAGCTTCTTTCCAAATGACACAGATATAAAAGAATGAGTAGCTCCTGAGCCAAAGAGTACTCTGGCGGGTATGCCATTTATATGTACGATACCTGTGATTTATTTTAACTTAGTCTACATGCTCACACAATGTAATACAACTTTGAAGGTTTAGGTCATACCTGTGACCACATCGGGCGATGCGGCAAGATCCTCAGATGTAACAGCATAAACTCGTCCTTGATGTAGCTGCTTCCTGGGTTTAGGACACGCTCTCATCATATGTCCTACTTGATTGCAGTTATAACATTTTGGACCTTCAGTATTTGGCTTTGGCTGCTGTTGAGCTACTTGGGTAGTCTTGGGTGCAGCGGTAAAACTTTGAGTACAGAAAGGCTTGTATGTCTTGTTAGTACCTCTGTTGTAAGAATTACCAGCTGACCTTTTTACACCTCTATTGTGCATAAAGTAACTCTCTTTTTGGCTCGACTCTATAACTCGAGCAATTTACATGGCTTCATTATAAATCTTCTTATCTAAGCCCAGCACGTGCTCTCTGATACTTCTTCTAAGTCCCGTGACAAACCTACGGGTTTTAGTGTCTTCTTCTTGCATGCTCAGTGGTGCAAAGAAAAACAGCTCTTCATAACGCTGCTGATACGCGTCCACTGTCATCTGTCCCTGATATAAACTCAGGAACTCCTTCTCCATAGAATCTTTGAAGCTTCGGGGAAAATACTTCTCAAAGAAAGCTTCCTTATTTATAGCCCAGGTCAATAGGGCGTGCTTGGTTATCAGATAGTCCTTTGTAGATTTCCACCAATGATGTGCATCACCTTTGAGCATGAAGGTGGCACATAATACATTTTCCTCCTCTGTGATAGTCATCATTAGAAAATTCCTCTCCATTTCGTTGATCCAGTGTGCTGGCCAGAGTGGATCAGACGGTTTTCTGGTAAACTCCTTAGGTTTCATCTTTAAGAATCTCTCAATGAGTCGAGAGTGATCCAGTTGATTAGGAGCATATGCCCCATATATAGGTAGTGGATACTGAAAATTTCCTTGCACTGCTTCTGGATGTGGTACTGGAATCTGTGCAGCTGGTGGTTGTGGTGCTGGGTGGTTACCCACCGGTGTTGCATTGGCTTGCCCAGCCGGCATAGGTGTAGTTTGTGCCGCCTGGAACATCATTCCCATCATAGCCTGCATATGGGCTTGCACGTGTTGCATTTGTTGGAGTTGTTGTGCCAGATTAATCACCACTGTAGTCAATTCCGGTGGTGGGGGTGGCAGGTTAGTAGGATTTGCCGGACCCTGGTTCACTGGTAGTGCAACCTGCGGATTACCCTGTGCATTTATATGGTCTTGACTGGCTTCCTCCATGGGTGGTGGTGGTGGAACTGCGTTACGACCTTGCCTGGTTACTCTACGTCCAACCATATTTTCCTCGGATATTGATGATGCCTGAAAATCATTAACATACGTGAGGCAATCATTTATATTTCATGTAGGTACACTAACCAATGTTATTTTCAAAAATTTCAGATCATTCTAAGAAAATTACTGTCTTTTCTATGTAGGGTCGATAGTGGGGGTCGATGGTATGTCCAACCCTAGGATCGACCCTAGGAATTCCTAATTTTCACCGAGAGTTGGGGGTCGATGTGAGGGTCGATGGGTGTCTGACCCTAGGTGTGACCTCTGGTTCTCTGTCAGATTACTAAGAGCTACGGGTCGATGCAGGGGTCGATGGTTTGTCCGACCCTAGGTTCGATGCCTGGTGTTTTTTCAGATTACCGAGAGCCGTGGGTCGATGCGGGGGTCGATGGGTGGGTCGATGGTCCTAGTCGAATTCTCCGACCCCCGGACCAAAAATCAGATTTTTAAGGTCCGATTCTGAGTTCATTTCTCATTCTTTCTCCTCCGTTTTGACTCGTCTCCTTCCTCTGAGTTGCTACAGTGCCGATTCCGCTACATTGGTCATTTGGGTTCCTTGTTTCGACATCTACACCATTCCTACAGGTATGTCTTCTCCATTTACCTGTTTTTAGGTTTTCTTTTCTAGGTTTTCACTTGTATATCTCGTTTTCTTCAAATTAAACTTTTTCCAACCGTAAAAATTCGATTTTTATTGGGGGATTTTGTTATTGGTGAGTCAATGGACGAAAGCCCTCAAAAATATTTGAGTATCATCGGTTGGTTATCGAGAAACTCGAATTTTGCTCTTTTTGCCCTAATTTGTCGAAATTTTCAATTTCTTGAAATTTCTTCAAATTGAATTCCGTTAGTTAAAATTTCTGACTGTGTGAGTATTGCAGGATAGTTTAGAAGCTACGTAAGTCCTCCTACCCACGTGTATGAGTGACAAGTGAGGCTTTTGGCCAACTTACGTCGTTATAATGTCAAAATTTTCAGAGTTTTCTATTTTACTAATCCATTATTTGTTTGTCCTTGTGGTTTACAGATATTATGGCCCGTACCAAGGTTCCTAGTGTTCGCAACAGTCTCCGCTTCCGTACTAATGAAGCCGAGGCACAATATGCTCGCTTTGCTCATAAAAATGTAGAGGGAGGCCGTAAGGTGGACTTGGTTAGCCTAGCCTTGTTCAATGTGGAGGGAGCGTTTGGTGACATGGGCTGGCTTCCTGTCATCACCTATGACGCCTGTACCTACCCTGATTTGGTACGCCAGTTTTATTGTAACCTCCAGGTGGTGGGGGATTACAACGATGTGGATAGGGGTGATGAGCTCCGGATTACTAGCTACGTCAAGGGAATTGAGGTCTCCTTTGACTATCGACAGCTAGCTGACTTGCTGGGTATTTCCTATGATGGCTCCTTCGTCTTCTGTGCCCTTGGAGAGCCACAGTTCTTCTCCTCACAGATGAGGACTGAGATGGACAGACAGCTCATCCGACCTGATCGCTGGGAGATGAAAGCGAGTTATCTGCGTTTGGATCCACGGGTGTACTGCAAGATCATTCAGCACAACCTGCTACCGCAGAGTGGACACTATGAGAGTCTCCCAGTTGACTCAGTTTTTACTGTACTGCATCTGTACTAGGCAGCCGGTCTGCCTACCTTACATCATCATGCGGATGATGATCAGTGCTACATTACCCAGTCATAAGGGTAATCTACCCTATGGACGTATGATTACTACGCTGCTTACCCGCCTAGGTGTGGATTTGTTGGGTGAGAAGATTCAGGAGAAATCCTTCTCATCCCCATTGGATTGGGATGCCATCTGTAAGATGGGCATGCGGGATGCCCAGGTTAGTGATGAGGAGAGGAACGCGATGGTGCGCCCTCACACTCGCGTGGAGATGGCTAACGCTGAGGCAGCAGCAGCAGTAGCTGGAGTTCATAGGGAGTCTGCTGGTGATGATGATCATCTATACATGGATGTGAACTCCATACCACCTCCTTTATCTACACATGCTGCTGGAGCGAGTACTTCTTATGCGGCTGGTCCTTCACATGCAGCTGGTCTTTCACACCCACCTTCTGATGACGTACTGAGTATGTTTCGAGATATCAGAGAGGCTCAGCATGCATCCGATCTGAGGGTGGGGGAGTGGATGGAGGCTCAGCGCGTGAGGATGGGAGAGCTTCTAGACGCTCTGCGCCTGACTGATCAGCGGGTGGCTGGTCTCACAGCTAGTCTCCAGGCGACCCAGACTCAGGTAGCTTGGTTGACTAGAGTCTACACCAAGGACTACGACAGAGACCGCAAGGCACCGCCTCCTCCTTCACCTCCGGCTCCATGATTGTATTTATTTTTTTTCATTGTAATACAGAGTAACTATCTGGGTTGTGGACTGTACTCTGCTTTAGATATTTATATATGTTTGTTTCTCACTCATTGTATTTAAAATTGTTTCTCCTTTAATAGATGCATTATTCTTTTTTCCAATTTGGTCTCAAACATCACTTGTGCTTATAGTGTGTTAATATTACTATTTTTTTTACTTTATCCTATCTCAGTTCACAATTTACCGTGAACGTATGCTAGTTTAGCGACAAGGCCTGAGAAGCTCTGATACCAAGTTGTCACACCCCAATTCTGTACTATTCAGAATGGTGTGATGAACCGCTAACAAACCAACGGTTCAACCAGGATCTCGAGTAGGCTATATCCGTGTTATCTAAACCCCATACATCCACATTCATAATCAGAGTAAATACACAATAGCGGAAGTCTTATAATAAAATGAACTGAGGAATCTAAATGTGATATTCATATTTAAGTACCAAATTATTCTGTATCAACTAAGACATAAATAAATATCATTTACATCTCTTTAATAAATACAAAATAAATAAATAAAGAAATTCTAAACGAATACGCATGAGTTGCACTCGCAAGAGGAGTCATGCGTATCCTCTACATCTTCAGCTTCAATCGCCGCCACGTGTCCATATACAGGAGCATTGATATAATCTTCAATAGTGGTACCTGCATCATCAACTAAAAATATTCGACGTCGAGAGGGTGAGCACACATCATGGCTCAGTGAGCAAACAAAATAATGCAACAATACATATGCATGCATTCAATTCATATCTTTGGTCTGGTTTTAAGTTTGCAATATGCAATAGAAAGGGTTGGAGGTCAAAGGTCCCATTTATTGACCCCTCTTCTATACACAGGGTGTGGAAGACCGCCCAAAGGTTAACGTTTATTGTCGTCCCCATCCACCCTACCATGAACATTGTACAACAAAGATAATCGTTTATTGTTGTACAGTTCCATACCAACACGTAAGCCCCTGCTGGCGAGGGCTTGCAAACTGGGCTCGCAACTAACCAATCCTAATGCCAAACAATGTATCCAAGGCCTCACCCCAGCATCCCTCAGAACGCCCATAGAGATAGAGCTAAGGCCTCCCGGTAGAGTCGAAGACTACAAGGACCGAGACCACCTCCCCTGATGCTCTACGTCGTAATAGTTCTGCTAAAGTAATGGCGATACGACAATGTTAATGCACAAGACTTGAGTTAGAGATAGAGCTAAAGTGCCCGGATCAAACACTACCTAACACTTTCCCTGATGCCCCACTCGCATCGAGTACACTAACCACACACAAACATTCACATGCCTATTCCTATCATCATCATCATTATCATGTTATCAACAATAAAGTAAATATGCATGAAACAATAATAGAAATATTGGATGACATGTTATATGCACATGACAAGCATATTCACATAGAATCAAGCATGGCATTGGACTTAAGAAAAATAAAAATAGTTTGTTATTAATCAATTAGTTTAGGTCTTGTTTCCTCACCTTAGCTTGCTAGTAGATCCTCTTTCAAGCTTTAAGAATCACCTTTATATTGATATTATATTGCTAGAAGACCTAACAAAGTCGATAGAATTTAATTAGATTTTATTCTATTTTTTCTAATTTGCTGTTAACTGGGGGTAGCAGGATGGGTCGTAGGTAGGGTAGCAGTAAATTGCGATCCCCTGTAGTAGGGTCGATGCTAGGGTCGATGGGTTCATTGACCCTAGGTGCGACCACCCCTTTTCTGGGTTTCCCGAACACTGGGGGTCGATACTCAGGGTCAGTTAGGGTCGATGCACCATCGACCCCACATGCGACCCCCCATGGTTTTGGTCGATATTCTCATATTTTGATCCATGCTTCCTTGTTTGATTTCTATGGCTTCCTTCCATAGCCCATTCCATACACTTTCAATGGATTATAACTACTCTTTACTCAACATATAGGTTTATTGATCTCCTCCATGGTTTCCATTGAAACCTAACCAAGGATGGATGGTTTGGGTTTCTCCTACATCATCCTTCAACCATTCTAAGTCTCACAAAATTCATAGGATTAGTATTCTTACCTGAGAGGAACACTCCTTCTCTGTAACTCTTCTCTTTTTGCTTTCTTCTCTACTTTCCTTCTTTTCTTCTTCTCTTCCTTCTCTTCTCTTTCTCTCAATTCAATTAGGGTTCTAAAAGGAGTGAAAGAGGCTTAGGGACATCCTTTATATAGAGTAGAAACTCCTAAAATTAGTCCCTTTGAGGTTAGGAAAGAGCCCAACCGAAATTAGGAAACTTTTCTAAATTCTATTTCTGGCGGTATCTGGGGGTCGATGATCCCGTCGACCCCTGGTCCTACCCTAGGTTAAAAAGTAAGGGTCTGACTTTTGTACTGGGGGGTCCGACCCCACCTCGCTGGGTGTGCGACCCTTGCCCCTTTTTGAGTGTTTTTGGGTCAGTTTAATTCCTGGGATCACGATCTCCTTCACGCACTTGGTCCATTTGGCTCGACCACGATGGGTAGACCTGGTTCGAGGTGGTAAGACCGGGTTAAATTGACATGGGTCTTACAGTTCGTCACCCGACTTCACGTTCTGGTCCGGTTATGATTGGAAGACTTGTCATCATATAGAACCATGGGTTAGACTGGGTTTTCAGAGTACGGTTCTTACAACTCTACCACCCTTAAAAGAAATTTCATCCCCGAAATTTGTATGTAGGTCTCATAATTCCCCCACCCTTAAAAGAAATTTCGTCCTCGTAATTATATGTACCTTCAGAGTCGAAAAGGTGAGGGTATTCTTGTTGCATGGCGTCCTCTTCCTCCCAGGTTATTTCCTCTACGTCTTGACTCTTCCAAACTACCTTGACATAGTGAATAGCTCACCTTCGAAGCTGTTGTACCTTTTTACTGAGTAGTTGGATTGGTAACACCTCGAAGGTTAAGTCTTCTGTCAACTTTGGGGGGTCTGTAATAAGAATGTGTGAAGGGTCTCTCACGTACTTCTTCAGTAAGGACACGTGGAAGACGTCGTGGACACTACACATCGCTGGTGGCAATGCAAGTTGATATGCCACTTTGCTGCACCGGGACATAATTTCATATGGTCCCACATACCTAGGACACAATTTTTCTTTTCTGTCGAACCGCTTCAGGCCTCTTACTGGTGACACCTTCAAGAACACTTTATCACCAACCGTGAATTCAAGGTCTCATCGCCTGTTATCAGCATAGTGATTTTGATGCACCTGAGCTGTCTTTACTCGGTTCTTGATTTGATCTACTGCCTTGTAGATTTCTTCCACAAATTCTGGTCCTACTATCTGTCTTTCTCCAACCTCGTCCCATAATAATGGTGTCCAACATTTCTTACCATACAAGGCCTCATATGGGGCCATCTGGATCATAGACTGGTAGCTATTGTTGTAAGCAAACTCAATAAGTGAAAGATTCTCATCCCAAGCCCCCTTAAAGTCGATAGCCCATGCGCGAAGCATGTCTTCCAAAATTTGGATGGTCCTCTCTGACTGACCATCTGTTTGAGGGTAGAACGTTGTGCTAAACTTTAGTTTCGTCCCCATTGCCTTCTGTAGTCCTTCCCAGAACTTAGATGTAAAGCGTGGATCTTGGTCAGACACAATACTCTCTGGAACCCCGTGGAGTCTGATTATATTGTCCACATATAACCTTGCCAACCTGTCCATGGTGTATTGTGGTCTTACAGGGATGAATCTTGCAGTCTTGGTGAGGCGATCTACAATTACCTATACTACATTCACCGACCTTGGAGTCATAGGTAGGCCAGTGACGAAATCCATGGTAATACAATCCCATTTCCATGCCGGCTCTGGTAATGGTTGTAATAATATTGCGGGCCTCTGTCTTTTTGCTTTGACTTGCTGACAGTTTAAACATTGAAACACATGTCGGGCCACATCAGCTTTCATACCCCTCCACCAGTACAACCTTTTCAGGTCATGGTACATTTTAGTGCTCCCAGGGTGTACTGAATATGGGGTGGAGAGAGCTTCCAACATAATCTGATTTCTGATTTCCAGATCTTCATTCTCAGGTATGCACAAACGCCCATGATATCTAAGTACCTTGTCTGCATCTAAGGTGAAATCAGGATTGGCTCGACCCTTTTTCAAATCTTCTTGCACTGTTCTGAGGTATGAATCCTGTAGGATTGCTGTTTTTACCTCTTCATTTAGATCAGGTGAAATTTTTAGTGCCGCAAACATAAGGGTGAACTTGTGTATCAACCCTTGCTCAATTGGATCATCAGCTGACTTTATTAAGGATTGCTCTTCATTCTCTGATGAACCAAAAATGGCAGCACACAATGTCGCGTTTGTACTTGGTCATGCTTCAGGATTTGATGCCCATTTCCTGCTCAGAGCATCAGCTACAATATTAGCTTTACCACGATGATACTGAATGTCGCAGTCGTAGTCCTTGAGCAATTCTAACCACCTCCTCTGCCTCATGTTCAGGGCTTTTTGGGTGAACAGATATGTCAGGCTTTTGTGGTCAGACTTAATCTAGAATTTCTCGCCATACAAGTAATGCCTCCAAGTCTTGATAGCATGAATGACTGCTGCCAATTCTAGGTCATGTGTAGGGTAGTTCTTCTCATGCTCCTTCAGCTGTCTTGAGGCATAGGCTATCACCTGTTCTCCTTGCATCAGCACACAACCCAGTCCCAAACCTGAAGCATCTGTATATAGTGTGAATGGAAGGCCTGGAGCTGGGATAGTTAATATAGGTGCTGATACCAATCTTGACTTCAGCATCTGGAAGCATTTCTCACATTCGTCGGTCCATGTGAACTTCTCCCCCTTTTTGGTCAACCTGGTGAGTGGAACAGCAATCTTGGAATAATCTTCCACAAACCTTCTGTAGTATCCAGCTAAGCCCAGGAAACTATGAATTTCAGCAACTGTCTTCGGTGCCTCCCATTCTACTATAACTGAAATTTTATTGGGATCTACCTTGATTCCTTCAGCAGACACCACGTGACCAAGGAAGGCCACCTCATCTAATCAGAATTCACATTTCTTGAATTTTGCATAGAGCTCCTCTCTCCTCAGTCTTTGTAATGCTGCTCTTAGATGCACTGCATGTGTCTCTTGGTCCTTGGAGTATACTAAAATATCATCGATGAACACGATAACCGACGTATCCAACATGTCATGGAATACTCGGTTCATTAGCTCCATAAATGATGCAGGTGCATTAGTCAACCCAAAGGACATCACAAGGAACTCATAGTGTCCATACCGCGTCCTGAAAGCTGTCTTGGGAACGTCTGCCTCCTTAATCTTGAGTTGATGATACCCCAACCTTAGATCAAAATTCAAGAATACACTCGAACCTTGTAATTGATCAAACAAATCATATATTCTTGGTAATGGGTACCTGTTCTTGATAGTGAGCTTGTTTAATTCTCGATAGTCCATACAAAGTCATACGCTACCATCTTTTTTCTTGACAAAGAGCACAGGTGCTCCCCAAGGTGAGATACTAGGCCTTATAAATCCCTTGTCTAACAGTTCTTGCAGCTGAGTTTTTAACTCTTTCAACTCGGTAGGAGCCATCCTGTAAGGTGCTTTAGACACAGGTGCCACCCCTGGTAGGAGGTCTATCACAAACTCAGTAGCCCTGTCTGGTGGCAACCCGGGTAGGTCTTCTGGAAATACATCAGGAAATTCCCATACTACATTGATGTCCTCCATTTTTGGCAAGTCACGGTCACATCCACCACTGATACGAGGTATCCTACCCCCCTTTCTCTAAGCACTTCTTTACTTTTAGGGCTGAGAGTATGAGCTTTCTCTTCCTAGGCAACTTAGCCCCTTTAAAGTTGAACTCAGTCCCTTCACTATCTTTGAACATCAACTTCTTCTTGGCACATAACAGGTTTGCCGAATGTTTGGATAACCAGTCCATTCCCAGAATGACATCAAAATCTAACATCTCCAGCTGGACTAGATTGGCTTCCAACTCTCGTCCTTCAATATGCACTGGGCAAGGACCATAATATTCTTCTAATACCACCTCCATTCCCATGGGAGACCGAACTAACAGACTTGGTTGTAGAGTCTTGATGGGTTGATCTAGTCCTTTTCCGAATGACACACACATAAAGGAATGGGTGGCCCTGAGTCAAACAGGACTCTTGCGGGTACCCCTACTATATTCACTGTACCTGAGGTTTTTAAATTTAAAATCTTTCCTTTAGGTTTAAATACACAAACAATTAATGCAGCAGTTAAGGAATGAATACCTAATCATACCTGTAACCACATCTGGTGATGCGGCTGCCACCTCTGTGGTAACCGCATAAACCTTGCCTTGCTGTTGCTCCCTCTTTGGTTGTGGGTAGGTTCTGGCATAATGTCCCACCTGTTGGAAATTGTAACACTTTACACTTCTACCCCACTGCCTGTGGTGTCACTGCAAGAGCAGGTCTGGGAGGCACTGTGCTAGTTGGTGGCCTAAATGGATGGTATGGTCTATTGCTTCTTCCGCCTTGGAACTCAGGATTAGGCCTCTTCAGACCCATATTTTATGAGAAGAAGCTTTCTCTCTGACTTGCCTCGATGACTCGAGCCACCTGTGTAAGACCCGCATGCCACGAACCCGGTCTAACCTTACATTTCGTGTCGTGAACCATCTACATATCATGGTCGAGCCAAGTGGACCAAGTGTGTGAAGAAACCCAAGACCCAATATAAAATTTCACTCAAAAATAGTCAAAATGAGGGTAGGGTCGCATGCCTAAACAGGCAGGTCTAACCACCCATCGACCCCCCATCGACCCGTGACCAGGGATCGTAGGGGGTCTCGGATTGTCCTACTCCCCCATCGACCCCCGGTAATCAGCAAAAATAGCACGAATCGAAAATTAGGAAACTTTCTAATTTCAATTGGAACCTTTCCTAAACTCAATGGGACTTATTTTGGGAGGTTTTACTTTATAAATAGGACGTCCCTAAGCTTCTTTCACTCCTTTTACAACCCTAATTGGATTGAGAGAAAGAGAAGAGAAGGAAGAGAAGGAGAAGAGAAGGAAAGTGGAGAAGAAAACCAAAGAGAAGGGATTCAGAGAAAGAAACATACTTCTCAGGTATGGATACTATTTCCATGAATTTCTTAAGACCTTAGAGTAAATCATGAAGAGGGTATGATCTAGGAGAAACCCAAATCATCCATCCATGGTTAGGTTTCAATGGAAACCATGAAGGAGATCATTGAAACCATGTAGGTGAATAAAGAATAGTTCTAAACCATAGAACATGTATGGAATGGACTATAGAAGGAAGCCATAGGACTCAAACATGAAAGAATGGATGAAATTTGATATTCTCAACTTAATCCATGGGGGGTCGCACCTAGGGTCGATGGAACATCCGACCCTAGCATCGAGCCCCAGCATTCGGGAAGTCCAGGAAAGGGGGGTCGCACCCAGGGTCGATGGAACATCCGACCCTAGGCATCGACCCTACCCCTGGGGGTCACAGGAAACTGCTACCCGTCCTGCTACCCCCAGTTAACAGCAAGCTTTAAAAATTGGAATTAATTCTAATTAAATTCTATCAACTTGATTAGGTCTTCTAGTGATATAATAGTGATATTAAGGTGATTCTTAAAGCTTGAAAGATGATCTACAATCAAGCAAAGGTGAGGGAACAAGACCTAAACTAATTGGATAATAAGAAACTATTTTTATTTCTTGAGTCCAATGCCATGACTGAATCTATGCGTGTATGCTTGTAATGTACATTCAACATGTCATCCAATATTCCTACTATTAATGTTTATGCATATTTAATTCTGTTTAATTATTTGTAACATGATGATGATGATGATGTTAGGAATAGACATGTGAATGTATGTGTGTGGTTAGTGTGCTTGATGCGAGCGAGTATCAGGGGGGTGTCATAGGCCGGGCCTCAGCACTCTAGCTCTATCTCTAACTCGAGTCTTGTCCACTGACATCGTCGTATTGCCATTATCTTAGTAGAACTATTATGTCGTAGTGTATGAGGGGAGGTGGTCTCGGACCGTGTAGTCTCTGACTCTACCAGGGGCCTTAGCCCTATCTCTATGGACGTATTGAGGGATGCTGGGGTGAGGCCTTAGATACACTGTTTGACATTAGGATTGGTTAGTTGTGAGCCCAGTTTGCAAGCCCTCACCAGCAGGGGCTTACGTGTTGGTATGGGTAGAGTATCAGGGGAAGTGTCATAGGCTGGGCCTCAGCACTTTAGCTCTATCTCTATTCCATGATGGATGCATGTGGGACAACAATAAACGTTACCTTTGGGCGGCTTCACACACTCGTGTATAGAGGTGAGGCGTCAATAAACGTAACCTTTGGCCGCCAATCCTTTCTATAGCACATTGCAAACTTATATACCAGACCAAAGATATGAATGAATGCATGCATATGTTTGTTGCATTGTTTTATTTTTCTCACTAAGCTCAAGTTGGAGAGTTGACCCTCGCGCACGCAATTCTTTTTTGTTTCTGATGTTGCAGGTACTATGATTGAAGATTATGTCGACATGCCAACATATGAACATGTGGTGGCTATGATGAGCAAGCTGTGGAGGACGAACATGGTTCGTTAAGCGAGCATTTCAGCGGTGGATACGTTTAGTGTTTAGTTTTCGTATTTGGATATTGTAATATGTATTGAATTATGTTTTGGTTACTTGGAAATAAATGGAATATTAATTATTTATCATGATTAGACCTCAGTTCATTATCTGTAAGACTTCCGCTATTTACTTTATTACCTCTGATTAATGTGGAATGTGATTTGGTTTATCATATGTGGGATAGCCTATTTGAGATCCTGATTGAACCGTTGGTTTATTGATGGTTCATCACACCATTCTGGTTGGTACGGAATTGGGGTGTGACATAAACATAATTAAATAATGACTATTGATACACAACCAGACCCTTGGGACACAATTGTTATTATTTCAAAAACTAAACTAGTGAGTGGCAGTTCTATAAATTCAGAAATGAAAAGCAATTCAGACCTAGGATGGCAATGCTGTAATTTGGGAAGCAAGACAAGGTTCTTCATAAAGGTCTTTAAACATGGGAGACATGATACGATATAGCTAGGGACAAACTTGGAAGAGGTGATTAAGTTAGATCAAAACATGATTCAACATAAAAATGGAGGGTATTTTTGGAAATTCAATTAAATACCTTCCTTAACCTTTTGTTAAAGCTCTGACGATCAGGGTATGAAACGAAAAACCAAAATTGGTTGCAGGTGTGATATCTCACTCGTTTCTAAGCTTTTCAACTAGAAATTCAAGGGAGAAGTTCATGACTCACAGATCTCTTAAACGATGACAAGGAACACAAAGTTAAGCAAGCAAAATAATGATATTCAATGACAGAAACTAGGTTTGGTGGTAGTTGCAGGTTCAACAGAGATTTAAAGCTTGGTTCTCTCAGCTTAGATGGTTTTGGCTGGTAAGGATCTAGGGTTAGAGTCACCTATGGAAGTAAAAGGTAAACCTAAAATATCAGGCCAAACTGAAGGGTGACAAAGGAGATCGATCACAATGTTGCAAATAAACCAGATCTCGATCATAGTGTCAACAGTAAATAGTAGCAGCAGAAAACCAAATTTTGACCCCAATAACAAGGTCAGATCATAACCAGATTTGGAGAACAATAATTAGCAGTAAAAAAAACCTCTAGTATAATTTACCAAGAACCAGCAATAGTAAAATAGATGTAGATCATAGTGGCATTAGCAATCGTAGGAGAGAGAACAGAGAACCTAGATGTGGATTCGATCGATCAAAAAACTCACAACAGCATTGTAGTAGCAAACAAAAATACCAGAGCAAAGCTTAGTCAAGTATGAAGGCATGTAGTATAAGGTTACTGCACACCAAAGTGAAAAACCTTAAATGACTCTCAAAATGGCACACTCTTTGATACCATGTAACAAAATAGAAAAGAAAGAAAGAAAAGATGGAGAGAATGGAGAATGGAGAAAAGAAGAGAGAATCAATGTATGTATTCTCTTCTCCTTATGTCTTTGTATTTATAGAGAAAATAGTAGCCAACTATTACAAGAAAGTCTCTCAAAGTAGAAGAGAAAAAATAAGAAAGAAATAAACTAATTTAGAGAATGAGATAAATTAACTTAGGAAAGAAAAGATAGCTTCGTGAACAAGACTAAGACTTATTCCAATTACCAACTATACAACTAAACTATTTAGGAAACTACCTTAACAGGAAACTAGGGCTAAAAAAATATATTTTTCTTAGATATGCATCTAGAGTGAAGGGATTCAGATCGTGGTGTCCTGATCCAAAGTCTCCTAAATTTATTATTAGCCAAGATATTACTTTTGATGAGTCTGCTCTATTGCATTGTAGAAAAGAAACTCCTTCAATGTGATGAAAGATAGAAAAATTCTAGGGAAATGTGGAGTTTGAAATCGGTGGTTGATGCGCGTTGAGCACAACCAAAAATAAATTACCCTACCTAAAATGAATAGTAATGATAAGTAAAGGTTGATCCACAGAGACTAGTTAATCAAATTATCTACTTACCAAGAAAAAGGGGGGTTTTCTTCTGCAATTTAATTGACAAAAAAATTAAGTAACAAAAATTCAATGGAAGATGATGTCGATCCAAGGAAATTTACTCACGGCTGCAAATTGATCATTGACCTCATATATATTATTCTCTATTCAATTATTTAACCAAGGATTATCAAAAAGCCAAACAATCCTTACCTTTCCTAATTTCATTAATTTTAGCCCAGCACACAATTTAATTCTTATCTATAAACCAATTGGTATTAAGCAATCCTCATGAATTTAATGATAGCATTACACTCTCAGAGGGAGTTAAAGATGAACAACAATCTAACAAGTGTCAGATTATTTAATTCATTTTATGTTTCCTTTAAGCAAGTAACAAAGACTTGGATCATAATTGTTCTACTCAATTGCTACTTTTCCTGAACACCATAACAATTACGGATTATGGATTCAGGTTAGCTATAAACCACACAACTCAATCAATTAATAGACTTCTTAATAAACTGAATCATACAGTCATTAACTTGAAAAATCAAGAAACACAAATATTTGAATAGAAGAATAATTAAAATTAAGAACAAAGTTTCACAATTTTACTAACCGGATTGAATTTTCCTTGAATCTACTAAAGAACTTAGCTAGACATGATAGAAAAGAAAGACAAAAGAAATAAAACTATCTTCTCAATAATTCTTGGATGCTCTATTACGTAGCCTTTACATTGCTTAAATAGCCAGAGTAAAGAAGACTAAAACTGGAATGTCTAGAATGACAACCTTATTACATGGAAATAACAATTAGATAAAATCTTCTTGCCTAGATTAAATAGAGAATCATTCCATTATTAACCAAATTCCACCCCTAGACCTGTCAATCTTTGTAATATTCCATAGAGGTATATATTCTCCTCAAGATTTCTAACAATCAAGAAAATCCTTCCAATACTAAACCTTCTATGTGTGGTAATCTTCCTTCTCTTGTTTATGTTCAAATAAGCTTTCTAGATCAGATTTTTGGATCATGTTTGATTTTTAAAATTCTTTTCACATTAAAAACCTACATGAAATTCAGAAGATCATTATTGAAAATATCAAAAAAAAATTATTTTAAACATAAATTACCAATACTTTCCACCAATGTCTTATATATAAGGAATCATCACAAATGAATACCATAAGACATATAATACGTTAAATAGACTAAATATAAGAGAAATAAATATATAAAATTATGAATCCATCAAATTCCCCCACACTTAGCTCTTGCATGACCTAGGATAAACTAAATACTAAATTTTTTTTTTCTTTCATCCCACAGCATTCAAAGAATATGTGTACCATGAGTCAGAAACTAATTCAAGAGATCTAGAGAACAATATATGTAATAGTCAAAGGTCACTTAGTAAATATGAGCAATATCTAACATACCAGTCTTATTCAAAAATGAACATGCTAATGTTTACTAGATTTTCTCTTGGGATTCTCTCTACTCACTCAAGAATTCAAGGTTTAACTGTTTCACTCAAGATCTTTCTATGAAGATGCACTACCATAGGCTTGCTTATTCACCAAAATCTCCATTACTTAGAATACACGCATATATAAATCAAAAGGTCTTTATCAAGATTGTAATGGGGCTAGGGTTCAGGGTACGGATAAGAAAAATTATTGACGTTAAAACCTAAGAAACTAATAGAGCATTAAGACAAAAAAAAAAATAAATTGAGCAATCAAAATGATAAGGGCTCATAAATAAAGCTCTTCAACAAAACATCCCAAACTCCAGTTTCTTTTTTTTTTTCATTCTTTTTCTTTTCATTTGAGAACTATGTTTTGCTATTTGAATTTTTTTTCTTCTCTTTTAGAAGAGCATGACATTTCAAACATAACAAGGACCATTTACTCCCATTACATCCCACTTCTTGACATACAACCATCACTTTTGAGAATAGCACCCCCACATTTATTCAATATATATCTCTTTCAAGCCCCATTAAATAATTCTCAATGCTCTACTAACTCAAAGGTTGGTAAAACATGAGAAAAACAAACAATTCAAGGCTCATTGTTTAGGGTTTAATGAAGAATAAAGTTTAAAATTTGAAAGTGGGTCTTCTAAGGGTAAGAATATATAAGGTTCGCCATTTAAACTAAGTGGTTGTAAAATCCTATTTTTGTTTATCATATTCATGTCTACACATATCAATGTAATCTTGACACGGTTCAAAGCAAGTTCTAGAGATACAAAAACATAGTAGAATATCACTCTTCAAAGAAAATAAAGACTGACATAGATGTCTAAGTCTAGTTTGGCTCAAAAGCTTGCTTGGTTAGATTCCATCTACTAAACCTGCATGCTTTACGTCTAAATGCAACTATCAATGTTATTCAAAGCTCATTTAGCAAGTTGTTTCAACTAATTCATATATATAATTTTTTTTACATTCAAATAGTTCCAATCCATGGCATACATATTTTCTTAGTCTATTGAAGTGAAATTTTTTTTGTAAATTCAACTTTTGAATTTTTTTTTCTCTAACACATCTTCAAAAATTAAAAACAAAACTTAAAAAATAAAAATAAAAATAAAACAAAAGAGAAATCTTAATTCCTCCCCCTACACTTAAATCTGACATTGTCCCCAATGGAAGTTAAAAATGTAATGGAAAGATGTAAAGAAAAATAATTAAAAATGATAAGAAAAATAATTAAAAATTTCTTGGGTTTCCTCCCAAGCAGTGCTTGTGTTTAACGTCGTTAGCTCGACTCGATACTCCTCAATCAAAATAACGGTATCCCCCAGTTATACTTCGTTTATAGTATGCTCATGAAAGCCTTCATAGAATGACTTGAGTCGATGCCCATTAACCTTGAAAACCTTATTAGTTTCAAAATTTTAAACTTTAGCTGTACCATAAGGAAGCACATTAGTAACTTCAAAAGGTCCAATTCAACGAGAATGTAACTTACGAGGCATCAATTTATGTTTCGAATTGTAAAGCAAGATTTTCTATCCAATTACAAATTGCTTCCTCACAATCCTCTTCTCATGAAACGTCTTAGTCTTGTCCTTGTATATGCTTGAATTCCTGTAAGCCTCAAGTTGTATTTCTTTTAATTCTTGCAACTGCAACTTCCTTTGCTTACCCGCTTCTTTCTTACTGCTCAATTAAAAAATCTCTTGTGCAAACACATTAACCACATCAATAGAAAACACAGATTGAACATCATTACTAGGGTACCTCATATCCTCAAATATGATGAATTTAACAATCTTTCCATTAAACTCCATGGTAAGGGTACCATCATGGACATCAATCTTCATTTTAGCTGTTTTGAGGAAAGGCCTTCCTGGTAAAATTGGGGCAGGGTTTGAGGAGGTACTGTCTTCCATATTCAAAATATAAAAATCAGTAGGAAAAATCAACCCATTCACCTGTACCAAAACATCCTCAACCACTCCCTTAGGGTATGCTTTAGAATGGTCAGTTAGCTAGATAATTACACCCGTTTGAAAAAAAAGACCTAAATTTAGAGATGCATAAATTGAATGTGGCATAACATTTATAGATGCACCTAAGTCTAACATGGCACGTTCAAACTTAGTATTACCAATCACACATGGAATCGTAAACACATACCTGGATCCTTGCATTTTGGGGGTAACTTATGCTGAATAACTGCTGATACGTTCTCCCCTACACTAATTTTCTCATGACCCCTCAATTTCCTCTTTGAAGTGCACAATTCTTTGAGAAATTTTGCATACCTTGGGACTTGCTTAATGGCATCAAGTAGAGATATGTTTACTTCTACCTTTCGAAAAGTCTCAAGAATTTCCTTCTCTTGTTCTTCTTTTTTTGATTTAGACAGTCTGCTGGGAAAAGGGAGAAGAACAAAATTAGTAGAATTATACACAACTGGTTGAGATTTTACCTTGGACAAATTTACATCATTGCTGTCGGCTTTTGTTTCTTCTTGAACTATCTTGGCCGAATCTGCAGATTTAGCAATGAAGGGCTCAAGTTCTCTTCCATTCCATAATGTAATGGCACTTGGATTCTCACGTGGATTTATGATGGTCTGAGATGGCAACTTTCTAAATCTTTGAGCTTCAAGTTTGCTTACTGAAGTCGTAAGTTGACCAATCTGCTTCTCTATATTCTAAATGTTGTTTCTTGTCTCATGTTGTATTGCTTGCCAATGCCTTAACAATCTCATCAAGTGACATATTCTGATTTTCTTGCTGCCTAGGTTGGAATGGGGGCTGATAATGATTCTGGACAACTTGATTCCCGTAACTCAGATTTGGGAGATCTCTCCATCTAGGGTTGTTTGAGTTTGAGTATGGATCATGTCACACCCCAATTCTGTACCAACCAGAATTATGTGATGAACCGTCAATAAATCAATGGTTCATCCAGGATCTGAAATAGGCTATACCCACCATGTTAAACCAAAACACATTCCACATTAATCAAAGATAATAAAGTAAATAGCATAAGTCTTACAGATAATGAACTGAGGTCTAGTCATGATAAATAATTAATATTCCATTTATATCCAAGTAACCAAAATATAATTTAATACGTATTACAAATATCCAAATACGAAAGTTAAACACTAAGCGTATCCATAGTTGAAACGCTAGCTTGACGAGTCATATTCGTCCTCCATAGCTTGCTCATCCATAGTCGTCACCTATTCATATATTGGCGTGTCGACATAATCTTCAACTGTAATATCTGCAACATCAGAAACTAAAAAGAATTACGTGCGCGAGGGTCAGCTCTCCAACTTGAGCTCAGTGAGTAAACAAAACAATGCAACAAATATATGCATGCATTCAATTCATATCTTTGGTCTGGTTCATAAGTTTGCAATGTGCAATAGAAAGGATTGGTGGCCACCGCACCTCTATACACGAGTGTGTGAAGCCACCCAAAGGATCAAACACCAATGCCATCCCACATTCACCCATCATGGAATAGGGATAGAGATAAAGTGCTTAGGACCGCACCGCATCACACTTCCCCTGATGCCGTACCCATACCAACACGTAAGCCCCTATTGGCGAGGGCTTACAAATTGGGCTCATAATTAACCAATCCTACTGCCAGACAGTGTATCCAAGGCCTCACCCCAGCATCCCTCAATACGTCCATAGAGATAGAGCTAAGGCCCCCCGACAGAGTCAGAGACTACATGGTCTGAGACCACCTCCCCTGATACCCTACGACGTAATAGTTCTGCTAAGGTAATGGCGATATGACGATGTCAGTGGACAAGACTTGAGTAGAGATAGAGCTAAAGTGCTTAGGATCGCACCGCATCACACTTCCCCTGATGCCCTACTCGCATCAAGTACATTAACCACACATAAACATTCACATGCCTATTCCTAGCATCACCATCATCATCATGTTATAAATAAATAAAATTAAATATGCGTGAACAGTAATAGCAGGAATATTGGATGACATGTTAAATGCACATTACATGCATGCAAGCATAGAATCATTCATGGCATCAGACTCAATAAACAAAAATAGTTTATTATTAGCCAATTAGTTTAGGTCTTGTTCCCTCACCTTTTGTCGATGGTAGTTCCTCGTTCAAGCTTTGTAAATCACTTTTAGATCACTTGAAAACCTAAAAATTTGATAGAATTTTAATTAGAATTAATTTCCATGTGTGTAGACTAACAGAAACTGAGGGGTCGCAGGTGGGGCAGTACCTGGGGTCTCAGTTTCTGCGACCACAGGGCATAGGGTCGCAGGGTGGGGTCGGACATACTCCGACCCTACATGCGACCACACCCTCCCTGGAAACTTTCTGAAGGCATGTGGTTGGACATGTGGGTCTCGTGGGGTCAGACATCATGCGACCACATGTGCGACCTCATGTGTTATGGTCGACCTTTCACTCTTAAGTCTATACCTTCATGTTTGAATCCTTTGGCTTATCTTCATGGTCCTTCCTATGATTGTTCTATGGCTAAAAACTATTATTTTATACACCATCCATTCTCCATATAATTTCCTCCATGGATGGATGATTTTGGTTTCTCCTAATCCTATCTTCTTCATGAACTATCCTAGGCTCTCAATTTAGCATGGGAAATAGGTTCATACCTTATGCTTGCTGAAGATTCAGAGTTTTTTCTGAATTTCCTCCTCCTTGGTATTCTTCTTCAATTCTCCTTCTCTTCCTTCTCTTCTCTCTCTCTCACTTTCAATTGGAGTTCTAAAAGGCTGAAAGAGGCTAAGGGACATCCTATTTATAGAGGAAAACCCTCCATCATAAGCCCCAATGAGTTTAGGAAAGAACCCTCTTCGGATTAGGAAGGTTTTCTAAGTTCGGTTTCTGACTGTTTCCGTGGGGTTGGAGGTGGGGTCGCAGAATCCTTGACCCTACGTTTCTAAAATGTCCGACCCCACGACCAAAATTCATGGGGTTGGACTCTTTTGAGGTGGGGTAGGTCACACTTGTTTAGGTATGCGACCACACACTCATATTTGACTATTTTTGAGTTAAATTTCATACCTGGTTTTGTGGTTTCTTCACGCACTTGGTCCACTTGGCTCGACCATGATAGGTAGACCTGATACAAGGTGGTAAGACTGGTTAGTTTGATACAGGTCTTACAGATCATACTTTCGTTGAGGTTTCCCTTGAAATCCTCCCATGGCATTTGCTTGTTGGACTGATGTATCTTCTTGAAGTGTGGGACACATATCCATAGCATGACTGGTGGCTGAGCAAATGCCACATGCTTTAATTGTTTGCAAATTTCCTACAGCCATTTGTCTCACCAAAGAAGTTAGATCAGAAATATGACGTTCAAGGTTTAATGTACTTACCTCATTAACTTTCTTCGATGTTTGCTCCATCCTTGTACCAAATTACTGTGAATTTCCCGTCATATTAGAAATTAAGCTTTTCGCAGCTTCTGGAGTTTTGTCAACTAAAGCTCCTCCACTAGCAGCGTCCACCATACTCCTCTCCATTGTAACAATCCTTCATAGAAATATTGAATCAGAAGCTGGTCACTAATTTGATGGTATGGGCAGCTTGCGCAAAGTTTCTTGAAGCGTTTCCAATACTCGTATAATGTTTCTTCATAGTGTTTTCGAATTCCACATATCTCTTTCCTTATATTTTCCGCTTTAGATGCAGGGAAATATTTCCCTAAAAATTAATGTTTCATCTCATTCCATGAATTGATTGTACCAGAGGGAATGTAGTACAACCAATCTTTAGCATATTCATCTAAAGAGAATGGAAAAGCGCACAACTTGATTTGTGCCTCTATAATACCCTGTGGTTTCATGCTAGAGCATACCATATGAAATTCCTTCAAATGTTTGTGAGGATCTTCTCCAACAAGACCATGAAATTTGGGTAGTAGATGTATTAGTCCTGATTTTAATTCAAATGCCACTTCTAGATTTAAAAATTCAATACACAAAGGTTGCTGGTTTAGATTAGGAGCAGCCAGCTCTTTCAAAGTCCTGTTTTCAGCCATGGCTTCCTCTACTAGTAGTTCACTAGAAACTATATTAGAAACAATTGATCCTTGTGATGTTGAAACTTATTTTGCCAGAATTTTCTTAGCTTCTTTCCTTAACCGGTGCAAAGTTTTTTCGGGTTCTGGATCAAATATCAATTCACCAGAGTTAGAAGATTAAGTCATTAACCAAGATACCCATACAATGGATAAAAAAAATATTAATAAATAAATAAATAAAAACTAATTAAAAAAAGTCCCAAAGAAAAATTCTGACTGACAATACAAAGTGCACGAAAACCACGTAAAATTAAAATTATTAGATCAAGCTTTTTTTTATTTTTTTAATGTTTTTCGAAATAAGCTTCTTGTAGCGCCCCTAAGTCATCCAAAATTTCATGCGCAAGCAATACTTATCGAAAAAACTATCGATACCTGAAACAGAAAAAAAAAAAAATTTCATACAAAGGTAAGAACATAAGTGACTAAAAAAAATTAAATAGAATGAAAACAATCACAATATGATTAAAACTAGTCCCCGGCAATGGTGCCAAATTTTGATGCGTGTCGAGCGCAACCAAAAATAAATTACTCTACCTACAATGAATAGTAATGATAAGTAAAGGTCGATCCACATAGACTAGTTAATCAAATTGTCTACTTACCAAGAAAAAGGGGGCTTTTCTTCTGCAATTTAATTGACAACAAAATTAAGTAACAAAAATTCAATGGAAGATGATGTCAATTCAAGAAAATTTACTCACGTCTGCAAATTGATCACTGACCTCATATATATTATTCTCTATTAAAATATTTAATCAAAGATTATCAAAAAGCCAGACAATCCTTACCTTCCCTAATTTCATTAATTTGAGCCCAACACATAATTTAATTCTTATTAATAAACCAATTGGTATTAAGCAATCCTCATGAATTTACTGATAGCATTACACTCTCAGAGGGAGTTAAAGATGAACAATAATCTAACAAGCGTCAGATTATTTAATTCATTCTATGATTCCTTTAAGCAAGTAACAAAAACTTGGATCATAATTGTTCTGCACAATTGCTACTTTTCCTGAATACCATAACAATTACGGATTATGAATTCAGGTTAGCTATAAACCACACAACTCAATCAATTAATAGACCTCTTAATAAACTGAATCATACAGTCATTAACTTGAAAAATCAAGAAACATAGATACTTGAATAGAAGAATAATTAAAATTAAGAACAAAATCTCACAATTTTACTAACCGGATTGAATTTCCCTTGAATCGACTAAAGAACTTAGCTAGACATGATAGAAAAGAAAGACAAAAGAAATAAAACTATCTTCTCAATAATTCTTGGATGCTCTATTACGTAGCCTTTACATTGCTTAAATAGCCAGAGTAGAGAAGACTAAAACTGATATGTCTAGAATTGACAACCTTATTACATGGAAATAAAGATTAGATAAAATCTTCGTGCCTAGATTAGATAGAGAATCATTCCATTATTAACCAAATGCCACCCCTAGACCTGTTAATCTTTGTATATTCCATAGAGGTATATATTCTCCTCAAGATTTCTGACAATCAATCAAATCCTTCCAATAGTAAACCTTCTATGTGTGGTAATCTTCATTCTCTGGTTTGAATTCAAATCAGTTTTCCAGATCAAATTTTTGGATCACATTTGATTTCTAGAATTCTTTCCACATTAAAAACCTGCATGAAATTCAGAAGATCATTATTGAAAATATCAAAAAAAAATTTATTTTAAACATAAATTACCAATACTTTCCACCAAAGTCTTCTATATAAGAAATCATCACAAATGAGTACCATAAGACATATAATATGTTAAATAGACTAAATATAAGAGAAATAAATATATAAAATTATGAATCCATCAATGGTCCATCTTTAAAGAAAGCACAATCTACTTCAGTTCAATTACTACTTTCATTGAAGAAGATGTCTAGGGGTATCAAGAAGAGGAACTATATAGGATTGTTAGGGATATGCTAAGGACGAATTTCCAATCACCTCAGAAGTATGGTTACGTTAATATTGTTTCTCATGCATTTTTTTTTGGATAGGTAGACCCAAGGTGATTTGAACTTATGACCTCTTAATTCAGAGGTGTTGGTCTTTTCCAACTGAGCTGTCCCTTTGGGGTGTTGCTTATGATTGTTAGTAAAATTGTGTGCCACAAATGGATTTTCAAGAGGAAAAAAAGCATCCTAGAGGTGAAAATGCTAAGTGCAAGGTATGTTTAATTACAAAGGGCTATAGCCAAGTGGAGGGAGTTGATTTTTTTTATTATGCTTTCTCCCCTATAGTGAACATAGCTCTATTCGTGTCTTACTTGTTTTAGTTTCCATGTATGATTTGGAGTTGGAGTAACTTGATGTGAAAACAACAATCTTGCATGGAGAACTAGATGAACAAATTTATATGCATCAACTTGAGGATTTTGTCATTGAAGGTAAAAAAGACCATGTATGCTTATTGACTGTTTGAAGCTGTTTCCTTGATAGTGGTATAGGAGGTTAGATTCGGTTATAGAAAATATTAGTTATTGTAGGTACCAATATGACTGTTGTGTATATTTCAGAAAATTATCTGACAGCTCATTCATTTATTTGTTACTTTATGTTGATGGTATATTGATTGTAGCTAAAGACATGGACGAGATTAATAGGTTGAAGGCACAGTTAAATTCTATATTTGAAATGAAAGATTTGGGGCAAGAAGGAAGATTCTTGGTATAGAGATTAAGAGGGATAGAAAAGCAAGTAAGACTTCGATTGACTCATGACCCTTAGATTGGATTTCTGGTCCATTAGAGATTGGGTAAGCGTCAGGTTACGGTTATGGGAAGGGTTTAGGCACCCAAACCGTCCGATCGAAATCGGTCTCCTAAGCCTTTTCTATGGTAGACTCTATCTATTAAACCGAACCAAACCAAGTAGTTTGATATCATTGAACCGAATCTCTATCCATCAGATTTCCTACGTATCACAGAATTATTCCGAAAATCAGGTTCACCATCGTAGTTCAAGTGTGACTAAAGTTTATGGCTGTGATTTATGCTTGTAAATGATTAAGTTCATTGTTCAAGTTGAAGTTTATGCTTGAAAGGATGAGAAACCCTATGGGTTAATATATGGATAGTCCATACGAACTGATAGATAGTCCTAGTGGATCTAAGAATGGATAACCCTTTCTGGGTCTGAATGTGCATAACCCTATCTGGGTTAAAATGTGGATAACCCTATCTGGGTTGGAATGTGGATAACCCTTTTCTGGGTTGGAATATGGATGGATATCCTAGTGGATCTATGGATAGTCCGAGTAGACTAAGGTGTGGATCCAAATTTGGGATTTTCCCAAATAGCCAACGTATCCTAGGGTTTGCCCTAGGAATCAGAATCCGCGTAGATCGAAATAATGGAATAACATGTTCTAGGTTAGGGATTTTGAACCTATTCTTAGTTTAGGATTTAAAACCTGTTCTAGTTTTAGGGTTGAGAACCTATTCTTGGTTTAGGGTTTACTGAGGGGCAGAAATCGTCCTGAGCTACCCTTTTCATCCTAAGTTCTAATTTTGGAAGGTTTGGCAAAGTATTCTCTTTCTTTGTTAAGATTTTTTTTATTTCCCATTATACCCTTCCCAAGAATGTGGGTGCCTAAATGCACGTCCCCACGCCTAGATTGTCTTTTAGAAGTGTGCATATATGACAGTTCAACTAGGGTGTTGCATAAATTAAATTATTTAAAAAAATAAATTATTTATCTAAATATGGCATATAACACATTTATTGCAAGAAATACACATATAGAAAGATTGTTAAAAATATCCCAAATATGACATATATTGCAAATAAGGTAAGAACCTATATGGCAAGATCTAGTATGCTAATTTAAGCATGGCAAGACCTAATATGACAAGAAATCAATATATTCATCTATATGTCAATATGGTAAGCACCAAACATAGAATGCAAATATGGCAAAAATTATCCAAATAAGGTAAAATCTTATATGCTATTTTCTAAGCATAGTAAGACTTAAAAATGGCAAGAAATTAGTATATGCATCTATATGTGAATATGGCAAGTACCAAACATAGAATGCAAATATGGTAAAAATTATCCAAATAAGTTAAGATCTTATATGCTATTTTCTAAGCATGGTAAGACCTAAAAAATGGCAAGAAATTAATATATGCATCTATATGTCAATATGATAAGTACCAAACATAGAATGCAAATATGATAAAATTATCCAAATAAGGTGAGATCTTATATGCTATTTTCTAAGCATGGTAAGACCTAACATGGTAAGAAATTAATGTATGCATCTATATGTCAATATGGTAAGTACCAAACATCGAATGCAAATATGGCATGAATCATCCAAATAGGTAAGATCTTATATGCTATTTTCTAAGCATGGTAAGACTTAACATGGTACTTTTATGCATGGAAAGGATAAAAATTAACAAGATATCACAATAGACATGTGACAAGCATCAATTATAGCATGTATATACATGGTAAGAAACATCCATCATACCACGTATAGAAATAAAATATAAAAAATAATAATGGCAAGTACTTAAGAGATTATTATGCCAAATATTATAAAATATAGTCATAGCATTGCATGCATGACACATTGAATGGAAACAAATAAAAAACACTTTCATAGCCATTAACATCAATTCAATTTTAATGTTATCATAAGGCCATCAAAATCTATGTTAAATTCAATGTTCATTAAAATTTAAACCACAACAATTTACACGATTTTTCATGGTCTTCCTAAATTCAAATAAATCCAAACCTTTCAAGAGGTTCTTTCTGACTCATAGACGAATTTAGGTTAGGATTTAGAGAGTCATTAGATTAAATTTTGACATATTGACTGAAACCCTAATTCGAGTTCCAAATTAGGTGTTTCAAATCTACTGTTCCACTCATGGATTTGTTTGGCTAAGCAAATCTCTATGGATGGAGCTCAGTTTTGAACCAGAGAAATCTCGTATCATGAGAGAAAACACATAGACATGGCAAAAATCATGATAAAATTGCTCAAACATGTATCAACATTGTACACATAGCCTATTCAATCATTCATATTATCAAGAGATAATTATTTAGACATGAGTTTAGGCTTCTTACCATATTCCAACGATGGATGAATCCTCGGTTGCAGCCTGCTTGAAGATGATGACAATGGTGAGTGCTTCTTTCTTTTCTTTTCCTCTTTCTCCTCTTCTTTTCTCTTTTCTCTTTTCTCTTCTTCTTCTCTTCTTCTCCTTGACTTCTTCTCTTTCATCTCTCTCTCTCTTTCTCACGGCCTCTCTCCTTTTCTCTTCTCTCTCTCTCTCTCGGCCTCTTTCTCTTCACATTTTTCTCTTCTCTTCTCTCTCTCTTTCTCACGGCCTCTCTCCTTTTCTCCTCCTGAAAACCCCTTTTTCTCTATTACGGCCTCTCTTCTCGAAAACCATCCCCCTTCTCACGTCTCCCTTTCTCCCTTTTCTCTCTTTCCTTCTGCTCTCTTCCTTCCTTTTTTTTCTTCTTTCCTTCTTCTCTTCTTCCTTCCTTTTCTTCTTCTTTCCTTCTCCTCTTCTTTCCTTTTTTTCTTCCTTCTTCTAGAAAATCTCCTCTCCCTCTCTCACATTTTTTTCTTCTTTTCTTTCTTTCCTTTTCTCTCTCACGGCTTCTCTCTCGTTTTCTCTTCGAGAAAACCCTCTCCTCTTTCACGTCTTCCCTTTCTCCCTTTTCTCTCTTTCCTTCTTCTCTCTTCCTTCCTTTTCTTTTTCTTTCCTTCTTCTCTTCTTTCCTTTTTTTCTTCCTCTTTCTAGAAAATTTCCTCTCCCTTTCTCACATTTTTTTTTCTTTTCTCTCTTTCCTTTTTTCTTTTCTTTCCTTTTCTTCTTCCTTCCTCTTTTTCTTCTTGACTTCTTCCTTCTCTCTTTCCTATAATATATATATATATATATATATATATATATATATATATATATATATATATATATATATATATATATATACCTATAAGACATATATATTATATATAATAATATATTGTATATTTTATAAATATATATATATATATATAAATATATTAATATATAATATAATACATATATATTATATATGATAATATATTACACATAATATATATATATATATATATATATATATATATATATATATATATATATATATATAATATATATAAATAAAAATAATATATATATATATATATATATATATATATATATATATATATATATAAGAAATACATGCATATGGACCGACATGACTTGGTTCGGATTGGTCTGAGCTAGGCTGGGCTGAGTTGGACTAAGTTGGCTTGAGCTGGTTTGGATCAAGTTGACTTCTTCTATCATTTCATAGTCCATTTCTGCCACCATTCCACATGAAATTTTTTGATAGTCTCTATTCTAAATTTTCTATGTTCACTTTGTAGAATACTAAAAATGAGGAATATTGGAACTTGAATCACCTCATTTGAAAATATAATGGCCAACTTATGAATTTTTAAAGTTTAAGCGGGTCAATTATCGATAATTTGGCTAACCATTATGCATGGGATCCTTCAGAGACTTCTACTGGAAATCCTTTACGTCCACTTTGTAGAGTACTAAAAATGAAATATTTTAAAACTGAAATTACCTGATTTGGATATGGGGTGACCAAAATATGAATTTTTTAAGATTAAATGACCATTTCTATGTGTAATTTTGCATGGAACCCTTCGGAGACTTCTACCCGATATTTTTCACGTCCACTTTGTAGAACATCACAAATGAAGAATAACAGCCTTGGAATCATCTAAATCCGACGTAGAACAGCAAAGATATGAAGCTTTGGAGTTCTATCGATAATTTTACATGAAAGCTTGCGTGGGGCCCACTGGTGACCTTTGCTTGGGATTTTTCACGTCCACTTTGAAGAGGACTGAAAATAAGGAATATTGACCTTTGAATCATTTGATTCCGATATCAGATGATTAAGATATGATGACTTGAAGTTTAAATGATAATGCATGCATCATACAATAATTACGTAAATGCCCTAGCACTTTCAAACTGTGATATCTTCCTTGTTTGATGTCAAAATTTGATGATTCTGGTCTCATTTCGAAGATAATTTCATGACCTATACATCCAAGTAGGTAATAGCCTATGACCCTGCTATGGGGTTCATTAGAGAATCACAAACCTTTGGGTTAAAAGCCGAAAACATGCCATATGGATTCACTTATGCTGAGGGTAGCAAAAATGGGGTGCTTACACTTGTATGAAGCTAGGCTGTGAATACAAGGCTCATTTATAGGCTGGGAACCTCTTCTTGCTGAGGTGGGACTCATGATGCAAGGTATGCGCGGACTTGAACCCGACTTGATCCATTTGTAGGCTGATAAACCTCTTCTTGTATGAAGCTAGGCTAGGAACCTTTTCTTGCTGAGGTGGAACTCATGATGCAAGGTATGTGCGGGCTTGAACCTGGCTCAATCCATTTGTAGGCTGATAAACCTCTTCTTGTATGAAGCTAGGCTGTGAATACAAGGCTCATTTGTAGGCTGAGAACCTCTTCTTGCTGAGGTGGGACTCATGATGCAAGGTACGTATGGGCTTGAACCCGACTTGATCCATTTGTAGGCTGATAAACCTTTTCTTGTATGAAGCTAGGCTGTGAATACAAGGCTGGTTCCACGAGCTTGGGCTCGGCTTTGATTTGTTTGGATGGAGGACTTGCTGTCTTTTCTTTGATTGAACTGAGGCTCTTTTGATTGAGATTCTGAGATTGATTTTCTGAATAAGCTAAGGCTCTGCATTTGATTCACTTATAGGCTGAGATTGACATGATCTTTGAATGAGCTGGGGCTCTACATTTGATTCACTAATAGGCTGAGATTGATTTGAACTTTGGATGAGCTAGGGCTCTGCATTTGATTATGAAATGGGCAAGAACTCAGAAGGTCACTTTTAGGGTAAGGAATTTGCTATTGATTCTGAAATGAGCATGAACTCAGAAGGTCACTTATAGGGTGATACTGAATGACTTATCTTTGAAGTTCCTACCAACTTTGGACCTTCGGGGTTAAAAATTAGAATATCCTTCTTGGAAGCTCTATGGCTATGAACCTTCAGGAATGGAAACTAGAATATCCTCTTAAGTAGCTTTGTTGCTATGAACCTTTAGGATGCTCGAAAGTGACCCACACAGGAAGTCTTTGTTGGCTTTGAACCTTGAGGGTTGAAATCTGACCCATCTTGGAAGTCCCTTAACTTTGAACCTATAGAGTGCTGGACATATTTGAAATGATGGTGAATTCCTTGGCAGTTTTCCAAGGTTTTTTCCCCTGCTTTATTGGTGAAGGCATAAAACATGGCATCATGAAAATGGTGTCATGGACTTTGCTGGCATGATACTTAGATTTGAAATTTTCCATTTATGACTTGGTACTACAAATTTGACTCAATTTCAGCACGGTAGTGATGACTTGGTTATTCCCTTGGAAGTGTTCCATGTAATTTGAAAGTGAAGATTTTCTTCAGCCAACATTGGTGTTGTTGGATTTTGGATTTGAAAGAAACTCTAGCAAGGATTTTGGACAAGAAAGAGGGGAGCTTGACAGTCTCTAACCAAAGTGATTTTATTGATTGATCTTGGTGTTAAACTATTAAGGGGCATCTGGTCAACTAAGTTCTTTGACTGTGCACTATGGTAGACCAAATTGGTAGAACAGCCAAGTGACGATGAAATGTGACATGGGTTTGGCCCTTGATCTAGGCTCATGAAAAGCTCAGGGCTTTACAACAATGTTGTGCCAATTTTGAAAGATGAATGAACCATGGCCCCAAAGTAAGCATGAGGAGCAAAGGACTCGAAGTGTTCCTTCAGAGAATTTGGTGACCAAATCCTAACAGGTGAGCGACTACATTGGATTTTCTTCATCAACAGGATTGGGAGAATTGAGAAATTGGCAAAAACCAACTTGGATGGACCTACTTCTATTGACTAGGAAAGTTAGTGACTTCAGACTTGACAATGGATCCTAGATGTATTGCTCATGATCAAATTCAATTCCTCTATATGGGGTATATCTATGCCCCAATGTCTGCATGTTGTGACAGACAACTACTATAGAAGGAAACGAGCAACCTAACAAAGTTGGAACTAGGTTGAATCTCGCTTGCATCAAGAATTTGACCATGCTTCCAAGGTCAAGGGAAGATTAATAGATTGATTGCAGAAAGTGACTTCTTAGATAAGCCCTTCTTGAATCTTGAAAAATGAAGGAGCTGATGATTTAATGAACTTGGCTACATTCGTAACCAGGCCATGAGAATTTGCTCTCTCCCTAACGTGACAAAAGGATTTGAAGGTAGAATTTTGTTGAAATGCAATGCTATGGAGCCCAACAGATGATGATTTGTTCAACTCCTCTGAGTATGATTCACTGGAGAGCAAGAGGGGTTCCTTTCCTTATGGAGGGTAGACTGGGTATGACACTTGTCTACACGAACCACTGAATTTTTCTATGAAGGGCCAATGAGGGCAATGCTTTAGGGTTGCATCAGGTCGCCTATCCCCATTGAGGTATTATGGGTTGCTCATTGAGGTTTCTTTTCTTCCCTTCATTTTTTCATTTTTTCTTTGAATTTTCTTCTTTTTTTATTTTTTTATTTTTTATTTTTTTATTTTTTTTACAAACCCCATCTTGGGTTGAATAAAGAGTCCTAATATGGTGAGGATATTGCCAAAATTATGGTCCTATCCAATGGTCTGAAACCCTTAGGGAAAATCCAAACGGCATGACTTTCATGACAAATGGGTAGCCTTGCCCCACTATTTAAGTTGACATCTACACATATTGATAGGCAGACAACTATTTGAATCATCACTAAAAGTGAACTTAGGAAAATGCAGTCCCACACCAAAATTAAAATGGTGTCGAATTATGTTTTCCTTTCTTAGAGATGTTCAGATGGAACATGTGTCTCAATAAGCCACATCGAGATGCCGAATCAGTCGCGATCATATCTGGGCCTAAAACCTTTAAGTTTGTTGACAAGTATTGATGTTGAAGGTCTGGGAGGACTGATGTGAAACTGTCCACATGGGTCTACCATTGGGAGAGTGTTTGGTTGTTTATGTAGAATGGGTTTATCTTACCGAGAAGATCCCATTTTATTGGCTTGAGAAATGAAGGGTTTATAAGAACCTTGGGAAGCCATCGGATGTAATGAACGATAGATGAAAGTTCCAGCCAGATTCATGAATTTGTACATAAAATGATGACATGATCACGAGATACAATGCCATAAAAATAGATAATCAAAAGAAGGGCTTGTGATAGAGACACCTTAGAAGGTTGTCAGATTGATAGACGAGAGAGAGAGTCTAATGCCGATGAGAAATCTTTCTCTGATGATGAAAAAGTGATGAGATTGTCTCCTGTAAAGGCGGGATGTAATTGGCCAAAATCAAAAGTCCGGTCCAACATGCTGTGAATCTCAAAGAATGATCGCACTTGCTATCAGGCTTTAATTGAAACTACCATCCTCTTAAAGTGAGAGGGACAATTGGCAAACTATCGAGCTCCAATGCCATTCAACATCTTACTATTTTCTTTTCTTTTTTTTCCCCTTTTTTTTTGGATGTGGAGGCCAAATAATGCAGTGCTTCGCTTGATCGCAAAGTTGAATCATGACTTTCAATATTGGATTTGAATCTTCTTCTTCCAAACATTTCCAATCAGATAGAGCATCTTTGCCCCAGTTAGTACTCTGATCTTTTGTAATCTTTATGAACATTTGTGACTGCTCATCTAGTATTTGATTTTATCTGAATGGTGAATCCGTATGTTGTCCTCTAGAAGTTAATCATCACCTTCTGTCTGATGTGATTACCTCCCATTATTGATGTAGATAAAACATAGGCTTGAATTTTCTTTTCCTTTTTTTGGGTATTCCAATGACCTCATTCTTTGATTTTGGGATTGGTCATTCATCATGTATCTCTTGCTTGCAGATGATGTACTTTGTAAGAACTTTAAAATTTTTATCCTTTTGGTGGCACATCTATCCTCCACTAATTTGTATTGACTGACTGACCTGCTAATATGATCTGTTACTCTTTAATGCTTTCCTTAGAATCTTTTCATAGGTAGAACAAATGGCAGCTTCTCCAATAATGTTTCTTGAGAGTACTCTTGTGTCTCCCAATTGATCATTTAAAGTTTTCCCAAACGGGTTGGACCTTTCTTTCATAAGAGGCCAGGTGGCATTGAAGTTCAAGAGATGGCTCATCGTTTCAATCATCTTCAGATCCAGAATTGACTGTGCACGTAGAATAGGAGGATGTATAAAACTGGGAGGAAATGATGGAAGAGACAAAGCACAGAGTTTGAAATCCCAAACAGGGTGATTTTCTTTTACTTACAGGGTAGATTGGACTAGACTTGTCAATAAGCATATCAATCTTGGACCTAGACATGGATGACCTATCGAATACCAATAATAAAAAGTTAAAACAACTAGTTCGTCAAAACGGCTCCAGTTGGGCATATCGCCTTCGACGACCACCTTTAGTTGTTGTGGGAATAAATCTTCTTTCAGACCTCTAAGAGCAGGACTCATCATGCCCCTCTATTAATAGGTGCAAGATACCTACAATTCTCTCCCCTTTTTTTTTCTTTTTTTTTCTTCAGTTTGGGATTCATTCATAATCGGACTATTGCTTTTTAAGCTCAAGGTTATTCTGGTTCATGCCCCAGTTTGGGGTTCAATGGATTCATCAATGGACCGCTTCTAGTTGAGTTCAGAATCATTCTAGTTTATGCCGTAGCTTGGGAAGCAAGGGGTATCACCATTGCCCTACACCATTTTAAGTCCAAGATTAGATTAGTTTATGCCTCGGCTTGGGGGTTCAATGGATTTCTTCATTAGACCACTCTCAATTTGGGTCTAAGGTCAATTTGGTCCATGCCCTAGTTTAGGGCATAATGGCTTTCCTCATTAGACCACGCTCAATTTGGATCCAAGTCAATCTGGTTCATGACCAGCTTAGGGCTCAATGACTTTCCTCATTGGACCACACTCAGTTTGGGTCCAAGGTCAATTTCGTTCATGCCCAACTTAGGGCTCAAGGGCTTTCCTCATTGAACCATGCCTAATTCAGGCCCAAGGTCAATCCGGTTCATGCCCCAGTTCAGGGGTCATTGGCTTTCCTCATTGGACCGCACTCAATTTGGTTCAATCTAGTTCATGCCCCAGTTTTTGGTTTAAGGGTTTCATCATTGGACCATTCCCTAGCTGTGATTCTGGTTCCCATCCTAGCCTAGGGTACGTTGGATATTTTTTTTTTGGTTTAATCTACTGCTCGAAAAAATTCCATTCTTTCTCTTTGAATAATGAGAAATATGAGGGCAACTCTTTAGATTCTATCATTTCCTTGGCCAATGGGGCAGAAATGCCCGAGATGGGATAGCACTATCATAGCTGAAGTTTCATGGTCTCCTGATGACTCCAGAATCTGGAATTGATCTTTACTGACAGGAAATGAGGAATGCTTCTCATTCTCCATTCCTAACAAGCTAGTAGCACTGGGCTATGGTGGACATGGATCGGGCTCCAATTGATAGAGCCAGAGGTGGATTTTGAATTGATTTGCGATTGATAGAGACAAGGTTGACTTTAAACTGGTCTATAATTGATAGAGATCAAGATTGATTTTGAATTGGTATCTGATTGATAGAGATCAAGATTGACAGTCATGGACTGGGCTCTAATTGCTAGAGGCAAAGATTGCTTGAGTTGGGCTCCAATTAATAGAGGCCAAGGATGACAATCATGGATTGGACTCTAATTACTAGAGATGATGGATTGATTGAGTTAAAATTACTAAAATTCTCTTCGATTCCTTCATGAAATGGAACAGGGACTAGAGGTAATGGTTAAATAGGCCTAGAGGCTAACTCATGCTCACATTGAGTTCAATTGAATGGAACCTTTCTTAGTTCCAACATGAATAGGAACCTGAACTGGAGTTGACGGTTGGATAAGCCTAGGGGCTAGTTAAATTCAAATGAATAGAACTCTTCTTAGTTCCAACATGAATCAGAACTTGAACCATAGTTGATGGTTGGATAAGCCTAGTGGCTAAATGAATTCAGATGAATGAGACTCTTCTTAATTCCAACATGAATCAGAACCTAAACCAAAGTTGATGGTTGGACAGGCCTAGTGGCGAATTGAATTCAGATGAATGGAGCTCTTCTTAGTTCCAACATGAATCAAAACCCTAACCAAAGTTGATGGTTGGCCAATGGAACTCTTCTTAGTTCCAACATGAATCAGAACACTAACCAAAGTTGATGGTCGGATAATGGAACCCTTCTTAGTTCCAACATGCATCAAAACCCTAACCAAAGTTGATGGTCGAATAATGGAACTCTTCTTAGTTCCAACATGAATCAGAACCCTAACCAAAGTTGATGGTCGGAGGATAATGGAACTCTTCTTTGTTCCAACATGAATCAGAACCCTAACCAAAGTTGATGGTCGGATAATGAAACTCTTCTTAGTTCCAACATGAATCAGAACCCTAACCAAAGTTGATGGTCGGATAAGCCTAGTGGCTAATTGAATTCAGATGAATGAACTTTTTCTAGTTCCGACATGAATCAGAACCCTAACCAAAGTTGATGGTTGGGTAAGCCTAGTGGCTAATTAAATTCAGATGAATGGAACTTTTCCTAGTTTCGACATAAATCAGAACCCTAACCAAAGTTGATGGTTGGATAAGCCTAGTGGCTAATTAAATTCAAATGAATGGAACTTTTCCTTGTTTTGACATGAACTAGAACCTAAACAGGAGGTGAAGTGTGAAAAAGCCTAGGGGCCGAATGCCTCCTCCATTTTAACATGATCTGGGAGTGATGATTGAACCTACCTAGGGGTTAAACCTTTCTTCAGTTCTGAGATGAACCAGCAATGGTGGTTGAATCTGGGGATGAATATTTCTTTGATTATGAGATGAACTGGATGTGATTGAATCTGCCTAGGGGCTGGATCTTTATTTTATTCTGGATGAACCGAAATGATGATTGGACCTACCTAGGGGCTGAATCTTTCCTTAATTCAAAGGTGAATAAGGAAAGGTGATTGGACTTACCTAGGGGCTAAATTTCTCCTTAAGTCAAAGGTGAATCGAGAACGGTGATTGGATTTGCCAAGGGATTGAAATTCTCCTTAATTTAGAGGTGAATGGAGAATGGTGATTTGATTTTCCTAGTGACTGAATCTCTCCTTAATTCTGAGTTGAATTGAGAACAGTGATTGGATTTGCCAAGGGACTGAATCTCTCCTTAATTCAGAGATGAATCGAGAACTATGATTGGATTTGCCTAGGGGCTGAAACTCTCTTTGATTATGAGATGAACTGAATATGATATTTGAGTAAGCCCAAGGACTAACTGTATGGGAATATTGTAAACTTTTTCAGGTATAGGTGCTTGTCGCTGCCTAAACTAAATGCTCTATAAAACCAAATTGGTTGAGTTACTGATTGTGTTCCCAAATCTGGTTGCCTTCTTTCTTACAAAATTTGATGTTCAATAAAGATCTAGATTCATGACTTCCATTGATTCATTTAGAAAGATAACATGGATGGATCTCAAGGTAGGAGATCAAGACAATTCCCTAGTTGTAGGGGCCTTTCACCCTAAAAGGGTGGATATGGTTGCAGTTTGATTCTCTTTTCCAAAGGCATTGAAATCCAATGGAGAAATATCAAGATTCTAGACATCTAGAGGAATGGAAGAAGTCACATGCACAATCAAGGATGACTTAACCAAACAAAGTTAGCTCTTTCATAAGGGCAATTGGGTAAACATTATCCGAGTCAATTTAGTTGAATTTGGTTAAGCCATGTGTTCGGTCTTGGGACCTCGTGATTCCAAAAATGGATAATCAGTGGTACCAAGGTCTGGTCACTTGGGTTACCGAATTCAATGAAATTGAAATGGATATATTAATCCATCATCCTTATTAGGGATGGTTAGTAAAAGTGGTTCATGGAGGAACAAACTAGTAAATTTCTTTTTGACCATGGTATCTATTTCTTGACAGGGATTTTCTGCTCGTTTTTCGAAATTGACGTGTTAACAATGAAAGGTTCGACACATCGAGCTTTCTTAATGGAGGATGTATAGTAACCGTGAACTATTATGGAGAACAGGTGTATACATACCTCATACTCCCCATGGGTGAGAGTTCAAGATGTTCATCGTGTAGATTCTAACATGTTGACTAATCGAGGACAAAAAGGGCAAAATTTTGATGTCTCGAACATGGATGTAATGGTTAAGCAGATTTTACTGGGACGGTTCAGGGACAAACCAAAAATAACAATCATTGGGCTACAATCTGGGTTAGGATAGAAAATTCCACCTTGACAAGGACGGGATAACCTATCACCGAATGCACAATGAATAATCTGCCCCCAATCCCTTTATATACTATGTTGCAAGAATCAAATGACGTGGATTAGCATAATGCATTCCCAGGCGAACCCAAGAAATGCTCGTTAGAGGCTGCTTGCCGGTCGTGATCTCACAAAGTACAGGCTAAGGTTGTGTGTTTCGCCTAGTGGGCTGCCCCATATGCATGGGACCCGGTTTGGCTACTCGCACGAATGTATGACTAAACCATTCCCCCCAAAACAATATTATACAAGCATAAATATAGTATCCTAAGAGCAAGCTTCCAATTCACACAAGGAAAGTTTTCATTTAGGAGTTTGACGTTTATATCCCCAGTGGAGTCGCCACTATGAGGACAAAGATTGAAATTGTTGAAGTCTAGGACCTTAAAAACGTGTTACCCGAAGGTAAGACTTCGATTGACTCATGACCCTTAGATTGGATTTCTGGTCCATTAGAGATTGGGTAAGCGTCAGGTTATGGTTATGGGAAGGGGTTAGGCACCTAAACTGCCCGATCGAAGTCGATCTCCTATGCCTTTCCTATGCTAGACTCTATCTATTAAACTGAACCAAACCAAGTGGTTAGATATCATTGAACCGAATCTGTATCCATCAGATTGCCTACGTATCATGGAATTATTCTAAAAATTAAGTTTACCATTGTAGTTCAGGTGTGATTAAAGTTTATGGCTGTGATTTATGCTTGTACAAGATTAAGTTCATTGTTCAAGTTGAAGTTTATGCTTGAAAGGATGAGAAACCCTATGGGTTAGTATCTGGATAGTCCATACGAACTGATAGATAGTCCTAGTGGATCTAAGAATGGATAACCCTTTCTGGGTTTGAATGTAGATAACCCTATCTGGGTCATAATGTGGATAACCCTATCCGGGTTGGAATGTGGATAACCCTTTTCTGGGTTGGAATATGGATGGATATCCTAGTGGATCTATGGATAGTCCGAGTAGACTAAGGTGTGGATCCGAATTTAGGATTTTTCTAAATGACCAACGTATCCTAGGGTTTGCCCTAGGAATCAGAATCCACGTAGTTCGAAATGATGGAATAACCTGTTCTAGGTTAGGGATTTAGAACCTATACTTAGTTTAGGATTTAGAACATGTTCTAGGTTTAGGGTTGAGAACCTATTCTAGGACTAAGGGGCAGAAATTGTCCTGAGCTATCCTTTTCATCCTAAGCTCTAATTTTGGAAGGTTCGGCAAAGCATTCTCTTTCTTTGTTAAGATTTTTATTATTTCCCATTGTACCCTTCCCAAGAATGTGGGTGCCTAAATGCACGTCCCCATGCTTAGATTGTCTTCTAGAAGTGTGCATATATAGCAGTTCAACTAGGGTGTTGTAGAAATTAAATTATTGTCAAAAATAAATTATTTATCTAAATATGGCATATAACACATTTATGGCAAGAAATACACATATAGCAAGATTGTTAAAAATATCCCAAATATGACATGTATTGCAAATAAGACAATAACCTATATGGCAAGATCTAGCATGATAAATGAAATTAATTATGCATGAACAGTAATAGCAGGAATATTGGATGACATGTTAAATGCACATTACACGCAAACAAGCATAGAATCATTCATGACATCAGACTCAATAAACAAAAATAGTTTATTATTAGCCAATTAGTTTAGGTCTTGTTCCCTCACCTTTGATCGATAATAGATCCTTGTTCAAGCTCTGTAATTTAATCTTAGAATACTTAGAAACCTATCAAAATTATAGATTTTATTAGAATTAATTTCCTTTAATTTAAACCAACAGAAATTGAGGGGTCGTAGGTGGGGTAGCACCTGGGGTCTCAGATTCTGCGCCTACAGGATGTAGGGTTGCAGGTGGGGTCAGACATACTTCGAACCTACGTGCGACTACACCCTTCTTGCAAAATTCCCGAGGGCATGTGGTCGAACATGTGGGTCTCGTGGGATCGAATATCATGCGACCCTACGAGCGATCACACGTGTCATGGTCAACCTTTCACTCTTAAGTCTATTCCTTCATGTTTGAATCCTTTGGCTTATCTTCATTGTCCTTCCTATGATTGTTCTATGGCTCAAAACTACGATTTTATACACTATCCATTGTCCACAATGATTTCCTCCATGGATTCTCTTGGAATTTGTCCATGGATGGATGAGTTGGGTTTCTCCTAATCTTATCTTCTTCATGAACTATTCTAGGCTCTCAATTCATGTAGGGAATTAGGTTCATACCTTAGGTTTGCTGGGATTCAGAGTTTTCTCTGAACTTTCCTCTTCCTTGGTCTTCTTCTTCAATTCTCCTTCTCTTCCTTCTCTTTTCTCTCTCTCACTTTTAATTGGAGTTCTAAAAGGATGAAAGAGGCTAAGGGATGTCCTATTTATAGGGAAAAATCTTTCAAATATGCCCTAATGAGTTTAGGAAAGAACCCCCTTCAGATTAGGAAGGTTTCCTAAATTCGGTTTCTGATTGGGTTCCATGGGGTCAGAGGTGGGGTTGCAGAATCCGTCGACCCTGCCTTTTTAAAATGCTCGACCCTCTGACCAAAAGTCATGGGTTGGACTCTTTTGAGGTGGGGTCGGTCACACCTGTTTAGGCATGCGACCACACACTCATATTTGACTGTTTTTGAGTTAAATTTCATACCTGGTCTTGTAGTTTCTTTACGCACTTGGTCCACTTGGCTCGACCATGATAGGTAGACCTGGTACAAGGTGGTAAGACCGGTTAATTCGATACAGGTCTTACACGTCCCTTAGCCTCTTTCATCCTTTTAGAACTCAAACTGAAAGAGAGAGAAAGAGAAGAAGTGGAAGAGAAGCAGAATTGAAGAGGAAGACTAAAAGGAGGAAATTCAAAGAGAACTCTTAATCTTTAACAAGTTTAAGGTATGAAAACATTTTCCATATCAATTTAATGCCTAGAATAGATCATGAAGGAGATAAGGATTCAAAGTAAGACCCCAATCATCAAACCATGGACAAATTCTAAGAGATCCATGGAAGGAATCTATTAGGATGATGGATTGTGTAAAAATATAAATTTTAACCATAGAACAATCATAGGAAGGATCATGATGATAAGCCAAGGAATCAAAACATGAAGGAATTGAGTTGGGAGAAGTCGACCATCACATGTGTGGTCGCTTGATATGCGACCACACGAGACACACATAACCGACCACACACCCTCGAGAACTCCAGGGAGTGTGTGGTCGCATGATATGTGACCACACGAGACACACATAATCGACCACATGCCCTCGGGAAGTTCCAGGGAGGGTGTGGTTGCATGTGTGGTTGCATGGTATGCGACCACACCTTGCGACCACACACCCTATGGTCGCAGAAACTGAGACCACAGGTGCAGCCACACCTGCGACCACTCAGTTTTTGGAAGTTTGAATTGCTGGAAATAAATTTTAATTTAAAATCTATAAATTTGTTAGGTTTTCAAGTGGTCTAAAAGTGATTTACAAAGCTTGAACGAGGAACTACCATCGACCAAAGGTAAGGGAACAAGACCAAAATTAATTGGCTAATAATAAACTATTTTACTTATTGAGTCCAATGCCATGAATGATTCTATGCTTGTATGCTTGTAATGTGCATTTCACATGTCATCCAATATTCTTGCTTTTACTGCTTATGCATATTTAATTCTGTTTATTTATAACATGATGATGATGATGATGCTAGGAATAGGCATGTGAATGTATATGTGTGGTTAGTGTGCTTGATGCGAGTGGAGCATCAGGGGGAGCACGTGACATTGTGGTTCATCCTGGTCACCAGACTCTAGCTCTATCTATACTCAAGTCTTGTCCACTAACATCGTCGTATCGCCATTACCTTAGCAGAACTATTACGTCGTAGGGCATCAGGGGAAGTGGTCTCGGACCGTGTAGTCTCTGACTCTGTTGGGGGGCCTTAGCTCTATCTCTATGGACGTATTGAGGGATGCTGAGGTGAGGCCTTGGATACATTGTTTGGCATTATTATTGGTTAGTTGCGAGTCCAGTTTGCAAGCCCTCGCCAATAGGGGCTTACGTGTTGGTATGGGTAGGGCATTAGGGGAAGTGTTATGCGGTGTTTGATCCGAGCACTTTAGCTTTATCTCTATTCCATGATGGGTGCATATGGGACGACAATGGTGTTTGATCCATTGGGTGGCTTCACACATTCGTGTATAGAGGTGCGGCGGCCACCAATCCTTTTTATAACACATTACAAACTTATAAACCAGACCAAAGATATGAATTGAATGCATGCATATGTTTGTTGCATTGTTTTGTTTGCTCAATGAGCCATGATGTGTGCTCACCCTTTCGACGTCGAATATTTTGATGATGCAGGTCCTACTGTGAAAGATTATATGAATGCACCCATGTACGGGCATGTTGCTGCGATGGACATGGAAGCTATGGTGGAGTCGCATGATTCGTCGTGCGAGTGCAACTCATGTGTTTTCGAGTAAATTTAGTTGTTGGATTATCGGAACATGTAATTGATTAATTTATTTTATTTTATTTTATGTCTTTAGTCATTTGGAAATAATTAGATTATTAATTATGTTATCACTGTTAGATACTCAGTTCATTATTATCCAAAACTTCCGCTATTGTTTATTTACTTTGATTATGATTGTGGTTGTATTTGGTTTAATCAAATGGACACGGCCTATACGAAATCTTGGTTAAACCGTTGGTTTATAGACGGTTCATCACACCATTCTGGTTGGTTCAGAATTAGGGTGTGACGACTTGGTATCAGAGCTCTCGGGCTTTGTCTATTAAACCTGTATACTTCCACAAGAGTTTGTGAACTGAGTTAGGATAAAATTTAAAAGCTTTAATAAGAACACACCATAAGCACCTGTGTTGTATAAGAATAATTAGAAAGAGAATAATGCACATATAAAAGGAGAAACAAGTTTCATGTATACATTAAATGAGAATAAAAATAATATATATCCGAATCAGAGTACGGTCCACAATCCGGACAGTTACTCTGTAGTATAAAGTAAAAATAAATGAATACATTATGGAGCTGGGGGTGATGGAGGAGGTATGGCGTCTACGTCCATGAACATCCTATCATCATCCTCCTCATCGCCCTTGTGGACCTCTGCTGCTGTTGCTACTGCCGCCTCCGCGTCTGCTATCTCTACTCGAGTACGGGGATGCACCATAGTGTTTCTCTCCTCGTCACTGACCTGCGCATCTCGCATCCCCATCCTTCAGATGGCCTCCCAGTCAAGGTCAGTCGAAAAAGTGTCCTCGTGAATCCTCTCATTGACCAAGTTTACCTACAGGCAAGGAAGCAGAGTGGTGATCAAACGCCCATAGGGTAGGTTACCCATCAGACCAGGCATCGTAGCTCGGAGCATAGTCTTGATAATGATATAAGGAAGGCAGATGGGTTGCCTAGTGCAGATGCAGTACAGGAGGTACTGGGTCAACTGTGAAACCTTCTCATAGTGTCTACTCTAGGGAATCAGGTTGTGCTGGATGATCTTGCAATACACCTGGGGTTCCGGCCGTAGGTTGATTGCCTTCATCTGCCAATGATTATCCCTAAGAATCTGGCTGTCAATCTCTGTACGCATTCTCACTGACAGGAATTGGGGTTCCTTGGGTGCACAGTATACTAAGGGACCATCATTTGATATACTCAGGAGATCAGCCAACTCCTGGCAGTTAAAGGAGATCTCCACCTCTTTAACAAAACTGGTGATCTTGAGCTCTCTACCCCTGTCTATGTCCTCTGGGTCACCCTCCACCAGTAAGTTACAGTAAAACTATTTCACCAAATCAGGACAGGTGTAACCCTCGTATAAGATCACAGGAAGCCAACCCATATCACCGAATGCGCCCTCCACATCAAATAGGGCTAAGTTGGCCAAGTTGACACAACGACCCCCTTCCACCTTCTTACCCTTATAACGGGCATACTATGCCCCTGCTTCAATAGACCGGAAGCAATGGGGATCATGAACTCTGGGGACTTTAGTGCGAGCCATGTTATCTGCAAAGGCATAGACCAATAAGTAAAATATTAGATATAGAGGAAAACTTAAAATTTTGGCATTATAACGGCTTGATTTGGCCAAAAGCCTTACTTTTCACCCAAACAGTTAGTCAGGAGGACTTACATAGGTCCCAAACCATCCTGCAAGGCTTATACAATTGAAAATTTAAACTAGGTAGGTTGAATTTAAAGAAATTTTGACAATTGGGAAAAACCCCAAAATTTAGGTCAAAAATGAGAACTTTCAAGTTTCTAATAAACTAACCAATGAAACTCAAATTTTTTTAGAGGGATTTCATCCATTGGGTGACCAATAGCAAAAGCCCCCAATAAAAATCAATTCTTTACGATAAAAAAATAGTAATTTGAAGAAAACCCTATAAATCTAGAAAAACCTAGATATGAAAGCTTAAAAGGAGAACTAGTAGAGAATATACCTGGAAGAACAGAACGTAGGTCGTGGATCGACGAAGGAATCACCGAACTTGTGTGGTCGATACTGTAGCAACTCAGTGGAGGCGAGTTGAGTTGAAAACAAAAGATAGAATGGAAAATGACTCCAAAAATCAGGTTTAAAAACCTGATTTGGGGTCGTGTGGTCTCAAAATTCGACCAAAAATGCGACCACACGATCGACGACATGATCGACCACAGGCTCTCGGTGAGCTGACAGATTTTGTGTGGTCGCAACCTGTGGTCGCATATAGTGCGACCACACGATCGACCACAGGCTCTCGGTGAGCTGACAGGGTTTGTATGGTCGCATACCCTGCGATCGAATATAATGCAACCCCACCATCGACTACATGATGAAAAATTCCCTGTTTTGACTGAATGACTTTAAAGATTGAAATTTTACATTGATTAATTGGATTTTGACATGAGAATGACATATATTATGTTTTCCTCTTGTGTTCTCTGACTTTCAGACACTACCACCACCAGAAACAGTAAATGGCTGGGCGAAGAATAACCAGGCGAGGACGTAACCCAATTCCACCACCACCACCTGCGGAGGAAAATAGCCATGAAAACCCTGAGGAACAGGGGAATCAGAATGTGGTACCGCCAGGAGCCAACGACCAGGCTAACCCTACAAACTTGCTAGCCCCACCTACAGATTTGGCTACTGCGGTGATGAACCTAGCACAACATTTGCAGCAAATACAACAAGTGCAAGCCAATATGCAAGTTGCTATGGGAATGGCTTTCCCAACTGTAAACACTACACCTTTACCGGCGAGACAAGCTAGTACCATACCAGGGGGTAGCAACACCGTGCCCCAAGCATCGACTATGAACAACACGGTACCTGCAAGCACCTCAAATGCCATTTGTATAAGCTCAAGTACAAAATCTTGAAGTAGCTCAAGGCATATACAACTAAGGCAATTACCAGTGTCAACCACCAATATATGGAGCATATGCTCAGTATTAGTTGGACCATTCTCGACTGATCGAGCATTTTCTGAAGATGAAGCCTAAGGAGTATAATGGCAAGCCAGCGGATCCTTCTTGGCCAGCTCACTGGTCGACGAGATGGAAAGGAATTTCATGATGATGACTGTTAATGAAGAGGAAAAAGTGCTATGTGCCACATTTATGCTACAGGGTGATGCACACCATTGGTGGAAGTCTACTCGAAGTTATTTGTTAACAAAGCACACCCAATTGACCTGGGCTATCTATAAAGAAGCATTCTTTGAGAAGTATTTTCCCAGAAGTTTCAGAGATGCAATGGAAAGAGAGTTTCTAAGTCTGTATCAGGGACAGATGACTGTGGATGCGTATCAAAAATGTTATGAAGAGCTATTTTTCTTTGCTCCCTCTAGCATGCAGGAGGAAAATACCAAAACCCGAAGGTTCATCATGGGACTTAGGGGAAGTATCCGTGAGCATGTATTGGGATTGGAAAAGAAGGTTTATAATGAAATGGTACAGATTTCTTGAATACTGGAATCGAGCCAGAGGGAAAGTTACTTTGCTTAGAACAGAGGTATCAAAAGGTCTAATGGAAATTCATATAACGGAGGGAATACAAAGACCTTTAAACCCTTCTGTACTCAAGGCTTTAATGCTGCAGCCAAGACTACTCCAACAGTCCAACCTTAATAGAAGAAAAATAGTGAGGGAGTAAAATGCTTTAACTGTAATCAAATAGGACATTATTCAAGGGAGTGTCCTAAGCCTAAGAAGCAGCTACAGCAAGGAAAGGTTTATGTAGTTACATCTGAGGATGCTGCTACATTGCCTGATGTGGTCACAGGTATGACCTAAACCTTTCATTTTGTATTACCTTGTGTGAGCATGTAGACTAAATTAAAACAAATCACGGGTATTGTACTTATTAATAGCATACCCGCCAGAGTACTCTTTGATTCTGGAGCTACTCATTCTTTTATATTTGTGTCATTTGGAAAGAAGCTAAATCTACCCCTCAGATCTTTAGACTACAAATTGCTTGTACGATCGCCTATGGGATTAGAAGTGGAACTAGAAAAAGGTTATGGACCATGTCAAGTTCTTATCGACGAGAATATTTTGGATGCAACTTTAATTCAACTTGAGATGGCAGACTTGACGTTATCTTGGAATGGATTGGTCAGCTCGCATTCTGCAAACCTATTATGTGCAAAAAAGAAATTGACATTTAAAGACAAGGAAGGAGCAGAGTTTAGTTTTGCGAGAACCAAACTTCCCCGTAAACGAAAACTCATCCTCTCTGCATTAAAGGCTAGAAAATGCCTCGAGAATGGAGGAGTTGGGTATCTAGTATCCGTGGTTGATCTCACAAAGGAAGCACCACGAATAGAGGATGTTGATGTTGGGCATGAATTTCTAGATGTATTTCCTGAGGAATTACCAGGACTACCACCCGACCGAGTGACAGAGTTCGTTATAGATCTTATACCCGGAGCCGCACCAGTATCTAAGGCACCCTATCGAATGGCTCCTACTGAACTGAAGGAACTGAAGGTACAATTACAAGAATTACTGGACAAGGGTTATATCAGACCCAGCATATCACCATGGGGAGTGCCAGTATTGTTTGTGAAAAAGAAGGACGGTAGCGTTCGACTATGTATAGACTATCGGGAATTGAATAAGCTTACAATCAAGAATCGGTACCCGTTGCCTTGGATCGATGACTTGTTCGATCAGTTGCAAGGTGCCAAGGTGTTCTCCAAGATTGATCTTCAGTCAAGATATCATCAGTTGAAGATTAAGGAATGTGATATTCCAAAGACAGCATTTAGAACAAGATATGGATATTGTGAATTTTTAGTCATGTCTTTTGGATTAACTAACACATCCGTAACTTTTATGGAACTCATGAATTGGGTATTCCATGATATGTTAGATACATTAGTTATTGTGTTTATTGATGGCATATTAGTCTACTCTAAGGACAAAGAAAGCTCATGTCACGAATCTAAGAGCCGCTCTGCAGCGACTAAGAAAAGAGAAGCTTTACGCCAAATTTACAAAGTGTGAGTTTTGGCTAAATGAGGTCGCTTTCTTAGGCCATGTTGTATCCATTGAGGGAATTAAAGTGGATCCTAACAATATTGAAGCCATTGTGAAGTGGGAAGCACCTAAGAGTGTTGCAGAGATCAGAAGTTTCTTAGGTCTAGCTGGGTATTACCGATGATTCGTGAAAGATTACTCTAGAATCGCCATACGCCATACCTCTCACCAGTTTGACTAAGAAAGGAGAAAAGTTTGTTTAGACCAACAAATGTGAGGAGGGTTTTCAAAAATTGAAAGCTAGACTGATATCTGCTCCCATCTTGACTATTCCTATCCCAGGACAAGCATTTACCTTGTACACTGATGTGTCTGGGTTGGGTTTAGGATGTGTGCTTATGCAAGGAGAACAAGTAGTTGCGTATGTCTCAAGACAACTGAAGACACATGAGAAGAACTATCCCACTCATGACTTGGAATTAGCAGCAGTAGTACATGCTGTCAAGATATGGAGACATTATTTGTATGGTGAGAAATTTCAAATTAAATCAGATCATAAGAGTCTCACTTATCATTTTAATCAGAAGGAGTTGAACATGAGACAAAGAAGACGGCTGAAATTATTGAAGGATTATGATCGCGATATCCAGTATCATCTAGGAAAGGCTAATGTAGTTGCTGATGCGCTAAGCAGGAAAGCAATGATAAAATCCCAAGGAGAGGTTAACACGACTGTGGCAATGTGTGTTACAGGAAAGGTATTCAATCATGGTAATGAGCTGTTCGTGATAGATACCGGATGGATCAACCAACCAAGGGTTTATTCATCGGTTTTCAAATATGTTTGCCACATTGAAGATTATACCTGATATATTAGATGAAGTGAAAGCTGTAATTAAATCAAACCCTTATCTGAGAACGGTGCAAGAAGACATCGAAAAAGGTAGGACTACTCCTGAGTTCACCTTAGACATTGAAAAGGTACTAAAATACAAAGGAAGAGTATGTGTTCCTGAAAATGAAGACTTGGATATTAGACACAGACTCTTGAAGGAATCTCACACTATCGCTTATTCGGTATATCCTGGAAGTACGAAGATGTATCATGATCTGAATAAACTATATTGGTGGAGAGGAATGAAAGCGGATGTAGCTAAATTTGTGTCTCAATGCCTAAATTGACAGCGGATAAAGGCTAAAAGGTAAAGACCTATAGGATTATTGCAGCCACTGCCAGAACCAGCATGGAAATGGGACTGCATAACTATGGATTTCGTCACCGGGTTACCATTGACTCCCTGAGTAGTTGACGCGGTTTGGGTAATTGTAGATCGTTTGACTAAGACAGCTCATTTCATAGCCATACGACCTCAGTATATCCTAGAGAGGTTAGCCATGCTATATGTGGATAATATTGTCAGATTGCATGGTGTACCTGAAAGCAGTGTGTCCGACAGAGACCCACGCTTTACCTCAAAGTTTTGGGAAGGATTACAGAAGGCTATGGGTATAATTGAAGTTTAGTACTGCATTCCATCCTCAGACAAACGGACAGTCGAAGCGTACCATTCAGATTTTAGAAGACATGCTTCGAGCCTGTGTTATTGATTTCAAAGGGTCATGGGATGAGAAACTACCATTGATCGAGTTCGCCTATAGCAACAGCTATCAGACTACTATACAGATGTCACCCTATGAAGCATTGTATGGTAGGAAGTGTCAAACTCTTCTGTTTTGGAATGCAGTTAGAGAACGGAGTATTGTTGGACCAGAGTTTGTTGAAGAGACTTGTCGAGTAGTCGACATTATCAAGGAAAGAGTTAGAACAGCTCAGAACAGGCAGAAAGTATGCAGATACTCGACGTTGAGACCTTGAATTCATTGTAGGTGATAAGATATTCTTGAAAGTATCACCTATGCGAGGCTTAAAACGATTCAGACAGAAAGGGAAGCTAAGTCCAAGATATGTCAGGCCATATGAGATTCTCGCTAAACGTGGAAAAGTGACGTATCAGTTAGCACTACCACCATCTATGTCAAGTGTGCATGATGTATTTCATATCTCATTATTGAAGAAGTACGTCAGAGATCCAACACACGTTATAACAGCGGATCCTCCGGGTCTAACTGATGATTTGACATTCAAAATAGCACCAACTTAAATTACCAGCCAAAAGGTTCAACGTCTACGCAACCATGACATTTATTATGTTAAGGTTACATGGAGAAGCCAAGATGTTGAAGAGATCACATGAGAAGAAGAGAATTCTATGCGAAAGCAATATCCTCACCTTTTCGACTCGGAAGGTATGTATAAATTTCGAGGATGAAATTTATAATAAAAGAGGGGGGGGGGAGTTGTAAGACCTGTATCGTACTAACCGGTCTTACTACCTTGTATCAGGTCTCCCTATCATGGTCGGGCCAAGCGGACCAAGTGCTTGAAGAAACCACATGACCAGGTATGAGATTGAACCCAAAATCAGTTAATTAGGAGTATGTGGTCACATACCTAAACAGGTGTGGTCGACCACACCTTAGATTAAAGCGACCACAGAAGTCTGGGATGTGTGGTCGCAGTTTTTGGCTGTGTGGTCGACGGGTTCTGCTACCACACCTGCGATTACACGAACTCAGTCAGACTACATGATTAGGAAACATTCCTAATCTGAAGGGGGTTCTTTCTTAATCTAAGTAGTACTCTATATGGAGGGTTTTCCTTTATATATAGGACGTCCCCTAGCCTCTTTCATCCTTTTAGAACTCAAACTAAAATAGAGAGAAAGAGAAGAGGAGGAAGAGAAGGAGAATTAAAGAGGAAGACTAAGAGAAGGAAATTCAGAGAGAACTCTGAATCTTCAACAAGTTTAAGGTATGAAAACATTCCCCATATCAATTTAATGCCTAGAATAGATCATGAAGGAGATAGGGATTCAAAGTAAGACCCCAATCATCAAACCATGGACAAATTCTAAGAGATCCATGGAAGGAATCTATTAGGATGATGGATTGTGTAAAAATATAAATTTTAACCATAGAACAATCATAGGAAGGATCATGATGATAAGCCAAGGAATCAAAACATGAATGAATTGAGTTGGGAGAAGTCGACCATCACATGTGTGGTCGCTTGATATGCGACCACACGAGACACACATAACCGACCACATACCCTCGGGAAGTCCAGGGAGGGTGTGGTCGCATGATATGCGACCACACGAGACACACATGATCAACCACATACCCTCGGGAAGTTCCAGGGAGGGTGTGGTCGCATGTGTGGTTGCATGGTATGCGACCACACCTTGCGACCACACACCCTGTGGTCGTAGAAACTGAGACCACAGGTGCAGCCACACCTGTGACCACTCAGTTCTGGAAGTTTGAATTGCTGGAAATAAATTCTAATTTAAAATCTATAAATTTATTAGGTTTCCATGTGGTCTAAAAGTGATTTATAAAGCTTGAACGAGGAACTACCATCGACCAAAGGTGAGAGAACAAGACCTAAATTAATTGGCTAATAATAAACTGTTTTACTTATTGAGTCCAATGCCTTGAATGATTCTATGCTTGTATGCTTGTAATGTGCATTTCACATGTCATCCAATATTTTTACTATTACTGCTTATGCATATTTAATTCTGTTTATTTATAGCATGATGATGATGATGATGCTAGGAATAGGCATGTGAATGTATGTGTGTTAGTATGCTTGATGCGAGTGGAGCATCAGGGGGAGGACATGACCTTGTGGTTCATCCTGGTCACCAGACTCTAGTATCTCTACTCAAGTCTTGTCCACTGACATCTTCGTATCTCCATTACCTTAGCAGAACTATTACGTCGTAGGTCATCGAGGGAGGTGGTCTCGGATTGTGTAGTCTCTGACTCTGTCGGGAGGCCTTAGCTCTATCTCTATGGACGTATTGAGGGATGCTGGGGTGAGGCCTTGTATACACTGCTTGGCATTAGGATTGGTTAGTTGTGAGCCCAGTTTGCAAGCCCTCGCCAATAGGGGCTTACGTGTTGGTATGGGTAGGGCATCAGGGGAAGTGTTATGCGGTGTTTGATCCGGGTACTTTAGTTCTATCTCTATTCCATGATGGGTGCATGTGGGACGGTAATGGTGTTTGATCCATCAGGCAGCTTTACACATTCGTGTATAAAGGTGTGGCGGCCCCCAATCCTTTCTATATGACATTGCAAATTTATAAACCAGACCAAAGATATGAATTGAATGCATGCATATGTTTGTTGCATTGTTTTGTTTGCTCACTGAGCCATGATGTGTGCTCACCCTTTCGACGTCAAATATTTTGATGATGCAGGTCCTATTGTGAAAGATTATATGAATGCACCCCTGTACGGGCATGTTGCTGCAATGGACATGGAAGCTATGGTGGAGTCGCATGATTCATCATGCGAGTGCAACTCATGTGTTTTCGAGTAGATTTAGTTGTTGGATTATCAGAACATGTAATTGATTAATTTATTTTTACTTTATTTTATGTCCTTAGTCATTTGGAAATAATTGGATTATTAATTATGTTATCACTGTTAGATACTCAGTTCATTATTATCCAAGACTTCCGCTATTGTTTATTTACTGATTATGGTTATGGCTGTATCTGTACACAGCCTATACGAGATCCTAGTTGAACCGTTGGATCATAGACGGTTCATCACACCATTCTGGTTGGTTCATAATTGGGGTGTGACAGTATACAAACCTAATAGCAACAAGAATTAAAAATACTAGTTGAAGAAACAAAGAGAATGTAGAAATTGCACCCCAAAAATAGAGGCTACTATTTGGAATGAACAACCTGACTTAGAAAACTCCAATCAAGAATCTGACCTTACAGATTGACGAACCATGTGTTCTCTACTTGTTATCTAAATATCAGCCCAATCGGACCACGGATGACCTCCCGATCATCGACTTGATCAAAGCTGCACAAACCACCTACGCCTAGAAAAACTGCTGCTCTCATTCTCTTTTTCTTTTGATGCTAAACCCTAACCTTAATCCGTTTTTGCTCTATTTAAAAGGTTAAATACAAGGCAAAAGGGAATGAGCTTAAATGGGCTTAAAAGCACCCAAAATTTGGGCCTTTTTCACATAAGAAGGGAGCCCAAAACCCAACAGATGGATCGTTTAGTTTATTAGCACAAAAACAGCCTCTCAACATTGTATGGGTAAGGCCGTGTATATTTTATCCTCCTTAGACCCTGCAGTAGTGGGAGCCTCATGTACTGGGATGCCTTTTTTTTTTTTAGGTATTCAATGTGTTATGTATCTTAAATTCTTCTGCACTTTTGGATTCATTATTCACTTTGAATATTAATCCGCTCTGATAAATTTGGTGGCTGCCTGAATGAAATTTTTTATGAGATAAGTGATGGGCTCTAGGTATGGGCCTATATGGTTCAACCTGACTTGATGAAACATCCCAACTTGGAGGAGCTCATATATATTGTTTTTTTTCTTATATTGTAATCCTAACAGAAAAAAGGAAGAGAGAGAGAGAGAGAGAGAGAGAGAGAGAGAGAGAGAGAGAGAGAGAGAGAGAGAGAGAGAGAGAGAGAGAGAGAGGGTTTTTCGAGCTTGGACCTGGGAAGAAGCTTGTCTTTTAGAGATCTCCATTGTAACATCAATTTTGACATAGTGACTTATCTTCATCTTCTCCCATGGATGTAGCACATTGTATTGGTATGTGAACCACGTTAAATCTCTGTGTCATTTTGCTGAATCACTTCTATTTTCTGTTAAAGTTTCTTAATGTTTATTTTAATAATCTGTTATTAGAGCTATTGGTTGATTTGATCATCACATCCATGGATTCTACATCAACGAAATATGATAATAATCGATTAGATGAAAACATAAGCTAAACTTTTAGCTTATGGTAAGTTTGAATGATGATTGTTCTTAAATAGCAAGGGAAAGCTTATGGCAAGTTCAAATAATGATTGCTCTTAAACAGCAAGGGATGAAGAAAACCCTATTCGGGAAGAAGAACAAACTTGCAACTATGTCTAAGGACGATTGGAACGGGATGGGTAACAAAGCCCTTTCTGCCATTCAGTTGTCCCTCTCAAATGAGGTTCTTTAGGAAGTGCTCTCAGAGAACAACTGTAGAGTTATTGGTGAAGCTTGAAAATTTTTATCTTATAAAATCCCACATCAATAGGTTAAAATTGAAGCAACAGTTGTATAAGACTTTGTATGACAGAAAATACTTTCCTCTAAATCCTATATTTCTGAGTTTTTTTTATCACTTACAAATCATTATTGATTTATAAGTGATAGATGTTAAAATCGATGATGAAGATTGAGCTCTATTATTATTATGTTCTCTACCTTCATCATATAAGCATTTCAAGGACACCATAATTTATGATGGAGAGACAATCTCTATTGAGGTTGTAAAAATTAATCTACTAAGTAAATAGAAAATTGATGATGAGTTGACATCAACAAATAAATCTGAGGGTGTTGGTTTGGTGGCTAGAGGAAGAATTAGTGACAGGGCTTGAATAATGACAAGAAGAAGAGTAGATCAAACTCAAAGTACAAAACTTTGACATGCATCTACTGTAAGAAAAAAGGTCACATTAAATCCAAATATCAAATGACAAAAATAAGCATAATGCAACTAGTGGTGCCCAAAACCAATAGAAGAAAGATAACTCAGCTGAAGCTAGCATTGCAGCAGATGAAAGAGAGTTTGAGATGCTTTTGGTGACTGATGACAAAGTTAGGTTACATGATAAATGGTTTTTTTTAACTCCAATTGTTCCTATCACATGTGTCCCAACCATGAATGTTTCTCTACATAGAAATTAGTTGAAGGTGGAGTTATGTTGATGAGAAATAATGCTTCTTGTAAAGCTGTTCAAAGTGGGACAATCCGAATTAAGATGCATGATGACATCATCAGAATTTTGTGAAATGTCAGGTATGTCCCTAATTTGAAGAAGAACCTCATTAGTTAAGGCACTCTTGATCAAATGGGTGCAAGTATACAACTGAAGTTGGAGTCATGAAGATTAGTAGGGGTATTTTTTTGTTAATGAAAGGAAAGAATGTTGGTAGTTTGTATTTGCTGCAGGGTACCACAATCATTGGCTCAGTTGTAACAGCTTCATCATATATGTCTGAATCTAATGTCACGAATTTATGACCTAAGAGCTTAGGCCATATGAGTGAAAGAGGAATGACATCATTGATTAGAAAATGTCTATTGTGTGGCCAGAATACAAGAAAATTGGAGTTCTATAAGCACTATGTTTTTGGGAAGCATAAGAGAGTTAGCTCTAGTACCGCTATTCAGAGGACCAAGGGAACTCTAGACTATAACCATTTTGATCTTTGGGGACCCTCCAGCGCTCTTTAAGGAGACTAGGGCTAGGTAAGCAACCTTTATTGATGACTAATCTAGAAAGGTTTGGGTTTACTTGTTGAAACACAAATATAAAGTATTTGACACTTTTAAATAGTGGAAGACTTTGCTTGAGAAGTAAATTGGGAAGCAAATTAAAAGGTTGAGAATAGATAGTGGCCTAGGTTTTGTGGAGGAGAGTTTAATGAGTTCTGAATAGAAAAATGAAGGTATTGCAAGACACCACACAGTAGTGAAGACACCTCAGCAAAATGGAGTGGCATAATGTATGAACAAAATTTTGTTAGAAAAGGCAAGGTGTATGTTATCAAATGTAGGTTTTGGTAAGGGGGCATAAGCTATTAATACATCATGTTGGTTGGTGAATAGATCTCCTTGCACAGCCATTGAGTGTAAGATTCCAAAGGAGGTTTGGTCAGGTAAGCATGCTGATTGCTCAATTTTTTTTTGTCTTGCATAAGCACATGTAAATGATGGAAACTTGGAACTGTAGCAAAATAGAAAAGAAAGAAAGAGAAGATGAGAGAATGGACAATGGAGAAAAGAAGAGAGAATCAATGTATGTATTCTCCTCTCCTTATGTCTTTGTATTTATAGAGAAAATAGTAGCCAACTATGACGAGAAAGTCTCTCAAATTAAAAGGGACAAAATAAGAAAGAAATAAACTAATTTAGAGAATGAGATAAACTAACTTAGGAAAGAAAAGATAGCTTAGTCAAGAAAACTATGACTTATTCCAATTACCAACTAGACAATTAAACTATTTAGGAAACTATCTTAACACCCTTTCTTAAGCTGGAGCATGGGGGAATGTGAGAGCTTCAACTTGGAACAATGTAGTAGCAGCAACAGCTGTTACACCCCAATTCTGAACCAACCAGAATGGTGTGATGAACTTTCTATGATCCAACGATTCAACCAGTATCTCGAATAGGCCGTGTCCCTTTGCTCAAACCATACACATCCACAACCATAATCAGAGTAAATAAACAATAGCGGAAGTCTTTAATATTAATGAACTGAGTATCTAACAGTGATAACATAAATAAGTATCCAATTATCTCCAAAAGACTAAGACATAAAATAAAATAAATTAATCAATTACATGTTCCAAATAATCCAATAAATAAATCTAATCAAAGACGCATGTGTTGCATTCGCACGACGAATCATGCGACTCCATCATAGCTTCCATTTCCATCGCTGCAACATGCCCGTACGTCGGAGCATTCACATAATCTTCTACAGTAGGACCTGCATCATCAACTAAAAATATTCGACGTCGAAAAGGTGAGCACACATCATGGCTCAGTGAGCAAACAAAACAATGCAACAAACATATGCATGCATTCAATTCATATATTTGGTCTGGTTCATAAGTTTGCAATGTGCAATAGAAAGGATAGGTAGCCACCGCACCTCTACACACGAGTGTGTAAAGCCGCCCAATGGATCAAATACATTGCCATCTCACATGCACCCACCATGGAATAGAGATAGAGCTAAAGAGCCCGGATCAAACACCGCATGACACTTCCCCTGATGGATCCACAACCCGGACAGTTACTCTGTATTACCAAGAAAGGAAAAATACAATCATGAAGCTGGAGGTAAAGGAGGAGGCGGTGCCTCGCGGTCTCTATCATAGTCCTCGGCGTAGACTCTAGTCAACCAAGCTACCTGAGTCTGGGTCGCCTGGAGACTAGCTGTGAGACCAGCCACCCGCTGATCAGTCAGGCGCTGAGCGTCTAGAAGCTCTCCCATCCTCACGCGCTGAGCCTCCATCTACTCTCCCATCCTCAGATCTGATGCGCGCTGAGCCTCTCTGATATCTCAAAACATACTCAATACGTCATCAGAAGGCGGGTGTGAAGGACCAGCTGCATGAGAAGGACCAGTCACATAAGAAGTACTAGCTCCAGTAGCATGTGTAGATGAAGGAGGTGGTATGGAGTCCACATCCATGTACAGACGGTCATCATCACCAGCACGCTCCCTATGAACTCCAGCGGCTGCTGCTACTTCCTCAGCGTCAGCCATCTCCACGCGAGTGCGAGGGCGCACCATTGCGTTCCTCTCCTCATCACTGACCTGGGCATCCCGCATGCCCATCTTACAGATGGCATCCCAATCCAAAGGGGATGAGAAGGATTTCTCCTGAATCTTCTCACCCAATAAATCCACACCAAGGCGGGTAAGCAGCATAGTGATCATACGTCTATAGGGTAGATTACCCTTATGACTGGGCAATGTAGCACTGATCATCGTCCGCATGATGATGTAAGGTAGGCAGACCGGCTGCCTAGTGCAGATGCAATATAACAGAAATTGAGTCAATTGGGAGACTCTCTCATAGTGTCCACTCTGCGGTAGCAGGTTGTGCTGAATGATCTTGCAGTACACCTGTGGATCCGAACGTAGATAACTCGCTTTCATCTCCCAGCGATCAGGTCTAATGAGCTGATTGTCAATCTCAGCCCTCATCTGGAAGGAGAAGAACTGGGGCTCTTTAGGGGCATAGAAGATGAAGGAGCCGTCATAGGAAATAGCCAGCAAGTCAGCTAGCTGTCGATAGTCAAAGGAGACCTCAATTCCCTTGACGTAGCTAGTAATCCAAAGCCCATCACCCCTATCAACATCGTTGTAATCCCCCACCACCTGGAGGTTACAATAAAACTGGCGTACCAAGTCAGGGCAGGTATAGGCATCATAGGTGATGACAGGAAGCCAGCCCATGTCACCAAACGCTCTCTCCACATTGAACAAGGCTAGGCTAGCCAAGTCCACTTTGTGGCCTCCCATTACCTTTTTACGAGCAAAGCGGGCATACTGCGCCTCGGCTTCATTAGTACAGAAGCGGAGACGGTCGCGAACACTAGGAACCTTGGTACGGGCCATAATATCTGTAAACCACAAGGAAAAACAGATAATGGATTAGTAAAATAGAAAACTCCAAAAATTTTGACATTATAATGACGTAAGTTGGCCAAAAGCCTCACTTGTCACCCATACACGTGGGCAGGAGGACTTACGTAGGTTCTAAACTATCCTGCAATACTCATACAGTCGGAAATTCTAACTAACGGAATCCAATTTGAAAGAATTTTGAGAAATTGAAAATTTTGACAAATTAGGGCAAAAAGAGCGAAATTTGAGTTTCTCGATAACCAACCGATGAAACTTAAATATTTTTTAGGGCTTTCATCCATTGACTCATCAACAACAAAAGCCCCCAATAAAAATCAAATTTTTACGGTTGGAAAAAGTTTAATTTGAAGAAAACAAGATATACAAGTAAAAACCTAGAAAAGAAAACCTAAAAACAGGTAAATGGAGAAGACATACCTGTAGGAATGGAGTAGATGTCGAAACACGGAACCATAATGACCAATGTAGCAGAGTCGGCACTGTAGCAACTTAGAGGAAGGAGACGAGTCGAAACGGAGAAGGAAGAATGAGAAATGAACTCAGAATCGGACCTTAAAAATCTGATTTTTGGTCTGGGGGTCAGAGAATTCGACCAGGACCATCGACCCACCCATCGACCCCCGTATCGATCCACGGCTCTCGGTAATCTGACAGAACACCAGGGGTCGAACCTGTGGTCGGACATACCATCGACCCTTGCATCGACCCACAGCTCTCGGTAATCTGACAGAGAACCAGGGGTTGCACCTAGGGTCGGACACCCATCGACCCTTACATCGACCCCCGACTCTCGGTGAAAATCAGGGATTCCCAGGGTCGATCTTAGGGTCGGACATACCATCGACCCCCACTATCGACCCTATATAGAAAAGACAGTAATTTTCCTGGAATGATCTAAAAAATTTGAAAATAACATTGGTTAGTGTATCTACATGAAGTATAAATGATTGCCTCACGTATGTTAATGATTTTCAGGCATCACCAATATCCGAGGAAAATATGGCTGGGCGTAGAGTAACCAGGCAAAGTCGTAACGCAGTTCCACCACCACCACCCATGGAGGAAGCCAGTCAAGACAATATAAATGCACAGGGTAATCCGCAGGTTGCACCACCAGTGAACCAGGGTCTGGCAAATCCTACTAACCTGCCACCCCCACCACCGGAATTGACTACAGTGGTGATTAATTTGGCACAACAACATCAACAAATGCAACACGCGCAAGCCCATATGCAGGGAATGATGGGAATGATGTTCCAGGCGGCACAAACTACACCTATACAGGCTGGGCAAGCCAATGCAACACCGGTGGGTAACCACCCAGAACCTCAACCACCAGCTGTATAGATTCCAGTACCACACCCTGAAGCAGTGCAAGGAAATTTTCAGTATCCACCACTTATATATGGGGCATATGCTCCTAATCAACTGGATCACTCTCGACTCATTGAGAGATTCTTAAAGATGAAACCTAAGGGGTTTACCAGAAAATCGTCTGATCCGCTCTGGCCAGCACACTGGATCGACGAAATGGAGAGGAATTTTCTAATGATGACTATCACAGAGGAGGAAACGGTATTATGTGCCACCTTCATGCTAAAAGGTGATGCACATCATTGGTGGAAATCTACAAAGGACTATTTGATAACCAAGCACGCCCTATTGACTTGGGCTATATATAAGGAAGCTTTCCTTGAGAAGTACTTTCCCCGAAGCTTCAGAGATTCTATGGAGAAGGAGTTCCTGAGTTTATATCAGGGACAGATGACAGTGGACGCGTATCAGCAGCGTTATAAAGAGCTGTTTTTCTTTGCACCACTAAGCATGCAGGAGGAAGACACTAAAACCTGTAGGTTTGTCTTGGGACTTAGAGGAAGCATCAGAGAGCACGTTTTGGGCTTAGACAAGAAGATTTATAATGAAGCCGTGCAAATTGCTTGAGTTATAGAGTCGATCCAAAAAGAGAGTTACTTTATGCAAAACAGAGGTGTAAAAAGGCCAGCTGGTAATTCTTACAACGGAGGTACTAACAGGACATACAAACCTTTCCGTACTCAAAGTTTTACCGCTGCACCCAAGACTACCCAAGTAGCTCAACAACAGCCAAAGCCAAATACTGAAGGTCCAAAATGTTATAACTGCAATCAAGTGGAACATATGATGAGAGAGTGTCCTAATCCCAGGAAGCATTTACATCAAGGACGAGTTTATCCTGTTACATTTGAGGGTGCTGCCACATCGCCCGATGTGGTCACAGGTATAACCTAAACCTTTAAAGTTGTAATACATTGTATGAGCATGTAGACTAAGTTAAAATAAATCACAGGTATCGTACCTATAAATGGCATACCCGCCAGAGTACTCTTTGACTCAGGAGCTACTCATTCTTTTATATATCTGTCATTTGGAAAGAAGCTGAATTTATCCATCAAAACATTAGACTACAAACTATTTTTACGGTCACTGATGGGATTAGAAGTGGAATTAGAAAAAGGTTATGGGCCATGTCCAGTTCTCATTGACGAGAAAACCTTAGATGCAATCTTGATTCAACTCGAGATGGCAGACTTTGACGTCATCTTGGGAATGGATTGGTTAGCTCGGCATTCTACAAACCTATTATGCGCCGAAAAGAAGCTAACATTCAAAGACAAAGAAGGAACTGAATTCAGTTTTGCGGGAGCCAAACTTCCCCGTAAATGCAAGCTTATAGTCTCAGCACTAAAGGCTAAGAAGTGCATTGAGAAAGGATCAGTCGGGTATTTAGTATCAGTGGTTGACCTCACCAAGGAAGCACCACGGATGGAAGATATTGATGTCGTGCGGGACTACCCGGACGTATTTCTCGAGGAACTACCAGGACTACCACCTGACCGAGCTACAAAATTTGTGATAGACCTTATACCTGGAGCCGCACTAGTATCAAAAGCACCTTATCGAATGGCTCCTACTGAACTAAAGGAATTGAAAGTACAACTACAAGAACTACTGGACAAGGGGTATATTCGACCTAGTATATCACCATGGGGAGCGCCAGTATTGTTCATAAAGAAGAAGGACGATAGCGTTCGATTATGTATCGACTATCGAGAGTTGAACAAACTGACAATCAAGAATCGATATCCACTACCTCGGATCGATGACTTGTTCGATCAGTTGCAAGGAGCAAAGGTATTTTCTAAGATCGATCTTCGGTCAGGCTATCATTAGTTGAAGATTAAATATGGGGATATTCCTAAGACAGCTTTCAGGACCAGATATGGACATTATGAATTCTTGGTCATGTCTTTTGGATTGACAAACGCACCAGCAACTTTCATGGAACTTATGAACCGAGTTTTCCATGATATGTTGGATACGTCGGTTATTGTATTCATAGATGATATATTGGTATATTCCAAGGACAAAGAAACTCATATTAAGAATCTAAATGCCGCTCTGCAGCGATTAAGGAAAGAGAAGCTATATGCCAAATTTACCAAGTGCGAGTTCTGGCTAAGTGAAGTCGCCTTCCTAGGTCATGTAGCATCCGCTGAAGGAATCAAAGTGGATCCCAGCAAGATCGAGGCTATTGTAAAGTGGGTAGCACCAAAGAGTGTTCCAGAAATTATAAGCTTTTTGGGTCTAGCTGGTTACTATCGGTGATTTGTGGAAGACTATTCCTGGATTGCCGTACCTCTCACCAGTCTGACTAAGAAAGGTGAAAAGTTTGTGTGGACGGATAAATGCAAGAAGAGCTTCCAAACCTTGAAGACCAGATTAATATCCGCTCTGATTTTGACTATTCCTATTCCAGGACAGTCATTTATCTTGTACACTGATGCGTCAGGACTAGGATTAGGATGTGTGCTTATGCAAGGAGAACAAGTAATTGCCTATACCTCAAGACAATTAAAGACACATGAGAAAAACTATCCCACTCATGATTTGAAGTTAGCGGCAGTAGTACATGCTGTCAAGATATGGAGACATTACCTATACGGAGAAAAGTTCCAGATTAAATTGGACCATAAAAGTCTTACTTTTCTATTTAATCAGAAGGAGTTGAATATGAGACAAAGAAGATGGCTGAAATTATTGAAAGACTATGACTGTGATATCCAGTATCATCCGGGGAAAGCTAATGTAGTAGCGGATGCGCTGAGCAGAAAGGCAATGATAAAATCGCAAGGAGAGGTTAATACAACTGCAACAATGTGTACTACTGAAACAGTATTCAATCACGGCAATGAGCAGTTCATGATAGATGCAATGGATGGATCAGCCAACCAAGGGTAAATCAGAACCTTACCTAAGGACGGTGCAAGAGGACATTGAAAAAGGTAGGACTATCCCTGAGTTTACCTTGGACGAAGAAAAGGTACTGAAGTACAAAGGAAGAATATGTGTACCGGAAACAGAAAGCTTGGACATTAGACACCGACTGATGAAAGAAGCCCATACCACCATCTATTCGATACATCCTGGAAGTACAAAAATGTATCATGATTTACAAAAATTATATTGGTGGCGAGGGATGAAAGCAGACGTAACTAAGTTCGTGTCTCAATGCCTAAATTGTCATAAAGTAAAGGCTGAACGACAAAGACCTGCAGGATTGTTACAGCCGTTACCGGAACCGGCATGGAAATGGGACTGCATCACTATGGACTTCGTCACAGGAGTGCCATTGACTCCTCGAGTAGTCGACGCAGTTTGGGTGATTGTAGACCGCTTGACTAAAACATCTCGCTTTATACCTATCCGACCTCAGTATACACTAGAGAGGTTAGCGAAGCTGTATGTGGATAATATAGTTCGACTACACGGTGTACCAGAGAGCATTGTGTCCAATAGAGATCCATGATTTACTTCCAAGTTTTGGGAAGGATTGCAAAAAGCTATGGGTATCACACTGAAGTTTAGTACTGCATTCCATCCACAGACAGATGGACAGTCAGAGCGTACAATTCAGATTCTAGAAGATATGCTACGAGCATGTGTAATTGATTTTAAAGGATCATGGGATGAAAAGTTACCACTGATCGAGTTCACGTATAACAATAGCTATCAGGCTACTATACAGATGTCACCCTATGAGGCACTGTATGGCAGAAAATGTCGAACTCCTTTGTTTTGGAATGAAGTTGGGGAACGTAGTCTCGTTGGACCAGAATTTGTTGAGGAGACTTGTCGAGTGGTCGACATTATCAAGGAAAGAGTGAGAACAGCTCAGAATCGTCAGAAGCAATATGCAGATACTCGACACAGAGATCTTGAGTTCGCCGTGGGTGATAATGTATACTTAAAGGTTTCGCCTATGCGAGGTCTGAAATGATTCGGACAGAAGGGGAAACTAAGTCCAAGATATGTCGGGCCATATGAGATCTTAGCCAAATGTGGAAAAGTGGCTTATCAGTTAGCACTACCCCCATCTATGTCAAGTGTACACGACGTATTTCATATTTCCATATTAAAGAAGTATGACAACGATCCGACGCACGTTTTGACAATGGATCTACTAGATTTAACTGAAGAATTGACCTTTGAAGTAGCACCGATTGAGATCACTAGTCGAAAGGTGCAATGTTTACGTAACCATGATATCTATTATGTCAAAGTCACCTGGAGAAGTAGGGATATAGAAGAAGTCACATGGGAAAAAGAGAATGCTATGCAAAAGCAATACCCTTATTTGTTTTATTCAGAAGGTACGTACAATTTCGAGGACGAAATTTTTATAAGTAGGGGGAGTTGTAAGATCCGTGTCAATCTAATCCGGTCTTACCACTTTGGACCAGGTCTACCCATCGTGGTCGAGCCAAATGGACCAAGTGCGTGAAGGAGATCATGATCCCAGGTATTAAACTGACCAAAAAACACTCAAAAAGGGGCAAGGGTCGCACATCCAGTGAAGTGGGGTCGGACCCCCCAATACAAAAGTCAGACCCTCAGTTTTTAACCGGAGGTCGGACCAGGGGTCGACGGGATCATCGACCCCCTCATCGACCCCCAGTTGCCGCCAGAAACAAAATTTAAGAAAGTTTCCTAATTTCGGTTGGGCCCTTTCCTAATCTCAAAGAGGCTTATTTTAGGGGTTTCTACTCTATATAAAGGACGTCCCTAAGCCTCTTTCACTCCTTTTAGAACCCAAATTGAATTGAGAGAAAGAGAAGAGAAGGAAGAGAAGAAGAAGAGAAGGAAAGTAGAAAAGAAAACAAAAGGAGAAGAGTTACAGAGAAGGAGTATTCTTCTCAAGTAAGAACACTAATCCTACCTATTTCGTGAGACTTAGAATAGTTGAAGGATGATGTAGGAGAAACCCAAACCATCCATCCATGGTTAAGTTTTGATGGAAACCATGGAAGAGATCAATTAACCTATATGTTGAGTAAAGAGTAGTTCTAATCCATAGAAAGTGTATGGAATGGACTATGGAAGGAAGCCATAGAAATTAAACAAGGAAGAATGGATCAAAATATGAGAATATAGACCAAAACCACGGGGGTCGCACGTGGGGTCGATGGTGCATCGACCCTACTTGACCCTGAGTATCGACCCCCAGTGTTCGGGAAACCCAGAAAAGGGGTGGTCGCACCTAGGGTCGATGGGTCATCGACCCTACTACAGGGGGTCGCAGTATACTGCTACCCTACCTGCGACCCATCCTGCTACCCCCAGTTGACAGCAAGTTAGAAAAATTGGAATAAAATCTAATAAAATTCTATTGATTTTGTTAGGTCTTCTAGCAATATAATATCAATATAAAGGTGATTCTTAAAGCTTGAAAGAGGATCTAATAGCAAGCTAAGGTGAGGAAACAAGACCTAAACTAATTGATTAATAACAAACTATTTTTATTTTTCTTGAGTCCAATGCCATTCTTGATTCTATGCGAATATGCTTGTAATGTGCATATAACATGTCATCCAATATTTCTATTATTGTTTCATGCATATTTACTTTATTGTTGATAACATGATGATGATGATGATGATGATAGGAATAGGCATGTGAATGTTTGTGTGTGGTTAGTGTACTCGATGCGAGTGGGGCATCAGGGGAAGTGTTATGCGGTGTTTGATCCAGGCACTTTAGCTCTATCTCTAACTCAAGTCTTGTGCATTAACATCGTCGTATCGCCATTACTTTAGCAGAAATATTATGACGTAGAGCATCAAGGGAGGTGGTCTTGGTCCTTGTAGTCTTCGACTCTACTAGGGGGCCTTAGCTCTATCTCTATGGGCGTTCTGAGGGATGTTGGGGTGAGGCCTTGGATACACTGTTTGGCATTAGGATTGGTTAGTTGCGAGCCCAGTTTGCAAGCCCTCGCCAGCAGGGACTTACGTGTTGGTATGGCACTGTACAACAATAAACGGTTACCTTTGTTGTACAATGTTCATGGTAGGGTGGATGGGGACGACAATAAACGTTAACCTTTGGGTGGGCTTCCACACCCTGTGTATAGAGGAGGGGTCAATAAATGGGACCTTTGACCTCCAACCCTTTCTATTGCATATTGCAAACTTAAAACCAGACTAAAGATATGAATGGAATGCATGCATATATATTGTTGCATTATTTTGTTTGCTCACTGAGCCATGATGTGTGCTCACCCTCTCGACGTCGAATATTTTTAGTTGATGATGCAGGTACCACTGTTGAATATTTTATCAATGCTCCTGTGTACGGACATATGGCGGCGATTGAAGCTGAAGATGTAGAGGATACACATGACTCCTCTTGTGAGTGCAACTCATGCGTATTCGTTTAGATTTTTTTTTATTTATTTATTTGGATTTATTAAAGAGATGTAAATGATATTTATTTATGTCTTAGTTGATACAGAATAATTTGGTACTTAAATATGAATATCACATTTAGATTCCTCAGTTCATTTTATTATAAGACTTCCGCTATTGTGTATTTACTCTGATTATGAATATGGATGTATGGGGTTTAGATAACACGGATATAGCCTACTCGAGATCCTGGTTGAACCATTGGTTTGCTAGCAGTTCATCACACCATTCTGAATAGTACAGAAATGGGGTGTGACAACACTTCCCCTGATGCCCTACCCATACCAACACGTAAGCCCCTATTGGCGAGGGCTTGCAAACTGGGCTCGCAACTAACCAATCCTAATGTCAAACAGTGTATCCAAGGCCTCGCCCCAGCATCCCTCAATATGATCATAGAGATAGAGCTAAGGCCCCCCAGCAGAGTCAGAGACTACAGGTCTGAGACCACCTCCCCTGACGCCCTACGACGTAATAGTTCTGCTAAGGTAATGGTGATACGATGATGTTAGTGGACAAGACTTGAGTAGAGATAGAGCTAGAGTCTGGTGACCAGGATGAACCACAGTGTCACATCCTCCCCCTGATGCTCCACTCGCATTAAGTACACTAACCGCACACATACATTCACATGCCTATTCCTAGCATCATCATCATCATCTTGTTATAAATAAACTGAATTAAATATGCATGAACAGTAATAACAGGAATATTGGATGACATGTGAAATGCACAATATATGCATATAAGCATAGAATCATTCATAGCATTGGACTCAATAAATAAAAATAGTTTATTATTAGCCAATTAGTTTAGGTCTTGTTCCCTCACCTTTGGTTGATAGTAGATCCTCGTTCAAGCTTTGTAATTCACTCTTAGACCACTTGAAAATCTAACAAATTTATAGATTTTAAATTATAATTTATTTCCATCAGTTTAAACCAATAGAAACTGAGGGGTCGTAGGTGTGGCAGCACATGTGGTCTCAGTTTTTGCGGCCACAAGGCGTGTGGTCACAAGGTGTGGTCACATATCCTGTGACTACACATGCGACCACACCCTCCTTGGAAACTTCCTGAGGGTGTGTGGTCGAATATGTGTCTCGTGTGGTCGCACATCATGCGACTATACGTACGACCACACGTGTGATGGTCGACTTTTCACTCTCAACTCCATTCCATCATGTTTGGATTCCTTGGCTTGTCATCATGGTCCTTGCTATGATTGTTCTATGGCTCAGAACTAGTATTTTATACAGAATCCACATCCACATAAATTCCTTCCATGGATTCACTTGGAATTTTTTTACATGGATTGATGATTGGGTTCTCACTTAAATCCTATCTCTTCTATGAACTATTCTAGGCTCTCAATTGACATGGGGAATGTTCCATACCTTAAACTTGTTGAAGATTTAGAGGTTTTCTCTAAATTTCCCCTTCTTAGTCTTCCTCTTCAATTCTCGTTCTCATCCTTCCCTTCTCTTTCTCTCACTTTTAGTTTGAGTTTTAAAAGGATGAAAGAGGCTAAGGGATGTCCTATTTATAGAGAAAAAACCTCCATAATAAGCCCTATTGAGTTTAGGAAAGAGCCCCCTTCAGATTAGGAAGGTTTCCTAAACTCGGTTCTGTCTGGGTTCCATATGGTCGAAGGTGGGGTCGCAGAATCCGTCAACCACACCCTCTAAAACTTGTGACCACATGACCTAAATTCCTATGGTTGCATTATTTTGAGGTGTGGTCGATCACACCTATTTAGCTATATGACCACACGCTCATAATTGACTATTTTTGGGTTCCATTTCATACATGTGGTTGTGGTTTCTTCACGCACTCCCGCTTGGCCCGACCATGATAGGAAGACCTGATACAAGGTGGTAAGACCGGTTAGTTTGATACGGGTCTTACAGCAGCAGTAGTAGTAGTACTAGTAGCAGCACAGTATAGGTCACTGTGAACCAAAATAGTAACAACAGAACAAGCTTCACCTTAAACCAATGTATCAATGGAGGTAGCAATAAAAATTACAGTAGGAGCAACAATAGTGGTGGCTCCAACATGAACAAAAGTAGTAGGTTGCATCACATGCAACAAGTAGGTAGAGGTTGCATCACGTGCAATTGTAGTAGGTTGCATCACGTGCAACTGTAGTAGTAATATGCTCCCAACACGAGCATGGTAGTAGTAGGTTGCATCACGTGTAACAACGTGCAACAAGTAGTAGGTTGGCTCCAACATGAGCAAGGTAGTAGTAGGCTCTAACATGAGCAAGGTAGTAGTAGGCTCCAATACAAGCAAAGATAAAAAAAAGTGTTTCTTAAGATAGTAGTAGGCTCTAACATGAGCAAGGTAGTTGTAGGCTCCAACATGAGCAAAGATAGAGGAAAGTGTCTCTTCCATGAGTAGACACGAACCAACAAATAATAGTTATCTTCGACTAATGACTTGAGTAGATAAATAATCTTTAACTGATAACTTGAGTAGATAAGAATTTCCAATCTCCCCCTTATGTGGAGCATGTCACGTAAACAAATAACGGAAGAGAACACCCAACGAGAATAACCACAAATAAAAGCCAATAATCTTTAAGCACCAAAAACAACAAATTGCAAATATAGAAGTCTAATTAATGCGGAATCTGGGTTGATAAACCTATCATTAGATCCTTTAATGTGCCCAACCAATCAACATAAACTCAATAACAATGCTAGTGGCAGCTCTGGTAAATATACTGTAAGACCCGCACGCCACGAACCCGGTATAACCTTACATTTCGTGTTGTGACCCGTCTACATATCATGGTCGAGCCAAGTGGACCAAGTGTGTGAAGAAACCCAAGACCCAATATGAAATTTTACTCAAAAACAGTCAAAATGAGGGTAGGGTCGCATGCCTAAACAGGCAGGATCGACCCTCCCATCGACCCCCAGCATCGACCCGTGACCAGGGTTCGTAGGGGTCTCGAAATGTCCTACCCCCCATCGACCCACCCATCGACCCTCGGTAAACAGCAAAAACAGCACGAACCGAAAATTAAGAAACTTTCCTAATTTCAATTGGAACCTTTCCTAAACTCAATGAGACTTATTTTGGGAGGTTTTACTCTATAAATAGGACGTCCCTAAGCCTCTTTCACTCCTTTTACAACCCTAATTGGATTGAGAGAAAGAGAAGAGAACGAAGAGAAAGAGAAGAGAAGGAAAGTGGAGAAGAAGACCAAAGAGAAGGGATTCAGAGAAAGAAGCATACTTCTCAGGTATGGATACTATTTTCATGAATTTCTTAAGACCTTAGAGTAGATCATGAAGAGGGTATGATCTAGGAGAAACCAAATCATCCATCCATGGTTAGGTTTCAATGGAAACCATGAAGGAGATCATTGAAACCATGTAGGTGAATAAAGAATAGTTCTAAACCATAGAACATGTATGGAATGGACTATAGAAGGAAGCCATAGGACCAAACATGAAAGAATGGACGAAATTTGATATTCTCGACTCAAACCATGGGGGGTCGCACCTAGGGTCGATGGAACATCCGACCCTAGCATTGACCCCCAGCATTCAGGAAGTCCAGGAAAGAGGGGTTAAACCCAGGGTTAATGAAACATCCGACCCAAGGCATCGACCCTACCCCTGGGGGTCGCAGCAAACTACTACCCGTCCTGCTACCCGTCCTGCTACCCCCACTTAACAGCAAGCTTTAAAAATTAGAATTAATTCTAATTAAATTCTATCGACTTGATTAGGTCTTCTAGTGATATAATAGTGATATTAAGGTGATTCTTAAAGCTTGAAAGATGATCTACAATCAAGCAAAGGTGAGGGAACAAGACCTAAACTAATTGGATAATAATAAACTGCTTTTATTTCTTGAGTCTAATGCCATGACTGATTCTATGCGTGTATGCTTGTAATGTGCATTCAACATGTCATCCAATATTCCTACTATTAATGTTCATGCATATTTAATTCTATTTAATTATTTATAACATGATGATGATGATGATGCTAGGAATAGACATGTGAATGTATGTGTGTGGTTAGTGTGCTTGATGCGAGCGAGTATCGGGGGGGTGTCATAGGCCGGGCCTCAACACTCTAACTCTATCTCTAACTCAAGTCTTGTCCACTGACATCGTCGTATCGCCATTACCTTAGCAGAACTATTATGACGTAGTGTATGAGGGGAGGTGGTCTCAGACCGTGTAGTCTCTGACTCTGCCGGGGGGGCCTTAGCCCTATCTCTATGGACGTATTGAGGGATGCTGGGGTGAGGGCTTGGATACACTGTTTGACATTAGGATTGGTTAGTTGCGAGCCCATTTTGCAAGCCCTTGCTAGCAGGGGCTTAGGTGTTGGTATGGGTAGAGTATTAGGGGAAGTGTCATAGGCCGGGCCTTAGCACTTTAGCTCTATCTCTATTCCATGATGGGTGCATGTGGGACGACAATAAACCTTACCTTTGGGTGGCTTCACACACTCGTGTATAGAGGTGTGGCGTCAATAAACGTAACCTTTGGCCACCAATCATTTCTATAGCACATTGCAAACTTATATACCAGACCAAAGATATAAATGAATGCATGCATATGTTTGTTGCATTGTTTTGGTTTTCTCACTAAGCTCAAGTTTGAGAGCTGAACCTCGTGCGCGCAATTCTTTTTAGTTTCTGATGTTGCAGGTACTATGATTGAAGATTATGTCAACACGCCAACATATGAACATGTGGTGGCTATGATGAGCAAGCTGTGGAGGACAAACACGGTTCGTTAAGCGAGCGTTTCAGCGGTGGATACGTTTAGTGTTTAGTTTTCGTATTTGGATATTGTAATATGTATTAAATTATGTTTTGGTTACTTGGAAATAAATGGAATATTAATTATTTATCATGATTAAACCTCAGTTCATTATCTGTAAGACTTCCGCTATTTACTTTATTACCTCTGATTAATGTGGAATGTGTTTTGGTTTATCATATGTGGGATAGCCTATTTAAGATCCTGGTTGAACCGTTGGTTTATTGACTGTTCATCACACCATTCTGGTTGGTGTGGAATTGGGGTGTGACAACTTGGTATCAGAGCTCTCGTACCCATTAAACCTGAATACTTCTACTGGAGTCCATGAACTGAGTTAGGATAAATTAAAAGCTTTAATACAAACAAACCATAAGCACCTGTATTGGTTGAGACATAACTTAAACAAGACAATAATGTACATATAAAAGGTGGAACCATATATATACACTCAAATAGAAAAAGTAGACCAAAATTTATCTTGATAAACAAATGATATAGGGTGCTATCTATAAGTCGGGCAGTTACCTAAGTATACAAAGGATATAGTACAGTAGCACGAAGGAAGCATCTGTACAGCAAAAAAATTTGAATATCGAGTTGGTACTCACAAGATGTGAAACTCGATGTATGACAGAGAAAGAAAAAAAATGGCTAGTAAGGCCTAAATCCCTATAGAGGTAAAGGGAAAGATTTCGGGCTAAATGTAACAGAGATAGGAGAATAATGGCCATACATTAAGAATAAGAGTAGCTATACTCCTGGGTGACGTGGAGATTCAGAGTGAGATCCATTACACGCTGATCCATTGCCCACTGAGCATTAAGAAGAGGATGTTGCAACTTGACCCCACCACTATCAGGGTCGAAAAATGAAAACTCATCTGAGTAGATGCTAATCAGATTGGAGCAAATCAAAGGAGGTAAACAACCAGGCCACTCCAGCCAATCACCTGGACTACCAAGTACCTTGGCCACGATTGTAATAAACTTGACCAAATAAAATACAAGAGCAACAACAGATGAGACCGACTATGCAAGTTGCTATGTAAATCACTACCCAAGTTGTCGATGCTACATCAACACCTCTGACTCAAACCAAGTACAGTACCGATTGTTAGTAACACTGTACCCCCAGCACATGTTAGCTATAATACAGTGCCTACAATACAGCAAGTCCTAGTAATGCACATCCCAGTGTAGAAGTAGTGTATCAAGGTGGTTACCCTTATCAGCCACCGATATATGGGACAATTGCATCATGGCAGAATGATCCAACAAGGATTGAGAAATATTTTTTGAAGATTAAGCCTTAAACATTTTCAGCAAGGATCAAATCTATTGTGGCCATATAACGAGATAGGTTATATAGAATGTGGTGCATTATTGATTCACTCTTAGGATTATAGAGGATGTACATACCAGATTTTAATTCTCGTGTCTTGACAGGATATCTTCTTGATTTAACCTGTCAATTGGAGTTATAGATATTGTTCTTTAGAATTAGTCCTGATTATATCAATCTATGCTACTCTCATAATCAACAACATGAATAGAGATATGAACTGAATAAACAGTTAAATGTTTAATCATGTTGAGCGTACATCTTCTGATTTATACCTAATTTATTGATGTACGAAATTTTCTCCAGATTATACCTGATTTATTGATGTACCAAAATTCCTCTAGATTTACTCCTGTAGTTCCTTGACCAATGTCATTACATACTCGATAGAACCTGTAATAATGAGGTCATGAACTGTAAAAAAAACTATTTCCATGTATTTGGACCACCGTGCAACGTAACAATTTTGGGATGCCGATTGGATTACCATAGATTTACTCCTGATTCTTAAAACCTAGGTTCATTAGATAAAGCAAGTATTTGCCGTCATACTAAATTTGAAAGAAGGAAGTGAATCGCTTTTGGATGAACATTCTAATTCATACACTCCTTGATCTTTGTTGATAAAGATGTTTAGTGATAATGGAATTATTAGAAGAAAGGTGATTGAATTCAGATTAAATGCTATAGCCAATGGACCTCCGATGAAGTAATGTAGAATCTATTTCGAGATTAATGAATGGAGGGATATGAGTCATGTAAGACCCGTGTCAATCTAACCTGGTCTTACCACCTTGAACCAGGTCTACCCATCGTGGCCAAGCCAAATGGACTAAGTGCATGAAGGAGATCGTGATCCCAGGTATTAAACTGACCCAAAAACACTCAAAAAGGGGCGAGGGTCGCACACCCAGTGAGGTGGGGTCAGACCTCCCCAGCACAAAAAGTCAGACCCTCAGTTTTTAACCGGGGGTCAGACATTTTAAAACCAGGGGTCGACGGGATCATCGACCCCCTCATCGACCCCCAGTTGCCGCCAGAAACAAAAATTAGGAAACTTTCCTAATTTCGGTTGGGCTCTTTCCTAATCTCAAAGGGGCTTATTTTAGGAGTTTCTACTCTATAAAAAGGATGTCCCTAAGCCTCTTTCACTCCTTTTAGAACCCTAATTGGATTGAGAGAAAGAGAAGAGAAGGAAAGTAGATAAGAAGGCCAAAGGAGAAGAGTTTCAGAGAATAAGTATACTTCTCAGGTAAGGATACTAATTCCATGTATTTTGTGAGACATAGAATAGTTAATGAAGAGAGAGTTTGATGTAGGAAAAACCCCAAACCATCCATCCATGGTTAAGGTTCAATGGAAACCATGGAGGAGATCAATTAAACCATATGATGAGTAAAGAGTAGTTCCAAACCATAGAAAGTGTATGGAATGGACTATGGAAGGAAGCCATAGGATTCAAACAAGAAAGAATGGATCAAAAGATGAAGATATCGACCAAAACCATGGGGGGTCGCACGTAGGGTCGATGGTGCATCGACCCTACCAGACCCTAAGTATCGACCCCCAGTATTCGGGAAACCCAGAAAAGGGTGGTTGCACCTAGAGTCGATGGACCCATCGACCCTGGCATCAACCCTAATATAGGGGGTCGCAGTATACTGCTACCCTAGCATCGACCCGTCCTGCTACCCCCAGTTGACAACAAATTGGGAAAATTAAAATAAATTCTAATTAAATTCTATCGACTTTGTTAGGTCTTCTAAAAATATAATATCAATATAAACGTGATTCTTAAGGCTTGAAAGAGGATCTACTAGTAAGCAAAGGTGAGGGAACAAGACCTAAACTAACTGGTTAATAATAAACTATTTCTATTTCTTGAGTCGAATGCCATGATTGATTCTATGCGTGTATGCTTGTAATGTACATTCAACATGTCATCCAATATTCCTTCTATTAATGTTCATGCATATTTAATTTTGTTTATTTGTAACATGATGATGATGATGATGCTAGGAATAGGCATGTGAATGTGTATGTGTGGTTAGTGTGGTTGATGTGAGTGGGCCATCAGGGGGGACGTGATATCGTGGTGTGTCCTGGTCACTAGCCTCTAGCTCTATCTTCAACTCAAGTCTTGTGCATTAGCATCGTCGTATCGCCATTACTTTAGCAGAACTATTACGTCATAGTGTATGAGGGGAGGTGGTCTCGGGCCGTATAGTCTCTGACTCTACTAGGGGGGACTTAGCCCTATCACTATGGGCGTTCTGAGGGATGCTGGGGTGAGGCCTTGGATACACTGTTTGACATTAGGATTAGTTAATTGCGAGCCCGGTTTGCAACCCTAGCAAGCAGGGGTTTATTTGTTGGTATGGTATCAACCGGTACTTCGATGCCGTTTTCATCGGGGTATATTGTGCCATTATGGGTGTTGTGGGTGACAGTGCCATTTTCATTGGGCGTATCCACACTCTCGTGTATAGAGTGCGGTGGCCACCTATCCTTTCTATAGCACATTGCAAACTTAAAACCAGACCACAGATATGATTTGATCGCATGCATATGTATTGTTGCATTGTTTTGTTTGCTCACTGAGCCATGATGTGTGCTCACCCTCTCAACGTCGAATAATTTTAGTTGATGATGCAGGTACTACTGTCGAAGATTATATCAACGCTCCAGTGTACGGGCACATGGCAGCGATGAAAGTTGAAGACCCGATGGATACGCATGACTCCTCTTGCAAGTGCAACTCATACGTATTTGATTAGGATATTTATTTATTTATTTGAATTTAGTAAAGACATGTAATTGATATTTTATTTTTTTATGTCTCAGTTGATTTAACAATAATTTGGTATTTAATATGATTATCACATTTAGATTTCTCAGTTCATTTACTACAAGACTTCCGCTATTGTGTATTTACTTTGATTATGCACGTGGATGTATGAGGTTTAGATAATGCGGATATAGCCTACTCGAGATCCTGGTTGAACCGTTGGTTTGTTAGCAGTTCATCACACCATTCTGAATAGTACAGAATTGGGGTGTGATAACTTGGTATTAGAGCATCTCAGGCCTTGTCCGCTAAACCAGCATACTTTCACTACAAGTTGTGAACTGAGATAGGATAAAAGTAAAAACTATAATATTAACACACTATAAGCACTACTGATGTTTGAGACCAAATTTGAAAAGAGAATAATGCATCTATTAAAGGAAAAACAAATTTCAAATACAATGAGAGAGAAATAAACGAATATAAACAGCTAAAGCAGACTACAGTCCACAACCCGGACAGTTACTCTGTAGTACAAAGAAAGAAAATAAATACAATCATGAAGCTGGAGGTGAAGGAGGAGGTGGTGCCTCACGGTCTCTGTCATAATCCTCAGCGTAGACTCTAGACAACCAGGCTACCTGAGTCTGGGTCATCTGAAGACTAGCTGTGAGACCAGCCACCCGCTGATCAGTCACACGTTGAGCACCCAAAAGCTCTTCCATCCGCATATGTGACCGGCGCTGAGCATCTATGAGCTCTCCCATCCTCATGTTTGATATGCACTAGGCATCTAGTAGCTCATCCACTCTCACACCCTGAGCGTTTAGTAACTCTCCCATCCTCATATCAGATCTGCGCTGAGCCTCTCTGATCTCATGCAATATCCCCATCATATCAGAAGGTGGGTGTGAAGAACCAGCTGCATGAGAAGGACCAGTCGCATAAGAAGTACCAGCTCCAGTAGCATGTGTAGGTGAAGGAGGTGGTATGGAATCCACATCCATATACAGACGGTCATCATCACTAGCAGGCTCCCTATGAACTCCTGCTCCAGCGGCTGCTGCTGCTGCTTCAGCATCAGCTATCTCCACGCGAGTGCGAGGGTGCACCATCACGTTCCTCTCCTCATCACTGACCTGGGCATCCCGCATGCCTATCTTACAGATGGCCTCCCAATCCAAAGGTGATGAGAAGGATTTCTCCGGAATCTTCTCACCCAACAAATCCACACCTAGGTGGGTAAGCAGCGTAGTGAACATACGTCCGTAGGGAAGGTTGCCAGTATGACTGGGCAACGTAGCACTGATCATCGTCCGTAGGATGATGTAAGGTAGGCAAACCGGCTGCCTAGTACAGATGCAATACAATAAAAACTGAGTCAGCTAGGATACCCTCTCAAAATGTCCACTCTGCAGGAGCAGGTTGTGCTGAAAAATTTTGCAGTACACCCACGGATCTGAACGAAGATAACTTGCTTTCATCTCCCAACGATCAGGTCTGATGATCTGACGGTCTATCTCAGCCCTCATCTGTAATGAGAAGAACTGGGGCTCCAGGGGCACAAAAGATGAAGGAGCCGTCATAGGAAATACCCAGCAAATCTGCTAGCTGCTGATAGCCAAAGGAGACCTCAACTCCCTTGACATAGCTATTGATCCTGAGCTCATTACCCCTCTCAACATCATTGTAATCCCCCACCACCTGGAGGTTACAATAGAACTGGCGTACCAAGTCAAGGCAGGTACATGCATCATAGGTGATGACAGGAAGCCAGCCCATATCACCAAAGGCTCTTTCCACATTGAACAAGGCTAGGCTAGCCAAGTCCACCTTGCAGCCTCCCTCTACCTTTTTACGAGCAAAGCGGGCATATTGTGCCTCGGCTTCATTAGTGCGGAAGCGAAGACGGTCGTGAACACTAGGAACTTTAGTACGAGCCATCATATCTGCAAATAACAAAGAAAACAGATAATGGCTTAGTAAGGAAGAAAAATCCAAAATTTTGACATTATAACGACGTAAGTTGGCCAAAAACCTCACTTTTCACCCATACACGTAGGCAGGAGGACTTACGTAGGTTCTAAACTATCCTACAATACTCATACAGTCGGAAATTCTAACTAACGAAATTCAATTTGAAGAAATTTCGAGAAATTGAAAAATCTTGACAAATTAGGGCAAAAAGAGCAAATTTCAAGTTTCTCAATAACCAACCGATGAAACTCAAATATTTTTGAGGGCTTTCGTCCATTGAATCACCAACAACAAAAGCCCCCAATAAAAATTGAATTTTTATGGTTGGAAAAAGTTTAATTTGAAGAAAACAAGATATACAAGTGAAAACCTAGAAAAGAAAACCTAAAAACAGGTAAATGTAGAAGACATACCTGTAGGGAAGGTGTGTACGTCGAAACAAGGAACCCAAATGACCAATGGAGCAAAGTTGTCACTGTAGCAACTCAGAGGAATGAGACAAGTCGAAACGGAGGAGGAAGAATGGGAAATGGACTCAGAATCGGACCTTAAAAATCTGATTTTTGGTCTGGGGTCGAAGAATTCGACCAGGACCATCAACCCACCCATCGACCCCCGCATCGACCCACGGCACTCGGTAATCTGACAGAAAACCAGGGGTCGAACCTAGGGTCGGACATACATCGACCCCTGCATCGACCCGTGGCTCTCGGTAATCTAACAGAGAACCAAGGGTCGCACCTGGGGTCGGACACCCATCGACCCCCACATCGACCCCCAACTCTCGGTAAGAATCAGTCATTCCCAGGGTCGATCCTAGGGTCGGACATACCATTGACCCCCACCATCGACCCTACATAGAAAAGACAGTATTTTTCACGGAATGATCTGAAAAATTTGAAAATAACACTGGTTAGTGTATCTACATGAAGTATAAATGATTGCCTCACGTATTTTATGATTTTCAGGCATCACCATTATTAGAGGAAAATATGGCTGGGCGTAGAGTAACCAGGCAGAGCCGTAATGCAGTTCCACCACCACCACTCGTGGAGGAAGCCAGTCAAGAAAATATAAATACACAGGGTAATCCGCAGGTTGCACCACGAGTAAATCAGGGTCCGGAAAATCCTACTAACTTGCCACCCCCACCACTGGAACTGACTACCGTGGTTATTAATCTGGCACAAAAACTACAACAAATGCAACACGCGCAAGCCCATATGCAGGCAATGATGGGAATGATGTTCCAGGCGGCACAAGCTACACCTATGCCGACTGGGCAAGCCAGTGCAACACCGGTGGGTAACCACCCAGCACCTCAACCACCAGCTGCACAGATTCCAGTACCACATCGTGAGGCAGTGCAGGGTAACTTTCAGTATCCACCACCTATATATGGGGCATATGCTCCTAATCAGTTGGATCATTCTCGACTCATCGAGAGATTTCTAAAGATGAAACCCAAGGAGTTTAATGGTAAACCGTCTGATCCGCTCTGGCCAGCACACTGGATCGACGAAATGGAGAGAAATTTTCTGATGATGACTATTACAGAGGAGGAGAAGGTATTATGTGCCACCTTCATGCTAAAAGGTGATGCACATCATTGGTGGAAATCTACAAGGGACTATTTGATAACCAAGCACGCCCTATTGACCTGGGCTATATATAAGGAAGCATTCTTTGAGAAGTATTTTCCACGAAGCTTCATGGATTCTATGGAGAAGGAGTTCCTGAGTTTATATCAGGGACAAATGACGGTGGATGCTTATCAACAGCGTTACGAAGAGCTGTTTTTCTTTGCACCACTTAGTATGCAAGAAGAAGATACTAAGACCTGTAGGTTTGTTACGGGACTTAGAGGAAGTATCAGGGAGCATGTTCTGGGCCTGGACAAGAAGATTTATAATGAAGCTGTGCAAATCGCTCGAGTAATAGAATTGAGCCAGAAAGAGAGTTACTTCATGCAGAATAGAGGTATAAAGAGGCCAGCTGGTAATTTATATAACGGAGGTAATAACAAGACATACAAACCCTTCCGTACTCAAAATTTTACAGCTGCAACCAAAACTACCCCAGTAGCTCAACAACAGCAAAAGACGAACAATGAAGGCCCACGATGTTTTAACTGCATTCATGTGGGACATATGATGAGGGAATGTCCTAAGCCCAGGAAGCAGCTACATCAAGGACGAGTTTATGCTGTTACATCTGAGGATGTTGTCGCATCGTCCGATGTGGTCACATGTATGACCTAAACCTTTTAAGTTGTATTACATTGTATGAGCATGTAGACTAAGTTAAAACAAATCACAGGTATCGTACCTATTAATGGTATACCCGCCAGAGTACTCTTTGACTCAGGAGCTACTCATTCTTTTATATCTGTGTCATTTGGAAAGAAGCTAAATTTACCCATCAAAATATTATACTACAAACTACTTGTACGGTCACTGATGGGATTAGAAGTGGAATTAGAAAAAGGTTATGGGCCATGTCCAATTCTCATTGATGAGAAAACCTTAGATGCAACCTTGATTCAACTTGAGATGGCAGACTTTGACGTCATCTTGGGAATAGACTGGTTAGCTCGGCATTCTACAAACCTATTATGCGCTGAAAAGAAGCTAACATTTAAAGACAAAGAAGGAGTAGAATTCAGTTTTGCGGGAACCAAACTTCCCCGTAAATGCAAGCTCATACTCTCAGCACTAAAGGCTAAGAAGTGCCTTGAGAAAGGAGCAGTCGGGTATCTAGTATCAATGGTCGACCTTACCAAAGAAGCACCACGGATGGAAGATATTGATGTCGTGTGGGACTACCCCGACGTATTTCCTGAGGAACTACTAGGATTACCCCCCGACCGAGCTACAGAGTTTGTGATAGATCTTATACCTGGAGCCACACCAGTATCAAAAGCACCTTATCGAATGGCTCCTATTGAACTGAAAGAATTGAAAGTACAACTACAAGAACTACTGGACAAGGGTTATATTCGACCTAGCATATCACCATGGGGAGCGCCAGTATTATTCGTAAAGAAGAAGGACGGTAGGTTCGATTATGTATCGACTATCGAGAGTTGAACAAACTGACAATCAAGAATCGATATCCATTGGCTCGGATCAATGACTTGTTCGATCAGTTGCAAAGAGCAAAAGTATTCTCTAAGATCGATCTTCGGTCAGGCTACCATCAGTTGAAGATTAAAGATGGTGATATTCCTAAGACAACATTCAGGACCAGATATGGACATTATGAATTTTTTGTCATGTCTTTTGGATTAACAAACGCACCAGCAACTTTCATGGAACTTATGAATCGAGTTTTCCACGATATGCTGGATACGTCGCTTATTGTATTTATTGATGATATATTGGTATATTCCAAAGACAAGGAAACTCATATTAAGAATCTAAACGCCGCTCTGCAGCGATTAAGGAAAGAGAAGTTGTATGCCAAATTTACCAAGTGTGAGTTTTGGCTAAGTGAAGTCGCCTTCCTAGGCCATGTAGTATCCGCTGAAGTAATCAAAGTGGATCCCAGTAAGATCGAGGCTATTGTAAAGTGGGAAGCACCGAAGAGCGTTGCAGAAATTAGAAGTTTTCTGGGTCTAGCCGGTTATTATCGACGATTTGTGGAAGACAATTCCCGGATTGCCATACCTCTCACCAGTCTGACTAAGAAAGGTGAAAAGTTTGTTTGGACGGATAAATGCGAGAAGAGCTTCCAAACCTTGAAGACCAGAATGATATCTGCTCTGATTTTGACTATTCCTATTCCAGGACAGTCATTTATCTTGTACACTGATGCGTCAGGATTGGGATTAGGATGTGTGCTTATGCAAGGAGAACAAGTAATTGCCTATGCCTCAAGGCAGTTAAATACACATGAGAAAAACTATCCCACTCATGATTTGGAGTTAGCAGCAGTAGTACATGCTGTCAAGATATGGAGACATTACCTATATGGAGAGAAGTTCCAGATTAAATCGGACCATAAAAGTCTTACTTATCTATTTAATCAGAAGGAGTTGAATATGAGACAAAGAAGATGGCTGGAATTATTGAAAGACTATGACTGTGGTATCCAGTATCATCCGGGGAAAGCTAATGTAGTAGCTGATGCGTTGAGTAGAAAGGCAATGATAAAATCTCAAGGAGAGGTTAGCACAACTGTAGCAATGTGTACTACCGGAAAGGTCTTTAATCACGGCAATGAGCAGTTTGTGATAGATGCAACGGATGGATCAGCCAACCAAGGATTTATTCATCGGTTTTTCAATATGTTTGCTGCATTGAAGATTATACCGGATATAATTGATGAAGTGAGGACAGCTATTAAATCAGATCCTTATCTAAGAACTGTACAAGAGGACATTGAGAAAGGTAGGACTACCCCTGAGTTCACCTTGGACGAAGAAAAGGTACTGAAATACAATGGAAGAATATGTGTACCGGAAACAGAAAGCTTGGATATTAGACACCGACTGATGAATGAAGCCCATACCACCATCTATTTGATACATCCTTGAAGTACAAAAATGTATCATGATCTAAAGAAATTATATTGGTGGAGAGGAGAGAAAGTAGACGTAGCTAAGTTCATGTCTCAATGCCTAAATTGTCAGAAAGTAAAGGCTGAACGACAAAGACCCGCAGGACTGTTACAGCCGTTACCGAAACCAGCATGGAAATGGGACTGCATCACTATGGACTTCGTCACAGGACTACCATTGACTCCTTAAGTAGTCGACGCAGTTTGGGTGATTGTAGACCGCCTGACTAAAACAACTCACTTTATACCTATTCGACCTCAGTATACACTAGAGAGGTTAGCGAAGCTGTATGTGGATAATATTGTTCGATTACACGGTGTACCAGAGAGCATTGTGTCCGATAGAGATCCACGATTTACTTTCATGTTTTGGGAAGGATTGCAAAGGGCTATAGGTACCACACTGAATTTTAGTACTGCATTTTATCCACAGACAGATGGACAGTCAGAGCGTACAATTTAGATTCTAGAAGATATGCTTCGAGCATGTGTAATTAATTTTAAAGGATCATGGGATGAAAAGTTACCACTGATCGAGTTCGCTTATAACAATAGCTATCAGGCTACTATACAGATGTCAACTTATGAAGCACTGTATGGTAGAAAGTGTCGAACTCCTTTATTTTGGAATGAAGTTGGGGAACGTAGTCTATTGGACCAGAATTTGTTGAGGAGACTTGTCGAGTGGTCGACATTATCAAGGAAAGAGTGAGAACAGCCCTGAATCGTCAGAAGCAATATGTAGATACTCAACGCAGAGATCTTGAGTTCGTCGTGGGTGATAAAGTGTTCTTAAAGGTATCGCCTATGCGAGGTCTAAAACGGTTCGGACAGAAGGGGAAACTAAGTCCAAGATATGTCGGGGCATATGAGATCTTAGCCAAACGTGGAAAAGTGGCTTATCAGTTAGCACTACCCCCATCTATGTCAAGTGTACATGACGTATTTCATATTTCCTTATTGAAAAAGTTTGTCAAGGATCCGACGCAAGTTTTGACAATGGATCTACCTGATTTAACTGAAGATTTGACCTTTGAAGTAGCACCAATTGAAATCACAAGTCAAAAGGTGCAACGTTTACGCAACCGTGATATCTATTATGTCATGGTCACCTAGAGAAGTAGAGACATAGAAGAAGTCACTTGGGAAGAAGAGAATGCTATGCGAAAGAAATATCCTCATTTATTTGATTCAGAAGGTACATACAATTTCGAGGATGAAATTTTTATAAGTAGGGGGAAGTTGTAAGACCCGTGTCAATCTAACCCGGTCTTACCACCTTGAACCAAGTCTACCCATCGTGGCCGAGCCAAATGGACCAAGTGCGTGAAGGAGATCGTGATCCCAGGTATTAAACTGACCCAAAAACACTCAACAAGGGGCGAGGGTCACACACCCAGTGAGGTGGGGTCGGACCCCCCCCAGCACAAAAAGTCAGAACCTCAGTTTTTAACCGGGGGTCAGACATTTTAAAACCAGGGGTCGACGGGATCATCGACCCCTCATCGACCCCCAGTTGCCGCCAGAAACAAAAATTAGGAAACTTTTCTAATTTCGATTGGGCTCTTTCCTAATCTCAAAGGGGCTTATTTTAGGAGTTTCAACTCAATAAAAAGGATGTCGCTAAGCCTCTTTCACTCCTTTTAGAACCCTAATTGGATTGAGAGAAAGAGAAGAGAAGGAAGAGAAGAAGAAGAGAAGGAAAGTAGAGAAGAAGGCCAAAGGAGAAGAGTTTCAGAGAAGAAGTATACTTCTCAGGTAAGGATACTAATTCAATGTATTTTGTGAGATTTAGAATAGTTAATGAAGAGAGAGTTTGATCTAGGAGAAACCCCAAACCATCCATCCATGGTTAAGGTTCAATAGAAACCATGGAGGAGATCAATCAAACCATATGATGAGTAAAGAGTAGTTCTAAACCATAGAAAGTGTATGGAATGGACTATAAAAGGAAGCCATAGGATTCAAACAAGAAAGAATGGATCAAAAGATGAAGATATCGACCAAAACCACGGGGGGTCGCACGTGGGGTCGATGGTGCATCGACCCTACCAGACCCTAAGTATCGACCCCCAGTGTTCGGGAAACCCAGAAAGGGGTGGTCGCACCTAGGGTTAATGGACCCATCGACCCTGGCATCGACCCTACTATAGGGCATCGCAGTATACTGCTACCCTAGCATCGACCCGTCATGCTACCCCCAGTTGACAGCAAATTAGGAAAATTAGAATAAATTCTAATTAAATTTTATCGACTTTGTTAGGTCTTTTAGCAATATAATATGAATATAAAGGTGATTCTTAAGGCTTGAAAGAGGATCTACTAGCAAGCAAAGGTGAGGGAACAAGACCTAAACTAACTGGTTAATAATAAACTGTTTATATTTTTTGAGTCCAATGCCATGATTGATTCTATGCGTGTATGCTTGTAATGTGCATTCAACATGTCATCCAATATTCCTGCTATTAATGTTCATGCATATTTAATTTTGTTTATTTATAACATGATGATGATGATGATGCTAGGAATAAGCATGTGAATGTGTGTGTGTGGTTAGTGTGCTTGATGCGAGTAGGGCATCAGGGGGGACGTGATATCTGGTGTGTCCTGGTCACCAGCCTCTAGCTCTATCTCCAACTCAAGTCTTGTGCATTAGCATCGTCATATCGCCATTACTTTAGCAGAACTATTACGTCATAGTATATGAGGGGAGGTGGTCTCGGGCCGTGTAGTCTCTGACTCTACCGGGGGGCCTTAGCCCTATCACTATGGGCGTTCTGAGGGATGCTGGGGTGAGGCCTTGGATACACTGTTTAACATTAGGATTGGTTAGTTGCGAGCCCAGTTTGCAACCCTAGCCAGCAGGGGTTTATTTGTTGGTATGGTATCAACCGGTACTTCGATGTCGTTTTCATCGAGGTATATTGTGCCATTTTGGATGCTGTGGGTGACAGTGCCGTTTTCATTGGGCGTATCCACACTCTCGTGTATAGAGGTGCGGTGGGCACCTATCCTTTATATAGCACATTGCAAACTTAAAACCAGACCACAGATATGATTTGATCCCATGCATATGTATTGTTGCATTGTTTTGTTTGCTCACTGAGCCATGATGTGTGCTCACCCTCTCGACATCGAATATTTTTAATTGATAATGCAAGTACTACTATCGAAGATTATATCAACGCTCCAGTCTACGGACACATAGTGGCGATGGAAGTTGAAGACCCGGTGGATACGCATGACTCCTCTTGCGAGTGCAACTCATGCGTATTTGAATATGATTTTTATTTATTTATTTGAATTTAGTAAAGACATGTAATTGATATTTTATTTATTTATGTCTCAGTTGATTTAACAATAATTTGGTATTTAATATGATTATCACATTTAGATTTCTCAGTTCATTTACTACAAGACTTTCGCTATTGTGTATTTACTCTAATTATGCACGTGGATGTATGAGGTTTAGATAACGCGGATATAGTCTACTCGAGATCCTGGTTGAACCGTTGGTTTGTTAGCAGTTCAAGTGCGGAATTAGGGTGTGACAAGTCATGTCTATAAAAGAGTGCTTGAGCAAAAGTAAGAACTATCAAGAGAAGCCAGTAAAGAAATAGATAGCACTCAAGTAGAGTTAAAGATGGCTATATCGGTATGAATTTTGACAAGGTAGAAGATTCCTAAAGGCAAATCTAAGAGTGGATACAAGGATAAAGTCAAAAATCATGGCATTAATAGTACTCGGTTTAATACAATGAAAATTGAGTTATGCCCAATGTTGAGTGATATGAATAAGAAAAGACCAAAAGAGTTTGGATGAATTAATGAAATTATAAGCATATGCCCTAATGCTTAGAGGTAGACTTGGGATATGAAGTAACAATCACAAGATATTTTTCGAGGTATATGAAAGAGAAATCAAGATAGATCGAAAGTGATAAAGGAAATATGAGCTACTGAGTGCAATATGAGATTTTGATGATAGTCTTTGGAAAATCATAAGAGATGAAGGAATTAGACAAGCTCTTAAGACCTTAATACCAGATTTCTCTAGTTCAAGCCCTTTTGGGACTAAATGTTGCATTAGATGAGTGTAATGAGCAATGGCAGAATTGTATGGATGAATAGAAGCTTGGATGCAATCCAGTTCGACTTGAGATGACAGACTTTGACGTCATTTTGAGGATGGATTGGTTGTCTCAATACTCTACAAAGTTATGGTGTGCATAAAAGAGGTTATCATTCAAGAATAAAGACGGCATATAATTTAGTATTATTGGAAGCATGTTGCCTAAGAAGTGAAAGCTGATCCTCTCTATGCTAAAGGCGAAGAGATGCTTTGAAGAGAAATGAGTTGGATATATGGTATCGGTAGTATATGTTACCAAGAAGCACCACAGATAGAAGGTATTGGTGTGATGCATAATTGCCTGATTTGTTTCCAGGAGACTTTCCTGGGTTACCATCTGATCATGCGACCGAGTTCGTCATCGACTTGTTACCAAGGACGATACTTGTGTCAAAGGCACCTGTAGAGTAGCTCCTACGGAGTTGAAGGAACTGAGACTCAACTACAAGAGTTATTAGACTAAGGTTCTAATCGGCTAAGTATTGCATCACGGGGAGCACCAATGCAATTTGTGAAGAAGAAGGATGGTAGTGTCAGATTATGCATAGACTACCAGGAACTAAACAAGCTCAAGGTCAAGAATCGATATCTACTACCTCAGATCGATGAATTGTTTAAATAGTTGCAAGGAGCAAAGGTATTTTCTAAGATTGATCTTCGATCAAGATATCATCAGCTGAAGAATTTGGACAGCGATATCTCGAAGATAGCTTTTAGAACTAGGATTGGCCAATTATGAGTTCTCGATTATGACTTTTGGATTAACCCATGCACTTACATATTTTATGGAACGGATGAACTGGGTGTTTAATGACATGTTGGACACGTCGGTCATAGTTTTCATAGATGATATTTTGGTTTTTCCAAGAATGAAGCAACTCATACAACGGATCTTAGAACAGCTTCACAACAGCTGAGAAATGAAAAGCTTTACGTCAAGTCCAAGAAATATGAGACCTAATTAAACAAAGTGATCTTCTTGGATCACGTAGCATCATATAAAGGGATTAAAGAGGACCCCTTTAAGATAGAAGTAATCGTATGGTAAGAAACACCTGAAGAATATTGCGAAGATCAGAAGTATCTTGGGTTTAGCTGGTTATTATAGACGATTTTTGGAGGACCACTCTAAGATCGCAAAACCTCTTACCAAGCTAACCAGGAAGGGAGAGGAGTTTAATTGGACTTACAAGTGTGAAGAATGGCTCCAGATTCTAAGGTAAGGTTGATATCAACTTCCATCTTGATCGATTCAGACACCAGAGAAACCTTTTACCCTACACATCGAAGCTTTCGGATTGGATCTAGGATGCGGGTTGAATTACCCTATTCAAGATTGGGAATTACTGGTGATGGGTTATGCAATCAAGACTTGGAGACATTATCTATACGGAGGAGAATTTTAGATTTAATGGGAATACAAGAATCTTATTTATCTCTTCATCAGAAAGAGTTGAACATGAAGCAGAAGAGATGGTTAGAACATTGAAGGATTAAGACTATGATATTCAGTGTCACTCGAGCAAGGCTAATGAAGTAACTAAAGCCTTAAGCAAAAAGGAAATTATGAAGTCCAAGGAAGGACCCAGTATAAATGCTGCCTTATGTTCCACAGCAACAGATTCAGATTTGGAAGAAGAGTAACATATAATAGAAACTCGTGATGATCCAAATTGAGCGAGAACTTATGGAGCAATAGTTCATAAGTTGCACTTGTGGCATTAATGATCATTTTTAAGTTGATGGATGAAGTAAAAGTAGCAATTTTGTGAGATCTGTATAAAAGAACAGTGCAAGATGATTTAGAGAAAGAAAAACCTAACCCTGAATTACTTTGGATGCGGAAATGGTACTCAGATACAGAGGTAGATTCTGAATACCTGAAGATAAAGACTCGGATATTATGAAGAGGATAATGATAAGAGTCCATTGTAATTAATATTCATGACATCTTGGAGTATCAATATGTATCATGACCTGAAGAGATTGTACTGGTAAAGAGGAATGATAACAAATGTGGTTTAGTACGTGTTCCAGTGTCTAAATTATCAGCGAGTAAAGGCTGAAAGACAATGACCAACATGGCTTACTAGAACCACTATTGGAGCCAGTTTGAAAGTAGAACTGCATTATTACAATGAACTATGCCACTGATTTGCCACTGACTCCCAGATTGGTTGACTCAGTTTGGGTGATTGTTGATCGCCTTATGAAGATAGCTCCTTCCATTGCTATACGACCTCGGTATGCTTTAGAGCGGCTAGCTAAGCTATATGTGGATGATATTGCTAGATTGAATGGTATGCATGAGAGCTTAGTGTCAGTCAAAGGCTTATGTCTTATCTCAAAGTTTTGGGAGGATCTACAGAAAACAATGGGGACAAAGTTGAAGTTTAGTACCGCATTTTACCTTAAACCGACAGACAGTCGGAGCGGACTATACAGATCCTAAGAGATATGTCCCGAGCATGTAAAATTGATTTCAAGGAACTTGAGTTGAGAAGTTACCGTGAATTGAAGTTGCTACCAAGCTACTATGTAAATGTCACCTATAAAGCATGTTACGGTAGAAATGTTGAACCCCTCTATTTTGGAATGAAGTTGGTGAATGAAGAATTTTAAGACCTGAGTCTATTGCAGAAAACTGTCGAGTGGCAGACAAGATCGAAGAAAAGGGGCAGGATAGCAAGTTGTCAGAGGAGACATCAAGACCTTGAGTTCACCATAAGTGACAAAGTGTTTTTGAAGATATCACTTATGCATGGTTTAAAACAATTCAACGAGAAGGGAAAGTTGTATCCTATATATGTGTTGAATCTTATAAACTTTGGAGAGACGTAGAAAAGTTGCATATCAATTAGCGTTATCGCTATCCATGTCTAGTGTGCATGATGTATTTCGTGTGTCTCTATTGAAGAAGTACATTAGAGATCCATATTAAGTGTATTGACCACAGAATCACTGGATTAGAAAGAAGATTTAACTATTGAAGTGGTACCAGCCTAGTTCACTAGTTGGAAGGTACAACATTTCAAAAACTGGGATAGTTATTATATGAAGATAATCTGGCGAAGACAAGACGTGGAGAAGACGGCATGGAAAGAAGAAGATGCAATGCGGAAATAGAATTCCCATCTAAATTCAAATTTTGAGGACAAAAATTTATTTTAAGGAGGGGGAGTTGTAAGATCCATACGTTCAAATTTCCGAGGACGAAATTTCTTTTAAGGGTGGTGGAGTTGTAAGACCCGCACGCCATGAACCCGGTCTAACCTTACATTTTGTGTCGTGACCTGTCTACATATCATGGTCGAGCCAAGTGTGTAAAGAAACCCAAGACCCAATATGAAATTTTACTCAAAAATAGTCAAAATGAGGGTAGGGTCGCATGCCTAAACAGGCAGGATCGACCCCCCATCGACCCCCAGCAACGACCCGTGACCAGGGGTCGTAGGGGTCTCGAAATGTCCTACCCCCCATCGACCCCCGGTAAATAGAAAAAACAGCACGAACCAAAAATTAAAAAACTTTCCTAATTTCAATTGGAACCTTTCCTAAACTCAATGAGACTTATTTTGGGAGGTTTTACTCTATAAATAGGACGTCCCTAAGCCTCTTTCACTCCTTTTACAACCCTAATTGGATTGAGAGAAAGAGAAGAGCAGGAAGAGAAGGAGAAGAGAAGGAAAGTGGAGAAGAAGACCAAAGAGAAGGGATTCAGAGAAAGAAGCATACTTCTCAGGTATGGATACTATTTCCATGAATTTCTTAAGACCTTAGAGTAGATCATGAAGAGGGTATGATCTAGGAGAAACCTAAATCATCCATCCATGGTTAGGTTTCAATGGAAACCATGGAGGAGATCATTGAAACCATGTAGGTGAATAAAGAATAGTTCTAAACCATAGAACATGTATGGAATGGACTATAGAAGGAAGCCATAGGACCCAAACATGAAAGAATGGACGAAATTTGATATTCTCAACTTAATCCATGGGGGGTCGCACCTAGGGTCGATGGAACATCCGACCCTAGCATCGACCCCCAGCATTCGGGAAACCCAGGGAAGGGGTGGTCGCACCTAGGGTCGATGGAACATCCGACCCTAGCATCGACCCCCAGTGTTCGGGAAGTCCAGAAATGGGGTGGTCGCACCTAGGGTCGATGGAACCTCCGACCCTGGCATCGACCCTACTACAGGGGGTTGCAATAAACTGCTACCCTACCTGCAACCCGTCCTGCTACCCCTAGTTAACAGCAAGCTTTAAAAATTAGAATTAATTCTAATTAAATTCTATCAACTTGGTTAGGTTTTCTAGTGATATAATAGTGATACTAAGGTGATTCTTAAAGCTTGAAAGAGGATCTACAATCAAGCAAAGGTGAGGGAAAGACCTAAACTAATTGGTTAATAATAAACTATTTTTGTTTCTTAAGTCCAATATCATGATTGATTCTATGCGTATATGCTTGTAATGTGCATTTAACATGTCATCCAATATTTCTATTATGATGATAGGAATAGGCATGTGAATGTATGTGTGTGGTTAGTGTGCTTGATGCGAGCGAGTATCAAGGGGGGTGTCATAGGGCGGGCCTCCGCACTCTAGCTCTATCTCTAACTCAAGTCTTGTCCACTGACATCGTCGTATCGCCATTACCTTAGCAGAACTATTACGTCGTAGAGTATCAGGGGAGGTGGTCTCAGACCGTGTAGTCTCTGACTCTGCCGGGGGGCCTTAGCTCTATCTCTATGGACGTATTGAGGGATGCTGGGGTGAGGCCTTGGATACACTGTTTGATATTAGGATTGGTTACTTGCGAGCCCAGTTTGCAAGTCCTCGCCAGCAGGGGCTTACGTGTTGGTATGGGTAGAGTATCAGGGGAAGTGTCATAAGCCGGGCCTCAACACTTTAGCTCTATCTTTATTCCATGGTAGGGTGGATGTGGACGACAATAAATGTTAACCTTTGGACGGGCCTTCACACCCTGTGCATAGAGGCGAGGTGGCCACCAACCTTTCTATAGCGCATTGCAAACTTATTTACCAGGCCAAAGATATGAATGAATGCATGCATTGTTTTGTTTACTCACTGAGCTCAAGTCGGAGAGTTGACCCTCGCGCGCGCAATTCTTTTTAGTTTATGATGTTGCAGGTACTATGAATGAAGATTATGTCGACACGCCAACATATGAACATGTGGCGGCTATGATGAGCAAGCTGTGGAGGACGAACATTGTTCGTTAAGTGAGCATTTCAGGTGGATATGTTTAGTGTTTAGTTTTCGTATTTGGATATTGTAATATGTATTCAATTATATTTTGGTTACTTGGAAATAAATGGAATATTAATTATTAATCATGATTCTCAGTTCATTATCTGTAAGACTTCTGCTATTTACTTTATTACCTCTGATTAATGTGGAATGTGTTTTGGTTTATCATATGTGGGATAGCCTATTTGAGATCCTGGTTGAACCGTTGGTTTATTGACGGTTCATCACACCATTTTGGTTAGTCCAGAATTGAGGTGTGACAACTTGGTATCAGAGCTCTCGTAGGCCTTACCCATTAAACCTGAATACTTCCACTGGAGTTCATGAACTGAGTTAGGATAAATTAAAAGCTTTAATACAAACAAACCATAAGCACCTGTGTTGGTTGAGACAGAACTTAACCAAGACAATAATGCACATATAAAAGGTGAAACCATATATATACACTCAAACAGAAAGAGAAGACCAAAAATTATCCTAATAAATAAATAATATAGGGTACTATCTATAAGTTGGGTAGTTATATAAGTATACAAGGGATATAGTACAGTAGCAAGAAGGAAGCATCTGTACAACAAAAGATTAGAATACCGAGTTGGTACTCACAAGATGTGAAACTCGATGTATGACAGAGAAAGAAAGAAAATGGCTAGTAATGCCAAAATCCCTGTAGAGATAAAGGGAAAATTCTCGGGCTAAATCCAACAGAGATAAGAGAATAATGGCCATACATTAAGAATAAGAGCTATACTCCTGGGTAACATGGAGACTCAGAGTGAGATCCACCGCAAGCAGATCCATTACCGCTGAGCATTAAGAAGAAGTTGCAACTTGACCCCACCACTATCTGGGTCGAGAATGGATAATGAAAACTCATCTGAGTAGATGCTAAATAATGATAATCGGTTTGGAGCAAATCAAAGGAGGTAAACAACCAGGCACTCCAGCCAATCACCTGGACTACCAAATACCTTGGCTATGGTTGTAATAAACTTGGCCTAATAAAATACATGAGCAACAACAGATGAGACCGACTATGTAAGTTGCTATGTGAATCACTATCCAAGTTGCCGATGCTACATCAATACCTCCGAGTCAAACCAAGTATTGTACCAATTGGTAGCAACACTGTACTCCCAGCACATGTTACCTATAACACAGTGCCTATCATACAGCAAGTCCCAGTAATGCACACCCCAGTGCAGAAGTTTGGTGCACAACAAGCAGTGTATCAAGGTGGTTACCCTTATCAGCCACCGATGTATGGGATAGCTACATCATGATCCAACAAAGGTTGAGGAATATTTTCTGAAGATGAAGCCTCAAACAATTTTAGCAAAGTATCAAATCTATTGTGCCCATATAACTAGATAGGTTTATATAGGATGCGGTGCATTATTGATTTACTCTTATGATTATAGAGGATGCACATACCAGATTTTAATTTTTCGTACCTTGATAGGATACCTTCTTGATTCAACCTGTCAATTGGAGTTATAGATATTATTCTTTAGTATTAGTCCTGATTATACCAATCTGAACCACTTTCATGATCGACAACAGAGATATGAACTGAATGAACAGTTAAATGTTTAATCGTGTTGAGCGTACATCTTCTGATTTATACCTGATTTACTGATGTACGAAATCTTCTCCAGATTTACTCCTATAGTGCCTCGACTAATGGAATTATAAAATCGATAGAACCTGTAACCATGAGGTTAAGAATTGTAAAACCTCTATTTCCATGTATTTGGACCACCGTGCAACTTAATGATCTTTTGATGCCGGTTGGATTATCACAGATTTACTTCTGATTCTTTAAACCTAGGTTCACTAGATAAAGCAAGTGTTTGTCGTCATACTGAATTGGAAAGAAGGAAGTGAATCGCTTTTGGATGAACATTCTGATTCATACACTCCCTAACCTTTGTTGATAAAGATGTTTAGTGATAATGGAATTATTGGAAGAAAGATGATTGGACTCAGATTAGATTCTATAGTCAGGAGACCTCCGATGAATTAATGGGGAATCTATATTAAGATTTCCAAATAGATGGATATGAGTCATGTCTATAAAAGAGTGCATGAGCAAAAAGTGAGAACTATCAAGAGTAGCCAGTAAAGAAATAGATAGCACTCAAGTAGAGCTAAAGATGCTATATCGGTATAAATTTTGACAAGGTAGAAGATTCTTAAAGGAAAATCTAAGAGTGGATACAAGGATAAAGTCAAAAATCATGGCATTAATAATACTCGGTTTAATACAATGATAATTGAGTTATGCCCAATGTTGAGTGATATGATTAAGAAAATACCAAAAGAGTTTGGTTGAATTAATGAAAATATAAGCATATACCCTAATGCTTATAGATAGACTTGGGATATGAAGTAGTAATCATAAGATATTTTCGAGGTATATGAAAGGGAGATCAGGGTAGAACAGCAAGGATAAAAGAAATATAAGCTACTGAGTGCAATACGAGATTTGTTGACAATAGTCTTTAAAAAATCATAAGAGATGAAGGAACTAGACAAGCTCTTAAGACCATTACACCAGATTTTGCTAGTTCAAGCCCTTTTGAACTAAATGTTGCATTAGATGAGTGTCCGAATCATATGGTTGTATGAAAGTTGGCTGTAACCTAAGTCAACTTGAGATGGCAGACTTGACATCATCTTGGAAATAGACTGGTTGTCTCGACACTCTACAAAGTTGTTAGGTGCATAGAAGAGGTTATCATTCAAGAATAAAGATGACATATAATTTGATTTTAATTGGAAGTATGTTGCCTAGGAAGTGAAAGCTGATCTTCTCTATGCTAAAAGTGAAGAGATGCTTTGAAGAGAAAGAAGTTGGATATATGGTATCTGTGGTATATGTTACCAAAGAAGCACCGCAGATGGAAGATATTGATGTGATACGTAAATTTCCTGATATGCTTCCAGGAGATACCTGGGTTACCATCTGATCATGCGACCGAGTTCGTCATCGACTTGTTACCAAAGACGATACTTGTGTCAAAGGCACCTATAAAATAGCTCTTATAAAGTTGAAGGAACTGAGACTCAACTACAAGAGTTATTAGACAAGGGTTCTAATCGGCTAAGTATTGTATTACGGGAAGCGCCAATGCAATTAATGAAGAAGAATGATGGTAGTGTCAGATTATGTATAGACTACTGGGAACTAAACAAGCTCACGATCAAGAATCGATATTCACAACCTCAGATCGATGACTGGTTTAAACAGTTGCAAGGTGCAAAGGTATTTTCTAAGATTGATCTTCAGTCAAGATAACATCAGCTGAAGAATTTGGACAGTGATATTCCAAATATAGTTTTAGAACCAGGATTAGGCAATTATGAGTTTTTGATTGTGATGTTTGGATTAACCAATGCCTTACATCTTTTATGGAACTGATGAACTGGGTGTTTCATGACATGTTGGGCACATCGGTCATAGTTTTCATGGATGATAATTGGTTTATTCCAAGAATGAAGCAACTCATACAACAGATCTTAGAATAGCTTCACAACAGTTGAGAAGTGAAAAGCTTTATGCCAAGTCCAAGGAATATGAGACCCAATTAAACAAAGTGATCTTCTTAGATCACATAGAATCATAAAAAGGGATTAAATTGGACCCTATTCAGATAGAAGCAATTGTATGGAATATTGCGAAGATAAGGAATTTCTTGGGTTTAGCTGGTTATCACTGACGATTTGTAGAGGACCACTCTAAGATCGCAATACCTCTTACCAAGCTAACCAAGAAGGGAGAGGAGTTTAATTGGACTGACAAGTGTGAAGAATGTTTCCAGATTCTAAAGTAAGGTTGATATCAACTCCCATTTTGATCATTCGGACACCAGGGAAATCTTTTACCCTACCCATCGAAGCTTTCGGATTGGATCTAGAATGCGGGTTGATGTAAGGTAGATAAGCGATTGCACATGCTTTAAAAAAACTGAAAGAGCATGAAAAGAGTTACCCTACTCATGACTTGGAATTATCGGTGATAAATTATGCAATCAAGACTTGGAGACATTACCTATACGAAGGAGGATTTTAGAATAGATCGGATTACAAGTGTTTTATTTATCTCTTCATCAAAAAGAGTTGAACATGAGGATAAGGAGATGGTTGGAATTACTCAAGGATTAAGATCGTGATATTCAATGTCACCAGTGCAAGGCTAATGTAGTAGCTAAGCCTTAAGCAAAAAAGGGAATTATGAAGTCCAAGGAAGGACCCAGTATAAATGCTGTCTTATGTTCCGCAGTAACAGATTCAGATTTGAAAGAAGAGTAACATATAATAGAAGCTAGAGATGATCCAATTGAGCAAGAAGTTATGGATGAACTTATGGAGCAATAGTTCATAAGTTGCACTTGTGGCATTAATGATCATTTTTAAGTTGATGGATGAAGTAAAAGTAGCAATTTTGTTAGATCTGTATAAAAGAACAGTGCAAGATGATTTAGAGAAAGAAAAACTTAACCCTGACTTATTTTGGATGCGGAGACGGTACTCAGATACAGTGGTAGATTCTGAATACCTAAAGATAAAGATTCGGATTCTAAATACCTAAATACTTGAGCTCAGTGCAAGATGATTTAGAGAAAGAAAAACCTAACCCTGACTTATTTTGGATGCAGAGACGGTACTCAGATACAGTGCTAGATTCTGAATACCTGAAGATAAAGATTCGGATATCATGAAGAGGATAATGATAAGAGCCCATTGTACTCAATAGTCATGACATCCTGGAGTACCAATAGGTATCATGACATGAAGAGATTATTTTGGTGGAAAGGGAATGGAAGTAGTTGTGGATAGATGCATGTTTCCATAACGGAGTTATCAGCAAGTAAAAGCTGAAAGAAAAAGACCAATACGACTTACTACAACCACCATCGGAGCCAGTCTGGAAGTGGAACTGCATTACAATGAACTATGTCACGGATTTGCCATTGACTCTCAGAGCGATTGACGTAATTTGGGTGATTGTTGATCGCTTTAGGAAGATAACTCATTCCATTGCTATATGACCTCGGTATGCTTTGGAGGGACTAACTAATCTATATGTGGACAATATTTTCAGATTGAATGGTATGCATGAGAGCTTAGTGTCGGTCAGAGGCTCATGCTTTACCTCAAAGTTTCAGGAGGATCTACAGAAAACAATAGGGACAAAGTGAAGTTTAGTACCGCATTTTACCTTAAATCGATGGACAGTTGGTGCGGACTATACAGATCCTAAGAGATATGCCCCGAGTTGTGAAATTGATTCAAGGAGTTTGAGTTGAGAAATTACCATGAATTGAAGTTGCTATTAAGCTACCATGTAAATGTTACCTATAAAGCAGGGTACGGCAGAAATGTCAAATTCCTTTGTTTTGGAATGAAGTTGGTGAATGAAGAATTTTAAGACCTAAGTCTATGGCAGAAAACTGTCGAGTGGCAGACAAGATCAAAGGAAAGGGCTAAGACAGCTCAGGATTATCAGGAGAGACACCAAGACCTTGAGTTCGCCATAAGTGACAAAGTGTTCTTGAAGATATCACTTATGCGTAGTTTGAAACGATTAGACAAGAAGGGAGGTTGTATTCTATATATGTGTCAGATATTATAAACTTTGAAGAGATGTGGAAAATTTGCATATCAATTAGCGTTACCGCTATCCATGTCTAGTGTGCATGATGTATTTCGTATGTCTCTATTGAAGAAGTACATTGGAGATCCATATCAAAAGAATTGACCACGAAATCACTGGGTAAGATAGAATGTTTAATTAATGAAGTGGTACCAGCCTAGTTCACTGGTTGGAAGGTACAACATCTCAAAAACTGGGATAATTATTATATGAAGATAATCTGGCGAAGATAAGACGTGGAGAAGATTGCATAGGAAGAAGAAGATGCAATGCGAAAATAGAATTCCCACCTAAATTCAAATTTTGAGAACAAAATTTATTTTAAGGATGGGGGAGTTGTAAGATCCGTACGTTCAAATTTCGAGGACGAAATTTCTTTTAAGGGTGGTGGAGTTGTAAGACCCGCACGCCAAGAACCCGGTCTAACCTTACATTTCGTGTCGTGAACCGTCTACATATCATGGTCGAGCCAAGTGGACCAAGTGTGTGAAGAAATCAAAGACCCAATATGAAATTTTACTCAAAAATAGTAAAAATGAGGGTAGGGTTGCATGCCTAAACAGGCAGGTCTGACCCCCCCATCGACCCCCAGTAATCAGCAAAAACAGCACGAACCGAAAATTAGGAAACTTTTCTAATTTCAATTGGAACCTTTCCTAAACTCAATGAGACTTATTTTGGGAGGTTTTACTCTATAAATAGGACGTCCCTAAGACTCTTTCACTCCTTTTACAACCCTAATTGGATTGAGAGAAAGAGAAGAGAAGGAAGAGAAGGAGAAGAGAAGGAAAGTGGAGAAAAAGACCAAATAGAAGGGATTCAGAGAAAGAAGCATACTTCTCAGGTATGGATACTATTTCCATGAATTTCTTAAGACCTTAGAGTAGATCATGAAGAGGGTATGATCTAGGAGAAACCTAAATCATCCATCCATGGTTAGGTTTCAATGGAAACCATGGAGGAGATCATTGAAACCATGTAGGTGAATAAAGAATAGTTCTAAACCATAGAACATGTATGGAATGGACTATAGAAGGAAGCCATAGGACCCAAACATGAAAGAATGGACAAAATTTGATATTCTCAACTTAATCCATGGGGGGTCGCACCTAGGGTCGATGGAACATCCGACCCTAGCATCGACCCCCAGCATTCGGGAAACCCAGGGAAAGGGTGGTCGCACCTAGGGTCGATGGAACATCCGACCCCCAGTGTTCGGGAAGTCCAGAAAAGGGGTGGTCGCACCCAGGGTCGACGGAACCTCCGACCCTGGCATCGACCCTACTACAGGGGGTCGCAATAAACTGCTACCCTACCTGCGACCCGTCCTGCTACCCCCAGTTAACAGCAAACTTTAAAAATTGGAATTAATTTTAATTAAATTCTATCGACTTGGTTAGGTCTTCTAGTGATATAATAGTGATATTAAGGTGATTCTTAAAGCTTGAAAGAGGATCTACAATTAAGCAAAGGTGAGGGAACAAGACCTAAACTAATTGGTTAATAATAAACTATTTTTGTTTTTTGAGTCCAATATCATGATTGATTCTATGCGTATATGCTTGTAATGTGCATTTAACATGTCATCCAATATTTCTATTATTACTGTTCATGCATATTTAAATTTATTGTTTAGAACATGATGATGATGATGATGATGATAGGAATAGGCATGTGAATGTATGTGTGTGGTTAATGTGCTTGATGCGAGCGAGTATCAAGGGGGGTGTCATAGGCCAGGCCTCAGCACTCTAGCTCTATCTCTAACTCAAGTCTTGTCCACTGACATCATCGTATCGCCATTATCTTAGCAGAACTATTACGTCGTAGAGTATCAGGGGAGGTGGTCTCAGACCGTGTAGTCTCTGACTCTGTCGGGGGGCCTTAGCTCTATCTTTATGGACGTATTGAGGGATGCTGGGGTAAGGCCTTGGATACACTGTTTGATATTAGGATTGGTTAGTTGCGAGCCCAGTTTGCAAGTCCTCGCCAGTAGGGGCTTACGTGTTGGTATGGGTAGAGTATCAGGGGAAGTGTCATAAGCCGGGCCTCAACACTTTAGCTCTATCTCTATTCCATGGTAGGGTGGATGGGGACGACAATAAATGTTAACCTTTGGACGGGCCTTCACACCCTGTGCATAGAGGCGAGGTGGCCACCAACCTTTCTATAGCGCATTGCAAACTTATTTACCAGGCCAAAGATATGAATGAATGCATGCATTGTTTTGTTTACTCACTGAGCTCAAGTCGGAGAGTTGACCCTCGCGCGTGCAATTCTTTTTAGTTTCTGATGTTGCAGGTACTATGAATGAAGATTATGTTGACACGCCAACATATGAACATGTGGCGGCTATGATGAGCAAGCTGTGGAGGACGAACATGGTTCGTTAAGTGAGCGTTTCAGTGGTGGATACGTTTAGTATTTAGTTTTCGTATTTGGATATTATAATATGTATTCAATTATGTTTTGGTTACTTAGAAATAAATGGAATATTAATTATTTATCATGATTAGACCTTAGTTCATTATCTGTAAGACTTCCACTATTTACTTTATTACCTCTAATTAATGTGGAATGTGTTTTGGTTTATCATATGTGGGATAACCTATTCGAGATCCTGGTTAAACCGTTGGTTTATTGACAGTTCATCACACCATTTTGGTTAGTCCATAATTGGGGTGTGACAACCTGTACCGCTTCATTATATATCTTCAACCCTCGACCCAGCACATGCTCTCTGATAACACCCCGAAGAACCATAGTGAAACGGCGAGTCTTTGTTTCTTCCTCCTGCATACTGGTTGGAGCGAAGAAGAATAACTCCTCATACCTTTGTTGTTATGCCTCTACAGTCAATTGGGATTGTTGCAAATTTAGGAACTCCCTCTCCATCTGATCACGAAAACTCCTGGGAAAATATTTTTTGAAGAAAGCCTCCTTGAATATGTGCCAAGTGATTATCTGGTGCTTTGTTTCCAGATACAATCTAGTTGAACTCCACCACCCATTGGCTTCTTCCTTCAGCATATGGGTGGCATATAATACTTTCTCCCCATCTTGACACTCCAGTAGTCGAAAGTTTTTCTCCATTTCAGCTATCCACTGTGCTGGCCACAGTATTTTCCCTGACTTCCCTGTAAAAGTTGATGGTTTGAGCTTTAAAAATCCATCCACCGCTCTAGAAAGACTACTCTGTGCATAAGGGACCTGTCCATATGGTGCATGTCTATACCATTGTGGCTGATATGAGTAACCACTCTGATTTCCTCCCTGATATCCTCCCTGATCTTGGTTAGGGATTGGCGTCCCTATAACCGGGTGGGGAATTATGTTGGGTTGGCCCTGTTGTGGTGGTCCTTCAGTAGCTGTGCTAACCCCCACTGGTGCCGCATGTACATTCTCAGAATTTGTGGATGGCATGTTTGTAGGTGTCGGCACAGGCCTAGGTGGCCTAAACATTTTCAACATCTCATCAAAAAACTTCTTCTACTGTGCTTCCATATTAGTGACCAAATTCGCCATCATTGTTTCGGAGCTTGTAGATGTTTGCCCTTGTGATGGCGATTCTTCATTGGCTTTCATCAGATTTTCAGTTTCATTTAGGGGGTTAAGTTCTTCCCCAATTACTCTCTCTTCATTCTCTTCTGAGTTTTCTATCCCTGAACTCCTATCCATGGGAGGCGCCCTTGAGTGACGGCATCTGCGATGGATTCTACGTCCATTTCCTCTCACCATTGAAGCAAATTAATTCCCTGTGCGACCTGAATACATTGAATCACATGAGACAATTGAGAAATTCATTCCAACGATAATGTTTAGTCTCAACGCATATGCAGCATAAGTATTCATCAATAGGGAAAGAACATAAGCAAATTATAATTATTTTTCGAAATTTTCTAAGTACAATCCCTTATTTTGGTCATATCATGCAAGCGTGAGGTCTGGAAATAAAGTTCGGCCGATTTGGGGAATCGTTTTGTATTCCCAAACCCCCATGAGGTTCCGGCTATGGTACCGGTCTCTCCTTGAGCGAGACCGGTATACCTGGCGGTACATACCGGTCGCACCATACCGCAGGCAGTACCGGTCGCAGCATACCGCAGGTAGTACCGGTCGCACATACCCCCCTTGTGTGAGACCGGTATACCCTGCGGTAGGTACCGGTCGCACATACCAGTCCAAAAGTGCGACCGGTATCACTGAAAAACTCTTTAAATTCGTGATTTTCGCCTCATTCTTCATTTTTCACTTTAGAGTTTACTCCGGTGGCGATTCCTCTCCGTGTCTCTGAGTCTCTACAGTACCTCCGGTGCTTCTAGGAGTATTTCTCACCTCTCAAGTGTACCAATCTCGTCTCTCAGGTAAGCTTATCCTTTCTTTCCTTCTTTTAGAGGAAATTCTCATCGCCTTTCATACCAAAACCTAGGTTTTTCTTGATTTGGATGTTTTTAACCGTAGAAAACTTCTTTCTTCACTTGGAAAGGTTTTAGGGGTCTAGATGTGCAAAACCCCTCAACCAATTCAAAGTTTCATCGGTTGGTTTGAAGAAATTCCCAAAATTTTGACTTTTAACCTAGGTTTCTAGGTTTTTTTTTGATATTTTTGATAAATTTTGTGAATGTCTCAACTTCTTCATTTTTGCTTTGAAATTAATTGATCTCTGTTAGCATTTTGCCACTACAATAAGTCCTCCTACCCATATTGGGCGTGTTTGAGGCTTTTTCTCCATTTTCTACTGTTATGCTGTCGAATTTTTTTTGAAATTTTTTCTAACTGTCTCACTTTTCTTGGTTTAACAGTTGCAACATGTCTAGAGATGTGGCGTGGGGAAACGATCATATATGTCTGGTATGAATAGGCCACATCCCCCACCTGTCCTCTATGATGAGAGATACTTTCGATCAGAGGCGGCCGCTTCACGCCTTGCATGGTTCCGAGCAAAACGTATCGAAGTAGGTCGTTTTGTGAACTTAGAGCATCTGCACCGCTTCGATTTGAGGCGGCTTTTGGGGCAATGGGTTGGTTACCCATTATTCAGTATAGAGAGACTACTCGTCCCACCTTGGTGAAACTGTTCTTTGCCAACCTGGACGTAGAAGGGGATCTCAATGACTGGAAGCATGCTAGGGACCTTTGCATCACCAGCTATGTGAAAGGGGTGATGATCTCTTTTAACACAGCCGAGCTAGCTGCACTTCTGGAGATTCCTGACGATGGGGAACTCATCTATTGTCCACCCAGAGCTAAAGGATATCTTTCTGAGGACATGAGGGCAGCCATAGCAGAGCAGATTTTATTACCAGGTAGAATCATGTTGGCTTCGAACCTACGTCCTGAGCCTCGCCTATACTGCCGGATTATACAGCATAACATTGTTCCCCAAAGTGGGCATTATGGAGAGTTATCCCAATTGACCCAGTATCTCACCTACTGTGTGGCTACCAGGCACCGAGTCTGTTTGCCTAACCTGCTTATTCGGGTCATGATTTATGCAGCAATGCCCAATGTAATAGGCAATCTTCCATATGGTAGGTTGATCATCGCATTGTTGCAGCGTCTGAGTGTGGATATGCATGGAGAGGTAGCTGTTGAGATTACTATGAGATCTGACATAGATGCTGAGGCCATCTATAAGATGCAGATGGACAATCTAGTGCTCAGTGATGAGGAGTTATAGGCTCGTCCTCTCCTACCTAGGAACCATGCGGCAATCGCAACAACAGCAGCAGCAGCAGCAGAGATGGGGGATGATGGGGATGCGCACATGGAGGACATCCCAGCACCTGGACCCCAGCATTCTCCAGGAACAGGACCTTCTAGGCCTCCTCCAGTTGCTGGACCATCTCATCCCCCTTCGGACCCATTGATGAGCATGCTCATGGAGATCCGAGATACTCAGAGAGGCACCCTAGATACTCAGGGAGGGCTCATGGATTCTCAGAGAGATATGGGTCAGGACTTGGGGCGTCTAGCTCGTATCCTACAGGTCACGCAGGACCAGGTTCATTGGCTCAGAGAGGCGTACGAGCGGGACTATGATATTGCAGACCCGATACCACCCAAGCCCGCTACTCCACCATAGTCAGATGTAGTTTTATTTTATTTATATGTGTTTTGTTTTGTTAACAGAGTAACTATCCGACTTGTGGACTGTTCTCTGTCGTACACTTTGTATTTGTTTATGAAATGGTTAATTGTTTTTCTTTAATACTTCAGTGCTTAAAATTTCTCTTCATTAATAGTATGTTATGCTTCTTTCTTAAGTCTCAGGCATCAAACAAGCTTATGGTGTGTTCTTATTAATGTTTTTAATTTTCCTAACTCAGCTCATTGAACACAGTTAGATGCAGAATGATTAGCTGGACAGAGCCTAAGGCTCTGATACCAAGTTGTCACACCCCAATTCTGGCTGAACCAGAAGTGTGAGTGAACCAGTTCTAAACCACGGTTCACACCAGGATCTCAATAGACCGTGTCAACCAATCATTCCCAAGTAGTCTAACTTAATCAGAGATTAATACATAGCAGCGGAATAAAATAAATGAACTGAGATCTATGTTGTAATTTAAAATAATTATTCAACTTATTCCATCATCCACAAAATTAAATAATAGTTATTACAATGTAACAAAAGAAAATAACCATCACTGATAGAATACACAGAACGGGCACTCGCATGATGCATCATGCTCGTCCTCTACATTCTGTGATTCCAAAGTTGCCACCGTGTTGTAGGCTGGAGCAGACATGAAGTCTTCCACTGAGTATCCTACATCAAGATCTGAAAAGAAATCGGATATATTCGGGTGAGCTCACAACATAGCTCAGTAAGTACAAGACCAATGCAACATACAAAATGCATGAGATAACATTACAATTTGGGCCAGGCATAACTTGCAAAGTGCTATGGTAAGGTTTGACGGCCACCACACCTCCATGCACGAGAGTGTGAGCACACCCAATAGTCAGAAAACAATCCACACTACTGTTGTTGCCCCACATCACTCACTCCGGTATAGAGATAGAGTTAGAGTCTGGCAGTCAGGCAACAATCCACACTACCGCGTCCTCCCCCTGATACCCTACACCGTACCAATACCTAAACCCCTATTGGCAAGGGTTTGCAAGTGGGTTCCATTTCTAACCAGTCCTATATGTCAAACAGTATATATGGCCTTACCCCAGCACGGCTCCCTACGACATAGGGATATGGCTAGAGTCTGACGGTCAGGCAACAATCCACACTACCGCATCCTCCCCTTCATACCCTACTCGTACCAAGTCCGCTAAGGTAGATGGCGATACGAAAAAGGTGTTAGTTGTGGATATATCCAAGGCACACTCCCCTTCACATTCCACAAACTAACGAAAATCATACACCTGCCTAACATCCAACAATCCTAGCATATGAAATGCATGAATAGATACTAAGTAAAGAAACAACTACATGGCATGTGAAATGCACAGACAACAAGTAATACATCCAGATACAATTTAATCACAAAAGTTTACTATTAATTAGTTATTTAGGGGTTTGGGGTCTTGTCCCTTACCTGACACGTGATAAAAATCCCACTCTGCGTCACTGGGTTTACTCATGTTGTCTACAGGTCCTACATAATCATGTTAAAGAGTTAGAATTAATTTATTAAGGTCACAGTTGGTCAAAATCTCGTCTGACCAAGCAAACAAGGCTCGGAAAGCATACCGATCATGGTACCGGTCTCAGTGCCCAAGACCGGTATGTGCCACCGATTTATACCGGTCGCGGTATATACCGGTCTCACTCAGTGAGACCGGTATGTGCCTGCGGTATATACCACAGACCCATACCACTGGACCTTGCGTCCAACCGGTATACTCCACAGTTTGGATCCGAGAGCGAGATCTCGGATCTCCCTTCCTCGTCGGTTATCGGCTAGGTTTCTAGGGTTTCTCCTAACCCACACTAAGGTCTAAGTATCCTAATGGCCTCATGATTTCGACTAGAATACCGTATCAAGCTAGATCAGATCTAAAAGAGAGATTAGGTTCATTGCCAGATCTAGGATTTTGGATCACCGCACCGCTTCGTGGCTCCGATCCGACATCCTAATATTAATAATAGTATGGAGCACTTACCGGCGGTGTTTGTCGGTTGGTGGCGTGATCCTCCAATGGAAATCTCCTTCCTGGGCGGCCTCCTCCTCCTTGCTCCTTCTCAACTCTCCTCCAGATGGCTAGGGTTTTGAGAAGGATCAATGGAGTGTCACATTCTCTATTAATAGAGGAAGGCCGTTCTTAGGAAGGTTTCCTACAATTGGAAACTTTCCAAAATTCAATTCGGAGTGAGGGACCCGCTAGAGTCCGTCTCCAGCCAAAACTAAACATACCGGTCGCACATACCAGTCTGAGTGACTCAGACCGGTATAGTCAGACCGGTATACCCATACCGGTTGCACATACTGGTCTGACTGACTCAGACCGGTATAGTCAGACCGGTATGAGATTTATACAGTTTTTCACAGGTTTTCATACCTGAAAATTGAGTGGTTCGTCACCGGGCTTAGCCTTCCAGTCCGATTATGATTGGAAGACCTGTCATCATATAGAACCATGGGTTAGACCGGGTTTTCAGAGTACGATTCTTACAATGTCTATGTGTTTTCTCTCATGATATGAGATTCTTCTAGTTTAAAACAGAGCTCCATCCATGGAGGTTTGCTTAGCCAAATAAATCCATAAGTGGAACTCTAGATTTAAAACACCTAATTTAGAACTCGAATTAGGGTTTTTGTCGATATTGTCACACCCCAATTCTGATCCAACCAGAATGGTGAGAGTGAACCGTCATTGAACCAACGGTTCACACCAAGATCTCGAATAGGCCATGTCCACTCATACAAACCATTACACATAACCACAATCAGAATATAATAGTACAGTGGAAGTCTTTAAAATAAAATGAACTGAGTATCTATTGATAAATTAAATAAGTATCCAATTATTCAAATCCAAACATAAAATATAATACCATTACATCTCTTTAATCCAACTGAAAATAATGAAAATAAATAAAAGTCAAATCAAAGATACACGCAGAAAGGGCACTCGCATGAAGCGTCATGCTTGTCCTCTCCTGCCTGTACACCCAAAGCAGCAACATCACCATACGCCGGAGCATTCACATAGTCGTCCACTGTGTAACCTGCATCAACATCTAAAAACATGTATATATACAAAGGGTGAGCTCACAACTTAACTCAGTAAGACAATCAGACAGTTTCACAATATTAAGCATGAGTAACAATCATTTTATGATGTGGTCTGGTTTAAGTTTGCAATGTACTATAGAAAGGTTTGGTGGCCCCCGCACCTCTATACACGAGTGTGTGGCACAGCATGGATCACACCCCCACCTGCCCACATGCACCCATCATGGAATAGAAATAGAGCTAAGATATCCCCGTACCTCCCCTGATGCTCTACCCATACCAGTACCTAAGCCCCTACTGGTCAGGGCTCGCAAACTGGGCTCGCAACTAACCAATCCTATATGTCATCAATGTATGCTCTATCCCAGCATAGCCGTCTACAGCATAGAGATAGAGCGAAGGCATTCCCACACCTCCCCTCATGCCCTATCCACAACTAACCCACTAGGATAGAAACATAACGCAAGTAGTCCCTATCCCAACATAACTCCCTATGGCATAGAGATAGAGCTAAAGCATCGTGGACAAGCCAGCGTCGACCTCGGAGACCACAGTGATACATAACAATGGCCAGGCCAGCATCAACATCGGAGACCACCGTACCACGACCTTCCCCTGATGCCCCACCCGTACCAAGCATGTTAAGACAGAATACTATAAAAGTGCTAGTGTGAGGAGCGATCCCAGGCCCATGCCCCACTCCACACACTAACGAAAACAATCACATGCATAACAATCACATCCTATCAATGCATGAACAGTAATAATAACTGAAAATAAAAGATGGCATGTGAATATGCACAAACGTCACATCATATATAATCAGGTGATTTAACAACGATTTACTGTCCATTAATTATTAGGTTTAGGTCAGATTCTCTTACTTGACGCTCGTTTGATAGCTTGCTCCATGTCGCAAGATCCAAACGGAAAGTCACAAAGTCCTACAATATCATTAGGGTTTCATTAGAATAGTTTTCTTGGGATTTCATGTTGGTCGGAAACCAACAAAGTCCAAAACCAACCTTTCAGAGTTGACCGGTCGCAACATACCGGTTGCAGCTCTGTGAGCAAACTAGCAACCGGTATGGTCGACCGGTATGTCTCCGGAAGACCATACACTTGGTTTTTCGACTGCCGTCGATCGATTTTCCTTGGATTTTCAGGGTTTCTCCTATCCATTCTAAGTCTAAGCTTTAAGTTAGAGTTATCCCCAACTCATTCAAGTCTAGTTTCGATGAATATCATCTCGGAACTCGAATCTAGGGTTTGACGGCAACTTAGGGTTTATTGGCCAATTTAGGGTTTTAGATCAATACCTACTTGCATGGTATTGATCCACCCATACAACTATCCTAAAGTCATAGGGTAAGAAGAGTGATTAAAACACTTACCGTTGACTGGGGTAACATGAGCGTCGTCGAACGGTAATGGCGGCACCTCCTTCTTCTTCCTAGCTCCTTTTCCTTTCCAACCTCCTTCTCTTCTCTAGAGTTTGTGAGAGACAATGAAAAGGATTTGAGGAGGTTTAAGGGTGTATTTATAGGCTAGAATTAGGGTTTTGTAACCCTATTAGGATTATGAAGATCTTAGTATTAGGGTTTAGGAAAGTAGGACCCGCAGAGATCAATTTCTGGATCTCCGTAGTCAGCTGCGCAGAGCTGACTGGTCGACCTATACCAATACCGGTACCATCGACCGGTCAACATAAAATCATATTGATTTGATCGTCTTTGGTCCGATTTCATACCTGTTTGTCATCCGCTCGTCCCGTCTGGCCCGGTGATGATCGAAAGACTTGCTACGACACAAAACCAAGGTTTAGACCGGGTTTACGGAGTGCAGGTCTTACAACTCCCCCACCCTTAAAAGAAATTTTGTCCCGAAATTTGCATGTAGGTTTCACAACTCCCCCACCCTTAAAAGAAATTTTGGCCTCGAAATTTGAACGTACCTTGATCATCGAAAAGATTAGGATACTCTTTCCTCATTGCGCTATCCTCTTCCCAAGTAATTTCTTCGACATTTTGGCTTCTCCAATGCACCTTCACATAATGGATATCCTTGGTTCGAAGTTGTTGTACCTTTCGGCTTGAGAGCATCATAAGCACCACTTCAAATGTTAAGTCTTCAGTCAAGTCTGGGGGGTCTACTATCAAGATGTGCGATGAGTCTCTGACATACTTCTTCAACAATGATACATGGAACACATCATGAACACTTGACATAGATGGCGGTAGAGCCAATTGATATGCTACATTACCCCGTCTAGCCAATATCTCGTATGGTCCCACATACCTGGGGCATAGCTTTCCCTTCTTACCAAACCGTTTCAGACCTCGCATCGGTGATATCTTCAAGAATACTTTGTCACCCACTGTAAACTCCAGATCTCGACGTCGATTATCCGCATAGTGCTTCTGTCGAACTTGAGCTGTCTTTACTCTCTCCTTGATTTGATCAATAACTCGACAAGTTTCTTCAACAAACTCTAGTCCTACAATTCTTATTTCTCCCACCTCGTTCCATAACAGAGGTGTACGACACTTCTTCCCATATAGTGCTTCATATGGGGCCATCTGAATTGTAGCCTGATAGCTATTGTTATAAGCAAACTCGATAAGTGATAGTTTCTCATCCCAAGCTCCCTTGAAGTCTAATGCACAGGCTCGGAGCATGTCTTCTAAAATTTGAATAGTTCGTTCTGACTGTTCGTCCGTCTGAGGGTGAAAAGCTGTACTGAACTTCAACTTTGTTCCCATAGCTTTCTGTAATCCTTCCCAGAACTTTGATGTAAAATGGGGATCTCTGTCAGATACTATACTCTCTGGGATACCATGAAGTCTGACTATATTATCAACATACAACTTGGCCAGCTTCTCCATGGTATACTGAGGTCTGACCGCAATAAATCGAGCTGTCTTGGTGAGTCGGTCAACTATAACCCAAACTGCATCCACTGACCTTGGTGTCAAAGGTAGGCCAGTGACGAAATCCATGGTGATACAATCCCACTTCCATGCAGGTTCCGGTAATGGCTGTAGTAAACCTGCGGGTCTCTGCCTTTCTGCTTTAACTTGTTGACAATTTAGACATTGGAACACGAAACGAGCTATATCTGCTTTCATACCCCTCCACCAATAAAGTTTTCTTAAATCATGGTACATTTTGGTACTTCCTGGATGTACCGAATATGGAGTGTAATGAGCTTCAGTCATAACTCGATCTCTGATATTGCAGTCTTCACTCTCAGGTATACATAACCGTCCACGATACCTGAGTACCTTGTCTGAATCCAAGGTAAAGTCAGGATTGCTCGTACCCTTCTCTAGGTCTTCTTGTACTGTCTTGAGATATGGATCCTGTAGGATTGCTATTTTGACTTGCAACTAGATCCGGTGAGATCTTCAAAGCGGCGAACATCATGGTGAACTTATGAATTAAACCTTGCTCAACTGGATCTTCCGCAGTCTCAATAATATGTTCTTCTTCCATTTCCATTGAACTTGAGGCTGCAGCACACAATGCAGCATTTGTACTTGGCCCGGCCTCAGGTTTCGATGCCCACTTTCTGCTTAAGGCGTCAGCCACAACATTTTCTTTACCCGGATGGTACTGGATGTCACAATCATAATCTTTTAACAATTCCAGCCATCTCCTCTGTCTCATATTCAGATCCTTCTGAGTGAAAAGATAAGTTATGCTCTTGTAATCTGACTTAATCTGAAACTTTTCACCGTACAAGTAGTGTCTCGAAGTCTTGATTGCATGTATAACCACTGCTAACTCCAAATCGTGCGTAGGATAGTTCTTCTCATGCTCTTTTAACTATCTTGATGCGTAAGCAATCACTTGTTCTCCTTGCATCAATACACACCCAATACCCAACCCTGAAGCATCCGTATATAAGCTAAACCGTACGCTTGGTTCTGGGATGGTCAAGATAGGTGCAGAGACTAGTCTTGACTTCAAAGTCTGAAAGCACTTCTCGCACTCATCTATCCATATGAATTTCTCCCCCTTCTTGGTCAATCTGGTGAGTGGAACAGCGATCCTGGAGTAATCTTCCACGAATCTTCTATAATAACCAGCCAACCCAAGGAAACTACGAATCTCCGCAACAGATTTTGGTGCTTCCCATCCTACTATAGCAGCTATCTTACTGGGATCAACCTTGATACCTTCTTCAGATACTACATGGCCCAAGAAAGCCACTTCCTTCAGCCAAAACTCGCACTACTTAAACTTGGCATAAAGCTTCTCTTGTCTCAGTCGTTGTAGGGCTGCCCTCAAATGTGTTATATGAGTCTCAATGTCCTTTGAGTAGACCAATATGTCATCGATGAATACGATTCGGTTCATCAGTTCCATGAATGACGCTGGGGCATTGGTCAAACCGAACGATATAACTAAAAACTCATAATGCCCATACTGTGTTCTGAAAGCAGTCTTTGGAATATCTCTGGCCTTGATCTTCAGTTGGTGATACCCCGATCGGAGATCGATCTTCGAGAAAACCTTTACACCCTGTAACTGATCGAACAAATCAACGATCCTAGGCAAAGGATACCGATTCTTGATCGTCAACTTGTTCAGTTTACGGTAGTCAATGCATAGTCTTACACTTTCGTCTTTCTTCTTGACAAATAATACAGGTGCTCCCCAGGGCGATATGCTAGGTCGTATGAAGCCCTTATCCAACAATTCTTGTAACTAGGTCTTCAACTCCTTTAACTCGGTAGGGGCCATTCTGTATGGTGCTTTAGACACCGGCGCTGAACCTGGCATAAGGTCTATCACAAATTTTGTAGCCCTGTCTGGTGGTAAACCTGGGAGATCCTCTGGAAATACATCTGGGAACTCCCGCACCATGTCTAGATCTTTCAACTTTGTCACCTCAGCAGTGATGTCAACTATAGATACTAGATACCCCACTCCCCCCTTTTCTAAGCATCTCTTAGCTTTTAAGGCGGAGAGAATCAGCTTCCGCTTCCTAGGTAACTTGGTCCCAGTGAAGCTATACTCCTTTCCCTTTTTATCTGTAAGCACAAGCTTCCTTTCACCACATAAAAGAATAGCTGAATGATGGCCTAGCCAATCCATTCCCAAGATGACATCAAATTCTGCCATCTCGAGCAGTACCAGACTTGCTTCTAAGTCTCGGCCCTTAATACATATAGTACATGGTCCATAATATTCAGTCAAAGCCACTTCGACTCCTAGCGGAGAGCGAACTATCAAGCTTGGGTTCAAGTGCTTAATTGGTAACTCCATTCGCTTCCCAAAGGAAATAGAAACAAATGAGTGCGTGGCCCCAGAGTCAAATAGTACTCTGGCAGGTATACCAGCTACATTTACAATTCCTAAAATTTTATTATCCCTTAGTTCTACGTGCGCATACACACAATGAAATAGTAAGCTAAAAATAAGGGATAGAGTCATACCAGTGACCACATCGGGTGATGCAGCTGCCTCTTCGGTAGTGACCGCATATACTTTTCCTTGCTGGGGAGGTTGCTTCCTAGGTAGAGTGCAGGTCTTTGCAATATGACCCACTTGCTGACAGTTGAAACATTTAATGTTCGGGTTATGTCCAGCGAACTGTGGCACAGGTGGTGCCGTATTGTTCCTTGCAGGAACTATAGCGGTCTGAGCCCTGTATGGGCGGACAGATCTATTGTTACCACCACCCGAACTCTCAATAGCGGGTCTCTTCACTCCTCTGTTCTGTGCAAAGAAGCTGTCCCTCTGACTAGATTCTATCACTCTCCCAACCTGCACAGCCTCATTGTAAATTTTTTTGTCCAGACCCAATATATGCTCTCTGATGCCTCCACGCAGTCCCATGGTGAACCTGCGTGTCTTGGTCTCTTCCTCTTGCATACTTGCCAGTGCGAAGAAAAATAACTCCTCGTACCTCTACTGGTAAGCATCCACAGTCGACTGAGACTGTTGTAGACTGAGGAACTCCCTCTCCATCTGATCCCTGAAACTCTTCAAGAAGTATTTATTGAAGAAGGCAACTTTGAATGCTTCCCAATCCACCTGTGCATGCTTCGTCTCCAGATATGCCCGTGTAGAATTCCACCAAGCATTCGCATCTTCCTTCAGCATATGAGTGGCAAACAGGGCCTTTTCATCCTCTGAACAAGTTATCAGTCGAAAATTCTTCTCCATTTCTGCAATCCACTGTGCTGGCCACAATGGTTTCCCTGTCTTACCTGTGAATGATGAAGGCTTCAACTTTAGGAATCTATCCATCGCCCTGCTCAGATCGTGCTGTCCCTGTGTATTCATTCCGTACTATGGTGGTGGATACAGATATGCTCCCTGATAGGCAGAAAATGATGGGAACTGGTGCGGTGGAGGTACATTCTGGGGTTGGCCCATCGGCCATGGACTACCATGCGTCGGCTGTGTAGTACCAGCGCTAGCTCCACAGCCTACACCTGCAGCACCACCATCTACATCTACAGCTGGACCATCTCACCCCCCTCCAGACCCGGTGTTGAGCATGTTTACTGAGATCAGGGACACCCAGAGGGTCATCCTCGAGTCCTAGCGAGAGATGGATCAAGAGTTGGGACGTCTGGCTCGTAGTCTACGGGTGACACAGGACTAGGTACACTGGCTTAGGGTCGCTTACGAGCGAGATTATGACATAGCGGACCCTATTCCTTCTAGGCCCCCTACCCCATGATTGTCCCTTTTATTTTTCTCTCCTATGACTGTTTATATAATAGGGTAATTGTCCGGTTTGTAGACTGTACCCTGTAGCACTATTTTATCTGATACTCATTACTTTATGATTTTTCCTAACTAGTGCATAGGTATCATTAAAATTCCATATTTAATACAGTATATTATGCTCTTTCTTAATCAGTCTCAGGTATCAAACAATGCTTAGGGTGTGTCTGTATTAAAATTTTTAAATTTTTCCTAACTCAGTTCGTCGACTTAGTTAAGTGCAATATGGTCTGTGGACAGAGCCCGAGGGCTCTGATACCAAGTTGTCACACCCCAATTCTGATCCAACCAGAATGGTGTGAGTGAACCGTCATTGAACCAACGGTTCACACCAGGATCTCGAATAGGCCGTGTCCACTCATACAAACCATTACACATAACCACAATCAGAATATAATAGTACATCAGAAGTCTTTAAAATAAAATGAACTGAGTATCTATTGATAAATTAAATAAGTATCCAATTATTCAAGTCCAAACATAAAATATAATACCATTACATCTCTTTAATCCAACCGAAAATAATGAAAATAAATAAAAGTCAAATCAAAGATACACGCAGAAAGGGCACTCGCATGAAGCGTCATGCTCGTCCTCTCATGCATGTACACCCAAAGCAGCAACATCACCATACGTCGGAGCATTCACATAGTCGTCCACTGTGTAACCTGCATCAACATCTAAAAACATGTATATATACAAAGGGTGAGCTCACAACTTAGCTCAGTAAGACAATCAGACAGTTTCACAATATTAAGCATGAGTAACAATCATTTTATGCTGTGGTCCAGTTTAAGTTTGCAATGTGCTATAGAAAGGTTTGGTGGCCCCCGCACCTCTATACACGAGTGTGTGGCACAGCATGGATCACACCCCCACCTGCCCACATGCACCCATCATGGAATAGAGATAGAGCTAAGATATCCCCGTACCTCCCCTGATGCTCTACCCATACCAGTACCTAAGCCCCTACTGGCCAGGGCTTGCAAACTGGGCTCGCAACTAACCAATCCTATATATCATCAATGTATGCTCCATCCCAGCATAGCCGTCTACGGCATAGAGATAGAGCGAAGGCATTCCCACACCTCCCCTAATGCCCTATCCGCACCTAACCCACTAGGATAGAAACATAACGCAAGTAGTCCCTATCCCAACATAACTCCCTACGGCATAGAGATAGAGCTAAAGCATCGTGGACAAGCCAGCGTCGACCTCGGAGACCACAGTGCCACATAACAATGGCCAGGCCAGCATCAACATCGGAGACCACCGTACCACGACCTTCCCCTGATGCCCCACCCGTACCAAGCATGTTAAGACAGAATACTACAAAAGTGCTAGTGTGAGGAGCGATCCCAGGCCCATGCCCCACTCCACACACTAACGAAAACAATCACATGCATAACAATCACATCCTATCAATGCATGAACAGTAATAATAACTGAAAATAAAAGATGGCATGTGAATATGCACAAACGTCACATCATATATAATCAAGTGATTTAACAATGATTTACTGTCCATTAATTATTAGGTTTAGGTCAGATTCCCTTACCTGACGCTCGTTTGATAGCTTGCTCCACGTCGCAAGATCCAAACGAAAAGTCACAAAGTCCTACAATATCATTAGGGTTTCATTAGAATAGTTTTCTTGGGGTTTCATGTTGGTCGAAAACCAACAAAGTCCAAAACCAACCTTTCAGAGCTGACCGGTCGCAACATACCGGTTGTAGCTCTGTGAGTAAACTAGCAACCGGTATGGTCGACCGGTATGTCTCCGGAAGACCATACACTTGGTTTTTCGATTGTCGTCGATCGATTTTCCTTGGATTTTCAGGGTTTCTCCTATCCATTCTAAGTCTAAGCTTTAAGTTAGAGTTATCCCCAACTCATTCAAGTCTAGTTTCGATGAATATCATCTCAAAACTCGAATCTAGGTTTTGACGGTAACTTAGGGTTTATTGGCCAATTTAGGGTTTTAAATCAATACCTACTTGCATGGTATTGATCCACCCATACAACTATCCTAGAGTCATAGGGTAAGAAGAGTGATTAAAACACTTACCGTTGACTGGCGTAACGTGAGCGTCGTCGAATGGTAATGGCGGCACCTCCTTCTTCTTCCTATCTCCTTCTCCTTTCCAACCTCCTTCTCTTCTCTAGAGTTTGTGAGAGACAATAGAAAGGATTTGAGGAGGTTTAAGGGTGTATTTATAGGCTAGAATTAGGGTTTTGTAACCCTATTAGGATTAGGAAGGTCTTAGTATTAGGGTTTAGGAAAGTGGGACCCGCAGAGATCAATTTCCAGATCTCTGTAGTCAGCTGCGCAGAGCTGACCGGTCGACCTGTACCAAGACCGGTACCATCGATCGGTCAACATAAAATCATGTTGATTTGATCATCTTTGGTCCGATTTCGTACCTGTTTGTCATCCGCTAGTCCCGTCTGGCCCGGTAATGATCGGAAGACTTGCTACGACACAAAACCAAGGTTTAGACCAGGTTTACGGAGTGCGGGTCTTACAGATATATCAAAATTTAATCCAATGACTCTCTAAATCCTACCCTAGATTCATTTATGAGTCAGAAAGAACCTCTTGAAAGGTTTGGATTTATTTGAATTTAGGAAAACCATGAAAAATCATGTAGATTGTTGTGGTTTAAATTTTAATGAACATTGAATTTAACATGGATTTTAATGGCCTTATGATAACATTAAAATTGAATTGATGTTAATGGCCATGAAAGTGTTTTGCTATTTGTTTCCATTCAATGTGTCATTCATGCAATGCTATGACTATATTTTGCAATATTTGGCATAATAATCTCTAGATTACTTGCCATTATTGTTTTTTATATTTTATTTCTATACGTGGTATGATGGATGTTTCTTACCATGTATATACATGCTATAATTGATGCTTGTCACATGTCTATTGTGATATCTTGTTAATTTTTAGCCTTTCTATACAGAAAAGTGCCATGTTAAGTCTTACCATGCTTAGAAAATAGCATATAAGATCTTACCTATTTGGATGATTCATGCCATATTTGCATTCTATGTTTGGTACTTACCATATTGATATATAGATGCATACATTAATTTCCTACCATATTAGGTCTTACCATGCTTAGAAAATAGCATATAAGATCTTAACTTATTTGGATAATTTTCCATATTTGCATTCTATGTTTGGCACGTACCATATTGACATATAGATGCATATATTAATTTCTTGCCATTTTTTAGGTCTTACCATGCTTAGAAAATAGCATATAAGATCTTACCTTATTTGGATAATTTTTGCCATATTTGCATTCCATGTTTAGTACTTACCATATCGACATATAGATGCATATATTAATTTCTTGCCATTTTTAAGTCTTACTATGCTTAGAAAATAGCATATAAGAACTTACCTATTTGGATGATTCATGCCATATTTGCATTCTATGTTTGGTGCTTGCCATATTGACATATAGATGCATATATTGATTTCTTGCCATATTAGGTCTTGCCATGCTTAGATTAGCATATGATGCTAGGAATAGGCATGTGAATGTTTGTGTGTGGTTAGTGTACTTGATGCGAGTGGGGTATCAGGGGAAGTGTGATGCGGTGCAGTCCTAAGCACTTTAGCTCTATCTCTACTCAAGTTTTTCCACTAACATCGTCGTACCGCCATTACCTTAGCAGAACTATTACGTCGTAGGGCATTAGGGGAGGTGGTCTCAGACCGTGTAGTCTCTGACTCTACCGGGGGGCCTTGGCTCTATCTCTATGGACGTATTGAGGGATGCTGGGGTGAGGCCTTGGATACACTATTTGACATTAGGATTGGTTAGTTGCGAGCCCAGTTTGCAAGCCCTCGCCAACAGGAGCTTACGTGTTGGTATGGCTAGGGCAACAGGGGAAGTGTGATGCGGTGCAGTCTTAAGCACTTTAGCTCTATCTCTATTTCATGGTGGGGTGGATGTGGACGACAATGGTATTTGATCCTTTGGGTGGGCTTACACACCCGTGTATAGAGGTGCGACGGCCACCAATCCTTTCTATTGCACATTACAAACTTATGGACCAGACCAAAGATATGAATTGAATGCATGCATATGTTTATTGCATTGTTTTGTTTGCTCACTGAGCCGTGATGTGTGCTCACCCTTTCGACATCGAATATTTTTAATTGATGATGCAGGTATTATAGTAGAAGACTATATGAATGCTCCGATGTACGGACATACTGCGGCAATGGACGCAGAAGTTATGATGGAGTCGCATGATTCGTCGTGCGAGTACAACTCATGCGTCTTCGATTAGATTTATATTTGAATTATTCAGACGATGTAATTGATTAATTTATTTTATTTTATGTCTTAGTTATTAAAAGATAATTGGATAATTTATTTACGCTTTCACTGTTAGACTCTCAGTTCATTAGTATAAAGACTTCCGCTATTGTTTATTTACTATGATTATGATTGTGGATGTGTATGGTTTGAGCAAATGGACACAGCCTAATCGAGATCCTGGTTGAACCATTGGTTTATAGACGGTTCATCACACCATTCTGGTTGGTGCAAAATTGGGGTATGACAGGACGTCCTATATATAGAGGAAAACCCTCCATATAGAGTACTACTTAGATTAAGAAAGAACCCCCTTCGGATTAGGAAGGTTTCCTAATCACGTAGTCTGACTGAGTTTATGTGGTCGCAGGTGTGGTCGCAGAACCCGTCGACTACACAGCCAAAAACTGCGACCACACATCCCAGACTTCTGTGGTCGCTTTGATCTGAGGTGTGGTCGACCACACCTGTTTAGGTATGCGAGCACACACTCCTAATTAACTAATTTTGGGTTCAATTTCATACCTGGTCTTGTGATTTCTTCACGCACTTGGTCTGCTTGGCCCAACCATGATAGGAAGACCTGATACAAGGTGGTAAGAACGGTTAGTACGATACAGGTCTTACATATACCCATTCAAAGGATTGGAACTAGGTTTTGTAACCTCTATTTGATATTAGTAAAGCTCCAATTTGGACTTTCGAGTCCCTTGGTTTTTTACTCTTCTATTTGAAGAGATTTTTCTATGTAAAAATCTTGCGTCTTATGTGTGGTTGTTTATGTTCATTACTTACATATATTTTAATGGCTGAAAATATTATTTTTGTAGTATACTTGTTATTTTTTCATAAGTTTAATTAAGTGTGGGAGTACTTTTTCCCTAACAAAGTGATATCAGAGCCTTGATTTATTGGTTTTCTATTGTATTGGCTTGATTGAATGATGGAGGTAAATATAAGTAGAATGATTAGTTTGAATGGCTTTAATTATCATATTTGGAAAGAAAAGATGAAAGATATTTTGTATGTGAAGAGTTGACATTTACCCGTGCTTGCTAAAACAAAACCCGAGTCTAAGTCCGATGAGGAAAGGGAATTTGATAATGAATAAGTTTCTGGTTACATTAGGCAGTGGGTAAATGATAATATCCTTAACCACATTAATGATGAGACAAATGCAAAAACCTTGTGGGATAAACTTGAATCTTTATATGCTAAGAAGACCGATAACAACAAGTTGTTCTTGATCAAGAAATTGATGAGTTTAAAGTACGATTACTATCACCGATCACTTACACGAATTTCAAAGTGTTCTTCAATAGTTGTCGACTATGGGTATAAAGGTTGATGATGAGATTCAAGTTCTTTGGTTGTTAGGTACTTTGTCGGATTCTTGGGAGACGTTTAGGATGCCACTTTGTAATTTGGCCTGGATGGTGTTGTGACAATGGAGATGGCTAAAAGTAGTGTCATGAATGAAGAGATGAGGAGAAAGTCTCAAGGTTTATCGTCAGAATTTGATGTTTCATACACCGAGAATAAGGGGAGAAATAAAAGCAAGGGCCAAAGGGTAGAGATAAAAGCCGAAGCAAATCAAGGGGAAAATATGAGGATAAAATCCAGCATTACACCGACATTACACATTGGTAAATGTCACTTAACATCGCGTTTCTTGGTTTTTCTAGTTTGTTGATTTCATGTATCTACATGAGTGGTGTTATAACATTGGTTAACCTAAAAAACGTGTTTGAAGACATTACACATTGGTAAATGTCTCTTAACTCCGCGTTTTCTTGGTTTTTTTCAGTTTGTCGATTTCAAGTAACTACAAGAAGGCTGTTTTTTATTTTCATTTTTTGCATTTTTCTATAACCTTGGTTTACCTAAGAAACATGTTTTAAGACATTGCATTCGTAAATGGCACTTAACATTGCATTTTCTTTGTTTTTTAAGTTTGTCGATTTTACGTAACTACATGAGTTTTTTTTTTTTTTTTTTTTTAGCATTTTTCTGTAACCTTGGTTTACCTAAAAAACTTGTTTTAAGACATTACACATTGGTAAATGTCATTTAACATCGTGTTTTCTTGGTTTTACCAGTTTGCTGATTTCATGTAACTACATGAGTGGGTTTTTAAGTCAGACATTTACCAATGTGTAATGTCTTAAAACAATGGGTTTGACCTCTGTTGTCTCTCCTCCTTAAAGGTTCTATCCTTGCCAATCCCTCTTTCCCCTTCCAACAGCCTCTTTTAGGGGTTGCTCTAGTGGGAGCAGTGATGGTGGTAGATGAACCTTTAGGAAATGTCAATCCCTTTCCTCTACCCACACCCCCCCCCTTCCCCTCCCCTCTTTGCTTTGCCTGAGTCTTTGGAAAAACCTACAAATGATCTTGTCTGCGGTTCTGGAGAACTCTCTCCTGCCAAAGACTCTTCCTCTTAAGAGTATATGCTGAATTTTCCTCCTTTGGTTTGCCCCTCATCCTCTTCTCCTATCCCTATCGAATTTCATAAGAATGCTTGGACTAACAGACAAAATCCAAAGCCACAGATCCCTAAAACTCTTCATTTCATTCCTCCATCCCCAGTTGAAAAAGACTCCAAGAAAATGGGCATATGTACCAAGGAAGCAGTTGAACAGGAAATTAAAGCTCTTCAGAGTACGGCAGTGGGGTTCTTCATGGGACTGCGTCCGAGTTTCAGCCTGGTAAAATCTTCTCTTTCCAAGCAATGGAAAAGGGAAGATGGTTGGATCAGTGTCAGTGCACCTGCTGGCATATGGTGGGTTTGCATTTGAGTTTTTTGATCCTATCGATCCTGTGAGGATGGAAGATTGGAAGATTCTTTGTTGGGGGAAGAACTTTTTTCCTCAGAAATTGGGTTAGATCCATACATAAAGGCACTATGGGGCTCAAAAATATGCCCCTATGGATCTCATTCTCGAGGTTACCACTGCACTTATGGGGGGTGAAATCTCTTAGTTCCATATGTTCAGTTCTTGGGAACCCACTCTATATGGACTGAATGACAAGGAATAGGGAATGAAAAGCTTTCGCCAAATGCTATAACAACTTTGTGAGTTCTGAAGCTATGGATGATAAAATTTTGATACAAGATGATGAGGGGATAATTTACCATCTAAAGGTTATATATGAGTGGAAACCCCTCAGTGCTTGTTCTGTAAAGTTTTGGGCCATGAGGGGGCCTTCTGCTTAGCAAACCAGCTTGCTCAAAAGAAATATGGGCTTCAAGATAGTGAGGGTAATACTCCGGCGGAAAAATCAGAAGTGTAAGCACCTCATTTTTGCCACCCTCAGCATAAGTGAACCAATATGACAGGTTTTTGGCTTTTAACCCAAGGTTTTGTGATTCTCTAATGAACCCCACACCAAGGTCATGGGATATTACCTACTTGGATGAATAGGTCGTGAAATTATCTTCGAAATGAGACCGGAATCATCAAATTCTGACGTCAAACAAGGAAGATATCTCAGTTTGAAATTGCAAGGGCATTTACGTAATTATCATACGATGCATGCATTATCATTCAAACTTCAAGACATCATATCTTGGTCATCTGATATCAAAATCAAATTATTCAAAGGCCAATATTCTTTATTTTCAGTCCTCTTCAAAGTGGACGTGAAAAATCCCGGGTAGAAGTCACCAGTGGGCTCCATGCAAGCTTTCATGCAAAATTATCGTTAGAACTTCAAAGCTTCATATCTTAGCCGTTCTACGTCGAATGCAGATGATTCCAAGGCCATTATTCTACATTTGTGATGTTCTACAAAGTGGACGTAAAAAATCTCAGATAGAAGTCTCCGAAGGGTCCCATGCAAAATTACACATGGAAATGGTCATTTAATCTTTGGAAATTCATATTTTGGTCACCCCATATCCAACTCAGGTGATTTTAGTTTCATTATGTTCCATTTTTAGTACTCTATAAAGTGGACTAAGGATTTTCGATAGAAGTCTCCGAAGGATCCCATGCAGAATGGTCAGCCAAATCATTGATAATTGGCCTGCTTAAACTTCAGAAATTCATAAGTTGGCCATTTTATTTCCAAATGAGGTGATTCAAGTTTCAATATTCCTCATTTTTAATGTTCTACAAAGTGAATGCAGAAAATTTGGAATAGAGGCTATCAAAAAATTCCATGCGGAATGACGGCAAAAATGGACTATGAAATGTCAACTTTGGTCCAAACCAAATTAACCAAGCTCAATCAATTCAGCCCAAGCCAGTCTCAATCTAGTTCAAATTGGTTCAGCCTATGTGCATCATGTTTTACGTATTTTCTATATATTATATTATATGTTCATATAATATATATATATATATATATATATATATATATATATATATATATATATATATATATATATATATTTACATATTGATATATTATAATATAGGTGGTGAGAATGGGATCAGTGGGATATATTTTAAGGAAAGAAATTGAGAAGAAAATCCGAGAGAGCAAAGAAAGAAAGAAAAGAGAGATTAAAATGAGGAAAGAAAGGATAGATTGTACAAGAAAATATTCGACAATTGGGAAAGGAAAGAATGGAAATCGGTGGAGGGAAATAGAGAGCCCGGTGAGATTAAAAAATATAGAGAAGGGGAATAAAAGGAAAGAAGAGCTAGGGTACAGCTGGAGATTGAAAAGAGGGAGGAGAACCAGATTGGAAAGGGAGAGGAGAGGGCAATCCAGAGGGAGCTGGTCGGCCTGCAGAGATGGAAAGAGAGGTCGGTGGGATTAGAAGGAAAGAAATCAGAAACTTAGAGAAGAGGAGAAAAGAACGATAGATTTTGAAAGTCAGAAAATAAAGATACCAGCCAAGAGAAGTGGAGATTAGGTGAATCGGCCAGAAAAAGGAAAAAATGAGGAGAGAAAAAGGAAGCAGATCCGAGAAGATTGGGGAGGGAAGAGAGAGACGGTAATGGAGAGAAAATAAGAGATAAAAAATAAGAGAGAGAAAGCAGTGTGGGGGGAAAAATTAAAAAAATAAGAGAGGAGTCGGTGGAGAAGAAGGGGGGCTGGAGAAATTGAGAGGAAAGTTGAAGAGAGAGAGGAACCGAGAAAAATAAAAAGAAAAAAAAAAGAGACCGAAAGAGGGAGGAGGAAGACAAGTGGAGAGAGGGGAAGAAAGAAGAAGCAGGAGCTGGAGGAGAATAAAAAAAGAGAGAGGGGAAAATAAATTCAGAATGAGAGAGGGATCGAGAGAAATCGGGAGGAGGAAAGAAGAAAAAAAATAGATAGAAAAGGGAGAGACCGAGAAGGATGGGGAATGAAGAAAAGAGAAAAAAATCAGAAACGGGGCAAGGAAAGAAAGCCTAGTGAGAGCAGACAGAAGCGGGTGAAGAAGCAGAAGATGAAGATCAAGAAGAAGATAGAGGAAGAAGAAGGAAAAGGAGAGAGATACAAGGAAGAGGTAAGTTTACCCTATTGATTTTATTATTTTTATGTACCATGGAACTCGATCTGCTGAGGATCCTATGAAACCACCTTCTTCCTCCAAACCACTTACATGTTGCCGATCATAATCCCCTTTGTGTAAAACTACCATCAAACCTAAATTTCATCTCAGCCAATGGTGCAACCATTCCACTTACTTGTCAATCCCAACCAAAAAAAAAAACTGCTAAGCAACTTGGCACTTCTCCCATCTACCTGTAACACATCCTTCCCAGCCATCTGTCCACAAACCTGCTACACCATAATCCCAACCAAACTGCCACCATGCATGTCCACTGAACCGACTCCATCCAATCCTCAATAAACCAATTGTTACCTCCTGAATCTGATCTGCCTGATTGCCTACACTGCTACAGCCAGCATTCTTCCACTTATCATCTGCCCTCATCCCTTCACACCTGTCCATCCCTCAAAACAAACTTGATTCAATACCTCACAACCCACTTCCCTACAGAGATCTTCCTTCCACCTTCTCCCATCATGAACCACAGCCATCACCTTGATGCACCGACCCAAATGCATCACACACCACCTGTAACCACCTGGCCATAGCCATCAGAACCTGAAACCCAACCACCCCAACCTCCATAATCGACACTTGTAAATTGTTTAAGCCCTCATTGCCACCTCCTACTGAACCAGCCAACACCTCACTCCAATCTGGCCATATCACTGCAACACCTCACACCACTTGCCTGAACCTCGCCATGTTATAATACCCGAACCTGTCCATCAAGCCCTAGACCAGTTCCCCTCACCCAACCATTGGATCAGCATTCCTCATCTTACCCTTGATCTTCCTATTAAATATGGGTCATTGATTGAACCTATGATCATGATATGCTTGAATGAAAATCTGAATTTTGATTTTTTATCATGTTGCTATGATGCCCATTCAAAGTCTGATCCATTGAATGTGAAATTTGTTTCGATCATGTGATGAAAATTTGTCCATTGATATTGAATTAATATTTGAATGAATGAATTTGACTAATTGATGTGAATTTAATCTGAATCGTTGATCTTTAAGATCTAATCATGTGAATGGATGATTAATTAATCTGAACCATTGATTTTAATTTGATGATGATTTAATGATGAATTAATTTGAGCCATTAAAGTCTGATTAACTGATGTTATATGATCTGAACTGTTTATTTAAGATCTTGAATTAATTTCAATCGTCGATCAAATATGATCTTGGTCGCATTGTTGATGATCGATGCATTGAATCTAGACCGTAGATTTGAAAATATATTTTGATTGATTGATTCTCACATGCTTTGGTTGTTTCTCACATGCCATATTTGATGCTATATTGTTCACATGCTATATTTGGATGCTCACATGCATACACTGCTATAATTGGAATGATCACACTGCCATAATTGGAATGATCACACTGCCATAATTGGAATGATCACACTGCCATGATTAGAATGATCGCACTGCCATGTTTGGATTGCTCATTATCATATCTGTTTGGATGCTCATTGCCATATTTAAATGCCCACTATCATATTAGGTATTGCCATGCTTAGAAGATAGCATATTAGAGCATACCATATAGGCTCTTGCCTTATTTGCAATACATGTCATATTAGGGAGATTTTCATAATCTTACTATATGATATGATAGTTACCATAAATATCATACATGCCATACTTAGAATATTCTTTTTTGGCAATAATTTACTTTCTACTGCACCCTAGTCGAACTGCCATATCCGTACACCTAGCAAACATATTAGGTGTGGGGACATGCATTTAGGCACCCACATTCCTAGGAAGGGCATAATGGGAATAATAAAAATCTTAATAAAGAAAGATAATGCTTTGTCAAACCTTCCAAAATTAGAATTCAGGATGAAAAGGGTAATTTAGGACGATTTTGCCCCTCGGTAAACCCTAAACCTAGAATAGGTTCTCAACCCTAAACCTAGAATAGGTTCTCAATCCCAAATCTATAATAGGTTCTAAACCCTAAACCTAGAACAGGTTCTCACTTTCTAACCTAAAATAGGTTATCCATCCCGAACTACGTGGATTCTGATTTCTAGGGCAAACCCTAGGATATGTAGGCTATTTGGGAGAATCCCAAATTCGGATCCACACCTTAGTCCACTCGAACTATCCATAGATCCACTAGAATATCCATTCTCATTTCAACCCAATTTTCAAACTACGCGGATTCTGATTCCTAGGGCAAACCCTAGGATACGTAGGCCATTTGGGAGAAACCCAAATTCGGATCCACACCTTAGTCTACTCGAAAAACCCATAGATCCACTAGGATACCCAACCATTTCAACCCAGATTTCGAACTACGTGGATTCTGATTCCAAGGTCAAACCCTAGGATACGTAGGCTATTTGGGAGAAACCCAAATTCGGATCCAAACCTTAGTCCACTCGGACTATCCATAGATCCACTAGGATATCTATCCATATTTCAACCCAAAAAGGGTTATCCACACCTTAGTCCACTCGGACTATCCATAGATCCACTAGGATATTTATCCCAATTTTGATCCAAATAGGGAATCCACATTCCAACCTAGATAGGGTTATCCTTATTCCAACCCAGAATAGGTTATCCATATTTTGACCCAAATAGGGTTATTCTTAGATCCACTAGGACTATCTATCAGTCCACATGGACTATCCAGATCCTAACCCATAGGGTTTCTCATCCATTCAAGTATAAATTTCAACTTGAACAATGAATTTAATCATGCATAAGCATAAATCACATCAATAAACTTTAATCACACCTGAACTATGATGGTGAACCTGATTTTTGGAATAATTCTGTAACGTAGGCAATCTGATGGATACAGATTCAGTTCAATAATATCAAACCACTTGGTTTGGTTTGGTTTAACAGATAGAGTCTAGCATAAAAAAGGCATAGGAGACCGATTTCGATCGGGCGGTTTGGGTGCCTATCCCCTTTCCATAACCGTAACCTGATGCTACCCAATCTCTGATGGACTAGAAATCCAATCTAAGGGTCATGAGTCAATCGAAGTCTTACCTTGGGGTGAGATTTCACATTTCCAAGGTCCTAGACCTTAATCTAGGTGGCGACTTCCAAAATATTTTCCATCTTTGTCCTCACAAGAAGGTTGCCAACCGAAGAAGGTGGAAGTCAGGGAGAAGACTGATGTTATGACTATTGTGGAATGTAGGGTTGATGAAGGAAGTAGAAGGGTGCCTACTCGGGTTAGGATGAAGCCGGGTTGGGTGAGAAGGTAAATGTTGGGTTTGGTGGATAAGGTCTTTAAGGTTCCAAATGGCCTAGCTTAGGTACAGCCGTGCAATGAGGGTAGTTTGGATCCTGAGCCCTTAGATTTAGGGTTACAGATTCAAAATCTTTTCGTCATCCCTGAAAACCCTAACGCTATCCCTTATATTCCCTTTCGATTTTCGGTCCTGGCTGATCCCCTCTTGAATCTGTTCCTTGCCCTGGATCTCTCCTATTGGCCTCGAACCCTAATCTAAGCCATCTGTCTCCCTCGTCTTCTTCAAATTCAAATTTTAAAACCTCCGGATAACCATCTATCGTGCCTTTCTGCTCACATGCACTCCTGCCCAGTGCGTGTCGAGTCCTCCTTGTCCCAACCTGTCACATATCCTAATCTTGTTGGCTTGCCATGCTTAGGCATGCAACCTTCTTTTGAGTTAGCCAGCTCCCATTCTGGAACGACTCTGTGCTGCCAGTTGGCAGTGGTTGCAGACCAAGTTGGTCTACCTTGTCAGATCCTTGCTTACATGTCCAACTTGCACTGCCCCAAAACCTTCGAACCCATCCCTCTGATCCATCTACCTCTTCCCCTCTTTACACGCGGATTTGGATCGTCTCCTGTTGGCGTTTGAACAGGATGACATCCAGCCATCGTTGGACGTCCGATAGTTGGACGCTCAACAATCTGACGGCTGGATTGAGATTAAGCAGAATGCGCAGCATGGGTTGAGCTACACAGTAACAAATGGCGGGTTTAAAATGAATTGTAATGTATGACTGAGAAACCGCAAAACATTGAAGAGGTGAAGAGGTTCAACTTTCGATTTGAGCTTTCGAGAAGAAGTGAAGAGGTTCATCGCTCGGATTCGAGATCGGAACAGAGACCGGTGACGAAGAAACTGAGGTAAGTTTGCGAAGAAGAATGGTGTTGTCTATCCGCACTTTTTGCAACTTGTTCAGCCGACCAACGACGAAGAAAATTGTGAGAAGGAGAAGAAGAAGAAGAAGAAGAAGAATGGTACTTGCTCGGTCTCTAAACAGGTCGCTGGTTGCCAGTTAGGAATGGACCAATGTCGGATTTTCAATCTCAAATCTGAGCAAAGAAGAAGAAGGGATTAGAAGGATTCAAGCTTCTTCTCCTCTGTTTCGTGCTTTTTCTTCCCTTCTGTTTCACCGCCTCTTATCGTTTTTTTACTGGAATTCAAAATGTTCAGTTATTACGATGTATCTCGTCTCATGTAGCCACTTTATGGACGAATTCATATGCACCATTGGATCTATTGGAGTCCACATGTCACACATCCAGCGGAGACTGGATGTCATCCTGTTCTAACGTGAACAGGAGACGATCCAAATCCGTTTCCCTGGCATGAGTTTATAATGTGAATCGGCCATACATCGAATCGGAATCGTTTCCAATTCCTTTGGACTCAATGTTCGCTAATTCGACCGATTCCGATCCCATTTTTTGAAACGATGCTCTCTCTCTCTCTCTCTCTCTCTCTCTCTCTCTCTCTCTCTCTCTCTCTCTCTCTGTTAAGCCAATCCGGGCCAATCCGGACTGGCATGAGTCCAATCCGGGCCAATCTGGCCCGGATTGGACTGAGTCAATCCGAAATCGGCTCGATAAGCCAAGCCCGATAACAAACCGACACCGGACCGGCCCAATAGTTAATGTGTCCAGACTTCAGCCAGCCCACCCTAGCCTGAACCCTTAATGGACAAGTTTTGGGCTAGACTTATAAAACCAGACACCATTTCAGCCTAGATCGAAATCGGACCGGATCGACTCGTTGACACCCTTATAACTGACTACCACTTATATGCAAAACCATGCATGTAACACAATTTATAAAAAAAAAGAAAAAAAAAAGGAACATGCAGATTAGATTTATCTCTTCTGTTTAAGGCTAGAGTAATCCAGACAACCTGATTCATTTGTTGGCTAATTAACAAGTTTGCCTTTTATACTCCCAACTACATTTCGCTATAGCTACTTGGGAATCTTAGTAAACCGATAGTTCCTGCTGAAACTATTCTTATGCCTCAATTATGTCCATGAAATGGTATTTAGGGTTGACATGGATGACCCTTTTCTTCCTCTTTGCTCTAGCATTATGCCATGGTTTCAGTTTTGAAATGAGATCAGTTCATCCCATGGTTAAGAAGTATCTGCTGTCTTAATCTTGATTAAAAAATTTATTTTTCAACTATTATCGTTATGTTACTCAATATTGAGACTATAAGTTTTACAGCATAGCATGAACATATCAAAATCTCCGCCAAATGCCCAATATAATCACCTCACGGCTATACGACCAACATGACTACACTACAGTGTTATCAAGATCACCCAACATACTGAAGTTTTTAGTATCATCTTCAAATTGACATTTAAAAAAAAATTAAAATAAAATAACTGAGTTGAAGGCATCCAGTTCCAATTAAATTCGTCATTCAATCATATAATTGGAAACGATCCCATTTACAAAACCTAACAGACTTAAAACGGTTGGCCAACTTTCCTCCATCAAATTTGAACTTCGCACATGCCTGACCCCTAGTAATTCTCCAAATAGGGGTTCCTGGGACAGAGACTGCACTATGGGACTAGAATTTGTTAATGAGACATTAGTTGCTTATGTTATTGTCTTGTTTTGATTTTTCCTCTAACCTCAACAAATTCATTATTAAAAAAAAATAAAAAGAGATCGTTCATGGAACTACAGAACGCCATGAAAGCTGAGAGAGATAGCACTGGATGATGTAGGGGAAGAAGGACCTGGTTTCAATTTCTCAAAAATAAATACGATAATAAATGAAGCAAATAATAAGAAATAAGGGTACAGAAAAACACCAATAAAAAGAAGAAGAAGTTGATCTACTCACAAGGGTTTGACAGAACTCCTCTTCTAGGACCTTCTGCTCGGCAGCTCGTGCCTGAGCCATGGCAGCCTTTGTCACACCCCAATTCCACACTATTCAGAATGGTGTGATGAACCGCTAGCAAACCAACGGTTCAACCAGGATCTCGAGTAAGCTATATCCGTTTTATCTAAACCTCATACATCCACATTCATAATCAGAGTAAAATACACAATAGCAGAAGTCTTATAGTAAAACGAACTGAGAAATCTAGATGTGATAATCATATTTAAGTAGCAAATTATTCTGTATCAACTAAGACATAAATAAATATCAATTACATGTCTTTACTAAATCCAAATAATTAAAATAAAATCTAATCGAATACGCATGAGTTGCACTCGCAAGAGGAGTCATGCGTATCCACTTCGTCTTCAACTTCCATCGCCGCCATGTGCCCGTACACTAAAGCGTTGACATAATCTTCGACGGTAGTACCTGCATCATAAATTATAAATATTTGACGTCGAGAGGGTGAGCACACATCATAGCTCAGTGAGCAAACAAAACAATGCAACAATACATATGCATGCATTCAATTCATATATTTGGTCTGGTTTAAAGTTTGCAATGCGCAATAGAAAGGTTCGGTGGTCAAAGGTTAACGTTTATTGACCCCTCCTCTATACACAAGGTGTGGAAGTCCGTCCAAAGATTAACATTTATTGTCGTCTCCATCCACCCTACCATGAACATTGTACAACAAAGGTTAACGTTTATTATTGTACAGTGCCATACCAACACGTAAGTCCCTGTTAGCGAGGGCTTGCAAACTGGACTCGCAACTAACCAATCCTAATGCCAAATAGTGTATCCAAGGCCTCACCCCAGCATCCCTCAGAACGCCCATAGAGATAGAGCTAAGGCCCCCCGGTAGAGTCAGAGACTACAAGGACCGAGACCACCTCCCCTGATACTCTACGACGTAATAGTTCTACTAAAGTAATGGCGATACGACGATGCTAATGCACAAGACTTGAGTTAGAGATAGAGCTAGAGTGTTGATGCCCGACCTATGACACCCCCCTGATACTCGCTCGCATCAAGTACACCAACCACACACATACATTCACATGCCTATTCCTATCATCATCATCATCATCATGTTATAAATAATAAAGTAAATATGCATGAACAATAAATAGAAATATTGGATGACATGTTGAATGCACATTACAAGCATATTCGCATAGAATCAAGCATAGCATTGGACTCAAGAAATAAAAACAGTTTGTTATTAATCAATTAGTTTAGATCTTGTTTCCTCACCTTTACTTGATCGTAAGTCCTCTTTCAAGCTTTAAGAATCAACTATATATCGATATTATATCTCTAGAAAACCAAACTAAGTCGATAGAATTTAATTAGAATTAATTCAAACTTTAAAAAACATGCTACTAACTAGGGGTCGATGCTAGGGTCGGAGTCTTGATCGACCCTGGGTGCGACCACCCCTATTCAGGACTTCCCGAACACTGGGGGTCGATGCTCAGGGTCTGGTAGGGTCGATTGGCCATCAACCCCCCATGCGACCCCCTGTGGGTTTTGTCAATTTTTCTTCCTTCAGTCAATTCTTCGTGTTTGGGGTCCTATGGCTTGCTTCTACGGTCCATTCCACACATCTATGGCCTAGAACTGTGGTTTATTCACCTATATAGCTTTCATAATTTCTCCCATAGTTTTTCATGAAAACCTAACCATGGGTGGATGATTTGGGTTCCTCCTAGATAATCCCCTCTTCATTATGTACTCTAAGGTCTTAAGAAATTCATGGAGATAGTATCCATACCTGAGAAGTATGCTTCTTCCTCTGAATCCCTTCTCCTTGGTCTTCTTCTCCACTTTCCTTCTCTTCTCCTTCTCTTCCTTCTCTTCTCTTTCTCTCAATCCAATTAGGATTGTAAAAGGAGTGAAAGAGGCTTAGGGACGTCCTATTTATATAGTAGAAACTCCTAAAATAAGTCCCATTGAGATTAGGAAGGAATCCCATTGAAATTAGGAAGGTTTCTTAATTTTTGGTTCGAACTGTTTTTACCGACTACCAGGGGTCGATAGGGGGGTCGGAGATCCCGTCGACCCCTGGTCCTTAAAATGTCCGACCCCCCATGTAAAACTGGGGGTCTGAATTTTATACTGGGGGGGGGTCCGACCCTCCCTTGTTGGGTATGCGACCCTCCCCTTATTTTGAGTGTTTTTGGGTCAGTTTAATACCTGGGATCGTGATCTCCTTCACGCACGTGATCCATTTGGTTCGACCATGATGGGTAGACCTGGTTCAAGGTGGTAAGACCGGATTAGTTTGATACGGGTTTTACAACTCCCCCTACTTATAAAAATTTCGTCCCCGAAATTGTTCATACCTTCTGAGTCGAATAAATGAGGGTATTGCCTTCGCATAGCATTCTCTTATTCCCATGTAATTTCTTCCATGTCTCTACTTCTCCAAGTGACCTTAACATAATAGATATCTCAGTTGCGTAGTCGTTGAACCTTTCGGCTGGTGATTTCAGTTGGTGTTACTTCAAATGTCAAATCATCAGTCAAATCAGGCAGATCTACTATCAGAACGTGCATTGGATCTTTGACATACTTCTTCAATAAGTAAATATGAAATACGTCATGCACACTTGACATAGATGGTGGTAGTGCTAACTGGTAAGCCACTTTCCTACGCTTAGCTAGAATCTCATATGGCCCGACATATCTTGGACTTAGTTTCCCTTTCTGTCCGAACCGTTTCAATCCTCGCATAGGCGATACTTTTAAGAATACTTTATCACCCACGACGAACTCAAGATCTCTGCGTCGAGTATCTGCATATTTCTTCTGACGATTCTGAGCTGTTCTCACTCTTTCCTTGATAATGTCGACCACTCGACAAGTCTCCTCGACAAATTTTGGTCCAACGAGACTACGTTCCCCAACTTCATTCCAAAATAAAGGAGTTCGACACTTTCTGCCATACAATGCTTCATAGGGTGACATCTGTATAGTAGCCTGATAGCTATTGTTATAAGCGAACTCGATCAGTGGTAACTTTTCATCCCATGATCCTTTAAAATCAATTACACATGCTCGTAGCATATCTTCTAGGATCTGAATTGTACACTCTGACTGTCCATCTGTCTGTGGATGGAATGCAGTACTAAACTTCAATGTTGTACCCATAGTCTTTTGCAATCCTTCCCAAAACTTGGAAGTAAATCGTGGATCTTTATCGGACACAATGCTCTCTGGTACACCGTGTAATCGAACAATATTATCCACATACAGCTTTCCTAACCTCTCTAGTGTATACTGAGGTCGTATCGGTATAAAGCGAGCTGTTTTAGTCAGGCAGTCTACAATCAAACAAACTGTGTCAACTACTCGAGGAGTCAATGGTAACCCTGTGACGAAGTCCATAGTGATGCAGTCCCATTTCCATGCTGGTTCCGGTAATGGCTGTAACAGTCCTGCGGGTCTTTGTCGTTCAGCCTTTACTTTCTAACAATTTAGGTACTGAGACACGAACTTAGCTATGTTTGCTTTCATTCCTCTCCACCAATATAATTTCCTTAGATCATGATACATTTTTGTACTTCCCGGGTGTATCGAATAGATGGTGGTATGGGTTTCTTTCATCAGTCGGTGTCTAATGTCCACACTTTCTGTTTCGGGTACACATATTCTTCCTTTGTACTTCAATACCTTCTCTTCGTCCAAGGTGAACTCAGGGTTAGTTCTACCTTTTTCGATGTCTTCTTGTACCGTTCTCAGGTAAGGGTCTGATTTGATAACTGTCTTCACTTCATCAATTATATCATGTATAATCTTCAATGCAGCGAACATATTGGAAAACCGATGAATGAACCCTTGGTTGGCTGATCCATCCATTGTATCTATCACATACTGCTCATTGCCGTGATTGAATACCGTTCCAGTAGTACACATTGCTGCAGTTGTGCTAATCTCTCCTTGAGATTTTATCATTGCCTTTCTGCTCAACGCATCTGCTACTACATTAGCTTTCCCCGGATGATACTGGATATCACAATCATAGTCTTTCAATAGTTTCAGTCATCTTCTTTGTCTCATATTCAACTCCTTTTGATTAAATAGATAAGTAAAACTTTTGTGGTCCGATTTAATCTGGAACTTCTCTCCGTATAGGTAATGTCTCCATATCTTGACAGCATGTACTTCTGCCGCTAACTCCAAATCATGAGTGGGATAATTTTTCTCATGTGTCTTTAACTGTCTTGAGGCATAAGCAATTACTTGTTCTCCTTGCATAAGCACACATCCTAATCCCAGTCCTGACGCATCAGTGTACAAGACAAATGGTTGTCCTGGAACAGGAATACTCAAAATCAGAGCGGATATCAATCTGGTCTTCAAGGTTTGGAAGCTCTTCTCGCATTTATCCGTCCACACAAACTTTTCACCTTTCTTAGTCAGACTGGTGAGAGGTACGACAATTCGGGAATAGTCTTCCACAAATCGCCGATAATAACCAGCTAGACCCAGAAAACTTTTAATTTCTGCAACGCTCTTTGGTGCTTCCCACTTTACAATAGCCTCGATCTTGTTGAGATCCACTTTGATTCCTTCAGCGAATACTACATGGCCTAGGAAGGCGACTTCACTTAGCCAAAACTCACACTTGGTAAATTTGGCATACAGCTTCTCTTTCCTTAAACGCTGTAGAATGGCGTTTAGATTCTTAATATGGGTTTTCTTGTCCTTGGAATATACCAATATATCATCAATAAATACAATAACCAACGTATCCAACATATCATGGAAAACCCGGTTCATAAGTTCCATGAAAGTTGCTAGTGCGTTTGTTAATCCAAAAGACATGACCAAGAATTCATAATGTCTATATCTGGTCCTGAAAGCTATCTTAGGAATATCACCATCTTTAATCTTCAACTGATGGTAGCTTGACCGAAGATCGATCTTAGAAAATACTTTTGCTCCTTGCAACTGATCGAACAAGTCATCGATCCGAGGTAGCGGATATCGATTCTTGATTGTCAGTTTGTTCAACTCTCGATAGTCGATACATAATCAAACGCTACCGTCCTTCTTCTTTACGAACAATACTGGCGCTCCCCATGGTGATATACTGGGTCGAATATAACCCTTGTCCAGTAGTTCTTGTAGTTGTACTTTCAATTCCTTTAGTTCAGTAGGAGCCATTCGATAAGGTGCTTTTGATACTGGTGCGGCTCCAGGTATAAGATCTATCACAAACTCTGTGGCTCGGTCGGGTGGTAATCCTAGTAGTTCCTCAGGAAATACGTCGGGGTAGTCCCACAAGACATCAATATCTTCCATCAGTGGCGCTTCTTTGGTGAGGTCGACCACTGACACTAGATACCCGACTGCTCCTTTCTCAAGGCACTTCTTAGCCTTTAGTGCTGAGAGTATGAGCTTGCGTTTGTGGGGAAGTTTGGTTCCCGCAAAACTGAATTCTGCTCTTTCTTTGTCTTTAAATGTTAGCTTCTTTTCGAGGCATAATAGGTTCGCAGAATGCCGATCTAACCAGTCCATTCCCAAGATGACGTCAAAGTCTGCCATCCCAAGTTGGATCAAGGTTGCATCTAAGATTTTCTCACCAATGAGAACTGGACATGGCCCATAACCTTTTTTTAACTCCACTTCTAACCCCATCGGTGACCGTACAAGTAGTTTGTAGTCTAATGTTTTGGGTAAATTCAGCTTCTTTCCAAGTGACACAGATATAAAAGAATGAGTAGCTCCTGCGTCAAAGAGTACTCTGGCAGGTATGTCATTTATAGGTACGATACCTGTGATTTATTTTAACTTAGTCTATATGCTCACACAATGTAATACAACTTAAAAGGTTTCAGTCATACCTATGACCACATCAGGTGATGCGGCAGCATCCTCAGATGTAACAGCATAAACTCGTCCTTGATGTAGCTGCTTCCTGGGCTTAGGACACTCCCTTGCCATATGCCCCGCTTGATTGCAGTTATAACATTTTGGACCTTCAGTATTTGACTTTGGCTGCTGTTGAGCTACTAGGGTAGTCTTGGGTGCAGCAGTAAAGCCTTGAGCATGGAAGGGTTTGAATGTCTTGTTATTCCCTCCGTTATAAGCATTTTTAGCTGGCCTTTTTATACCTCTGTATTGCATGAAATAACTCTCCTTCTGGCTCAATTCTATAACTCGAGCAATTTGCACAGCTTCATTATATATTTTCTTCTCCAAACCTAGAACATGCTCTCTGATGCTTCCTCTAAGTCCCGTGACAAACCTACGGGTCTTAGTGTCTTCTTCTTGCATGCTGAGTGGTGCAAAGAAAAACAGCTCTTCATAACGCTGTTGATATGCATCTCCCTGATATAAACTCAGGAACTCCTTCTCCATAGAATCTTTGAAGCTTCGGGGAAAGTACTTCTCAAAGAAAGCTTCTTTATATATAGCTCAGGTCAATAGGGCGTGCTTGGTTAATAGGTAGGCCCTAGTAGATTTCCACCAATGATGTGCATCACATTTTAGCATGAAGGTGGCACATAATACATTCTCTTCTTCTGTAATAGTCATCATTAGAAAATTCCTCTCTATCTCGTCGATCCAATGTGTGGGCCATAACGGATCGGACGGTTTACTGTTAAACTCCTTGGCTTCATCTTTAAGAATCGCTCGACCAGTCGGGAGTGGTCCATTTGATTTTGAGGGTATGCCCCAAACATAGGTTGTGGATACTGGTAATTAACCTGAACTGCTTCAGGACCTGGTACTGGAATCTGTGCAGCTAGTGGTTGAGGTGTTTGAGGTGCTGGGTGGTTACCCACCGGTGCTGCACTTGTTTGTCCAGTCGGCATTGGTGTAGCATGTGCTGTCTGAAACATCATTCCCATTGCTGCTTGCATTTGAGCCTGTACTTGTTGCATTTGTTGCAGCTGTTGCGCTAGGTTCATAACCACATTTGCCAGCTCCGGTGGTGGAGGTGGCAAGTTTGTAGGATTTTCCTGACCCTGGTTTACTGGTGGTACAACCTGCGGATTACCCTGTGCATATATATTTTCTTAACTGGCTTCCTCCACGGGTGGTGGTGGTAGAACTGCGTTTCGGCTCATCCTGGTTACTCTACGCCCAGCCATATTTTTCCTCTGATAATGGTGATGCCTGAAAATCATTAAAATACGTGAGGCAATCATTTATACTTCATGTAGATACGCTAATCGATGTTATTTTCAAATTTTTCAGATCATTCGGTGAAAAAATACTATCTTTTCTATGCAGGGTCAATGGTGGGGGTCGATGGGTATCCGACCCTCAGTATCCGACCCTGGGAAATCACCCATTTTTCTCGAGAGCCGGGGGTCGATGGGGGGGTCGGAGTATGTCCGACCCAGGGTGCGACCCCTAGTTATCTCTCAGGTTTCCGAGAGCCGAGGGTCGATGGGGGGTCGATTGTTCTAATCGAATTCTCCGACCCCCGGACCAAAAATCAGATTTTTTAAGTTCCGATTCTAAGTTCATTTTCCATTCTTCCTTCTCCATTTCGACTCGTCTCCTTCCTCTGAGTTGCTACAGTGCCAACTCTGCTACATTGGTCATTTGGGTTCCTTGTTTCGATGCCTACACCTCCCCTACAGGTATGTATCTTACCTTTTCATGTTTTCAGGTTTTCTTTTCTAGGTTTTCACCTGTATATCTCGTTTTCTTCAAATTAAACTTTTTTCAGCCGTAAAAATTCATTTTTTATTGGGGGATTTTGTTGTTGGTGAGTCAATGGACGAAAGCCCTCAAAAATATTTGAGTTTCATCGGTTGATCATCGCAAAACTCGAAATTTTCACTTTTTGCCCTAATTTTGGTGAAATTTTGAATTTCTTGAAATTTCTTGCAATTCAATCTAATTAGTTGAAATTTTCGCCTGTTTAAGTCTCACAAGTTTATTTAGGATCTATGTAAGTCCTCCTGCCCACGTGTATGGGTGAAAAGTGAGGTTTTTGTCCAATTTATATCGTTATTATGTCGAAATTTTGGATTTTCCTACCTTACTAATACATTATCTATTTTTCCTTGTGGTTTGCAGATATTATGGTCCGTACCTCGCGACCGTCTTCATTTCCGTTCCAACGAAGCCGAGGCACAGTATGCCCACTACACTCGCAAGAAGGAAGAGGGAGGTCACAAGGTGAACTTGGCTGAGTTAGCCTTGTTCAATGTGGAGAGAGCATTTGGTGATATGGGATGGCTTCCTGCCATCACCTATGATGCCTGTGCCTGCCCTGACTTGGTACGCCAGTTCTATTGTAACCTCCAGGTGGTGGGGGATTACAATGATGTGGAGAGGGGTGATGAGCTACGCATCACGAGCTACGTCAAGGGAGTTGACATCTCATTTGATTATTGACAGTTGGCCGACCTACTGGGCATTTCCTATGCTGGCCCCATGGTTTTCTGTGCTCCTAGAGAGCCCCAGTTCTTCTCTCTACAGATGAGGGTTGAGATTGATAGTCAGCTCATCCGACCTAATCGCTGGCAGATGAAAGCGAGTTGTCTGCGCTTTGATCCACGGGTATACTGCAAGATCATTCAGCATAACCTGATACCGCAAAGTGGTCATTACGAGAGGATCTCCCAGTTGACCCAGTATCTCCTATATTGTATATGCACTAGGCATCCCGTCTGCCTTCCATACATCATCATGCGTACCATGATCAGTGCCATGTTGCCCAGTCACAATGGCAACCTTCCTTACGGACGTATGATCACTACGCTGCTTACCTGCCTGGGGGTTGACTTATTGGATGAGAAGATTCAGGAGAAATCCTTCTCATCGCCTCTGGATTGGGAGGCTATTTGCAAGATGGGCATGCGGGATGCCCAGGTCAGTGATGAGGAGAGGAACGCGATGGTGCGCCCTCGCACTCGCGTCGAGATGGCTAACGCTGAGGCAGCAGCCGTAGCCGCTGGAGTTCATGGGGAGCCTGCTGGTGATGATGACCGTCTGTACATGGATGTGGACTCCATACCACCTCCTTCACCTACACATGCTGCTGGAGTTAGTACTTCTTATGCGGCTGGTCCTTCTCATGCGGCTGGTCCTTCACACCCACCTTCTGATATGATGGGAATCTTGCATGAGATCAGAGAGGCTCAGCGCAGATCTGATCTGAGGATGGGGGAGTTACTATACGCTCAGTGTGTGAGAGTGGATGAGCTACTAGACACCCAGCGCATATCGAACATGAGGATGGGAGAGCTCATAGATGCTCAGCGCCGGTCAGATATGCGTATGGAGGAGCTTTTGGGTGCTCAGTGCGTGACTGATCAGCGGTTGGCTGGTCTCACAACTACTCTTCAGACGACCCAGACTCAGGTAGCCTGGTTGACTAGAGTCTACGCTAAGGATTATGACAGAGACCGTGAGGCACCGCCTCCTCCTTCACCTCCAGCTTCATGATTGTATTTATTTTCTTTCTTTGTACTACAGAGTAACTGTCCGGGTTGTGGACTGTACTCTGCTTTAGCTATTTATATACGTTTGTCTCTCTCTCATTGTATTTAAAATTGTTTTCCCTTTAATAGATGCATTATTCTCTTTTCAAATTTGGTCTCAAACATCACTTGTGCTTATAGTGTGTTAATATTACAGTTTTTACTTTTATCCTATCTCAGTTCACAATTCGTCGTGAAGGTATGCTAGTTTAGCAGACAAGGCCTGAGATGCTCTGATACCAAGTTGTCACACCCCAATTCCACACTATTCAGAATGGTGTGATGAACCGCTAGCAAACCAACTGTTCAACTAGGATCTCGAGTAGGCTATATCCATTTTATCTAAACCTCATACATCGACATTCATAATCAGAGTAAAATACACAATAGCGGAAGTCTTATAGTAAAACGAACTGAGAAATCTAGATGTGATAATCATATTTAAGTAGCAAATTATTCTGTATCAACTAAGACATAAATAAATATCAATTACATGTCTTTACTAAATCCAAATAATTAAAATAAAACCTAATTGAATAAGCATGAGTTGCACTCGCAAGAGGAGTCATGCGTATCCACTTCGTCTTCAACTTCCATCGGCGCCATGTGCCCGTACACTGGAGCGTTGACATAATCTTCGATGGTAGTACCTGCATCATCAACTAAAAATATTCGACGTCGAGAGGGTGAGCACACATCATGGCTCAGTGAGCAAACAAAACAATGCAACAATACATATGCATGCATTCAATTCATATCTTTGGTCTGGTTTAAAGTTTGCAATGCGTAATAGAAAAGTTCGGTGGTCAAAGGTTAACGTTTATTGACCCCTCCTCTATACACAGGGTGTGAAAGTCCACCCAAAGGTTAACGTTTATTGTCGTCCCCATCCACCCTACCATGAACATTGTACAACAAAGGTTAACGTTTATTGTTGTACAGTGCCATACCAACACGTAAGCCCCTGCTGGCGAGGGCTTGCAAACTGGACTCGCAACTAACCAATCCTAATGCCAAACAGTGTATCCAAGGCCTCACCCCAAAGATCCCTCGAACGTCCATAGAGATAGAGCTAAGGCCCCCCGTAGAGTCAGAGACTACAAGGACCAAGACCACCTCCCCTGATACTCTACGATGTAATAGTTCTGCTAAAATAATGGCGATACGACGATGCTAATGCACAAGACTTGAGTTAGAGATAGAGCTAGAGTGCTGAGGCCCAGCCTATGACACCCCCCTGATACTCGCTCGCATCAAGTACATCAACCACACACATACTTTCATATGCCTTTTCCTATCATCATCATCATCATCATGTTATAAACCATAAAGTAAATATGCATGAACAAATAATAGAAATATTGGATGACATGTTGTATGCACATTACAAACATATTCGCATAGAATCAAGCATATCATTGGACTCAAGAAATAAAAACAGTTTGTTATTAATCAATTAATTCTTAGGTCTTGTTTCCTCACCTTAACTCGTTGGACTCCGAGAACTCGTGTTCAAGCTGGTGTTGGTGATGGTGAGAAGGCGTCGTTGATGTTGTCTTGAAACGAAGGGTTTGGGTCAAGACAGATTTGACTCTTGGATACGTTGGAGCAGAGCGGAAGATTTGACGACATGCTGCCATGAATGAATGATTTGAGCAACTGAGAGCTGAGAGGCAGAGAGGGCGAAGACTCGAGAGAACCTCAGAAATGCGGACTCCGCGTTTCCCTGGCATGAGTTTATAATGTGAATCGGCCATACATCAAATTGGAATCGTTTCCGATTCCTTTGGACTCAATGTTTGCTAATTCGACCGATTCCGATCCGATTTTTTGAAACGATGCTTTATGTCTCTCTCTTTCTCTCTCTCTTGTGAGTCGACTATTAAGCCAATCCGGGACAATCCAGACTGGCATGAGTCCAATCCGGGCCAGATAAGCCCGGATTGGACTGAGTCAATCCAAAATCGGCTCGTTAAGCCAAGCCCGATAACAAACCGACACCGGACCGGCACAATAGTTAATGTGTCCAGACTTCAGCCAGCCCACCCTAGCCTGAACCCTTAATGGACAAGTTTTGGGCTAGGCTTATAAAGCTTGACACCATTCCAGCCTAGACCGAAATCGAACCGGATCGACTCGTTGACACCCTTATAACTGACTACCACTTATATGCAAACAAAACCATGCATGTAACACAATTTATAAAAAAAAAAAAAAACGAACATGCAGATTAGATTTATCTCTTCTGTTTAAGGCTGGAGTAATCCAGACAACCTGATTCATTTGTTGACTAATTAACAAGTTTGCCTTTTACACTCCCAACTACATTCCGCTATAGCTACTTGGGAATACTGTTAGACTGATAGTTCCTACTGAAACTATTCTTATGCCTCAATTATATCCATGAAATGGTATTTAGGGTTGACATGGATGACCCTTTTCTTCCTCTTTGCTCTAGCATTATGCCATGGTTTCAGTTTTGAAATGAGATCAGTTCATCCCATGGTTAAGAGGTATCTGTTGTCTTAATCTTGATTAAGAAATTTATTTTTCAACTATTATCGTTATGTTACTCAATATTGAGACTATAAGTTTTAGAGCATAACATGAACATATCAAAATCTCCGCCAAATGCCCAATATAATCACCTCACGGCTATACGACCAACATGACTACACTACAGTGTTATCAAGATCACCCAACATACTGAAGTTTTTAGGATCATCTTCAAATTTTCATTTTAAAAAAAATTAAAATAAAATAACTGAGTTGAAGGCATCCAGTGCCAATTAAATCCGTCATTCAATCATATAATTGGAAACGATCCCATTTACAAAACCTAATAGACTTAAAACGGTTGGCCAACTTTCCTCCATCAAATTTGAACTTCGCACATGCCTGTCCTGTCACACCCCAAATTCCGCACCAACCAGAATGGTGTGATGAACCGTCAATAAACCAATGGTTCAACCAGGATCTCACAATAGGCTATCCCACATATGATAAACCAAAACACATTCCACATTAATCAGAGATAATCAAATAAATAGCGAAAATCTTATAGTAAATGAACTGAGAATTTAACTGTGATAACCATAAATAAATATCAAATTATTGCTAAATCAGCTGAGACATAATTAAATAAATATCAATTACATGTCTTTAATGAAATTAAACAAAATCTAATCGAATACGCATGAGTTGCACTCGCATGAGGAGTCATGCATATCCACTAAGTCTTCAGCTTCCATTGTCGCCACATGCCCGTACACAGGAGCGTTCATATAATCTTCAACGGTGGTACCTGCATCATCAACTAAAAGTATTCGAATTCAAAAGGGTGAGCACACATCACGGCTCAGTGAGCAAACAAAACAATGCAACAATACATATGCATGCAATCAATTCATATCTTTGATCTGGTTTAAAGTCTGCAATGTGCTATAGAAAGGATAGGTGGCCGCCGCACCTCTATACACGAATGTGTGGAAACGCCCAATGAAAACGGCACTGTCGCCCCACATGCACCCACCATGGACAATATACACCCCATGAAAACGGTATGTCTGTACCGGTTGCCCATACCAACACGTAAGCCCCTGTTGGCGAGGGCTTACAAACTGGGCTCGCAACTAACCAATCCTAATGTCAAACAATGTATCCAAGGCCTCACCCCAGCATCCCTCAATACATCCATAGAGATAGAGCTAGGGTCTGGTGACCAGGCTGAACCATAATGCCACGTCCCCCCTGATGCCCTACGACATATTAGTTCCGCTAAGGTAATGGCGATACGACGATGTTAGTAGACAAGACTTGAGTAGAGATAGAGTTAGAGTCTGGTGACCAGGCTGAACCACAATGTCACGTCCTCCCCCCTGATGCCCCACTCGCATCAAGCACACTAACACTTGCTTAGTGGACATGACTTGAATAGACCATGGCACAATATACCCCGATGAGAACGACATTGAAGTACCGGTTGATACCATCCCTACCCGCACCATGTACACCATCCAAACACAAACATTCACATGCCTATTCCTACCATCATCAACATCATCATGTTATAATCAATAAATTTAAATATGCATGAACAGTAATAATAGAAATATTGGATGACATGTTGAATGCACATTACAAGCACACACGCATATCACAATCATGGTATTGGACTCAAGAAATAAAAATAGTTTGTTATTAACCAATTAGTTTAGGTCTTGTTTCCTCACCTTAGCTTGTTAATAGATCCTCTTTCAAGCTTTAGAATCACCTTTATAATGTTATTATATTGCTAGAAGACCTAACAAAGTCCATAAAATTTAATTAGAATTAATTCTGAATTTAAAAACCATATTGTTAACTAAGGGTCGGAGGTAGGGTCGGAGTCATGATCGACCCTGGGTGCGACCCTCCCCAAATCAGGACTTCCAGAACCCTGAGGGTCGATACTCAGGTCACATAGGGTCGGATGGTCATCGACCCTCTGTGCGACCCTCGGTGGGTTTTGGTCAATTTTTCTCCTTTTAGTCCATTCTTCATGTTTGGGGTCCCATGGCTTGCTCCTACAGTCCATTCAACATACATTCCATGGTCTAGAACCATGAATCATCCACCTGTATAGCTTTTATGTATTCTCCCATGGTTTTCCATGGAAACCTAACCATGGGTTGATGGTTTGGGTTTCTCCGAGATCACACTCTCTTCATTATCTAACCTAAGGTCTATAGAAACTCATGGAATTAGTATCCATACCTGAGAAGAATACTCCTTCTCTGCAACTCTTCTTCTTTTTTGCTTTCTTCTCTTCCTTGCTTCTCTTCTTCTTCTCTTCCTTCTCTTCTCTTTCTCTCAATTCAATTAGGGTTGTAAAAGGAGTGAAATAGGCTTAGGGACGTCCTATTTATAGAGTAAAACCTCCTAAAATAAGTCTCATTGAGTTTAGGAAAGGTTCTAATCGAAATTAGGAAAGTTTCCTAATTTTCGGTTCGTGCTGTTTTTTCTGAATACCAAGGGTCAATGGGAGGGTCGGACAATTCATAGACCCCCTGCGACCCATGGTTGAGGGTCGATAGTGAGGGTCGATGAGAGGGTCGGACCTGTTTGTTAAGACATGCGACCCTACCCTCATTTTGACTGTTTTTGGATAAATTTTCATATTGGGTCTTGGGTTTCTTCACACACTTGGTCCACTTGGCTCGACCATGATATGTAGACGGTTCACGACACGAAATATAAGGTTAGACCGGGTTCATGGCGTGCGGGTCTTACAACTCCACCACCCTTAAAAGAAATTTCATCCTCGAAATTTGAACGTACGGATCTTATAACTCCCCCATCCTTAAAATAAATTTTGTCCTCAAAATTTGAATTTACTTCGGAGTCACTAGGCGGGAATTCTATTTCCACATTGCATCTTCTTCTTTCCATCCCGTCTTCTCCACGTCTTGTCTTCGTCAGATTATCTTCGTATAATTGATACCAAGTTTTTAAGGTGTTGTACCTTTTAACTAGTGAACTAGGCTGGTACCACTTCAATAGTTAAATCTCCTATTTAATCCAGTGATTTCGTGGTCAATACTTTTGATATGGATCTCCAATGTACTTCTTCAATAGAGACACACGAAATACATCATGCACAGTAGACATGGATAGATTGATATGCAACTTTTCTACGTCTCTCTAGAGTTTATAAGATTCGACGCATATATAGAATACAACTTTCTCTTCTTGTCTAATCGTTTCAAACTACGCATAAGTGATATCTTCAAAAACAACACTTTGTCACTTATGGCGAACTTGAGGTCTTGGTGTCTATTCTGACAATCCTGAGCTATCCTGCCCCTTTTCTTTGATCTTGTCTGCCACTCGATAGTTTTCTTCATTAGACTTAGGTTTCCAAAATTCTTCATTCACCAACTTTATTCGAAAATAAAGGAATTTGACATTTCTACAGTACCATGCTTGATAGGTGACATTTACATGGTAGCTTAATAGCAACTTCAATTCACGGTAACTTCTCAACTTAAGTTCCTTGAAATCAATTTCATAAACTCGGGGCATATCTCTTAGGATTTGTATAGTCCGCCCTGACCGTCCGTCGGTTTAAGGTAAAATGCGGTACTCAACTTCAACTTTGTCCCCATTGTTCTCTGTAGATTCTCCCAAAACATCAAGATTAGCATGAGCCTTTGACCGACACTAAGCTCTCATGCATACCATTCAATCTGGCAATATTATCCACATATAGCTTAGTTAGCCGCTCCAAAGCATACCGAGGTCATATAGCAATGGAATGAGCTATTTTCATAAGACGATCAACAACCACCCAACCATGTCAACCGATTTGGGAGTCAGTGGCAAATCATTGACATAGTTCACGATACTGCAGTTCCATTCCCAAAACAAAAGTCAGGGTTTGGTTTTCCTTTTCTAAGTCTGCTTACACTGTTCTTATATACAGACCTAACAAAATTACTACTTCTACTTCATCCATCAATTTAGAGATGATCTTTAATGCCACAAGCGCAACCGACGAACTATTGCTCCATAAATTCATCCATAAATTCTTGTTTAATTGGATCATCACGAGTTTCTATTATATGTTACTCTCCTTCCAAATCTGAATCTATTGCTGCAAAACATAAGGTAGCATTTATACTGGGTCCTTCCTTGGACTTCATAATTTCTATCGGCGATCGTATAAGCAGTTTGAATTCTAAAGACTTAAGGGGTATATTTAGTTTCTTTCCAAATGACACAGATATAAAAGGATGAGTAGCTCCATAATCAAAGAGCACTCTGGCAGGAATGCCATTACTAGGTACGATACCTGTGATTTGTTTTAATTTAGTCTACATGCTCATGCAATGTAACATAAAATGACAGGTTCAGGTCATACATGTGACCACATCAGACGATGCGACAGCATCCTTGGCTGAAATAGCGTAAACTCTTCCTTGCTGTAGTTGTTTTCTGGGCTTAGTACACTCTCTTGAGACATGCCCTACTTGGTTGCAGTTAAAACACCTGATCCCCTCACCATTTTTCTTTGGTTGTCGTGGGGTTGCTGAAATGGTTTTGGTTGCAGCATTGAAGCCCTGGGTACGGAAGGGTTGGAATACCTTGGTGTTGCCTCTGTTGTAAAAATTTTCATTTGGCCTTTTTATTCCCCTATTTTGAGTAAAATAGCTCTCTTTCTGGCTCGACTCTATCACTCGAGCAATTTGTACAGCTTCATTGTAAATTTTCTTCTCCAGTCCCAAAACATGTTTGCGTATGCTTCCCCTAAGTCCCATGACGAACATTCGGGTTTTCGTATCCTCCTCTTGCATACTGACTGGTGTAAAGAAAAATAGCTCCTCATAACACTGTTGATATGCGTCGACAGTCATCTGCCCCTAATATAAACTTAGGAACTCTCTCTCCATAGAATCTCTGAAACTTTTAGGGAAGTATTTCTTAAAGAATGCCTCTTTGTATATATCCCAGGCCAAGTGGGCGTGTTTGGTTAATAGATATGTCCTGGTAGACTTCCACCAATGGTGTGCATCGCTCTTGAGCATAAATGTGGCACACAACACTTTCTCCTCCTCATTTACGGTCATCATCATAAAATTTCTTCCATTTCGTCAATCTAGTGTGCCGGTCACAAAGGATCTGCTGGCTTACCATCGAATTCTTTGGGCTTCATCTTAAGAAAATGCCCGACCAGTCTGGAGCAGTCCCGCTGATATGGAGCATAGGCCCCATACATAGGTGGTTGGTATTGATAACCACCTTGAGCTATCTCAGGGTTTTGCACTGGAGCTTGCATGACTGGTGTTTGAGGTGCATGAGGTACTACATTATTTTCCCCTGGTATTGTGCTTGCCTGTCCTGCTGGCATCTGTGTCGTATGTGTAGCTGGAAAAACCACGCCTATGGCAGCTTGCATATTAGTTTGCACCTGTTGTATTTGTTGCAGTTGTTGTGCCAAGTTCATTACGACTGTAACTAAATCTATAGGTGGGGCTGGAAAGTTTGTAGGATTTGTCTGACCATTAGCTCCTGGCGGTGCCACGTTTGGATTCTCTGGTACTTCAGGAATTTCATGACTGGTTTCATCTACCGGTGGTGGTGGTGGGATTTGGTTACGTCCGCGTCTGTTCCCTCTTCGCCCAGCCATTTCCTATTCTGGTGGTGTAGTGTCTGAAAAGTCATAGAATACGTGAGGCAATCAATATATACTTCATTCTCATATTTGGATACACTAACCAATGGTATTTTCAAATTTTTCAGATCATTCAGTGAAAAATACTGTCTTTTCTATGTAGGGTCGATGGTGGGGGTCGATGGGAGGGTCGGACAATTCATAAACCCCCTGCGACCCATGGTTGAGGGTCGATAGTGAGGGTTTCTCAGTTCATTTACTATAAGATTTCTGTTATTTATTTTATTACCTCTGATTAATGTGGAATGTGTTTTGGTTTATCATATGTGGGATAGCCTATTGTGAGATCCTGGTTGAACCGTTGGTTTATTGACAGTTCATCACACCATTCTGGTTGGTGCGGAATTTGGGGTGTGACATGTCCCCTAGTAATTCTCCAAATAGGGGTTCCTGGGACAGAGACTGCACTATGGGACTAGAATTTGTTAATGAGACATTAGTTGCTTATGTTATTGTCTTGTTTTGATTTTTCCTCTAACCTCAACAAATTCATTATTAAAAAAAAATAAAAAGAGATCGTTCATGGAACTACAGAACGCCATGAAAGCTGAGAGAGATAGCACTGGATGATGTAGGGGAAGAAGGAACTGGTTTCAATTTCTCAAAAATAAATACGATAATAAATGAAACAAATAATAAGAAAATAAGGTTAGAGAAAAACTCCAATAAAAAGAATAAGAAGTTGATCTACTCACAAGGGTTTGACGAAACTCCTCTTCTAGGACCTTCCGCTCGGCAGCTCGTGCCTGAGCCATGGCAGCCTTGGCAGCCTTTTGTTCCTCCCTAGCAATACGAATAGCCTCTCTCTTGGCTTCGTCCTTCAATTGCTTTTCCTACTTCTGCAATTCTGTGAGGACAAATGTCCACCCACGCCGAATGGACGGTGAATGATTTGGAGTCGCCACCTAGATTAAGGTCTAGGACCTAAAATGTAGCCTCATCCTGAGATAAGACTTCTATTGACTCATGACCCAACATATCGGCTTTGGTCTATCAGAGAACGGGTAAGCGTTCAAAGTACAGTTTGGGAAGGTGTTAGGCACCCAAAGCTGTCGGATCTGAAAATCGGCCTCCTATATGATTCTACTTTCCTTAGACTCTATGGTTATGACTGTTCATGGTCAATGGATGATGATTAAGGCTCATGGGGGATCCTATGCCAAGTTGCTAAGTTCTTCTAGCTTAAGTTCAGCCAAACATGTTCTCGAAGTCAGAAAACAAGCAAAATATATACAATGAACCGAACCAAAGAAGGTTCGGTGATGGACTGAATCTGAGATGTCCAAAACGTCTCAAATTGCCTACGTATTCCAATCCTAGAAATCAAGTCCAAAAACGTAGTTCGAACGAGAAGTGATTAAAGTTTATGGATGTGGATTATGATTAAACTTTCTTAGATTCAATTTATTCAAGTTGAAGTTTATGCTTGATGATGATTGAGATTGAATCTAGAGATAGCCTAAATATGGATTGAAGTGAAGATGGATTTGGAAATGGATATGGATGTGGGGGACTTAAGGATACTAAGATGGGGTACCATACTTGGAGAATCCTTCAAGTTGCCTACGTATCCCAGAGGTCTTGGAAATCAGGTACAACGTAGTTCGTTTGGGTTGTACTCTCAGGGAGTAGGGTTGTGCTCTCAGGGAGCAGGGTTTGTACTCTCAGGGAATAGGGTTTGTACTCTTAGGGAATAGGGTTTGTACTCTCAGGGAGTAAGGTATGGCTCTCAGGGAGTTGAATTTGTACTCTCAAGGAGTAAGGTATGTGTATACTCTCAGGGAGTAATGTTTGTGCTATCAGGGAGTGATGTTTGTGCTCTCAGGGAGTAAGGTTGTACTCTCAGGGAGTAAGGTATGGCTCTCAGGGAGTTGGATTTGTACTCTCAGGGAGTAAGGTATGTGTATACTCTCAGGGAGTAATGTTTGTACTCTCAGAGACTGATGTTTGTACTCTCAGGGAGTAAGGTATGTGTATACGCTCAGGGAGTAATGTTTGTACTCTCAAGGAGTGATGTTTGTACTCTCAGGGAGTAAGGTTGTACTCTCAGGGAGTAGGGTGTGGCTCTCAGAGAGTAAAGTGTAAGATAGTCTCACAAGACTAAGGTGCGTACTCGCAAGCACGACTTCAAGATAGAACCTCGCAAGGCTAAGGGTGCGTACTCGCAAGTATGACTTCAAGATAGAGCCTCGCAAGGCTAAGGTTGCGTACTCGCAAGCACGACTTCGGGATTGAGCCTCGCAAAGCTAAGGGTGCGTACTCACAAGTACGACTTCAGGATTAAGCCTCGCAAGGCTAAGGGGGGTGCGTGCTCGCAAGCACGACTTCAGGGTTTGAGCTTCGCAAGGCTAAGGGTGCGTACTCGCAAGTACGAATTCAAGATAGAGCCTCGTAAGGCAAGGAGGGTGCGTGCTCACAAGCACGACACAGGAATAGAGTCTCGCCAAGCAAGGAGACTAGGATATGGAATGATTTTACAAGATTGGAGTATGGATCCGTATTTGGGTTTCTTTCCCAAACTACCTACGTATCTCAGGGTATTGACCTGAGAATCAGGATCTGCGTAGTTCGAGACGAGATAGATTTTGGATAGATGTGTAGATGATGATAGATATGGATAACCTGAAGGAGGTAAGAATGCGTACCCGTAAGCAAAACCTCGCCAAGCAAGGAGATTCGTACTTACAAGCACAACTTCAGAATAGATGAACCTTGCCAAGCAAAGAGGTTGTCCCACCAAGCAAGGGGACGCGTACTCGTAAGTAGAACCTCTCTAAGCAAAGAGATGCATACTCACAAACACGACATAGGAATACAGTCTCGCCAAGCAAGGAGACAAGGAAATGGAATGATTTTACAAGATTGGAGTATGGATCCGTATTTGGGTCTCTTTCCCAAACTACCTACGTATCTCAGGGTATTGACCTGAGAATCAGGATCCACGTAGTTCGAAAAGAGATTTTGGATGACTTGCTTGGGATAGAATATGGGCGATCTAGCTGGACCGAAAGATGATCATAGATGATCAAGGTTGGGTTCATATCATACCTATCTAGATTCGCATCCTAGGGGAAATGAACTAAGGGGTAGGGATCGTCCTAAACTACCCTTGTAACTTACAACCCTGGTTTTGGAATTGTTGGGCTAGGCTCATGCTTCTTGATTAAAACTTTTATCATTTTTTTCATTATTACCCATCCCATGAATGTGGGTGCCTACATGCACGTCCCCACACCTAAGAATGTCTTCTATCAGTGTACATGCATGGCAGTTCGACTAGGGTGTGGCGAAAAGTAAGTTTTTGCCGACATAAACATCATTCAAGCATAACATACGACAATAGATTAGCATGGCAGTGTGCACAAAGCTAGCTTTGTAAGCATTCCAAACATGGCAAATGCACAAATCAATTTAGACAATACTAGATCCTCAATCTAACGGTTAGATCTCTTCAAAATATTGATAATCATGATCAACACTTAGATTCATCAAAACAGCCAAGATCAATGGCTCAGATCTCACATCAAGATATAATCATGATAGACTAAGAAATCAGTGGCTCAAATTCGTCTAAATCAATTATGATCCAGATTCAACAGTTTATATCACTCAAAATTCCCATGATGACAATCCAACGGTTCAAATCACTCAAGATCATAATCCAACTGTTCAGATTCATCAAAAACACTCATGATCAAGATCCAACAGTTCAGAAACACTCATGATCAAGATCCGATGGTTAAGATAATTCAAAATGATAATTTAATGGTTCAGATCATTTAAATCACTCATGATGTCAAATCTAACGATTCAAATTCATTTAAAACACCCATGATCAAGATTTAACGATTTAGATTTACCAAAATCACTTACAATGACAATCCAACGGTCCAAATCACTTCAGATCATAATCCAACCATTCAGATTCATTTTAATCATTCCCAAAGATAATCTAACGGTTCAGATTGCTCATCATTTCCAAAGACCATCTAACAGTTCAGATTGTCAAGATCACAATCCAACCATTCAGATTGATTAACATCACTTCCAAAGATAATCCAATGGTTTGAATTAATTAAAATCACATCGAAATTTTAGATCAATGGCTATGATCAACTCATGAAAATTTCAATTATATGGTCATGATCAATTCTCATAAAAGTTCGGATCATGTGGTTGGATCACCCACATTAAAATTCCAATCATATGGTCGGACCAACCACATTAAAATTCCCATTATATGGTTGGACCAATCAAATCAAAATTCCCATTATATGGTCGGACCAATCACTTTAAAATTCCCATCATATGGTCGGACCAATTTCATAAAATTCCCATCACATGGTCGGACCAATTTTCCATTAAATAAATCAGATCTATGACATTAAAACACATGGCTGGAATGGTTGTGATGACTGATCAATGGTGTAAGAGATGATGGGATCAAGTGGTTGTGATGTGAATCATGTGGTTGTGATGTGAATCATGGGGTAATGGGATCATGTGATTGTGATGTGAATCATGTGATGATGGGATCAATGGGATCAGATTTAATCATAATCATTCAACAATCAATGGGATCAGATTTAACCAAAATCAAATTAATCATGATCAATATTGAATTTAACATCAATGGACCAGATCTGATTAAAATAATATACATGGTATCAAAGATTAAATACAAAAATGTACACAATATGCATATACCAATCAAGAAACATGCAAGAAATCAAGAATAAAACAAATGAAACAAAATAGTGCACGCTGGTTACATATAAACCGAGAAGAAGAAGAGTAACTAACCTGGTTCGAGGCGTCGACGATGGCCGTCGTATGACGTCGCGAGATGATCGAAGGTTTGTCGGCGATGGCTGCTCCTTCAAATCTTCTTCTTTTTTCTACTTCTTTTTTTTTTTTTTTTGGACTAGTAGCAGTGATGCTGCTCACTACTGCTCCTCCTTCTTCCAAGGCAGCGGTGGCAGTGCCGTTGCTTTCTTCTTCTTCCTCTTCTGCCTCTTTTTTTTTTTTTTTCACTCCATGGACCAGCAGCAGAACTGCTGTTCCCTTTTTCCTCCAGTGGCGGCAGTGCCGCTGCCTTCTTCTCCTTCTGCTTCCTTTTTTTTTTTTTTTTTTCTTTGGAGCAGCAGCAGAGCTGCTCCTTCTTCCTCTTCGATGGCGGCGGCTCTGCTGCCACTGTTTTCTTCCCCTTCTCTCTGCCTCTCTCTTTCTTCTCCCTTCTCTTCTTTCTTCTCCTTTCTCTTCTTTTCTTTCCTGGCTTCTCTCAGCCAACCTCCTCCCTCTTCTTTTTTTTTTTTTTTCCTTTGGAGCAGTAGCAGAGCTGCTCCTTCTTTCTCTTCGATGGTGGCGGCTCTACTGTCGCTGCTTTCTTCCCCTTCTCTCTACCTCTCTCTCTTTCTTCTCCCATATCTTCTTTCTTCTCCCTTCTCTCCTTTTCTTTCCTTTCTTTTTTTTTCTTTCCTGGCTTCACTCGGCAAACCTCCTCCCTCTCCCCTCTCTTTTCTGGTTTGGTGGTCTGGGGGCTTTTTATAGGAAAAAAATGCAAAAACCAGGGGTGGCTACGGTTGGTGAGGGTTTTGAGGAGAAGAGTTGTCGAGCAGGAGAGGGAGTTGTGGAGGATGGGAAAGGTGTTTTGAGGGGCCTGGGCAGTTGGGTTCAATGTGTGGGTGTTGGCTCAATGTGAGAGAGATTGTAGGTAGGATGGAGGTGCACGGCTGGGGGCATGGGCTCATGGCAGGTGGCATGGCCAAGGTTGTTCTTGCAGCTGGGTAGGTGGCTAGGTAGTTGGGTAGAAGGGGGGACCATTTGCCATTGATTTTTATCTGGCTCGGATCTCAATTTCTCCTGCATCTATCAGGTCTTGTATAGCATGCCTCAGAGCGTTACAATTTTCAGTATGGTGACCATGTTGATTCTGATACTTGCAGGATAGATACATTTGAAACTTCAGTGGAAGTGGACATGGTAGAGGATGAGGTGTGAGTACCTTCAATTTTCCAGCTTGTATCAATACTTTCAGAACCCTATTTTTGGTCATGCCCAAATCTGTAAATTGCCTTCTATTTTCCAACCTCTGCGGAGCAGGAGTGTGGCTCTAATTCCTTGAGATCGACGGATTAGCATTAATGTTGGCAGCCTGTGCCACTGGCCGATTCCTTAATCCACTAAAAGGGAACGTTCTTTGGCGGACTATCTGATCATCCCACACCTTCGTAGCTTTTAGTAATTCCTCTGATCTGTTCAGTCTATCTCCAGAAAGGCCATCCTCCTCTCTTGGCTTTTGGATTATGGGGGCTCTTTGAATGACCAATGGTTTCTGATACATAATTTCCTATGTGTCTTCCAATGCAGGTTCTGAGAAACACTGTGGCACAACTTGCTTAGAGGTACTCAATCCTTGTAGGTGTACCAAATTTATTCTCTCAATGGTTGACTCTTGGGCTTGCAATTGCATCTGTAGGTTCTGAATCACGGTAACCATCACTTCTATGATGTCAACTATCCTCTTAATTCTGGCATCTGTAGCTCTTGGAACCTGATTTGGTCCGTCACCCATTGCTTCAACTGGTATGGACAAGGTAGGGCCAATAGGTTCAGGTGCAAACACTCTAGACAATTTCACAATGATGGAATCCCAGACCTACAGAGTAGAAATGGTTACGGTTTAGGTTAACCCCTGAGTAGATACCGGGAAAGGCCAAAGCTGACAATGTTAAGACTCTTGGGAGGGAGACAGGACAGAAAGGAATTAACATGCACAAACAGAGCTGACTCGACCATACAAATGTTAGCTCTCTTATGAAACCCCTTAAACAAACATTATCTGCACCAATTTAGTTGCTTTGAATGACCATGTGATCGGATTTGAGCCTCTTGACCCAAAACGGGTCATTGGGGTGACAAGGCCCGACCACCTGGTTTATCAAAAACAAAGAAATTGAAACGAATATGCTCATCCTTAAACTTTCATAAGGGATAAGTTAGCAAAAGGTGGTTTATGACTGAACAAACTGGTAAACTCCCATTCGATCATAATATCCATGCCATGATAGTGATTTTCCGATCGTTTTTAAGACTTGATGTATCAATAATGAAAGGTTCGACACATTGAATCCTCAAGTGTGAATCCAAACATGTTGATAAATCGAGAATCAAAACGGATAGAACTTCGACGCCATACGCATAGATGTCGTAATTGAGTTGGAATTTACATAGTCAGTTCAGGGATGAACCAAAAATAACACGCATGTGGCTCACTCTGGGTTAGGACCGGCAATGGCTACCTTGATGAGGAAGAGTGGACCTATTCCCGTCTACACGGTGAATCATGGGCCCCTCGATTCCTTTTGATATACCATTTTGCAAAATGTCAAACGACCTAGAGAAGTATAACGCCTTCCTGGGCAGACCCAAGAAACAGACGTCAGAGGCTCTCCACAGTCGAGACTTTTACAAGGTACGTGTCAAGGTTGTGCTTTTCACCTAGCGGACGATCCCATATGCATGAGGACCCGGGTCGGCTAATAGCACGATGTGTGACTGAACCCAAACCCCCCCAAAACAATATGTACAATCATAAATATAGTAGCCCTAGATCTAGCATCTAATGTCAGTCAATCAAAGTAAGGGAAGTGAATCAGGAGTCTGAACGTGGAATCCCTAGTGGAGTCGCCACTGTGAGGACAAATGTCCACCCACGCCGAATGGACGTGAATGATTTGGAGTCGCCACCTAGATTAAGGTCTAGGACCTAAAATATAGCCTCATCCTGAGATAAGACTTCTATTGACTCATGACCCAACATATCGGCTTTGGTCTATCAGAGAACGGGTAAGCGTTCAAAGTATAGTTTGGGAAGGTGTTAGGCACCCAAAGCTGTCCGATCCGAAAAATCGGTCTCCTATATGATTCTTCTTTCCTTAGACTCTATGGTTCTGACTATTCATGGTCAATGGATGATGATTAAGGCTCATGGGGGATCCTATGCCAAGTTGCTAAGTTCTTTTATCTTAAGTTCAGCCAAACATGTTCTCGAAGTCAGAAAACAAACAAAATATATACAATGAACCGAACCAAAGATGGTTCGGTGATGGACTGAATCTGAGATGTCCAAAACATCTCAAATTGCCTACGTATTCCAATCCTGGAAATCAAGTCTAAAAACGTAGTTCGAAACGGGAAGTGATTAAAGTTTGTGGATGTGGATTATGATTAAACTTTCTTAGATTCAATTTATTCAAGTTGAAGTTTATGCTTGATGATGATTGAGATTGAATCTAGAGATAGCCTAAATATGGATTGAAGTGAAGATGGATTTGGAAATGGATATGGATGTGGGGGACTTAAGGATACTAAGATGGGGTACCGTACCTGGAGAATCCTTCAAGTTGCCTACGTATCCCAGAGGTCCTGAAAATCAGGTACAACGTAGTTCGTTTGGGTTGTACTCTCAGGGAGTAGGGTTGTACTCTCAGGGAGTAGGGTTTGTACTCTCAGGGAATAGGGTTTGTACTCTCAGGGAGTATGGTATGACTCTCAGGGAGTTGAATTTGTACTCTCAGGGAGTAAGGTATGTGTATACTCTCAAGGAGTAATGTTTGTGCTCTCAGGGAGTGATGTTTGTGCTCTCAGGGAGTAAGGTTGTACTCTCAGGGAGTAAGGTATGGCTCTCAGGGAGTTGGATTTGTACTCTCAGGGAGTAAGGTATGTGTATACTCTCAGGGAGTAATGTTTGTACTCTCAGGGAGTGATGTTTGTACTCTCAGGGAGTAAGGTTGTACTCTCAGGGAGTAGGGTGTGGCTCTCAGGGAGTAGAGTGTAAGATAGTCTCGCAAGACTAAGGTGCGTACTCACAAGCACGACTTCAAGATAGAGCCTCGCAAGGCTAAGGGTGCGTACTCGCAAGCATGACTTCGGGATTGAGCCTCGCAAGGCTAAGGGTGCGTACTCGCAAGTACGTCTTCAGGATTGAGCCTCGCAAGGCTAAGGGGGGTGCGTGCTCGCAAGCACGACTTCGGGATTGAGCCTCGCAAGGCTAAGGGTGCGTACTCGTAAGTACGACTTCAAGATAGAGCCTCGCAAGGCAAGGATGGTGCGTGCTCACAAGTATGACACAGGAATAGAGTCTCGCCAAGCAAGGAGACTAGGATATGGAATGATTTTACAAGATTGGAGTATGGGTCCGTATTTGGGTTTCTTTCCGAAACTTCCTACGTATCTCAGGGTATTGACCTGAGAATCAAGATCCGCGTAGTTCGAGACGAGATGGATTTTGGATAGATGTGTAGTTGATGATAGATATGGATAACCTGAAGGAGCTAATAATGTGTACCCGTAAGTAGAACCTCGCCAAGTAAGGGTGTCAATGGGCCGGTCCGGGCCGGTTTCGGTCCAGGCTAAATCGGTGTCGGGTTTTGTAAGCTCAACCCAAAACATGTCCATTAAGAGTTCGGGCTGGGTTGGGCTGCGCTGGACACAATAACTATCGGGCTGGTCCGTTGTGGGTTTGTTATCGAGTTGGGCTTATTGAGGTGATTTCGGGCTGGTTCGGTCCGGACCGGGCTTGTCAAGCTTATCGGGCCTATTTTATATGTAAGATATATAACATATTTTATTATTTCTATCTATAAAATTAGCATCATTCATTCTATATGCATGTAATTCAGTAAATTGTAACAATTAACATACTCTTTTCAACTTTAGATTCATATAATTTGTTCGATCAAGAAGTGAACTATCAGTGTAATATAATCCATCAAAATTTAAAACCATTAAAATTAAGAAATTGGGCTCGAATGGACCACTAGTTAGGTATTATTAGTTCGGGCTAGTTCGGGCTTCTTAACGGGCTGGTCCGGTCTGGTTTCGGTTTGGGCTGAAACGGTGTCGGGTTTTACAAGCCGAGACCGAAACATGTCCATTAAGGTTCGGTCCGGGTTGGGTTCGGGTTATATCGGGCTGGCTCGGTCCGTGCTACCGGGCCGGGCCCATTTTTGACACCCTTATCGCCAAGCAAGGAGATTCGTACTTACAAGCACAACTTTGGAACAAATGAACCTCGCCAAGCAAAGAGGTAGTCCCGCCAAGCAATGGGACGCGTACTTGTAAGTAGAACCTCGCTAAGCAAAGAGATGCATACTCACAAACACGACACAGGAATAGAGTCTCGCCAAACAAGGAGACAAGGATATGGAGTGATTTTACAAGATTGGAGTATGAATCCGTATTTGAGTCTCCTTCCCAAACTACCTACGTATCTCAGGGTATTGACGTGAGAATCAGGATCCGCGTAGTTCGAAAAGAGATTTTGGATGACCTGCTTGGGTCAGAATATGAGCGATCCAGCCAGACCAAAAGATGATCCTAGATGATCAAGGTTGGATTCATATCATACCTATCTAGATTCTGCATCCTAGGGGAAATGATCTAAGGGGTAGGGATCGTCCTAAACTACCCTTGTAACTTACAACCCTGGTTTTGGAATTGTTGGGCTAGGCTCATGCTTCTTGATTAAGACTTTTATCATTTTTTTCATTATTACCCATCCCATGAATGTGGGTGCCTACATGCACGTCCCCACACCTAAGAATGTCTTCTATCAGTGTACATGCACGGCAGTTCGACTAGGGTGTAGTGAAAAGTAAGTTCTTGCCGACATAAACATCATTCAAGCATAACATACGACAATAGATCAGCATGGCAATGTGCACAAAGCTAGCATTGTAAGAATTCCAAACATGGCAAATGCATGAATCAATGTAGACAATACCAGATCCTCAATCTAATGGTTAGATCTCTTCAAAACATTGATAATCATGATCAACACTTAGATTCATCCAAACAACCAAGATCAATGGCTCAGATCTCACATCAAGATATAATCATGATCAGACTAAGAAATCAGTGGCTCAGATTCGTCTAAATCAATTATGATTCAGATTCAACAGTTTATATCACTCAAAATTCCCATGATGACAATCCAACGGTTCAAATCACTCAAGATCATAATCCAACCTTCAGATTCATCAAAAATACTCATGATCAAGATCCAACAGTTCAGAAACACTCATGATCAAGATCCGATGGTTAAGATAATTCAAAATGATAATCTAATGTTTCAGATCATTTAAATCACTCATGATGTCAAATCTAACGATTCAAATTCATTTAAAACACCCATGATCAAGATTTAACGGTTTAGATTCACCAAAATCACTTACGATGACAATCCAACGGTCCAAATCGCTTAAGATCATAATCCAACCATTCAGATTCATTTAAATCATTCCCAAAGATAATCTAATGGTCCAGATTGCTCATCATGATAATCTGACTGCTCAGATTGATTAACAACACTTCCAAAGACCATCTAACGGTTCAGATTGTCAAGATCACAATCCAACCATTTAAATTGATTAACATCACTTCCAAAGATAATCCAATGGTTTGAATTAATTAAAATCACATCGAAATTTCAGAACAATGGCTATGATCAACTCATGAAAATTTCAATTATATGGTCATGATCAATTCTCATAAAAATTCGGATCATGTGGTTGGATCACCCACATTAAAATTCCAATCATATGGTCGGACCAACCACATTAAAATTCCCATTATATGGTTGGACCAATCACATCAAAATTCCCATTATATGGTCGGACCAATCACTTTAAAATTCCCATCATATGGTCGGACCAATTTCATAAAATTCCCATCACATGGTCGGACCAATTTTCCATTAAATAAATCAGATCTATGACATTAAAACACATGGCTGGAATGGTTGTGATGACTGATCAATGGTGTTAAGAGATGATGGGATCAAGTGGTTGTGATGTGAATCATGTGGTTGTGATGTGAATCATGGGGTAATGGGATCATGTGATTGTGATGTGAAACATGTGATGATGGGATCAATGGGATCAGATTTAATCATAATCATTCAACAATCAATGGGATCAGATTTAACCAAAATCAAATTAATCATGATCAAGATTGAATTTAACATCAATGGACCAGATCTGATTAAAATAATATACATGGTATCAAAGATTAAATACAAAAATGTACACAATATGCATATACCAATCAAGAAACATGCAAGAAATCAAGAATAAAACAAATGAAACAAAATAGTGCACGCTGGTTACATATAAACCGAGAAGAAGAAGAGTAACTAACCTGGTTCGAGGCGTCGACGATGGCCGTCGTATGACGTCGCGAGATGATCGAAGGTTTGTCAGCGATGGCTGCTCCTTCAAATCTTCTTCTTTTTTCTACTTCTTTTCTTTTTTTTTTGGACTAGCAGTAGTGATGCTGCTCACTGCTGCTCCTCCTTCTTCCAAGGCAGCGGTGGCAGTGCCGCTGCTTTCTTCTTCTTCCTCTTCTGTCTCTTTTTTTTTTTTTTTCACTCCATGGACCAGCAGCAGAGCTGCTGTTCCCTTTTTCCTCCACGGCAGTGGCGGCAGTGCCGCTGCCTTCTTCTCCTTCTGCTTCCTTTTTTTTTTTTTTTTTCTTTGGAGCAGCAGCAGAGCTGCTCCTTCTTCCTCTTCGACGGCGACGGCTCTGCTGCCGCTGTTTTCTTCCCCTTCTCTCTGCCTCTCTCTTTCTTCTCCCATTTCTTCTTTCTTCTCCCTTCTCTCCTTCTCTTTCCTGGCTTCTCTCGGCCAACCTCCTCCCTCTCCCTTTTTTTATTTTTTTCCTTTGGAGCAGCAGTAGAGCTGCTCCTTCTTTCTCTTCGACGGCAGCGGCTCTGCTGCCGCTGCTTTCTTCCCCTTCTCTCTGCCTCTCTCTCTTTCTTCTCCCTTCTCTTCTTTCTTCTCCCTTCTCTCCTTTTCTTTCCTTTCTTTTTTTTCTTTCCTGGCTTCTCTCGGCAAACCTCCTCCCTCTCCCCTCTCTTTTCTGGTTTGGTGGTCTGGGGGGTTTTTATAGGAAAAAAATGCAAAAACCAGGGGTGGCAACGGTTGGTGAGGGTTTTGAGGAGAAGAGTTGTCGAGCAGGAGAGGGAGTTGTGGAGGATGGGAAATGTGTTTTGAGGGGCCTGGGCAGTTGTGTAAGACTCGTGTCAAACTAACCCGGTCTTACCACCTTGAACCAGATTTACCCATCATGGTCGAGTCAAGTGGACCAAGGGCGTGATGGAGATCGAGATCCCAGGTATAAAATCGACCCAAAAACACTTAATTTTAGGGGAGGGTCGCATACCCAGCCAAGTAGGGTCGGACCTCCCAAAACAGAATGTCAGACCCTCAGATTTGAAGGGAGGGTCGGCCAGCTTAAGACCCTAGGGTCGACGGGATCATCGACCCTCCCATCGACCCTCGATTTTTGACGAATATAGAAATTAGAAAATTTCCTAATTTTTGAGTGGGATTCTTTCCAAATCTCAATGGGACTTATTTAGGATGTTCTTAGTCTATTTAAAGGACGTTCCTAAGCCACTTTCACTCCTTTCACAACCCTAATTGAATTGAGAGAAAGAGAGAAGAAGGAAAAGAGGAAGAAAGGAGACAAGGAGGAAGACTTAGCAATAAGGAGAAGAAATTCTAGAGAAAAGTAATCTTCTCAGGTATGGATACTAATTCTATGAGTTTCTACAGACCTTAGGGTAGTTATCGATGAGAATGTGATCTCAGAGAAACCCAAACCATCCATCCATGGTTAGGTTTTCATGGAAAACCATAGGAGGATGCACGGAAACTATTTAGATGGATTATACATGGTTCTAGACCATGGAATGACTGTTGAATGAATGTAGGAAGCAAGCCATAGATCCCAAACACGAAGAATGGATTTAAAAGTGAAAATTGGACCAGAGTGCATCGAGGGTCGCACCGAGGGTCAATAGACCATCCGACCCTAGGTGTTTCTGACCATCGACCCTCAGCATTCGGGAAGTTCAGAATGGAGGGAGGGTCGATAGACCCATCGACCCTAGCATCGACCCTAGCATCGACCCTCAGTTGACAGAATGGTTTTAAATTCTGAATTAATTCTAATTAAATTCTATCGACTTGGTTAGGTTTGCTAGCAATATAATAACGTTATAACGGTGATTATAAAGCTTGGAAAAGTATCTTTTAGCAAGCTAAGGTGAGGAACCTTAACTCCAAACTAAATTGGTTAATAATAAACTGTTTTCATTTTCTTGAGTCTTATGCTATGCTTGATTCTATGCGAATATGTTTGTAATGTGCATACAACATGCCATCCAATATTTCTATTACTTGTTCATGCATATTTACTTTATGGTTTATAACATGATGATGATGATGATGATAGGAATAGGCATGTGCTTGTATGTGTGTGGTTGATGTACTTGATGCGAGCGAGTATCAGGGGAGGTGTGATGAGAACGTCAATAAACGTTAATCTTTGGCGGGTCTCAGCACTTTAGCTCTATCTCTAACTCATGTCTTGGGCATTGACATCGTCGTATCGCCATTACCTTAGCAGAACTATTATGTCGTAGAGTATCAAGGGAGGTGGTCTCGGTCCTTGTAGTCTCTGACTCTACTGGGGGCCTTAGCTCTATCTCTATGGGCATTCTGAGGGATGCTGGGGTGAGGCCTTGGATACACTGTTTGGCATTAGGATTGGTTAGTAGCGAGCCTAGTTTGCAAGCCCTCACTAACAGGGGCTTACGTGTTGGTATAGCATTATATAGCAATAAACGTTAACCTTTGTTGTATAATGTTATGGTAGGGTGGATGGGGACGACGATAAACGTTAACCTTCGGGCGGGCTTCCACACCCTGTGTATAGAGACGGTGTCAATAAACGTTAACCTTTGACCACCCAACCTTTCTATTGCACATTGCAAAATATAAACCGGACCAAAGATATAAATTGACTTTTTGCATACATATGTATTGTTGCATTGTTTTGGCTACTCACTGAGCCGTGTTGTGTGCTCACCCCTCGACGTCGAATATTTTTAGTTGATGATGCAGGTTACACAGTCGAAGATTATATGAACGCGTCTACATACAGGAATATAACAGCCATGGACGCTGGAGCTGAAGATGATACACACGACTCCTCTTGCGAGTGCAACTCGTGTGTATTTGACTAGATATTTTTATAGGTTTCTTTATTGGATTTATAAGACATGTATTTGGTGCTTAAATATTTATGTCTCAGTTAAACACATAATAATTTACTATTTAATTAATGGTATCATCTTAGTTCTCAGTTCATTTATTTATAAGATTTTTGCTATTGTGTATTTACTCTGATTATGATTGTAGATGTGTGTAAAGTTTGGATAATGCGGGGATGGTCTATTAGAGATCCTGGTTGAACCGTTGGTTATTTAGCGGTTCATCACACCATTTTGAACAGTGTGGAATTGGGGTGTGACAACTTGGTATCAGAGATTCTCAGGCTTTGCCCGCCGAACTTACACGCATTCAAGACCATTGTGAACTGAGATAGGATAAATTAAAAGCTTTAATACAAACACACTGTAAGCACAAGTGATGGTTGAAACCAAATTAAAAAGAGAATAATGCATCTATTAAAGGGATAACCAGTTATATACAATGAGTAAAAGAAACAAAACGTATATATATCGAAAGCAGAGTACAGTCCACAACCCGGACAGTTACTCTGTAGTACAAGAAAAATAAAGTACAATCAGGAAGCTGGAGGCGAAGGAGGAGGCGGTGCCTCACGGTCTCTGTCATAGTCCTCCGCATAGACCCTAGTCAACCATGCCACCTGGGTCTGAGTCACCTGCAGACTAGCTGTGAGATCAGCCACCCTCTGATCAGTCCGGCGCTGGGCGTCTAGGAGCTCCCCTATCCTCAGATCCGATGCGCGCTGAGCCTCTCTAATCTCGTGAAACAGACTCAGCACGTCATCAGCAGGTGGGCGTGAAGGACCAGCCCCATGAGAAGGACCGGTCTCCGATACCGAAGCCGCCGCAGCAGAAGTACCAGCCCTATCCGCATGCGTGGGTGATGGCGGTTGTATCGCATTGACATCCATATATAAGCGGTCATCATCATCGATCGGATCCCCACGAGCCCTAGCAGCAGCCGTAGCATCAGCCATCTCAACCCGAGTGTGAGGGCGCACCATCGCGTTCCTTTCCTCATCGCTAACCTCCGCATCTCGCAGCCCCATCTTGCAGATAGCCTCCCAATCTAGAGGCGATGAGAAGGTCTTCTCCTGGATCTTCTCATCTACCAGATCCACCACCAGACGGGTCAAAAGCACTGTAATCATGCGTCCATAGGGTAGATTACCCCTATGACCGGACAATGTGGCACTAATCATCGTCCGCATGATGATGTAAGGAAGGCAGACCGGCTGGCGAGTGCATATGCAGTAGATCAAGAACTGGGTCAGCTGAGACACCCTCTCATAATGCCCACTCTGCGGGATCAGATTATGCTGGATAATCTTGCAGAAAACCCGTGGAGCTGGACGCAAGTAGCAAGCCCTCAGCTGCCATCTATCGGGACGGAGAAACTGGTTGTTGATCTCTGCTCTCATCTCCATCTCAACAAACTGTGGCTCTCCCGGCGCACAGTACACCATAGGGCCATCATTGGTAATGCCCAACAAATCGGCCAGCTGCCGATAATCAAAGGAGATGTGCACCCCCTTGACGTAGCTGGTGATGCGCAACTCCTGGCCGTGCTCAACGTCATTGTAATTCCCCACCACCTGGAGATTACAATAGAACTGACGTACCAAATCCAGACAAGTGCATGCATCGTATGTGATGACAGGGAGCCACCCCATATCACCAAATGCTCCCTCTACATTGAACAAGGCTAGCTCAGCCAAGTTCACCATGCGACCCCCTTCCACTTTCTTACGGGCATAGTCAGCATACTGTGCCTCAGCTTCATTGGAACGGAAGCGAAGTGGATCACGCAATCTTGGCACTTTGGAACAGGCCATAGTATCTGCAAAAAAATAAGAAAGAGAAAGGAAACAAGGAGTTAATAGGATAAAAATCCGAAAAATTTAAAATAGAAGCCCATTCCTCACCATATAAGTGGGCATAAGGACTTACGTAAGTTAAAACATAGCCTACCATCCACCTACAGTAGGAAATTTTAACTGACGATGTCCAATTTGAAAAAATTCAAGAAAAAATCGAAAATGTCGACAAATTAGGGCAAAAAGAGAAAATTCTAAGTTTCTCGATAACCAACCGATGAAACTCAAAATTTTTTGAGGGCTTTCGTTCCTCAAGACCCCAATAACAAAAGCCCCCAATAAAAATCGAATTTTTACGGTTGGAAAAAGTTTTATTTGGAAAATACGAGTTAAATGAGCAAAAACCTAGAAAGAAAACCTAAAAACAGGTAAAGGTGAGAGGATATACCTGTAGGGATGACGTTGACGTCGAAACCCGGCGTTAAACCAACCAAGAACAGTGGAGTAGCACTGTAGCAACTCAGAGAGTGGAGGCGAGTCAAAACGGAGGAGGAATAGTGAGAAATGACCCAAAATCGGATCTTAAAAATCTGATTTTTGGTCCGAGGGTCGGACAATTCGACTGACACCATCGACCCTCGGGATCGACCCTCCCATCGACCCTCGGCTCTCGGGAATCTGACAGAAAATTGAGGGTCGGATTGAGGGTCGGACACCCATCGACCCTCTCATCGACCCTCAGCTCTCGGGAAGAACAGGTCATTCCCAGGGTCGAATACACAGGGTCGGACATACCAGCGACCCTCACCATCGACCCTGCATAGAAAAGACAGTATTTATTTCAGAATGAATTGGGGTTTTTAAATTTTATATCGGTTATCGTGCCTACATGAAGTATACATGATTTCTCACTGATTTTGATGATTTTCAGGCACCACCCATCTCAAAAAAAATATGTCTGGACGGACCCGACAGACCCGAAATACAGTCCCACCACCACCACCAGTGGAGGAGACTAGTCAAGAGAATAACCATGCACAGGGTAATCCAGAACCAGCAGGCCCTACAAATTTGCCACCTCTACCACCGGAGCTAGCAACTGTGGTTATGAATCTGGCACAACAGCTACAGCACATGCAACACGCACAAGCTCAAATGCAGGTTGCAATGGGAGTTATGTTTTAAGCCACTCAGGCTGCAACCATGCATACTGGGCAAGCTAGTGCAGCACCAGTGGGTAATCACCCAGCTCAACAGATACCTCAACAACCGGCTGCACCAATTCCAGTGCAAGTCCCAGAAGCAGCCCAAGGGAACTATCAGTATCCACCCCCTATGTTTGGGGCATACCAAAATCAATTGGATCACTCCAGGCTAGTGGAGATATTTTTGAAAATGAAACCAAGAGAATTCAACGGCAAGCCGTCTGATCCACTGTGGCCAGCACACTGGATAGACGAGATGGAAAGGAACTTCCTTATGATGACTATCACTGAGGAAGAGAAAGTACTATGCGCCACCTTCATGCTCAAAGGCGACGCACACCATTGGTGGAAATCTACAAAGACGTATTTATTGACCAAGCACGCCCTACTGACATGGGCTATATATAAAGAAGCATTCTTCGAGAAGTATTTCCCAAGGAGCTTCAGAGATTCAATGGAGAAAGAGTTCTTGAGTCTGTACCAGGGGCAGATGTCCGTAGACTCGTATCAACAGCGTTACGAAGAACTATTTTTCTTCGCACCGGCTAGTATGCAAGAAGAAGATACAAAAACCCGTAGGTTCATCGCGGGACTAAGAGGAAGCATAAGAGAAAACGTTCTGGGCTTAGAGAAGAAGATTTACAACGAAGCGGTCCAGATTGCTCGAGTAATTAAATCGAGCCAGAAAGAGAGTTATTTCACTCAAAACAAGGGCATCAAAAGGCCAGCTGGGAATTCGTATAACGGAGGCAATAATAGGATGTATAAACCTTTTCGTCCTCAGAATTTGGCTACTCCATCGAAGCCTACTTCAGCAGCTCAACCACAGCCAAAGCCAAATTCTGAAGCCCCGAAGTGTTATAACTGCAACCAACCAGGGCATATGGCAAGAGAATGTCCAAAACCCAAGAAGCAGTTACATCAAGGACGGGTATATGCTGTTACATCAGAGGATGCAGCCGCATCGCCCGATGTGGTCACAGGTATGACCTAAACTTTTAAGATTATAATTACTTGATTGAGCATGTAGACTAAGTAAAAACGAATCACAGGCATCGTACCTATAAATGGCGTACCCGCTAGAGTACTCTTTGATTCAGGAGCTACTCATTCATTTATATCTGTGTCGTTTGGAAAGAAGACCAATCTGCCCATCAAAACATTAGACTACAAATTACTTGTACGGTCACCGATGGGATTAGAAGTGGAATTAGAGAAAGGTTATGGGCCATGTCCAGTTCTCATTGGCGAGAAAACCTTGGATGCAACTTTAATATAACTTGAGATGGCAGACTTCGATGTCATCTTAGGAATGGACTGGTTAGCTCGGCATTCTGCAAATCTATTGTGCGCCGAGAAGAAGCTAACGTTCAAAGACAACGAAGGAGCAGAATTTAGTTTCTCGGGAACTAAAATTCCCTGGAGACGCAAGTTCATACTTTCCGCATTGAAGGCTAAGAAGTGCCTTGAAAAGGGAGCCGTCGGATATCTAGTATCAGTGGTCGACCTAACCAAGGACGCGCCACGAATGGAAGATATTGACGTCGTGCGGGATTACCCAGATGTATTTCCGGAGGAACTACCCGGATTACCGCCCGACCGTGTCACGGAGTTTGTAATAGACCTGATACCTGGAGCCGCACCGGTATCAAAAGCACCTTATAGAATGGCTCCTATTGAACTGAAGGAATTAAAAGTGCAATTACAAGAACTGCTGGATAAGGGTTATATTAGACCCAGTATATCTCCATGGGGAGCACCGGTGTTGTTCGTAAAGAAGAAGGATGGTAGCGTTCGATTATGCATCGACTATCGAGAATTGAATAAACTGACCATCAAGAATCGATATCCACTACCCAGGATCGATGACTTGTTCGATCAGTTACAAGGAGCGAAGGTATTTTCAAAGATCGATCTTCGATTAGGCTATCATCAATTGAGAATTAAAGAAGGTGACATCCCGAAGACAGCTTTCAGGACAAGATACGGACATTATGAGTTCTTAGTGATGTCCTTCGGATTAACTAATGCACCGACAACATTCATGGAACTTATGAACCAAGTTTTCCACGATATGTTGGATACGTCGGTTATAGTATTTATTGATGACATATTGGTATACTCCAAGGACAAGGAAACCCATGTCAAGAACCTAAACACAACCCTACAGCGTTTAAGGAAAGAGAAGTTATACGCCAAATTTTTGAACTGTGAGTTTTGGCTAAGTGAAGTCGTCTTTTTAGGCCATGTAGTATCCGCTGAAGGAATCAAAGTGGACCCCAGTAAGATCGAGGCTATCGTAAAGTGGGAAGCACCAAAGAGTGTTTCAGAAATTAGAAGTTTTCTGGGTCTAGCTGGATATTATCGGAGATTCGTAGAAGACTATTCTCGGATTGTCGTACCTCTCACCAGTTTGACCAAGAAAGGAGAAAAATTTGTATGGACGGATAAGTGTGAAAAGAGTTTTCAAACACTGAAGACCAGATTGATATCCGCCCCAATTTTGACCATATCCCGTTCCAGGACAGATATTTACCTTATACACTGAAGCATCGGGATTGGGACTAGGATGTGTGCTTATGCAAGGAGAACAAGTAGTTGCGTATGCATCGAGACAGTTGAAGGTACATGAGAAAAATTACCCCACTCATGATTTGGAGTTAGCGGCAATAGTACATGCTGTCAAGATATGGAGACACTACCTATACGGAGAGAAATTTCAGATTAAGTCGGACCATAAAAGTCTTACTTATCTATTTAATCAGAAGGAGTTGAATATGAGACAAAGAAGATGGCTGGAACTATTGAAAGACTATGATTGTGATATCCAGTATCATCCGGGAAAAGCGAACGTGGTAGCAGATGCATTGGGCAGGAAAGCAATGATAAAATCTCAAGGAGAAACTAGCACGACTGCAGCAATGTATACCAACGGAATGGTGTTTAATCACGGCAACGAACAATATGTGATAGATACAATGGATGGACCAGCCAACCAAGGGTTTATTCATCGGTTTTCGAATATGTTCGCGGCATTGAAGATTATTCCGGATATAGTGGATGAAGTGAAGACAGCTATCAAAGCAGATCCTTATCTGAGAACAGTACAAGAAGATATTGAGAAAGGTAGGACCAACTCTGAGTTCACCTTAGATAATGAGAAGGTACTGAAATATAAAGGGAGAATATGTGTACCTGAAACAGAAAATATGGACATTAGACACCGACTGATGAAGGAAGCCCATACCACCATCTACTCGATACATCCTGGAAGTACAAAAATGTATCATGATCTAAAGAAACTGTATTGGTGGAGGGGAATGAAGGTAGATGTAGCCAAGTTCGTGTCTCAATGCCTAAATTGTCAGAAGGTAAAGGCGGAATGACAAAGACTCGTAGGACTGTTACATCCATTATCGGAACCAGCATGGAAATGGAACTGCATCACTATGGACTTCGTCACAGGACTACCATTGACTCCTCGAGTAGTTGACGCAGTTTGGGTGATTGTGGACCGTCTGACTAAGACAGCTCACTTCATACCGATACAACCCCAGTATACACTGGAAAGGTTAGCAAAGCTGTATGTGGATAATATTATTCGGTTACACGGTGTACCAGAAAGTATTGTGTCCGATAGAGATCCACGATTTACTTCCAAATTTTGGGAAGAACTGCAAAAGGCTATGGGTACAACATTGAAGTTCAGTACTGCATTCCACCCACAGACAGACGGACAGTCGGAGCGTACAATCCAGATTCTAGAAGATATGCTACGAGCATGTGTGATTGATTTCAAGGGATCATGGGACGAAAAGTTACCATTGATCGAGTTCGCTTACAATAACAGCTATCAGGCTACTATACAGATGTCACCTTATGAAGCACTGTATGGCAGGAAGTGTCGAACCCCCTTGTTTTGGAATGAAGTTGGAGAACGTAGTATTGTTGGACCGGAATTTGTTGAAGAGACTTGTCGAGTGGTCGACATCATCAAGGAGAGAGTGAAAACAGCTTAGAACCATCAGAAGCAATATGCAGATACTCGACGAAGAGATCTAGAGTTCTCCGTAGGTGATAAAGTATTTTTGAAAGTATCGCCTATGAGAGGATTGAAGAGATTCGGACAGAAAGGAAAATTAAGTCCAAGATATGTCGGACCATATGAAATTCTAGCTAAGCGTGGAAAAGTAGCTTATCAGTTGGCATTACCACCATCTATGTCAAGTGTGCACGACGTATTTCACAGTTCTCTATTGAAGAAGTATGTCAAGGATTCGACGCACCTGTTGACCGTAGATTTTCCAGAATTGACTGATGATTTGACATTCGAAGTAACACCAACAGAAATCACCAGTCGAAAGGTTCAACGTCTATGCAACAGAGATATCTACTATGTTAAGGTCACATGGAAAAGTAGAGACATGGAAGAAGTTACATGGGAAGAAGAGAATGCTATGCGAAAGCAATACCCTCACTTGTTTGATTCAGAAGGTACGTACAATTTTGAGGACAAAATTTTTATAAGTTGAGGGGAGTTGTAAGACCCGTGTCAAACTAATCCAGTCTTACCACCTTGAACCATGTTTACCCATCATGGTCGAGTCAAGTGGACCAAGGGCGTGATGGAGATCTAGATCCCAGGTATAAAATCGACCCAAAAATACTTAATTTTAGGGGAGGGTCGCATACCCAGCCAAGTAAGGTCGGACCTCCCAAAACAGAATGTCAGACCCTCAGATTTGAAGGGAGGGTCGGACAGCTTAAGACCCTAGGGTCGACGGGATCATCGACCCTCCCATCGACCCTCGGCTTCTGACGAATATAGAAATTAGGAAATTTCCTAATTTTCGAGTGGGATTCTTTCCAAATATCAATGGGACTTATTTATGATGTTCCTAGTCTATTTAAAGGACGTTCCTAAGCCACTTTCACTCCTTTCACAACCCTAATTCAATTGAGAGAAAGAGAGAAGAAGGAAAAGAGGAAGAAAGGAGACAAGGAGGACGACTTAGCAAAAAGGAGAAGAAATTCCAAAGAAAAGTAATCTTCTCAGGTATGGATACTAATTCTATGAGTTTCTACAGACCTTAGGGTAGTTATCGATGAGAATGTGATCTCGGAGAAACCCAAACCATCCATCCATGGTTAGGTTTTCATGGAAAACCATAGGACGATGCACGAAAACTGTTTAGATGGATTATACATGGTTCTAGACCATGGAATGACTGTTGAATGAATGTAGGAAGCAAGCCATAGGACCCCAAACACGAAGAATGGATTTAAAAGTGGAAATTGGACCAGAGTGCATCGAGGGTCGCACCGAGGGTCGATAGACCATCCGACCCTAGGTGTTTCTGACCATCGACCCTCAGCATTCGGGAAGTTCAGAATGGAGGGAGGGTCGATAGACCCATCGACCCTAGCATTGACCCTAGCATCGACCCTCAGTTGACAGAATGGTTTTAAATTCTGAATTAATTCTAATTAAATTCTATCGACTTGGTTAGGTTTGCTAGCAATATAATAACGTTATAACGGTGATTATAAAGCTTAGAAAAGTATCTTTTAGCAAGCTAAGGTGAGGAACCTTAACTCCAAACTAAATTGGTTAATAATAAACTGTTTTCATTTTCTTGAGTCCTATGCTATGCTTGATTCTATGCGAATATGTTTGTAATGTGCATACAGCATGCCATCCAATATTTCTATTACTTGTTCATGTATATTTACTTTATGGTTTATAACATGATGATGATGATGATGATAGGAATAGGCATGTGCTTGTATGTGTGTGGTTGATGTACTTGATGCGAGCGAGTATCAGGGGAGGTGTGATGAGAACGTCAATAAACGTTAACCTTTGGCGGGTCTCAGCACTTTAGCTCTATCTCTAACTCAAGTCTAACATCGTCGTATCGTCATTACCTTAGCAGAACTATTATGTCGTAGAGTATCAGGGGAGGTGGTCTCGGTCCTTGTAGTCTCTGACTCTACCGGGGGGCCTTAGCTCTATCTCTATGGGCATTCTGAGGGATGTTGGGGTGAGGCCTTGGATACACTGTTTGGCATTAGGATTGGTTAGTAGCGAGCCCAGTTTGCAAGCCCTCGCTAACAGGGGCTTACGTGTTGGTATAGCATTATATAGCAATAAACGTTAACCTTTGTTGTATAATGTTAAGGTAGGGTGGATGGGGATGACGATAAACGTTAACCTTCGGGCGGGCTTCCACACCCTGTGTATAGAGGCGGTGTCAATAAAAGTTAACCTTTGACCACCCAACCTTTCTATTGCACATTGCAAACTATAAACCGGACCAAAGATATAAATTGACTTTTTGCAGACGTATGTATTGTTGCATTGTTTTGGCTACTCACTGAGCCGTGTTGTGTGCTCACCCCTCGACATCGAATATTTTTAGTTGATGATGCAGGTTACACAGTCGAAGACTATATGAACGCGTCTACATACAGGAATATAGCAGCCATGGACGCTGGAGCTGAAGATGATACACACGACTCCTCTTGCGAGTGCAACTCGTGTGTATTTGACTAGATATTTTTATAGGTTTCTTTATTGGATTTATAAGACATGTATTTGGTGCTTAAATATTTATGTCTCAGTTAAACACATAATAATTTACTATTTAATTAATGGTATCATCTTAGTTCTCAGTTCATTTATTTACAAGATTTCCGCTATTGTGTATTTACTCTGATTATGATTGTGGATGTGTGTAAAGTTTGGATAACGCGGGGATGGTCTATTAGAGATCCTGGTTGAACCGTTGGTTATTTAGCGGTTCATCACACCATTCAGAACAGTGTGGAATTGGGGTGTGACAAGTTGGGTTCAGTGCGTGGGTGTTGGCTCAATGTGAGAGAGATTGTAGGTAGGATGGAGGTGCACGGCTGGGGGCATGGGCTCATGGCAGGTGGCATGGCCGGGGTTGTTCTTGTAGCTGGGTAGGTGGCAAGGTAGTAGGGTAAGAGGCAAGGGGCTGTGGTTTTACACCCCAATTCCACACTATTCAGAATGGTGTGATGAACCGCTAACAAACCAACGGTTCAACCAGGATCTCGAGTAAGCTATATCCATGTTATCGAAATCCCATACATCCACATTCATAATCAGAGTAAATATACAATAGCGGAAGTCTTATAATAAAATGAACTGAAGAATCTAAATGTGATATTAATATTTAAATACCAAATTATTCTGCATCAACTAAGACATAAATAAATATCATTACATCCCTTTAATAAATCCAAATAATTAAATAAAAGAAAAATCCTAAACGAACACGCATGAGTTGCACTCGCAAGAGGAGTCATGCGTATCCTCTACATCTTCAGCTTCAATCGCCGCCACATGTCCATACGCTGGAGCATCAATATAATCTGCAATAGTGGTACTTACATCATGAACTAAAAATATTCGACGTCGAGAGGGTGAGCATACATCATGGCTCAGTGAGCAAACAAAACAATGCAACAATACATATGCATGCGATTCAATTCATATCTTTGGTCTGGTTTTACGTTTGCACTGTGCTATAGAAAGGATAGGAGGCCGCCGCACCTCTACGCCCGATGAACCTCTCACCGTCGCCCATAGCATCCACAATGAACATTGTACAACGAAGGTCACGTTTATCGATGTACAACTCCATACCAATAAATAAACCCCTGATGGTTAGGGCTGCAAACGGGGCTCGCTACTAACCAATCCTAATTTCAAACAGTGTATCCAAGGCCTCACCCCAGCATCCCTCAGAGCACCCGTAGAGATAGAGCTAAGGCCCCCCGGTAAAGTATAGGACTCAAAGACCGAGACCCTCCTTGATGCCCTACGTCGCAATAGTTCTGCTAAGGTAATGGCGATACGATGATGCTAATGCACAAGACTTGAGTTAGAGATAGAGCCAAAGTGCCCGGATCAAACACCGCTTAACACTTCCCCTGATGCCCTACTTACATCAAGCACACTAACCACACACAAACATTCACATGCCTATTCCTAGCATCAATCATCATCATCATGTTATAAGTAAACAAAATTAAATATGCATGAACAATAATAGCAGGAATATTGGATGACATGTTGAATGCACATTACAAGCATATTCGCATAGAATCAAGCATGGCACCGGACTCAAAAAAATAAAAATAAATTATTATTAACCAGTTAATGTAGGTCTTGTTTCCTCACCGTAGCTTGCTAGTAGATCCTCTTTCAAGCTTTAAGAATCACCTTTATATTGATATTATATTGCTAGAAAACCTAACAAAGTCGATAGAATTTAATTAGATTTAATTCTAATTTTCTAACTTGTTGTTATCTATAGGGTCGCAGGATGGATCGCAGGTAGGGTAGCAGTATACTGCGACCCCCTGTAATAGGGTCGATATCATGGTCAATGGGTCTATCGACCCTATGTGCGACCACCTCTGGTTTTGGTCGATATTCTCATGTTTTGATCCATTCTTCCTTGTTTAACTCCTATGGCTTCTTCCATAGTCCATTCCACATACTTTCTATGGATTAGAACTTCTCTTCACCCAATATATAGTCTAATTGATATCCTCCATGGTTTCCATTAAAACCTAACCATGGATGGATGGATTGGGTTTCTCCTACATCTTCCTTCAACTATTCAAAGTCTCACGAAATTCATAGGATTAGTATTCTTACCTGAGAAGAACACTCCTTCTCTGCAACTCTTCTCCTTTTTCTTCTTCTCTCCTTTCCTTATCTTCTTCCTCTCTTCCTTCTATTCTCTTTCTCTCAATTCAATTAGGGTTCTAAAAGGAGTGAAAGAGGCCTAGGGACGTCATTAAAATAGAGTAGAAATATCCTAAGATAAGTCCCTTTGAGATTAAGAAAGAGCCCCAACCGAAATTATGGAAATTTCCTAATTCTGTTTTCGGCGGCAACTGAGGGTCGATGAGGGGGTCGATGATCCCGTCGACCCCTAAATCCTAAAGTGTCCGACCCCCTCTGTAAAACAGGGGGTCTGAATTTCTATCTTGGGGGGTCCGACCCTCCCTTGCTGGGTATGCGACCCTCCCCTTTATTTAAGTATTTTTGGGTCGATTTGATTCCTGGGATCACGATCTCCTTTACACCCTTGGTCCATTTGGCTCGACCATGATGGGTAAACCTGATTCAAGGTGGTAAGACCGGGTTAGTTTGATACGGGTCTTACAACTCCCCCCTACTTATAAAAATTTTGTCCTCAAAATTGTACGTACCTTCTAAATCAAATAAGTGAGGGTATTGCTTTCGCATAGCATTCTCTTCTTCCCATGTAATTTCTTCCATGTCTCTACTTCTCCAGGTGATCTTAACATAATAGATATCTCTGTTGCGTAGTCATTGAACCTTTCGGCTGGTGATTTCAGTTGGTGTTACTTCAAATGTCAAATCATCAGTCAATTCGGTTAAATCTACTGTCAGGACGTGCATTGGATCCTTGACATACTTCTTCAATAGGGAGATATGAAATACGTCATGCACACTTGACATAGATGGTGGTAGTGCTAGTTGATAAGCCACTTTTCCACGCTTAGCTAAAATCTCATATGACCCGACATATCTTGGACTTAGTTTCCCTTTCTGTCCGAACCGTTTCAATCATCGCATAGGCGATACCTTCAAGAATACTTTATCACCTGCGACGAACTCAAGATCTCTGCGTCGAGTATCTGCATATTGCTTTCGATGATTCTGAGCTGTTCTTACCCTTTCATTGATAATGTCTACCACTCGACAAGTCTCTTCAACAAATTCCAGCCCAACAATACTACATTCTCCAACTTTATTCCAAAATAAAGGAGTTCGACACTTTCTGCCATACAGTGCTTCATAGGGTGACATCTGTATAGTAGCCTGATAGCTATTTTTATAAGAAAACTCGATCAATGATAACTTTTCATCCCATGATCATTTGAAATCAATTATACATGCTCGTAGCATATCTTCTAGAATCTAGATTGTACGATCTGACTGTCCATCTGTCTGTGGATGGAATGCAGTACTAAACTTCAATGTTGTACCCATAGCCTCTTGCAATCCTTCCCAAAACTTGAAAGTGAATCGTGGATCTCTATCGGACACAATGCTCTCTGGTACACCGTGTAATCGAACAATATTATCCACATACAGATTTGCTAACCTTTCCAGTGTATACTGAGGTCGTATCGGTATAAAGCGAGTTGTCTTAGTCAGACGGTCTACAATCTCCCAAACTGCGTCAACCACTCGAGGAGTCAGTGGTAATCATGTGACGAAGTCCATAGTGATGCAGTCCCATTTTCATGCTGGTTTCGATAATGGCTGTAACAGTCCTGCGGGTCTTTATCGTTCAGCCTTTACTTTCTCACAATTTAGGCATTGAGACACGAACTTAGCTACATCTACTTTCATCCCTCTCCACCAATATGGTTTCTTTAGATCATGATACATTTTTTTACTTCCAGGATGTATCGAATAGATGGAGGTATGGGCTTCTTTCATCAGTCGGTGTCTAATGTACACACTTTCTGTTTCGGATACACATATTCTTCCTTTGTACTTCAGTACCTTCTCTTCGTCCAAGGTGAACTCAGGGTTAGTTCTACCTTTTTCGATGTCTTCTTGCACCGTTCTCAGGTAAGGGTCTGCTTTGATAGCTGTCTTCACTTCATCAATTACATCCGGTATAATCTTCAATGTAGCGAACATATTTGAAAACCGATGAATAAACCCTTGGTTGGCTGATCCATCCACTGTATCTATCACATACTGCTCGTTGCCATGATTGAATACCATTCTGGTAGTACACATTGCTGCAGTTGTGCTAACATCTCCTTGAGATTTTATCATTGCCTTTCTGCTCAACGCATCCGCTACTACCTTAGCTTTCCCCGGATGATACTGGATATCACAATCATAGTCTTTCAATAGTTCCAGCCATCTTCTTTGTCTCATATTCAACTCCTTTTGATTAAATAAATAAGTAAGACTTTTATGATCCGACTTAATCTGGAACTTCTCTCCGTATAGGTAATGTCTCCATATCTTGACAGCATGTACAACTGCTGCTAACTCCAAATCATGAGTGGGATAGTTTTTCTCATGTGTCTTCAACTGTCTTGAGACATAAGCAATTACTTGTTCTCCTTGCATAAACACACCTCTTAATCCCAGTCCTGATGCATCAGTGTATAGGGTAAATGGCTGTCCTGGGATAGGAATAGTCAAAATCGGAGCGGATATCAATCTGGTCTTCAATGTCTGGAAGCTCTTCTCACATTTATCCGTCCACACAAACTTTTCACCTTTCTTAGTCAAACTGGTGAGTGGTACGGCAATCTGGGAATAGTCTTCCGCAATCTCCGATAATAACCAGCGAGACCCAGAAAACTTTTAATTTCTGCAGCGCTCTTTGGTGCTTCCCACTTTACAATAGCCTCGATCTTGCTGGGGTCCACTTTGATTCCTTCAGCGGATACTACATGGCCTAGGAAGGCGACTTCACTTAGCCAAAATTCACACTTGGTAAATTTGGCATATAGCTTCTCTTTCCTTAAACGTTGTAGGGCGGCGTTTAGGTTCTTAATATGGGTTTCTTTGTCCTTGGAATATACCAATATATCATCAATAAATACAATAACCGACGTATCCAACATATCGTGGAAAACCCGGTTCATAAGTTCCATGAAAGTTGCTGGTGCATTTGTTAATCCAAAAGACATGACCAAGAATTCATAATGTCCATATCTGGTCTTGAAAGCTGTCTTAGGAATATCACCATCTTTAATCTTCAACTGATAGTAGCCTGACCGAAGATCGATCTTAGAAAATACTTTTGCCCCTTGCAACTGATCGAACAAGTCATCGATCCTAGGTAGTGGATATCGATTCTTGATTGTCAGCTTATTCAACTCCCAATAGTCGATACATAATCGAACGCTACCGTCCTTCTTCTTTACGAACAATACTGACGCTCCCCATGGTGATATACTGGGTCGAATATAACCCTTGTCCAGCAGTTCCTGTAGTTGCACTTTCAATTCCTTCAGTTCAGTAGGAGCCATTCTATAAGGTGCTTTTGATACTGGTGCGGCTCCTGGTATAAGGTCTATCACAAACTCTGTGGCTCTGTCGGGTGGTAATCCTGGTAGTTCCTCCGGAAATACGTCAGGATAGTCCCGCACGACATCAATATCTTCCATTCATGGTGCTTCCTTGGTTAGGTCGACCACTGATACTAGATACCCGACTGCCCCCTTCTCAAGGCACTTCTTAGCCTTTAGTGCTGAGAGTATGAGCATGCGTTTACGGAAAAGTTTGGTTCCCGCAAAACTGAATTCTGCTCCTTCTTTGTCTTTAAATGTTAGCTTCTTTTTGGCACATAATAGCTTCACAAAACGCCGAGCTAACCAGTCCATTCCCAAGATGACATCAAAGTCTACCATCCCAAGTTGGATCAAGGTTGCATCTAAGGTTTTCTCGCCAATGAGAACTGGACATGGCCCATAACCTTTCTCTAATTCCACTTCTAACCCCATCGGTGACCGTACAAGTAATTTGTAGTCCAATGTTTTGATTGGTAAGTTCAGCTTCTTTCCAAACGACACAGATATAAAGGAATGAGTAGCTCCTGAATCAAAGAGTACTCTGGCGGGTATGCCATTTATAGGTACGATACCTGTGATTTGTTTAAACTTAGTCTACATGCTTGCACAATGTAATACAACTTAAAGGTTTAGGTCATACCTGTTACCACATCGGGTGATGCGGCAGCTTCCTCAGACGTAACAGCATAAACTCGTCCTTGATGTTGTTGCTTCCTGGGTTTAGGACACTCTCTCATCATATGTCCCACTTGATTGCAGTTATAACATCTTGGACTTTCAGTATTTGGCTTTGGTTGCTGCTGAGCTGCTTGAGTGGTCTTGGGTGCAGCGGTAAAATTCTGAGTACGGAAAGGCTTGTATGTCTTGTTATTACCTCCGTTGTAAGAATTACCAGCTGGCCTTTTCACACCTCTGTTTTGCATAAAATAGCTTTCCTTCTGGCTCGACTCAATAACTCGAGCAATTTGCACGGCTTCATTATAAATTCTCTTGTCTAACCCCAGTACGTGCTCTCTGATGCTTCCTCTGAGTCCCATGACAAACCTACGGGTTTTGGTGTCCTCTTCTTACATGTTCAGTGGTGCAAAGAAAAATAGCTCCTCATAACGCTGTTGATACGCGTCCACTGTCATCTGTCCCTGATACAAACTCAGGAACTCTTTCTCCATAGAATCCTTGAAGCTTCGGGGAAAATACTTCTCAAAGAAAGCTTCCCTATATATAGCCCAGGTCAATAGGGCGTGTTTGGTTATCAGATAGTCCCTTGTAGATTTCCACTAATGATGTGCGTCACCTTTTAGCATGAAGGTGGCACATAATACCTTCTCCTCCTCTGTAATGGTCATCATCACGAAATTTCTCTCCATCTCGTCGATCCAGTGTGCTGACCATAATGGTTCGAACGATTTACCGTTGAACTCATTGGGTTTCATCTTTAGGAATCTCTCAATAAGTCCAGAATGATCTAACTGCACTGGAGCATATGCTCCATACATAGGTTGTGGATATTGGAAATTCCCTTGCACTGGTTCCGGGTGATGGGCTGGAATCTGTGCAGCTGGTGGTTGTGGTGCTTGGTGGTTACCCACCGGTGTTGCATTGGCTTGCCCAGCCGGCATAGGTGTAGTTTGTGCCACCTGGAACATCATTCCCATCATAGCCTGCATATGGGCTTGTGCATGTTGCATCTGCTGAAGTTGTTGTGCCAGATTTATCACCACGGTAGTCAGTTCCGGTGGTGGGGGTGGCAGATTAGTAGGAATTGCCGGGCCCTGGTTCACTGGTGGTGCAACTTGTGGATTACCCTGTCCATTCAGATTGTTTGGACTGGTTTCCTCCACTGGTGGCGGTGGTGGAACCGTGTTACGACTTTGCCTGGTTACTCTTCGTCCGGCCATGTCCTTCACTGGTAGTAGTGATGCCTGAAAATCATAAGATACGTGAGGCAATCATTTATACTTCATGTAGATACACTAACCAATGTAAATTTCAAAATTTTCAGATCATTCTGGGTAAATTACTGTCCTTTCTATATAGGGTCGATAGTGAGGGTCGATGGTATATGCGACCCTAAGATCGACCCTGGGAATTTCTGATTTTTTCCGAGAGTCGAGGGTCGATGTGAGGGTCGATGGGTGTGCGACCCTCGATGCGACCCCTGGTTCCCTGTCAGGTTACCGAGAGCAGTGGGTCGATATAGGGGTCGATGTATGTTCGACCCTGTGTTCGACCCTTGGTTTTCTGTCAGATCACCAAAAGCCGTGGGTCGATATGGGGGTCGATATGAGGGTCGACTCTTTGGGTCGAATTCTGCGACCCTCAGACTAAAAATTAGATTTTTAAGGTCCGATTTGAGTTCATTTCTCATTCTTTCCCCTCCGTTTCAACTCGGCTTCTTTCCTCTGGGTTGCTACAGTGCAGATTCCACTACATTGGCCATTTGGGTTACGTTTCTCGACACCTACATCCTCCCTACAGGTATTTCTTCTCCATTTACCTATTTTTAGGTTTTCTTTTCTAGGTTTTCATTTACATAATACGTTTTCTTCAAATTAAACTTTTTCCAACCGTAAAAATTTGATTTTTATTGGGGCTTTTGTTGTTGGTGAGTCAATGGACGAAAGCCCTCAAAAATATTTGAGTTTCATTGGTTGGTTATCGAGAAACTCGAAATTTTCTCTTTTTTCCCTAATTTGTCAAGATTTTAGGATTTCTCAAAATTTCTTCAAATTGGGTTCCGTTAGTTAAAATTTCCGACTGTATGAGTATTGCAGGATAGTTTAGAACCTACGTAAGTCCTCCTGCCCACATTGTATGGGTGACAAGTGAGGCTTTTGGTCAACTTACGTCGTTATAATGTTGAAATTTTTGTGATTTTTCTATCTTACTAATCCATTATCTGTTTTTCATTGTGGTCTACAGATATCATGGCTCGCACCAAGGTTCCTAGTATTCGCGACCGTCTCCGCTTGCGTACCAATGAAGCTGAGACTCAGTATGCCCGCTTTGCCCGTAAAAAGGTAGAGGGTGGTCTACTGGTGGACTTGGCTAGCCTAGCCTTGTTCAATGTAGAGGGAGCATTTGGTGACATGGGTTGGCTTCCTGTCATCACCTATGACGCCTGCATCTGCCCGGATTTGGTGCGCCAGTTTTATTATAATCTCTAGGTGGTGGGGGATTATAATGATGTAGATAGGGGTCACGAGCTCAGGATTACTAGCTACGTCAAGGGAGTTGAGGTCTCCTTTGATTACCGGCAGCTAGCGGATTTGTTGGGCATTTCTTATGATGGCCCTATGGTGTTCTGTGCTCCTGGAGAGCACCAGTTCCTTTCTTTGCAGATGAGGGCTGAGATAGACAGACAGCTCATCCAATTTGATCGCTGGGAGATGAAAGCGAGTTATCTATGTTCGGATCCACGGGTGTACTGTAAGATCATTCAGCACAACCTGATTCTGCAGAGTGGACAGTATGAGAGGATCTCCTAGTTAACCCAGTATCTGCTATACTGCATCTATATTAGGCAGCCTGTATGCCTACCTTACATCATCATGCGGACTATGATCAGTGCCACATTGCCCAGTCATAGGGGTAATCTACCCTATGGACGTATGATCACTAAACTGCTGACCCGCCTGGGTGTGGATTTGTTGGATGAGAAGATTCAGGAAAAATCCTTCTCTGCTCCTCTGGATTGGGATGCCATCTGCAGGATGGGTATGCGGGATGCCCAGGTCAGTGATGAGGAGAGGAACGCGATGGTGTGCCATCACACTCGCGTGGAGATGGCTGACGCTGAGGCAGCAGCAGCTGCAGCTGGGGTCCCTGGTGGTGCTGTCGGGGATGATGATCGTCTTTACATGGATGTGGATTCCATACCACCTCCTTCTTCTACACATGCTGCTGGAGCGAGTACATCTTTTGTGGCTGGTCCTTCACATGCAGCTGGTCATTTACACCCACCTTCTGATGACGTGCTGAGTATGTTTCAAGATATCAGAGAGGCTCAGCGTGCATCAGATCTGAGGATGGGGGAGCTTCTAGACGCTCAGCGCCGGACTGATCAGTGGGTGGCTGATCTCATAGCTAGTCTTCAGGCGACCCAGACTCAGGTAGCCTGGTTGACTAGAGTCTATGCTGAGGACTATGACAGAGACGGCGAGGCACCGCCTCCTCCTTCACCTCCAGCTTCATGATTGTATTTCCTTACTTTTTCTTTGTAATACAGAGTAATTGTCCGGGTTGTGGACTGTACTCTGCTTTAAATATTAATACATATTTGTTTCTCTCTTATTGTATTTAAAATTGTTTCTCCTTTAAATAGATGCATTATTCTCTTTTTAAATTTGATCTCAAACATCACTTGTGCTTATAGTGTGTTATTATTATAGTTTTTACTTTTATCCTATCACAGTTCATAATCTATCGTGAAGGTATGTTGATTTAGCGAACAAGGCCTGGAAAGCTCTGATACCAAGTTGTCACACCCCAATTCCACACTATTCAGAATGGTGTGATGAACCGCTAACAAACCAACAGTTCAACCAGGATCTCGAGTAGGCTATTTCCGTGTTATCTAAACCCCATACATCTACATTCATAATCAGAGTAAATATACAATAGCGGAAGTCTTATAATAAAATGAACTGAAGAATCTAAATGTGATATTAATATTTAAATACCAAATTATTCTGCATTAACTAAGACATAAATAAATATCATTACATCCCTTTAATAAATCCAAATAATTAAATAAAAGAAAAACCCTAAACGAATACGCATGAGTTGCACTCGTAAGAGGAGTCATGCGTATCCTCTACATCTTCAGCTTCAATCGCCGCCACATGTCCATACGTTGGAGCATTAATATAATCTGCAACAGTGGTACCTGCATCATCAACTAAAAATATTCGACGTCGAGAGGGTGAGCACACATCATGACTCAGTGAGCAAACAAAACAATGCAACAATACATATGCATGCGATTCAATTCATATCTTTGGTCTGGTTTTACGTTTGCACTGTGCTATAGAAAGGATAGGAGGCCGCCACACCTCTATGCACGAGAGTGTGGATACGCCCGATGAACCTCTCACCGTCGCCCACAGCACCCACAATGAACATTGTACAACGAAGGTCATGTTTATCGATGCACAACTCCATACCAAAAAATAAACCCCTGATGGCTAGGGCTGCAAACGGGGCTCGCTACTAACCAATCCTAATGTCAAACAGTGTATCCAAGGCCTCACCCCAGCATCCCTCAGTGCACCCATAGAGATAGAGCTAAGGCCCCCCGGTAGAGTATAGGACTCAAAGACTGAGACCCTCCTTGATGCCCTACGTCACAATAGTTCTGCTAAGGTAATGGCAATACGACGATGCTAATGCACAAGACTTGAGTTAGAGATAGAGCTAGAGTGCCCGGATCAAACACCGCCTAACACTTTCCCTGATGCCCTACTCGCATCAAGCACACTAACCACACACAAACATTCACATGTTTATTCCTAGCATCAATCATCATCATCATGTTATAAGTAAACAAAATTAAATATGCATGAACAATAATAGCAGGAATATTGGATGACATGTTGAATGCACATTACAAGCATATTCGCATAGAATCAAGCATGGCACCGGATTCAAAAAAAATAAAAATAATTTATTATTAACCAGTTAATGTAGGTCTTGTTTCCTCACCTTAGCTTGCTAGTAGATCCTCTTTCAAGCTTTAAGAATCACCATTATATTGATATTATATTGCTAGAAGACCTAACAAAGTCGATAGAATTTAATTAGATTTAATTCCAATTTTCTAACTTGCTGTTATCTATAGGGTCGCAGGATGGGTCGCAGGTAGGGTAGCAGTATACTGCGACCCCCTGTAACAGGGTTGATATCAGGGTCGATGGGTCTATCGACCCTATGTGCGACCACCTCTAGTTTTGGTCGATATTCACATGTTTTGATCCATTCTTCCTTGTTTAACTCCTATGGCTTCTTCCATAGTCCATTCCACATACTTTCTATGGATTAGAACTTCTCTTCACCCAATATATAGTCTAATTGATATCCTCCATGGTTTCCATTAAAACCTAACCATGGATGGATGGATTGGGTTTCTCCTACATCTTCCTTCAACTATTCAAAGTCTCACGAAATTCATAGGATTAGTATTCTTACCTGAGAAGAACACTCCTTCTCTGCAACTCTTCTCCTTTTTCTTCTTCTCTCCTTTCCTTCTCTTCTTCCTCTCTTCCTTCTATTCTCTTTCTCTCAATTCAATTAGGGTTCTAAAAGGAGTGAAAGAGGCCTAGGGACGTCCTTAAAATAGAGTAGAAATATCCTAAAATAAGTCCCTTTGAGATTAAGAAAGAGCCCCAACCGAAATTATGGAAATTTCCTAATTCTGTTTTCGGCGGCAACTGAGGGTCGATGAGGGGGTCGATGATCCCGTCGACCCCTAAATCCTAAAGTGTCCGACCCCCTCTGTAAAACAGGGGGTCTGACTTTCTGTCTTGGGGGGTCCGACCCTCCCTGGCTGGGTATGCGACCCTCCCCTTTATTTAAGTGTTTTTGGGTCGATTTGATACTTGGGATCACGATCTCCTTCACGCCTTTGGTTCATTTGGCTCGACCATGATGGGTAAACCTGATTCAAGGTGGTAAGACCGGGTTAGTTTGATACGGGTCTTACATGTGGCGGCTTGGAGTTGGGCTCAAGGGGATAGGGTGAGAGGCAAGGGGCTGTGGCGGCTTGGAGTTGGGCTCAAGGAGAGGAGGAGGTGGCGGTGAGGGAGTGAGTAGGGGCATGGGAAAGATGGAGGTGGCAGCACCTCCCTCTTTGCCTCCACCGAATTCACTTCTCCCCTCGGTTTTCAATCTCTCTCTCTCTCTCTCTTCCTCTCTCTTCTCTCTTCCTCCCTCTCTCTCCTTCCATGACCGAATATATACATATATATATATATATAATATAATATAATATAATATAGTATAATAATAATATATAAAAATATATATAATATGACATATATAAAACATATATTATATAATATATAAATGTATATATATATATAAAACAAATACATAAAGTGCACACACATGGGCTGACCCGACTCAATCTGGGCTGGTTTGGGTTGGGTCAGGCTGGACTTGATTGAGTTCGACGGGGTTGGACTAAATTGGGCTTGAGTTGGGTTGGGCTGAGTAAGAATGGACTGGATCGATTTCTCTTTCTACTATGGATCCTCTCAGCTTGCAATTCCGCATGAAAAATTTCGACGGCTTCTGTCTCAGATCTTCCACGTCCACTTTGAAGAGGACGGACAAAGGAGCACACTGGTGCTCGAATCGCCTAATTCGGACGTCAGATGAACAAAATATGAAGAATTAAAGCTTTGACGATAATTCGGCCAGCAACTTTGCATGGGACCCGCTGGCGGCTTCTGCCCAAAATTCTTTACGTCCACTTTGAAGAGGACTGGCAATGGAGCACACTGGCACTTGAATCACCTGATTCGGACTTCGGATGATCAAGATATGAAGAATTGGAGTTTTGACGATAATCCTACCGGCAGCTTTGCATGGGACCCGCTGGTGGCTTCTGCCCAAAATTCTTTACGTCCATTTTGAAAAGGACAGACAATGGAGCACAGTGGCGCTTGAATCGTCGGATTTGGATGTCGGACGATCAAGATATGGTCGAATGAAGTTTGATCGATTTAAATCACGATAATTTGCCCAATAAATCCTTAATTTATGATAATTTAAAGAAAAGCCCTTGGATTTAATAAGCCAATTTCAATCCGACTAAAATCGCGACATCTTCTTCGTTTGATATCGGAATTGAGTGATTCAGGTATCATTTCGAAGGTATTTTCATGACCTTGCTATAGGGCCTACCAACATCAGCTTTGAAATCACCGCTTAATGTCCAAACCTTGAATTGATCTGCAACCCCTCTGAATATGCCCACCAAGACTCTTGTACATTGGGGACACTCTGGCTCAGCCCAAAAAACCATAAAGAACACAGAGGAATTGATCGACTATTGGTTTGAGAGAGTTTCACTCGCCTCCCCTGTACTTTCTAAATTTTCACCCCCTCCACTCTCTTACTGCCTATACACCAATAAAGTTCTGCTTGACTGGGGATGGCAAAAATGGGGTGCTTACAAACTCCATCTCATAAATATACTGCTTGTGAAGCTCCTTTACCTGTTTCGCATAATCCCTCCTCAGCTTTCCCAGATTTGCTTCTGCTTCCTTTGGATCCTTGGGGGCTTTCCAGCTCCCTAAAAACTCGTTGGACTCCGAGAACTCGTGTTCAAGCTGGTGTTGGTGATGCTGAGAAGGCATCGTTGATGTTGTCTTGAAATGAAGGATTTGGGTCAAGACAGATTTGACTCTTGGATACGTTGGAGCAGAGCAGAAGATTTGACGACATGCCGCCATGAATGAATGAATTGAGCAACTGAGAGCTGAGAGGCAGAGAGGGGGAAGACTAGAGAGAACCTCAGAAATGCGGACTCCGCGTTTCCCTGGCATGAGTTTATAATGTGAATCGGCCATACATCGAATCGGAATCGTTTCCGATTCCTTCGGACTCAATGTTCGCTAATTCGATTGATTCCGATCCAATTTTTTGAAACGATGCTTTATCTCTCTCTCTCTCTCTCTCTCTCTCTCTCATGAGTCGACTGTTAAGCCAATCCGGGCCAATCTGGACTGGCATGAGTGAGTCAATCCAAAATCGGCTCGATAAGCCAAGCCCGATAACAAACCGACACCGGACCGGCCCAATAGTTAATGTGTCCAGACTTCAGGAACCCTTAATGGACAAGTTTTGGGCTAGGCTTATAAAGCCTGACACCATTTCAGCCTAGACCGAAATCGGATCGGATCGACTCGTTGACACCCTTATAACTGACTACCACTTATATGCAAAACCATGCTTGTAACACAATTTAAAAAAAAAAGAAAAAGGAACATGCAGATTAAATTTATCTCTTCTGTTTAAAGCTGGAGTAATCCAGACAACCTGATTCATTTGTTGGCTAATTAACAAGTTTGCCATTTACACTCCCAACTACATTCCGCTATAGCTACTTGGGAATACTGTTAGACTGATAGTTCCTGCTGAAACTATTCTTATGCCTCAATTATGTCCATGAAATGGTATTTAGGGTTGACATGGATGACCCTTTTCTTCCTCTTTGCTCTAGCATTATGCCATGGTTTCAGTTTTGAAATGAGATCAGTTCATCCCATGGTTAAGAAGTATCTGCTGTCATAATCTTGATTAAGAAATTTATTTTTCAACTATTATCGTTATGTTACTCAATATTGAGACTATAAGTTTTAGAGCATAACATGAACATATCAAAATCTCCGCCAAATGCCCAATATAATCACCTCACGGCTATACGACCAACATGACTACACTACAGTGTTATCAAGATCACCCAACATACTGAAGTTTTTAGGATCATCTTCAAATTGACATTTAAAAAAAATTAAAATAAAATAACTGAGTAGAAGGCATCCAGTGCCAATTAAATCCGTCATTCAATCATATAATTGGAAACGATCCCATTTACAAAACCTAACAGACTTAAAACGGTTGGCCAACTTTCCTCCATCAAATTTGAACTTCGCACATGCCTGTCCCCTAGTAATTCTCCAAATAGGGGTTCCTGGGACAAAGACTGCACTATGGGACTAGAATTTGTTAATGAGACATTAGTTGCTTATGTTATTGTCTTGTTTTGATTTTTCCTCTAACCTCAACAAAATCATTATTAAAAAAAATAAACCCTAATCCTACCCTATATAAACACTCTTAAACCTCCTCAAATCCTTTCCATTATCTCTCACAAACTCTAGAGAAGAGAAGGAGGTTGGAAAGGAGAAGGAGCTAGGAAGAAAAAGAAAGTGCCGCCATTACCGTTCGAGGACGCTCACGTTACGCCAGTCAATGGTAAGTGTTTTAATCATTCTTCTTACCCTATGATAGATATAGGGGTGGATCAATACCATGCAAAGTAGGTATTGATTTAAAACCCTAACTGGACCTTAAAAACCCTAAATTGCCGTCAAATCCTAGATTCGAGTTTCGAGATGATATTCATCGAAAATAGACTTGAATGAGTTGGGGATAACTCTAACTCAAAGCTCAGACTTAGAATGGATAGGAGAAACCCTGAAAATCCATGGAGATTGATCGACGGCAGTCGAAAAAACCCAAAGTATGGTCTTCCGGAGACATACCGGTCGACTATACCGGTTGCACCCTGTGCAACCGGTATGTTGCCACCGGTACCTTCCGGGAGGCTGGTCTGTGGGGACCGGCTGACCATACCAGTCGCCAGTTTTCCCCACAGAGCTGTGACCGGTACATGCCATCGGTCAGCTCTGTGAGGGTATTTTGTAACCATGTTGGTTTTCGACCAACATGAAACCCTAAGAAAACTATTCTAATGAAACCCTAATAATATTGTAGGAGTTTGTGACTTTCCGTTTGGATTTTGCGACGTGAGCAAGCTATCAAGTGAGCGTCAGGTAAGGGAATCTGACCTAAGCCTAATAATTAATGGACAGTAAATCTTTGTTAATAACCTGAATATATATGATGTGATGTTTGTGCAAATTCACATGCCATCCTTTACTTTCAGTTATTATTATTGTTCATGCATTGATAGGATGTGATTGTTAGGCATGTGATTGTTTTCGTTGGTGTGTGGAGTGGGACATGGGCCTGGGATCATTCCTCACACTGACACTTTTTGTAGTATTCTATCTTAACATGCTTGGTACGGGTGGGGCATCAGGGGAAGGTCGAGGTACGGTGGTCTCCGATATTAATGCTGGCCTGGTCATGGTGATGTGGCACTGTGGTCTCCGAAGTCGACGCTGGCTTGTCCACGATGCTTTAGCTCTATCTCTATGCCGTAGGGAGTTATGTTGGGATAGGGTCTACCTGTGTATTGTTCTATCCTAGTGGGTTAGTTGCGGATAGGGTATCAGGGGAGGTACGGGGATGACTTAGCTCTATCTCTATGCCGTAGACGGCTGTGCTGGGATAGAGCATACATTGATGACATATAGGATTGGTTAGTTGCGAGCCCAGTTTGCAAGCCCTGGCCAGTAGGGGCTTAGGTACTGGTATGGGTAGAGCATCAGGGGAGGTACGGGGATATCTTAGCTCTATCTCTATTCCATGATGGGTGCATGTGGGCCAATGGGGGTGTGATCCATGAGGTGCCACACACTCGTGTATAGAGGTGCGGGGGCCACCAAACCTTTCTATAGCACATTGCAAACTTAACCAGACCACAGCATAAAATGATTGTTACTCATGCATAATATTGTGAAACTGTCTGATTGTCTTACTGAGCTAAGTTGTGAGCTCACCCTTTGTACGTACATTATTTTAGATGTTGATGCAGGTTACACAATGGACGACTTTATGTACGCTCCGGCATATGGTGATGTTGCTGCTCTGGGTGTACAGGCAGGAGAGGACGAGCATGACGCTTCATGCAAGTGCCCTTTCTGCGTGTACCTTTAATTTTAGTTTTATTTATTTTCAGTTATTTTTAGTTGGATTAAAGTGAATGTAAGAATATTATATTTTATGTTTGAATCTGAATAATTGGATATTTTATTTACATTTATCAATAGATTCTCAGTTCATTCTATTTAAAGACTTCCGCTGTACTATTTATATTCTGATTGTGGTTATGTGTAATGGTTTGTGTGAGTGGACACGGCCTATTCGAGATCCTGGTATGAACTGTTGGTTTAGTGACGGTTCACTCACACCATTCTGGTTGGATCAGAATTGGGGTGTGACAACTTGGTATCAGAGCCCTCGGGCTCTGTCCACGGACCATATTGCACTTAACTAAGTCGATGAACTGAGTTAGGAAAAATTTAAAAATTTTAATACAGACACACCCTAAGCATTGTTTGATACCTGAGACTGATTAAGAAAGAGCATAATATACTGTATTAAATATGGAATTTTAATGATACCCATGTACTAGTTAGGAAAAACCATAAAAACTTTCATTAAATAGAAAATGAGTATCAAATGAAATAGTGCTACAGGGTACAGTCCACAAATCGGACAGTTACCTTGTTATATAAACAGTCAAAAGAGAAGAAAATAAAAGGGACAATCATGGGGTAGGGGCCCGAGGAGGAATAGGGTCCGCTATGTCATAATCTCACTCGTAAGCGATCCTAAGCCAGTGTACGTGGTCCTGTGTCACCTGTAGGCTACGAGCCAGACATCCCAACTCCTGACCCATCTCTCGCTGAGACTCTAGGATGACCCTCTGGGTGTCCCTGATCTCAGTGAACATACTCAACACCGGGTCTGGAGAGGGATGAGACGGTCCAGCTGTAGAGGTAGATGGTGGTGCTGCAGGTGTAGGCTGTGGAGCTGGCGCTGGTACACCCTCTGCCTTATCCTCGTCATCATCACGCTCGGCCTCTGCTGCTGCTGCGGCTGCTACCCTTCCGAGTGGGCGAGGGCGAGCCTCCAACTCGTCGTCGCTAATGGGCAGATTGTCCATCTGCATCCTCTGAATGGCATCCCAGTCGATGTCAAATGTCATGGTATCCTCAACAGTCACCTCGCCTCTCATGCTCACACCTAGGCGACGTAGAAGGAAGGTGATGAGACGACCGTATGGAAGGTTACTGGCCTGATCGGCCAGGGTCGCCTGATGCATAGTCCGGATGATGAGGTAAGGGAGAGAGACCCGCTCCCCGGTGCAGATGCAGTAGGTGATGTACTGAGTGAGCTGAGATAACTCACTGTAGTGGCCGCTCTGGGGCACAATGTTGTGCTGGATGATGCGGTTATAGACTCGAGCTAGGGGCTTCAGACTAGCCGCCGTCATAGGAGCCCCAGGATTTAGGATCTGCTCTGCTATCTCTCGGCGTAGGTCCTCGGTCAGATAGCCCTTCACCTTTGGAGGGCAGTATACCAAGTCTCCATCATTGGGTACCCCCAGCAGGTCAGCCAATTGATGGGTGTTGAAGGAGATAGGGAAACCATTGTGACCAGCACAGTGGGTCACAGAAATGGAAAAGAATTTTCGACTGATGACTTGTACAGAGGATGAAAATGTCCTGTTTGCCACTCATATGCTAAAGGAAGATGCGAATGCTTGGTGGAATTCTACACGGGCATATCTGGAGACGAAGCATACCCAGATAGATTGGGAAGCATTCAAAGTTGCCTTCTTCGACAAATACTTCCCGAAGAGTTTCAGGGATCAGATGGAGAGGGAGTTTCTCAATCTATAATAGTCTCAGTCGACTGTGGATGCTTACCAGCAGAGGTATGAGGAGTTATTTTTCTTCGCACCGGCAAGTATGCAAGAAGAAGAGACCAAGACACGCAGGTTCACCATGGGACTGCGTGGAGGCATCAGAGAGCACATATTGGGGCTGGACAAGAAAATTTATAATGAGGCTGTACAGGTTGCGAGAGTGATAGAATCCAGTCAGAGGGACAACTTCTTTGCACAGAATAGGGGAGTGAAGAGACCCGCTATTGAGAGTTCGGGTAGCAGTAACAATAGGCCTTTCCGCCCATACAGGGCTCAGACCGCTACAGTGCCTGCAAGGAACAATACGGCACCACCTGTGCCACACTTCGCTGGACACAACCCGAACATTAAATGTTTCAACTGTCAACAAGTGGGTTATATTGCAAAAACCTGCACTCTACCTAGGAAGCAACCTCCCCAGCAAGGAAAAGTATATGTGGTTACTACCGAAGAGGCAGCCGCATCACCTGATGTGGTCACTGGTACGACTCTATCCCTTACTATTTGGCTTACTATTTTCATTGTGTGTATGCGCATGTAGAACTAAGGGATAATAAAATTTCAAGAATTGTAAATGTAGCTGGTATACCTGCCAGAGTACTATTTGACTCTGGGGCCACGCACTCCTTTGTTTCTATTTTCTTTGGGAAGTGAATGGAGTTACCAATTAAGCACTTGAACCCAAGCTTGATAGTTCGCTCTCCACTAGGAGTCGAAGTGGCTTTGACTGAATATTATGGACCATGTACTGTATGTATTGAGGGCCGAGACTTAGAAGCAAGTTTGGTACTACTCGAGATGGCAGACTTTGATGTCATCTTGGGAATGGATTGGCTAGGCCATCATTCGGCTATTCTATTGTGTGGTGAAAGGAAGTTTGTGCTTACAGACAAAAAGGGAAAGGAGTATAGCTTCACTGGGACCAAGTTACCTAGGAAGTGGAAGCTGATTCTCTCCGCCTTAAAAGCTAAGAGATGCTTAGAAAAGGGGGGAGTGGGATATCTAGTATCTATAGTCGACATCACTGCTGAGGTGACAAAGTTAGAAGATCTAGACGTGGTGTGGGAGTTCCCAGATGTATTTCCAGAGGATCTCCCAGGTTTACCACCAGACAGGGCTACAAAATTTGTAATAGACCTTATGCCAGGTTCGGCGCCGATGTCTAAAGCACCATACAGGATGGCCCCTACCGAGTTAAAGGAGTTGAAGACCCAGTTACAAGAATTATTGGATAAGGGTTTCATACGACCTAGCATATCACCTTGGGGAGCACCTGTACTATTTGTCAAGAAGAAGGATGGAAGTGTGAGGCTATGCATTGACTACCAGGAACTGAACAAGTTGACTATCAAGAACCGGTATCCTTTACCTAGGATCGATGATTTATTCAATCAGTTACAGGGTGCAAAGGTTTTCTCGAAGATCGATCTCCTATCGGGGTATCACCAACTGAAGATCAAGGCTGGAGATATTCCAAAGACTGCTTTCAGAACACGGTATGGGCATTATGAGTTTCTAGTTATGTCGTTCGGTTTGACCAACGCCCCAGCGTCATTCATGGAACTGTTGAACCGAGTGTTTCATGATATGTTGGACACTTCGGTCATCGTATTCATCGATGACATATTGGTTTACTCAAAGGACATGGAGACTCATACAACACATTTGAGGGCAGCCCTACAACGGCTGAGACAGGAGAAGCTTTATCCTAAGTTCAAGAAATGCGAGTTTTGGCTGAAGAAAGTGGCTTTCTTGGGCCATGTAGTATCTGAAGACGGTATCAAGGTTGATCCAAGTAAGATAGCTGCTATAGTAGGATGGGAAGCACCAAAATCTGTTACGGAGATTCGTAGTTTCCTTGGGTTGGCTGGTTATTATAAAAGATTCGTGGAGGATTCCTCCAGGATCGCTATTCCACTCACCAGATTGACCAAGAAGGGAGAGAAATTCATATGGACAGATGAGTGTGAGAAGTGCTTTCAGACTTTGAAGTCAAGACTAGTCTCTGCACCTATCTTGACCATCCCAGAACCAAGCGTACCGTTTACCTTATATACGGATGCTTCAGGGTTGGGTATCGGGTGTGTATTGATGCAAGGAGAACAGGTGATTACTTACGCATCAAGACAGTTAAAAGAGCATGAGAAGAACTATCCTACGCATGATTTGGAGTTAGCAGCGGTTATACATGCAATCAAGACTTGGAGACACTACTTGTACGGTGAAAAGTTTCAGATTAAGTCAGATCACAAGAGCTTAACTTATCTTTTCACTCAGAAGGATCTGAATATGAGACAGAGGAGATGGCTGGAGTTATTAAAAGATTATGATTGTGACATCCAGTATCATCCGGGTAAAGCAAATGTTGTGGCTGACGCCTAAAGTAGAAAGGCAGAGACCCGCAGGTTTATTACAGCCATTACCGGAACCTGCATGGAAGTGGGATTGCATTACTATGCATTTCGTCACTGGCCTACCTTTGACACCAAGGTCAGTGGATGCACTATGGGTTATAGTCGATCGACTCACCAAGACAGCTCGATTTATTGCGGTCAGACCTCAGTATACCATGGAGAAACTAGCCAAGTTATATGTTGATAATATAGTCAGATTTCATGGCGTTCCAGAGAGTATAGTATCTGACAGAGATCCCCGTTTACATCAAAGTTCTGGGAAGGATTACAGAAAGCTATGGGAACAAAGTTGAAGTTCAGTACAGCTTTTCACCCTCAGACGGACGGACAGTCAGAACGAATTATTCAAATTTTAGAAGATATGCTCCGAGCTTGTGCATTAGACTTCAAGGGAGCTTGGGATGAGAAACTATCACTTATCGAGTTTGCTTATAACAACAGCTATCAGGCTACAATTCAGATGGCCCCATATGAAGCACTCTATGAGAAGAAGTGTCGTACACCTCTATAATGGAACGAGGTGGGAGAAAGAAGAATTGTAGGACCGGAGTTTGTTGAAGAAACTTGTCGAGTGATTGATCAGATCAAAGAGAGAGTAAAGACAGCTCAAGTTCGACAGAAGCACTATGCGGATAATCGACGTTGAGATCTGGAGTTTGTAGTGGGTGACAAAGTATTCTTGAAGATATCACCAGTGCGAGGCCTGAAAAGGTTTGGTAAGAAGGGGAAGCTATGCCCCAGGTATGTGGGACCATACGAGATATTGGCTAGACGTGGTAACGTAGCATATCAATTGGCTCTACCACCATCTATGTCAAGTGTCCATGATGTGTTCCATGTATCATTATTGAAAAAGTATGTCAGAGATCCATCGCACAACTTGACAGCAGACCCCCCAGACTTGACTGAAGACTTAACATTTGAAGTGGTGCCTGTGATGCTCTCATGCCGAAAGGTACAACAATTTCGAACCAAGGATATCCATTATGTGAAGGTGCATTGGAGAAGCCAAAATGTCAAAGAAATTACTTGGGAAGAGCAGAGCGCAATGAAGAAGGTGTATCCTAATATTTTCGACGATCAAGGTACGTTCAAATTTTGAGGCCAAAATTTCTTTTAAGGGTGGGGGAGTTGTGAGACCTACATGCAAATTTTGGGATGAAATTTCTTTTAAGGGTGGGGGAGTTGTAAGACCCGCACTCCGTAAACCCGGTCTAAACCTTGGTTCTGTGTCCTAGCAGGTCTTCCGATCATCACCGGGCCAGACGGGACGAGCGGATGACAAACAAGTACGAAATCAGACCAAAGACGATCAAATCAACATGATTTTATGTTGACCGGTCGATGGTACCGGTCTTGGTACCGGTCGACCGGTCAGCTCTGCGCAGCTGAGTGCGGAGATCCAGAAATTGACTTCTGAGGGTCCCACTTTCCTGATTTCGAATCCTAAGACCTTCCTAATCCTAATAGGGTTACTAAACCCTAATCCTAGCCTATATAAACACTCTTAAACCTCCTCAAATCCTTTCCATTATCTCTCACAAACTCTAGAGAAGAGAAGGAGGTTGGAAAGGAGAAGGAGCTAGGAAGAAGAAGAAGGTTCCGCCATTACCGTTTGACGACGCCCACGTTGCGCCAGTCAACGGTAAGTGTTTTAATCATTCTTCTTACCCTATGATAGTTATAGGGGTGGATCAATACCATGCAAAGTAGGTATTGATCTAAAACCCTAACTGGACCTTAAAAACCCTAAATTGCCGTCAAACCCTAGACTTGAATGAGTTGGGGATAACTCTAACTCAAAGCTCAGACTTAGAATGGACAGGAGAAACCCTGAAAATCCATGGAGATTGATCGACGGCAATCGAAAAAACCCAAAGTATGGTCTTCCGGAGACATACCGATCGACTATACCGGTTGCACCCTGTGCGACCGGTATGTTGCCACCGGTACCTTCCGGGAGGCTGGTCTGTGGGGACTGGCTGACCATACCGGTCGTCAGTTTTCCCCACAGAGCTGCGACCGGTACATGCCACCGGTCAGCTCTGTGAGGGTATTTTGTAACCATGTTGGTTTTCGACCAACATTAAACCCTAAGAAAACTATTCTAATGAAACCCTAATAATATTGTAGGACTTTGTGACTTTCCGTTTGGATCTTGCGACGTGGAGCAAGCTATCAAGCGAGCGTCAGGTAAGGGAATCTGACCTAAACCTAATAATTAATGGACAGTAAATCTTTGTTAATAACCTGAATATATATGATGTGATGTTTGTGCATATTCACATGCCATCCTTTACTTTCAGTTATTATTATTGTTCATGCATTGATAGGATGTGATTGTTAGGCATGTGATTGTTTTCGTTGGTGTGTGGAGTGGGACATGGGCCTAGGATCATTCCTCACACTGACACTTTTTGTAGTATTCTATCTTAACATGCTTGGTACGGGTGGGGCATCAGGGGAAGGTCGAGGTACGGTGGTCTCCGATATTAATGCTGGCCTGGTCATGGTGATGTGGCACTGTGGTCTCCGAAGTCGACGCTGGCTTGTCCACGATGCTTTAGCTCTATCTCTATGCCGTAGGGAGTTATGTTGGGATAGGGTCTACCTGCGTATTGTTCTATCCTAGTGGGTTAGTTGCGGATAGGGTATCAGGGGAGGTACGGGGATGACTTAGCTCTATCTCTATGCCGTAGACGGCTGTGCTGGGATAGAGCATACATTGATGACATATAGGATTGGTTAGTTGCGAGCCCAGTTTGCAAGCCCTGGCCAGTAGGGGCTTAGGTACTGGTATGGGTAGAGCATCAGGGGAGGTACGGGGATATCTTAGCTCTATCTCTATTCCATGATGGGTGCATGTGGGCCAATGGGGGTGTGATCCATGAGGTGCCACACACTCGTGTATAGAGGTGCGGGGGCCACCAAACCTTTCTATAGCACATTGCAAACTTAACCAGACCACAGCATAAAATGATTGTTACTCATGCATAATATTGTGAAACTGTCTGATTGTCTTACTGAGCTAAGTTGTGAGCTCACCCTTTGTACGTACATTATTTTAGATGTTGATGCAGGTTACACAATGGACGACTTTATGTACGCTCCGGCATATGGTGATGTTGCTGCTCTGGGTGTACAGGCAGGAGAGGACGAGCATGACGCTTCATGCGAGTGCCCTTTCTGCGTGTACCTTTGATTTTAGTTTTATTTATTTTCAGTTATTTTCAGTTGGATTAAAGTGAATGTAAGAATATTATATTTTATGTTTGAATCTGAATAATTGGATATTTTATTTACATTTATCAATAGATTCTCAGTTCATTCTATTTAAAGACTTCCGCTGTACTATTTATATTCTGATTGTGGTTATGTGTAATGGTTTGTATGAGTGGACACGGCCTATTCGAGATCCTGGTGTGAACCATTGGTTCAGTGACGGTTCACTCACACCATTCTGGTTGGATCAGAATTGGGGTGTGACAGAGATAGCACTGGATGATGTAGGGGAAGAAGGAACTGGTTTCAATTTCTCAAAAATAAATATGATAATAAATGAAACAAATAATAAGAAAATAAGGGTAGAGAAAAACTCCAATAAAAAGAGGAAGAAGTTAATCTACTCACAAGGGTTTGACGGAACTCCTCTTCTAAGACTTTCCGCTCGGCAGCTCGTGCCTGAGCCATGGCGGCCTTGGCAGCCTTTCGTTCCTCCCTAGCAATACGAATAGCATTTCTATTGGCTTCGTCCTTCAATTGCTTTTCCTGCTTCTGCAACTCCATCTCATAGATATACTGCTTGCGAAGCTCCTTTACCTGTTTCGCGTAATCCCTCCTCAGCTTTCCCAGATTTGCTTCTGCTTCCTTTGGATCCTTGGGGGCTTTCCAGCTCCCTAAAAACTCGTTGGACTCCGAGAACTCGTGTTCAAGCTGGTGTTGGTGATGGTGAGAAGGCGTCGTTGATGTTGTCTTGAAACGAAGGGTTTGGGTCAAGACAGATTTGACTCTTGGATACGTTGGAGCAGAGCGGAAGATTTGACGACATGCCGCCATGAATGAATGAATTGAGCAGCTGAGAGCTGAGAGGCAGAGAGGGGGAAGGCTCGAGTGAACCTCAGAAATGCGGACTCTGCGTTTCCCTGGCATGAGTTTATAATGTGAATCTGCCATACATCGAATCGGAATCGTTTCCGATTCCTTTGGACTCAATGTTCGCTAATTCGACCGATTCCGATCCGATTTTTTGAAACGATGCTTTATCTCTCTCTCTCTCTCTTGTGAGTCGACTGTTAAGCCAATCCGGGCCAATCTGGACTGGCATGAGTCCAATCTGGGCCAGATAAGCCCGGATTGGACTGAGTCAATCCAAAATCGACTCGATAAGCCAAGCCCGATAACAAACCGACACCGGACCAACCCAATATTTAATGTGTCCAGACTTCAGCCAGCCCACCCTAGCCTGAACCCTTAATGGAAAAGTTTTGGGCTAGGCTTATAAAGCCTGACACCATTTCAGCCTAGACTGAAATCGGACCGGATCGACTCGTTGACACCCTTATAACTGACTACCACTTATATGCAAAACCATGCATGTAACACAATTTATAAAAAAAAAAAAAGAGGAACATGCAGATTAGATTTATCTCTTCTGTTTAAGGCTGGAGTAATCCAGACAACCTGATTCATTTGTTGGCTAATTAACAAATTTGCCTTTTACACTCCCAACTACATTCCGCTATAGCTACTTGGGAATACTGTTAGACTGATAGTTCCTATTGAAACTATTCTTATACCTCAATTATATCCATGAAATGGTATTTAGGGTTGACATGGATGACCCTTTTCTTCCTCTTTGCTCTAGCATTATGCCATGGTTTCAGTTTTGAAATGAGATCAGTTCATCCCATGGTTAAGAAGTATCTGCTGTCTTAATCTTGATTAAGAAATTTATTTTTCAACTATTATCGTTATGTTACTCAATATTGAGACTATAAGTTTTAGAGCATAACATGAACATATCAAAATCTCCGCCAAATGCCCAATATAATCACCTCACGGCTATACGACCAACATGACTACACTACAGTGTTATCAAGATCACCCAACATACTGAAGTTTTTAGGATCATCTTCAAATTGACATTTTTAAAAAAAATTAAAATAAAATAACTGAGTTGAAGGCATCCAGTGGCAATTAAATCCGTCATTCAATAATATAATTGGAAACGATCCCATTTACAAAACCTAACAGACTTAAAACGGTTGGCCAACTTTCCTCCATCAAATTTGAACTTCGCACATGCCTGTCCCCTAGTAATTCTCCAAATAGGGGTTCCTGGGACAGAGACTGCACTATGGGACTAGAATTTGTTAATGAGACATTAGTTGCTTATGTTATTGTCTTTTTTTGATTTTTCCTCTAACTCAACAAATTCATTATTAAAAAAAAAGTAAAAAGAGATCGTTCACGGAACTACAGAATGCCATGAAAGCTGAGAGAGATAGCATTGGATGATGTAGGGGAAGAAGGAACTGGTTTCAATTTCTCAAAAATAAATATGATAATAAATTAAACAAATAATAAGAAAATAAGGGTAGAGAAAAACTCCAATAAAAAGAAGAAGAAGTTGATCTACTCACAAGGGTTTGACGGAACTCCTCTTCTAGGACCTTCCACTCGGCAGCTCGTGCCTGAGCCATGCCATCCTTGGCAGCCTTTCGTTCCTCCCTAGCAATACGAATAGCCTCTCTCTTGGCTTCGTCCTTCAATTGCTTTTCCTGCTTCTGCAACTCCATCTCATAGATATACTGCTTGCGAAGCTCCTTTACCTGTTTCGCATAATCCCTCCTCAGCTTTCCCAGATTTGCTTCTGCTTCCTTTGGATCCTTGGGGGCTTTCCAGCTCCCTAAAAACTCGTTGGACTCCGAGAACTCATGTTCAAGCTAGTGTTGGTGATGGTGAGAAGGCGTCATTGATGTTGTCTTGAAACGAAGGGTTTGGGTCAAGACAGATTTGACTCTTGGATACGTTGGAGCAGAGCGGAAGATTTAACGACATGCCGCCATGAATGAATGAATTGAGCAGCTGAGAGCTGAGAGGCAGAGAGGGGGAGGACTCGAGAGAACCTCAGAAATGCAGACTCCGCGTTCCCCTGGCATGAGTTTATAATGTGAATCGGCCATACATCGAATCGGAATCGTTTCCGATTCCTTTGGACTCAATGTTCGCTAATTCGACCGATTCCGATCCGAATTTTTGAAACGATGCTTTATCTCTCTCTCTCTCTCTCTCTCTCTCGTGAGTTGACTGTTAAGCCAATCTGGGCCCATTCGGACTGGCATGAGTCCAATCTGGGCTAGATAAGCCCGGATTGGACTGAGTCAATCCAAAATTGGCTCGATAAGCCAAGCCCGATAACAAACCGACACCGGACCGGCCCAATAGTTAATGTGTCCAGACTTCAGCCAGCCCACCTTAGCCTGAACCCTTAATGGACAAGTTTTGGGCTAGGCTTATAAAGCCTGACACCATTTCAGCCTAGACCGAAATCGGACCGGATCGACTCGTTAACACCCTTATAACTGACTACCACTTATATGCAAAACCATGCTTGTAACCCAATTTAAAAAAAAAAGAAAAAGGAACATGCAGATTAGATTTATCTCTTCTGTTTAAAGCTAGAGTAATCCAGACAACCTAATTCATTTGTTGGCTAATTAACAAGTTTGCCTTTTACACTCCCAACTACATTCCGCTATAGCTACTTGGGAATACTGTTAGACTGATAGTTCCTGCTGAAACTATTCTTATGCCTCAATTATGTCCATGAAATGGTATTTAGGGTTGACATGGATGACCCTTTTCTTCCTCTTTCTCTAGCATTATGCCATGGTTTCAGTTTTGAAATGAGATCAGTTCATCCCATGGTTAAGAAGTATCTGTTGTCTTAATCTTGATTAAGAAATTTATTATTCAACTATTATCGTTATGTTACTCAATATTGAGACTATAAGTTTTAGAGCATAACATGAACATATCAAAATCTCCGCCAAATGCCCAATATAATCACCTCACGGCTATACGACCAACATGACTACTCTACAATGTTATCAAGATCACCCAACATACTGAAGTTTTTAGGATCATCTTCAAATTGACATTTAAAAAAAAAATTAAAATAAAATAACTGAGTTGAAGGCATCCAGTGCCAATTAAATCCGTCATTCAATCATATAATTGGAAACGATCCCATTTACAAAACCTAACAGACTTAAAATGGTTGGCCAACTTTCCTCCATCAAATTTGAACTTCGCACATGCCTGTCCCCTAGTAATTCTCCAAATAGGGGTTCCTGGGACAGAGACTGCACTATGGGACTAGAATTTGTTAATGAGACATTAGCTGCTTATGTTATTGTCTTGTTTTGATTTTTCCTCTAACCTCAACAAAATCATTATTAAAAAAAATAAAAAGAGATCGTTCATGGAACTACAGAACGCCATGAAAGCTGAGAGTGATAGCACTGGATGATGTAGGGGAAGAAGGAACTGGTTTCAATTTCTCAAAAATAAATACGATAATAAATGAAACAAATAATAAGAAAATAAGGGTAGAGAAAAACTCCAATAAAAAGAAGAAGAAGTTGATCTACTCACAAGGGTTTGATGGAACTCCTCTTCTAGGACCTTCCGCTCGGCAGCTCGTGCCTATGCCATGGCAGCCTTGGCAGCCTTTCGTTCCTCCCTAGCAATACGAATAGCCTCTCTCTTGGCTTCGTCCTTCAATTGCTTTTTGTGAGGACCAGGGAAAAAATTCTCTCGTTTGAAATTTATTTTGTGCATCCTCATTTTTATAATTTGAATTTACATGTTGTGAAACTTGTCTACCCTCATTACATGTTTGAAATTTATTTTGTGCATTCTCTCATTTGAAAATATTGGAACGCTTCCGCATAAAGAACTGCAAACCTAGTGTAGCACCAGTGATCAAAGGTGATAGACTAAGCTTGGATCAATGTCCTAAGACAGTTCTAGAAAAACAACAAATGCATAGTGTCCCATATGCGTCAGCAGTTGGCAGTTTGATGTACGCACAAGTTTGCACAAGGCCTGACATCGCTTTTGCAGTGGGAGTTTTAGGAAGATTTCAGCAAAATCCTGGTGTGTCGCATTGGACCGCGGCAAAGAAGGTATTCAGATACCTCCAGGGTACCAAAGATTATATGTTGACATATCGACATGTTGAAAATTTGGACTTAGTCGGATATTCAAATTCGGACTATGCTGGATGTGGTGATACAAGGAGATCGACTTCAGGATACATCTTTATGCTAGCTAGAGGAGCAGTATCCTGGAAAAGTGTGAAACAACCAAAGACTGTATCTTCTACGATGGAGGCAGAAGTAGTGGCATGCTATGAGGCAGTCTCTCACGCGTCGTGGTTACGTCATTTTGTTACAGACCTCCAAGTTATTCCGTCTATTGAAAGACCAATACAGATTTACTGTGACAACACCTCGGCAGTTAAGTTCTCTAACAACACATGCTCTGTGAGTCGATGTAGACACATTGAGATTAAGTATTTTGTTGTCAAAGAGAATGTTCGGGATCATCGTATTTCTATAGGACATATTGGTACCGCAGAGATGATAGCTGACCCTTTTACTAAAGGGCTCCCACCTAATGTCTTTGTAAAACATGTGGGATGTATGGGCTTACGTCGTTTCAGTATCTGATGTTTATTTGAAATGTTGCAACCTTAAGTTGATGTTTTCCGAACCTAATTGTTTTTCTGTTATTTATAATGTAAGCGCTATTAATTTCTTGAAAATAACAAAAGCCCATTGAGTCCAAAGGCCATTAAGAATTGTACCCTCGAAATGACTTTGGGGTTGATTCTGAATTGATCGTGGGATTAATTCACTGGAGTTTTGGGATTACCCACATTAGGATTCATCGTGAAAATGACAATTCATTGTAATACATGGACGGAAGTGACTGACATACTGGACATGTACCGCCATGATTCATGAATTGAAATTTTCATCTTGAATGTTTAAGGAACTTAAGTTCATGTACGGCCATACAACGAAAGCAACACATTACACTTACTTGGCTTGTGGCAATATGGACCAAGTAGGAGAATGTTGGACTGATGTGGCCCTATTGCCATGTCAGTCTAACACGTGTGCATAGTGGGACCCACCATCACCTGTAACTGTCTTGATGGGAGACAGTTACAAGGAGGCATATAATAGAGGGACTCTAGTTTCAAGAATAGTTTAACATTATCCAACCATTCGTAAAACCTGAAGAGAGACTGAGAAACTAGAAGTCAGTCCCTGAAAACTTGACGGCAATGGCATCGACTTCGAACACTTCCGCTGTGGCTGATTCGATATTCGTCGGACCAGGACCAGGAGGTATGTTAATCTCCTTTTAATGGCTTACACGCTGAGCAACAAAGGAAATTGGCTAATTTACAGACCTTCTAAAAACTTGAGCAGTCCCATTACGACTGTGGCTTTGATCATCCCTTTGCATATAGGCTTCAACCAGCATTGGATTAAAAGTCTCCTCACAAAAGTTAATTTCCTTTCTGATCACAATAGACTGGAAAGACAAAGTAGTCGAAGAAACCCGCACATGTGATAATGGTATTAGATTATGAAACTCCCCAGATGGCCCAGACACCTTCATTTTTCCTTAAATATCTCCAGCACGATGCTGCAGCTACTCTTCAATCATAGGATCATCTACTAACATCCCCCGTTAACCTAAAACATGTTACCTATAGGATGGTTGCCCATTGTGAGGTCGTCGTTGGGAGAGAAAGAGGCAAGCTCCCACACAACATAAACTCCATTGACATTAACCCTAAGTGACCAACCATGAAAATTACCCAAGGTCCTGGTGCTGATATTCTCCTTGACTGATTCCCACACTCTGAAAACTCTACCGACAATAACCTCCTGCAAATCAGAATTCAAAGAAAAGATTAGGGTTTCGCGAACCTCCACTACACATCCAGAAACTGTAGTATTCTTAAAAAAAACCTCCTTCTGTCCCAGAACAATGATGGCCCCCAAATTTCTGTCCTAGAACTAATGATGGCCCCAAGATTTCATTCCACCAACATTGGGTCAAAACCCTGATTCCCCAGTCCAATCAAAAATGCCAATGGCAGTCTTTTCTCCCTGACTAATTCCCGTACTCCAAAAACTGTACCAACAATAACCTCCTGCATATCAAAATTCAAAGAAAGAATAGGGTTTCATAGACCTCCCATATACGTATTCAAATCCTCTCCTGTGGTCCTGCCGCCTACCAAGGGCCGGATTTCAGTCGGCCCACCCCCCAATGTATTGGCAGGTGGCCAGACTGAACCCAACTCCCTTGGATCGGCGGTAGGAACCTCCTGCCGCAGGAGACGATTTGGATCCCCCATATACATCCAGAAACCATAGTATTCTTAAAAAAACCTCCTTCTATCCCAGAACCAATGGTGGCCCCCAGATTTTGTTCAACCAACGTTGGGTCAAAACCCTGATTCTCCAGTCCAATCAGAAACGCTAATGGCAGTCTTTTCTCCAGCATAAAAACCCTACCCATAGGTGTATTCTCTGATAGCCCGGCGCTGGAGTTTCCTTATTGATTCTTTTGGCAATACAGATGCTTCCAAAATAGCTGCCAAAACAACCCTACCGACAATTAATTCCTGGCCAATCAATGGCATACATTGCATATGGGCCCTATTCTACCCCTTCAAAGCACAAATGTCTACTCCATTACTAGCCGAAGGTCTAGACTCTAATGCAGTATTCTAAAACCCTAAAAAAACTGCATCATCCAACTGAACATGATCCTGGAGATTAAGGTTCCTAATCTACTCATCCCTATCGTAACCATTTCCAAGACCGACTGCTCCAAACCCAGATGCTAGTGACCTATCGGCACCAACAATCAGCATGAGGCCGGCTAACTTCCTTTGATCTTCAAGGATCTCTTCATATGTATTATCGCCAGATTGTAGTCGAACTCCTGATTGGGACACTTGTCTCAAAGAGAAGACAAACAATAGAGTTGGGCGGGTTAAATAACCTAGGGGCCACTCCGATGCGTGAGTTAGCTCAAGGGCAATAAGCAGATGAACTTAGGTATGAGAAAGCTAAGTTCAAGGTAGAGAAGGGTATAATAGTGAATTCAGTATAATAACAGCTTGGTAGTAAAAGTTCAGTTCGTTTACCTTTGTTGGTAGGATATTTATTGAGCATGGAATGACCTTGGAACGTCTCTTTGCATTTGCACATATCTTGGGATTCCATCCAAGATCTCAAGGATCATCACAGTGAATTGGGCGTCTATGCGCATTTTTTCCCTAAAACAGGGGGTCATGATAGTGTAGGCATGATCCACAGCCATTTGATGGAAATCTATTGGTTAGATTGATCGTAACCACCCTTGGACTCCTTTGTAGTGTAATGGTGCACATCTCAACCTCTTCCAGGGGGATGACACGTAGAGGTAACCTCTTGATAATGGGTTAGTTGACTGGCTATACCACGCACTAAATTCTTGCTCATAGATAATTGCTTGTGGGCTCTAGATCATGCCTAATCTGATATCCTAAGATGGGGACACACAATCGCTGATATACTGAATCTATGAAATTCCATGTGTCCCTCTCTGATTGGCTGCATTTTGCATGGCCCTAAAAGTATGTTTTGAAATTCCTTTATCAGTGAGTCCTATGATCTTGTAGTTGCAGTGATTGTAGCAAAATTGGTAAGTTTCAAAGGATTTTTTTTTAACTTCTTGACGAGTATTTTAAGCCTCCATTTCCTTCCCGATGTCTTCAAGGAGGGCGTTTAGGGGAGAGTAAGATGGACTGGGGGTGGCAAGTAAAGTGCAGAAGCTTATATGCCATGATGGCCAGAACTCCAAAACCACACTCGAACTCCATTAGCATAACTTTGCAATAAGGAGAAGTTTAAAATCCAAACCCTAACTCTAACCTTAGATGACGAATTAGGAAAAGGGAGGGGGCAATAGAGGGAGTGGAGATAAGAGAATGAGAAGGAAATTGTGTAAGGTTAAATAGAGATCATTGAAAACTTTAAAATTTGGAGCTATGTTAGGAAAAATAAAGGAGAAGACAATCGAAGTCTCTGTGTGTAGAACTCCATTTAGTCTCTCTACAATTTTATTGCAACACACTCCAATTTAATCAGACAATTCAGATAAATAAAAATTCAGATTTCAAAAGAATAAATAAAAAAAGGGAAATTTTTATACACCTTCCTTATGTATTTCCTGATCGACAACCAAGCACCCTCTTGAATAAAAATTGCAATGACATCCCCAGAAACAAACTCTGTTAGAGTTTACTATTAAGAAAATTAAAAGACTATTATACCCCTTTACCCTTTTCATTTAATTTTCTTGTTCTATTCCATTTATGATCTCATTTTCATCTTCTTTCTCTTCTCCGCAATCGCATTGTTCATCTTCCCTCCGTTGGCTACTACAACTTATTTAAAATTAAAGAAACTTGCCGATAAATTAATCCAGGAGCAAAACAAATCAAAATGCCGGAGTGTTCGAAGGAAAGAATTATTTAAAACATCATCACTGGACAAATATCTACAGATACGATCAGAGAAAGAAATAAAGGAGCGTCATCGTTGATCATCCCGATAACTTGAAAATTTGTTTCACTATTGAAGAAGAAAAGAGTTGGAATTGAAATTTGTATTGTCTCTAGCGACAAGTTACTCAAGAGATTAACGGCAATTTGATCAGCAGAGGAGCATAGCTCTTGCCTTAATTGGGAACCTCTGTTTCACAATCTTTGTACTTGGCTCTTAATCTTCACTATCATTGCTGCAACCTACCAACCTGAAGATCATCTCTACCACCCATCAGCTAAAATCACAAACTTCCTGAACCTCCACTTCAACTGCTACCTTCAAATCCGATGATTTTGTCATCAAGACTATTGAGGACTTCATGGCTTCTAACCAAACTGCATTTAATTCTTTCATTAACTTCATCGATGTTCCTACTATCAAAATAGAAATTCTACCTATTTGTGAGAGAGACATCGATAAACCCATTAACTATACAGATAGGGAGATCTTTAATTTGTTGATGAAAGCAACTATAAAACATTTCAAGGATATTTACTTCTATCGGTTTGGGAAACCTGTGCATGGATCAAACGAAAGTACATGTGATATGGCTTGGAGGTCTATGCCCAAGCAAGGAAAAATTACAGCGTTTTATAAAGATTATAGTAGGTTTGTGATTTTTAGGTCTACGAAGTGCAATTAAACTGTGGTTGGGATTAGGGATTATCACTCCAGTGTGACTGCAAGGAAAAGGAAAAACTAGAAACCATGGAAGATTTCAAAGAAGATAGATGAATGGGTGGAGACAAAGAGGTGGGAGAGGAATCAGAAGGAGAAAATAGAGAGGGAGAGAGAGAGAGAGAGAGAGAGAGAGAGAGAGAGAGAGAGAGAGAGAGAGAGAAAAGAGGGAGGAAAAAATCAAATCTAAAAAAGAAGGATTTGGGCAAAATCTATCGATCTTTCTCTGTAAGATTTTTACCAATTTACTGAAGGAAAATGCAAAAAATAAATACCTCTAACATTGTGACCTATTCCAGTCATTGTCTGTCCAACCGATGTCATCCTCTTTCTTGTTTCTGCTTTCCACACTTGTCTCTATGATCAAAAGGGAAGAAAGGGAGAGGATTTCTGTACACTCATTTTTTTTCCCAGATAGAGAACGTGTTGGAGTTCTCAATTGCATCAGTTTGCATAGGACCTTACTATTAGTATTTATAGATTAACTGTCTCCTCTCATCAAGGATGGACGGTGATCTGGGTGCCGCATGTCCCTTAGATCTGACACTCATAACTTTCCTAACGGGGATACCATATATGGTCAGAGTGTCATGTGGGTCACTCCTCACGTTCTCCCACTTGGCCCATACTGCCAATTGGCAAGCCATTTTAGAGTTATAACCTGATGTATGACCATGTATTAACTTTTGGATCCTGCTTTATAGACTTATTCTTTATGTTCATAATTAAACTCCCAACCCATGAATCATGGTGGTACATGTCCATACAACAAGAACACTTCCTTCCATGTATTACAATGGACTCTTCATTTTAAGATGAACCTCAATTATGACAATCTACTTTATAGAATCAATTCAACAATTGATCAAGGGTCAACTTTATTTCCTTACAACTTTATAGGCATCTATCATTACGAAACTTAATGTACACAATAAAATAAATGACAAAAAATAACTTTATTTTGAGTCGTCAAAACTTTACATTGCAATGCCATAAATAAACATTTAAACACTTAATGATTTACATAATCCCATATGATCTACGTGAGCAACATACACCTTGGGCAAGAGGCCTTTGGTGAAAGGATCAGTTATCATATCATTAGTGGCAATATGTTCTATCTGAATGCAATGATCTCGAACGTCTTCTTTAACAACAAAATACTTTATCATAATGTGTTGGCAGCAACTCACTGAGCATATATTATTAGAGAAATATACTGCTGGTATATTGTTATAGTAGATCCTTACAGGTCTTTCAATAGAACTTATGACCCCCAAATATGTGATAAAATACCTCAACCATGATGCCTGAGAAACTACTTTATAGCACACCACCACTTCTGCTTCAATAATAGAAGAGATTGTCTTAAGTTGCTTTACGCTGTGCCAAGAAAGTACCCCTCCCACTAACAAAAATGAAGTCAGAAGTAGACTTCCTTATATCTCCACATTTTAGTAAAATCTGAATCTGAGTAGCCAATTAGCTCTAAAACATCAACATACCTATATGTGAGCAAATGATCCTTGGTGCTAATTACCTCAGTACTTTCTTTGCTATTGTCCAATGTGATAAATCATGGTTCTTTTGGAACCTAACTAATACTCCCACTAATAATGAGATGTCAGGCCTGGTACAAACATGAGCATACGTCAAATTGCCTACTGCTAACGCATAAGGGATATTTGCATTGTATGCTATTCTAGATTGGTCTTTGGACATTGTTCAAAACTAAGTCTACCACCTTTAACAAGAGGTGCTACACTTGATAAACATTGTTTCATCTTGAACCATTCCAAAACTTTGTCAATATAACCTTTTGGGACAGTCCTAAGGTCTTAAGAGACTCGTCCCTATGAATCTCTATGCCTAAGACATAGGAAGCTTCACCCATATCCTTTATGTCGAAGTTTTGGGTCAAGAAGTATTTAGTCTCATGTAACATCTCTAAATCGTTGCTAGCTATAAGGATGTCATCCACATATAACACTAGTATAGTGAAACTAGTTCCCTTGATCTTATGTAAATGCATTGATTTGCTCAATTTTTCACAAAATTATGAAAAATATTCGTGCTATCAAATTTCAAATACCACAATCGAAAAGCTTGTTTCAATCCATATATGAATCTCTTAAGCTTGCATACTAGATGATCTTTTTTATCTGAAGTAAAACCTTCAAGTTGATCCATGTATACCTCATTAACTAGATCACCATTCAAAAATACCGTCTTGACATCCATCTAGTGCAGCCCAAGATCATAGTGAACCACCAGTGCCGTGATGATCCTCAAAGAATTTTTTCTGGATACAAGCAAAAAGGTTTCTTTATAATTAATGTTAGCCTTATGATTATTACCTTTTGCAATGAATCGGGCCTTGTATCTTTCGATATTGCTTTGTGGGTCTCTCTTAGTCTTGAAAACCCATTTACACCCCTCAATAAAGGTGCCCTTAGGTAATTCTACAAATTCCCATACTTGATTCTTTGATATAGATTCCATTTCATCCTTCATGGCATCATACCATAAAATGGAATCTACACAATCCATAGCCTATGAAAATGATGTTGGATCACTACTTATTCCAATGTCAATTTCACAGTCTTAGAGATACATTTGATAATCTAAAGGGATTATCGATTTTCTTTTTCTCAAGGATCTCTTTAAAACTTATAGCTTAGGATTGGTTTCCCTATTCTAGACGACAGGTTCAGTAACAACTGGTTCCTGATGTGGTGTATCTTGATGTGGTAATTCATCATGAACCGGTATGGATTGCTCATGAACCACAGGTACTATTGGTAAGGGATAAAACCTTGACCACCAGATGTAGAAGGAATTATCGAGACATCTTGTTCATTGAACTCAATGTTTTGACCCTGTATACTCCCATTGTTGTCACCATCCTCTAGAAATTTGACAACTTTAGACTTTACAATGATAAAACTATATGAGGGGCAAAAAAACTTGTAACCCTTAGATCTTTTAGAATTTCCAATAAAATATCCACTGACTGTTCTAGGGTCTAACTTTTGAAAATGTGGATTATAGACTCTTATTTGGTTCGATAGCCCCATATGCGAGTATGCTTCAAACTAGGTTTCCATTTATTCCACAACTTAAAAGGAGTTATGAGAACCGACTTGGATAGTATCCTGTTTAAGATACATACTATTGTTTTAAGAGCTTCACTCCATAATTACATAGGTAGACTAGAGTTACTAATCATACTATTAACCATGTCTATAAGTGTATGGTTCCTTCTTTCAGCAACATCATTTTGATTCGGATATCCAAGCATGGTATATTGCAGTACAATACCTTGCTCTTAAAGATACCATGGAAACGGACCAGGTCTTTGACCATATTATATGGTTTTATCGTAATATTCACCACCTCTGTCTGATCTCACAATCTTGATCACCTTTCCAATCTATTTCTCTACTTCTATCTTGAAGTTCTTAAAGGCTTCTAATGCCTCATCTTTATGAACTAGAAGATAGAGATACATGAATCTTAAGTGGTCGTCAATAAAGGAGATAAAGTATCTGTGAAATATGGTTCACAGATATATGTATGTATGATTTCTAAAAGTTCAGTTGACCTTCTGGCACCTTTCTTGGTTTTGTTGGTCTACTTTCCCTTGATGCAGCCTATACATAACCCTAGATTAGTGAAATCAAGAGCCTCAAGGATTTCATCATTTACTAGTCTTTTAATTATGTCACGAGATATGTGATGTAAGACCCGCACTCCATGAACCTGATCTAAACCTTTAATTCATGTCGTAACAGGTCTTTCAATCATCATCAGGCCAGACGGGACGAGTGGATGCAACCAGGTATGAAAATGGACCTAAAAATGATATTTTTTTATACCGATCGATGGTACCGGTCGATCGGTATGTCTGTACAGGCAGATTGGTTAGATCCAGTAACGGATCTCTACGAGTCCCACTTTCCAAATATTGAGCCTAAGGACTTTCCTAACGTAAGAAAACTTCCTAAACTCTATCCTAGTTTATTTAAGGACTCTTAAACCTCCTTAGAACTCTTTCATTGATCCTCAAAAACCCTAGAGAGGAGAAAGAGATCGCAGAAGGAGAAAGAGCTAAGGAAGGAGGGAGAGGAGCCGCCATTTTTCGTTGGACGAAGAACACCGTACTTGCTAACCAACGGTAAGTGTTTGAACTTCTCTCTAAGTTAAGCATTATAGATGATTAGTCATGAATGGATCAATACCATGCAAGGTGAGGTATTGATCTAAAACCTTTAAAATTATCATAAAACCCTAATACAGTCGATGAACCCTAGATTCATGTTCTAAGCTGAGGATCATTGAAACTAGGACTTGAATGGAACATGAAACAACTCTAACTCGTTGCTCAGGCCTAGAATGCATAAGAGAAATCCTAAAACCAATAGGGGGTGACCGACGAAAGGCAAGAACCGAGTTGATGGTCTTCCGGAGGCATACCGGTCGACCATACCGATCGCACCATATGCGACCGGTACCACGACCGGTACCTCTCGGGGACTGGTCTATGGTGACCGGTCGACCATAAGGATCACACCTTTCCCCACAGTGTCATGACTGGTACGTGCGACCGGTATGCACTATGAGAGTATTTTTGACCCAGTTGGTTTTTCGACCAACGTAAACCCTAAGAAAATTATTCTAATTCAACCCTAACATCGTGTAGGACCTTGTGATAGCGAGTTTGGATTCTGTGACGCGGAGCAAGTCAGCAATCAAGCGTCAGGTAAGAGAATCAGACCTAAACCCTAATAACTTAATAACAGTAAAACATTGTTAATAATTATGATTCTGTGGAATGGTGTTTGTGCATACTCGCATGTCATCTTTACTTTCAGTTATTATATTGTTCATGCGTACTCGCTATGCTAGGATGTGATTGTTAGACATGTGATTGTTTTCCTTAGTGTGTGTAATGGGAAGGGCCTGGGGTCTGGGATCATTCATCACACTAGCACCTTTTTGTATCATTTCTATCTTAGCATGCTTAGTGCAAGAAGTCAGGGGGAGGAAGTGGCACTGTGGTCTCTAGCCTGGCCACTAGACTCTAGCTCTATCTCTATGTCGTAGGGAGCTGTGCTGGGATAGGGCCTACTGTGATGACATATAGGATTGGTTAGTTGCGAGCCCAGTTTGTAAGCCCTCGCCAATAGGGGCTTACGTGTTGGTATGGGTAGGGCATCAGGGGAAGTGTTGGCGGTGTTTGATCCGAACGCTTTATCTCTATCTCTATTCCATGGTGGGTGCATGTGGGACGAAAGTGGTGTTTGATCCATTGGGAGGATTCACACACTCGTGTATAGAGGTGCGGTGGCAGCCAATCCTTTCTATAGCACATTGCAAACTTAAAACCAGACCATAATGTGAATGTTACTCATGCATGATGTGTGTTGCATTGTCTGATTGTCTTACTGAGCTAAGTTGTGAGCTTACCCTTGTATATATACATGTTTTTAGATGTTGATGCAGGTTACACTGTCAAGAACTACATGGATGCTCTAGTATATGGAAGAGCTGCTGCCCTGGAAGTGCAAGTAGGGGAGGACGAGCATGACGCTTTATGCGAGTGCCCTTTCTGCGTGTACCTCTAGGATATTTGATTTGTTTATTTTATTTATTTTTAGTTGAATTTATAAGTAATGTAAGGATAATTATTTATGTTCTGGTGTTTTGAATAATTGGATAATTTATTTAAATTATCAATAGAGTACTTAGTTCATTTAATTTAAGACTTCTATTGTATTTAATTATATTTTGATTATGGTTATGTGCAATGGTTTGTATGAGTGGACACGATCTTATTGAGATCCTGGTGTGAACCGTTGGTTCAGTGACGGTTCACTTACACTTATGGTTCAGTCGAAAATGGGGTGTGACATGTGACCTAATCTAAAAAGCCATAACTGATAGGAATTCTCATTCACCTTCATTTTCTTTATGCCAATATTGTTTACAGAGAGTAAACTACTTTCATATGTTGGATCTAGATTTAAGAGAAATAAACCATCAATTAAAGAAGTTGTACCAATTATTATATTATTCTTTAGAATCTTTAAAAACTGTACCAAAAAAATTAAACACATAATCCAAAGGTGTCAATCTGGAAATAAAAACCAGGTTCTTTGAAAGAGATGGAACATAAAAAGTATCTCCTAAATCCAACATAAATCCGAATTACAACACTAATCTATAGACTCCAACAGCTTCCACTCGAGATTGCATCTAGTTTCCTGAATGGATGTGTCTCTCATTTTCCTTCAGAAGTCTTGTCTAAAGAAAGCCCTACAAGGTATTGACCACATGGATTGTTGATCCAGAATCAATCCACTAGTTATTTGAATGAGAATCAATAAAATTGGATTCATGACATATAAAAGAATACAAGGAATTACCTTTCTTTTCCAACTAGCTCTCGTACTTGGGGCAATCTTTCTTTATATGTCCTTTCCTCCTACAGAAGAAGCATCTAGGAGGAGCTTTAGTTCCAACATTCTTTACTGGTATTTTTCCCTTATTCCTCTTCTTGAAGGACTTGTTTTTCCCTTTGTAACTACAACTATTGGTTAGATGTACACTCTCCATATTGTTTGCCTTAAGTCTCCCCTCTTCTTGTACACACATGTTCAGTAACTCAGTGACTGTCCATCTTGCCTTCTATGTATTATAGGATACCTTGAAGGCATCATAATCTTTTGGAAGAGAATTAAATATGAATGTCACTAATAAATTCTCTTGTATGTCAACATCCAAATTTTTCAATTTAGAAGTCAAGTCCCTCATCTGCATGATATGCTCATGCATGCCTTTCTTACCATTGTACCTTATGGTGCTTAACTACTCTAATAGGGTGCAACTTAATGCCTTGTTAGCACTTTCAAACTAAGCGTCAATTGCCTTCCTGTATTCTTAAATATCTTTACATTCAATAATAAGAATTGAACCTTTGATGCTCTTATCAATGTTATTCATGACAATCATTACGCTTAATTGGTTAAACTATTCCACTTTTCTTGGTGAGCGATTTAGGTTGGCGTACTGGAGTCTGTAAGAGCAGCAAGCTAATTCTCATGAAGTGCTAAATCTAAATCCATCCACCCTAAAGTTAGATACACATTTTCTTACCAATCTGGATAATTTTCCCCAGTAAGCATTAGGAGAGTGTCCTAGTTATAATCTATAAACAAACAATAAGAAAGTTTAAATTTATTGGCGTATAACTTTATACTGATATCAACCCATGTCAATAATCAGTCACACACTAAAATTTATTATAATCTACCTGTGGGCTAAACTTATAATCAATTTTACTACGTAAAAACTTTACACTAAGTTGATTGACATCAAACCTAAGTGACAAACTGATGTATCCTACAAAACTACCAGTGGGCTAAGATTATAGTTTACATCTGTCTAGGTTTGTCTTAATAAGACTAGAATGCTACACTATAGTTCAGAAGGTTGTTTCACACTTATAGGCAGAAGAAGGCTCCCTCTTTCTTGTAGTTTCACATTCTATCTTATTCCATATTCTAACAAAAGAAAATAACATTTTCCTATGGGGATAATATCCAGTTCCAATGCAGAAACTGCAATTTTGTGATGCCTACACTAGAAAGGTATTTCAATCTTTTATGACATTCTTAAATAAGCAATCATAAGTGTTAAAGAAATAAAACTAATTATTTTCTTGATATTAACACAAACTTTAGTCTAAAGGCATATCTATCATTAATGGCATCCTTAAAACAATCACCTAAAAAGTGTTAAAAAAATAAACCTAAAGGTTTTTCATTAATATTCAACGTTGTCTTTAAAAGCATTTGTAACTGTCACTAAATAGTGACATAAAACAACCTCACTATATGCATATATATAGTGGTGTTCATTCTGTAATGTCACTAAACAGTAAGATAAAACATTTTGTTGTTTATATCTATATACAGTGACATTCAAACTATAAATGTTGCAAAAAGAGTGTCACACCCTAATTTCGGCTGAACCAGAAGTGTGAGTGAACCGTCACTGAACCAATGACTCACACCAGGATTTCAATAAGACCGTGTCCACTCATACAAACCATTGCATATAACTACAATCAAAATATAATAAATACTGTGGAAGTCTTTAAATAAAATGAACTGAGTATCTATTGATAACCTTAAATAACATATTCAATTATTTGAATTCTCAAAACATAAATAATATCTTTTACATCAACTTATCCCAACTGAAAATAATTAAAATAATAAAATCAAAGGTACACACAGAAAGGGCACTCGCATGAAGCGTCATGCTCGTCCTCTCCTGCCTGCACATCCAGAGCAGCCACGCCTCCATACGTCGGCGTGTTCATGTAGTCATCCACTGTGTAACCTACATCAACATCTACAAACATGTATATATATAAGGGTGAGCTCACAACTTAACTCAGTAAGACAATAAGACAAAACCACATTTATATGCATGAGTAACAATCATATTATGCCATGGTCTGGTTTAAGTTTGCAATGTGCTATAGAAAGGATTGGCGGCCACCGCACCTCTATACACGAGTGTGTGGAATCGCCCAGTAGATCACACCGCTGCCTACCCACATGCACCCATCATGGAATAGAGATAGAGCTAAGGCATCCACTACCTCCCCTGATGCTCTACCCATACCAATACGTAAGCCCCTACTGGCTAGGGCTTGCAAACTGGGCTCGCAACTAACCAATCCTATATGTCATCACTATAGGCTCTATCCCAATACAGCTCCCTACGGCATAGAGATAGAGCTAGAGTCTAGTGGCCAGGCCGGAGACCACAATGCCACGTCCTCCCCCTGATGCCCTACCCGCACCAAGCATACTAAAATAGAACAATACGTAAGTAGACCCTATCCCAACATAACACCCTACGACATAGAGATAGAGCTAGAGTCTGGTGACCAGGCCGGAGACCATAGTGTCATGTCCTCCCCCTGATGCCCTACCGCACCAAGCATGCTAAGATAAAATACTACAAAAAGGTGCTAGTGTGAGGAATGATCCCAGACCCCAGGCCCTTCCCATTCCACACACCAACGAAAACAATCACATGCCTAACAATCACATCCTAGCATAGCGAGTATGCATGAGAAATAATAATAGCTAAAAGTAAAGGATGACATGTGAATATGCACAAACATCAATCCACAAAGTCATTGTTATTAGCAACAGTTTACTATCCATTAATTATTAGGGTTTAGGTCCGATTCCCTAACCTGACGCTCGTTTGATAGCTTGCTCCACGTCGCAAGATCCAAACGTGCTATCACAAAGTCCTACATGATATTAGGGTTTAATTAGAATAGTTTCATAGGGTTTACGTTGGTCGAAAAACCAACGAGGTTACAAAATATGTCTCACAAAGCTGACCGATTACAGGTACCGATCGCAGCACTGTGGGGAAACCTGTGACCGGTATGGTCAGCTGGTCCCCATAGGCCAGTCCCCGAGAGGTACCGGTCTCGGTACCGGTCGCATGGGTGGGACCGGTATGTCTCCGGAAGACCATATACCTGGTTTTTCGACTGCCGTTGATCATTCTCTATTGATTCCATGGTTTCTCCTACACATTCTAGGTCTGAGCATTGAGTTAAAATTGTTTCCAACTCTATTCAAGTCCTAGTTTTGATGGTATTCAGCCTAGAACTCGAATCTAGGGTTTAACAACTAATTTAGGGTTTGACGGCAAAATAGGGTTTAGATCAATACCTGCTTTGCATGGTATTGATTCAAACAACCCAACCATCCTAGAGTCATAATGTGAGAGAGAGGATTTAAACACTTACCGTTGACTGGCGTAAGGCGTTTCGTCGAACGGCAATGGCGGCTCTTCCTTCTTCTTCCTAGCTCTTTCTCCTTCTTCAATCTCCTTCTCATCTCTAGGGTTTGTGAGGACTAATGGAAGGGATTTTAGGAGGTTTAGAGGTGTTTATATAGGCTAGGATTAGGTTTAGGAAGCCTCTTAGGATTAGAAAAATCCTACGATTCAGAATTAGGAAAGTGGGACCCGTAGAGATCCGATTCTGGATCTTGGTAGTCCGTTGCGCAGACTATACCGGTCGACCGGTACAAGATCGGTACCATTGACCGGTATGAATAAAATTCATACTAAGTTGGTCCATTCCGTACCTGTCTGTCATCTGCTCGTTCCGTCTGGCCCGGTGATGATCGGAAGACCTGTTACGACATGAAATCAAGGTTTAGACCGGGTTCATGGAGTGCGGGTATCACACCCCAATTCCACACTATTCAGAATGGTGTGATGAACCGCCAATAAACCAATGGTTCAACCAGGATCTCGAGTAGGCTATATCCGTGTTATCTAAACCTCATACATCCACATTCATAATCAGAGTAAATACACAATAGCGGAAGTCTTATAATAAAATGAACTGAGAAATCTAAATGTGATAATCATATTAAAATAGCAAATTATTCTGTATCAACTAAGACATAAATAAGTATCAATTACATCTCTTTATTAAACTGAAATAAATAAAGAAAAATCTAATCGAATACGCATGAGTTGCACTCGCAAGAGGAGTCATGCGTATCCCCTTCATCTTCAACTTCCATCGTCACCATATGCCCGTACACTGGAGCGTTGATATAATCTTCAACGGTAGTACCTGCATCATCAACTAAAAATATTCGACGCCGAGAGGGTGAGCACACATCATGGCTCAGTGAGCAAACAAAACAATGCAACAATACATATGCATGCGATCAAATCATATCTGTGGTATGGTTTAAAGTTTACAATGTGCTATAGAAAGGATAGGTGGCCACCGCACCTCTATACATGAGAGTGTGGATACGCCCAATGAACACCGCACTGTCGCCCACAGCACCCATAATGGCACAATATACCCCGATGAAAATGGCATCGAAGTATCGATTGATACCATACCAACAAGTAAACCCCTGCTGGCTAGGGTTGCAAACTGGGCTCGCAACTAAACAATCCTAATGTCAAACAGTGTATCCAAGGTCTCACCCCAGCATCCCTCAGAACGCCCATAGAGATAGAGCTAAGGCCCCCCGGTAGAGTCAGAGACTACAAGGACCGAGACCACCTCCTTGATGTCCTACGTCGTAATAGTTCTGCTAAGGTAATGGTGATACGACGATGCTAATGCACAAGACTTGAGTTGGAGATAGAGCTAGAGGCTGGTGACCAGGACACACCATGATATCACGTCCCCCCTGATGCCCCACTCACATCAAGCACACTAACCACACACACACATTCACATGCCTATTCCTAGAATCATCATCATCATCATGTTATAAATAAACAAAATTAAATATGCATGAACATTAATAGCAAGAATATTGGATGACATGTTGAATGCACATTACAAGCATACACGCATAGAATCAATCATGGCATTGGGCTCAAGAAATAGAAACAGTTTATTATTAACCAGTTAGTTTAGGTCTTGTTTCCTCACCTTTGCTTGCTAGTAGATCCTCTTTCAAGCCTTAAGAATCACCTTTATATTGATATGATATTGCTAGAAGACCTAACAAAGTTGATAGAATTTAATTAGAATTTATTTCAATTTTTTCAACTTGCTGTTAACTGGGGGTAGCAGGATGGGTCGATACTAGGGTAGCAGTATACTACGACCCCCTATAGTAGGGTCGATGCCAGGGTCGATGGGTCCATCGACCCTAGGTGCGACCCCCCGTGGTTTTGGTCGATAAATCACCTTTTGATCCATTCTCTCTTGTTTGAATCCTATGGCTTCCTTCCATAGTCCATTCCATACACTTTCTATGGTTTAGAACTACCATTTACATATCATATGGTTTAGTTGATCTCCTCCATGGTTTCCATTGAAACTTAACCATGGATTGATGGTTTGGGGTTTCTCCTACATCATACTCTTCTCATTAACTATTCTAAGTCTCACCAAATACATAGAATTAGTATTCTTACCTGAGAAGAATACTTCTTCTCTGAAACTCTTCTCCTTTGGCCTTCTTATCTACTTTCCTTCTCTTCTTCTTCTCTTCCTTCTCTTTTCTTTCTCTCAATCCAATTAGGGTTCTAAAAGGAGTGAAAGAGGCTTAGGGATGTCCTTTTTATAGAGTAGAAACTCCTAAAATGAGCCCTTTGAGATTAGGAAAGAGCCCAACTGAAATTAGAAAAGTTTCCTAATTTTTGTTTCTGGCGGCAACTGGGGGTCGATGAGGGGGTCGATGATCCCGTCGACCCCTGGTTTTAAAATGTCCGACCCCCGGTTAAAAACTATGGGTATAACTTTTTATGCTGGGGGGGGGTCCGACCCCACCTCACTGGGTGTGCGACCCTCGCCCCTTTTTGAGTGTTTTTGGGTCAGTTTAGTACCTGGGATCACGATCTCCTTCACACACTTGGTCTATTTGGCTCGACCACGATGGGTAGACCTGGTTTAAGGTAGTAAGACTGGGTTAGATTGACACGGATCTTACAACTCCCCCTTACTTATAAAAATTTTGTCATCAAAATTGTACGTACCTTCTGATCAAATAAATGAGGGTATTGCTTTCGCATAGCATTCTCTTCTTCCCATGTGACTTCTTCTATATCCTTGCTTCTCCAGGTGACCTTGACAAAATATATATCACGGTTGCGTAATCATTGCACCTTTCCACTAGTGATTTCAATTGGTGCTACTTCAAAGGTCAAATCTTCCGTTAAATCCAGTAGATCCATTGTCAAAACGTGTGTCGGATCCTTGACATACTTCTTCAATAAGGAAATATGAAATACGTCATGTACACTTGACATAGATGGGGGTAGTGCTAACTGATAAGCCACTTTTCCACGTTTGGCTAAGATCTCATATGACCCGTTTCCCCTTATGTTCGAACCGTTTCAGACCTCGCATAGGCGATACCTTTAAGAATACTTTATCACCCACGACGAACTCAAGATCTCTGCGTCGAGTATCTGCATATTGCTTCTGACGATTCTGGGTTGTTCTCACTCTTTCCTTGATAATGTCAACCACTTGACAAGTCTCCTCAACAAATTCTGGTCCAACAAGACTACGTTCCCCAACTTCATTCCAAAATAAAGGAGTTCGACACTTCCTGCCATATAGTGCTTCATAAGGTGACATCTGTATAGTAGCCTGATAGCTATTGTTATAAGCGAACTCAATCAGTGGAAACTTTTCATCAGATGATCCTTTAAAATCAATTACACATGCTCGAAGCATATCTTCTAGAATCTGAATTGTACGCTCTGACTGTCCATCTGTCTGTGGATGGAATGCAGTACTAAACTTCAATGTTGTACCCATAGCCTTTTGCAATCCTTCCCAAAACTTGGAAGTAAATCGTGGATCTCTATCAGACACAATGCTCTCTGGTACACCGTGTAAGCGAACAATATTATCCACATACAGCTTCGCTAACCTCTCTATTGTATACTGAGGTCGTATAGGTATAAAACGAGTTGTCTTAGTCAGGCGGTCTAGAATCACCCAAACTGCGTCAACTACTTGAGGAGTCAATGGTAGTCCTGTGACGAAGTCCATAGTGATGCAGTCCCATTTCCAGGCCGGTTCCGGTAAGGGCTGTAACAGTCCTGCAGGTCTTTGTCGTTCGGCCTATACTTTCTGACAATTTAAGCATTGAGACACGAACTTAGCCACATCTGCTTTCATTCCTCTCCACCAATATAATTTCTTTAGATCATGATACATTTTTGTACTTCCAGGATGTATCGAATAGATGGTGGTATGGGCTTCTTTCATCAGTCGGTGTCTAATGTCCATAGTTTCTGTTTTCGGTACACATATTCTTCCTTGGTACTTTAGTACCTTCTCTTCGTCCAAGGCGAACTCAGGGATAGTCCTACCTTTTTCAATGTCCTCTTGTACCGTCCTTAGGTAAGGATCTGATTTTATGGTTGTCTTCACTTCATCAATTATATCCGGTATAATCTTCAATGTAGCGAACATATTGGAAAACCGATGAATAAACCCTTGGTTGGTTGATCCATCCGTTGTATCTATCACATACTGCTCATTGCCGTGATTGAATATCTTTCCGATAGTACACATTGCTGCAGTTGTGCTAACCTCTCCTTGAGATTTTATCATTGTCTTTTTGCTCAACGCATCAGCTACTACATTAGCTTTCCCCGGATGATACTGGATATCACAGTCATAGTCTTTCAATAATTCCAACCATTTTCTTTGTCTCATATTCAACTCCTTCTGATTAAATAGGTAAGTAAGACTTTTGTGGTCTGATTTAATCTGGAACTTCTCTCCGTATAGGTAATGTCTCCATATCTTGACAGCATGTAGTACTGTCGCTAACTCCAAATCATGAGTGGGATAATTTTTTTCATGTGTCTTCAACTATCTTGAGGCATAGGCAATTACATGTTCTCCTTGCATAAGCACACATCCTAATCCCAATCCTAACGCATCAATGTACAAGATAAATGGTTGTCTTGGAATAGGAATAGTCAAAATCAGAGCGGATATCAATCTGGTCTTCAAGGTTTGGAAGCTCTTCTCGCATTTATCCATCCAAACAAACTTTTCACCTTTCTTAGTCAGACTAGTGAGAGGTACGGAAATCCAGGAATAGTCTTCCACAAATCACCGATAATAACCAGCTAGACCCAGAGAACTTCTAATTTATGCAATGCTCTTCGGTGCTTCCCACTTTACAATAGCCTCGATCTTGCTGGGATCCACTTTGATTCCTTCAGCGGATACTACATGGCCTAGGAAGGCGACTTCACTTAGCCAAAACTCACACTTTGTAAATTTGGCATACAACTTCTCTTTCCTTAATCGCTGTAGAGTGGCATTTAGATTCTTAACATGGGTTTCCTTGTCCTTGGAATATACTAATATATCATCAATAAATACAATAACCGACGTATCCAACATATCGTGGAAAACTCAGTTCATAAGTTCCATGAAAGTTGCTGGTGCGTTTGTTAATCCAAAAGACATGACCAAGAATTCATAATGTCCATATCTGGTCCTGAATGCTGTCTTAGGAATATTACCGTCTTTAATCTTCAACTGATGGTAGCCTGACCGAAGATCGATCTTAGAAAATACTTTTGCTCCTTGCAACTGATCGAACAAGTCATCGATCTGAGGCAATGAATATCGATTCTTGATTGTCAGTTTGTTCAACTCTCGATTGTCGATACATAATCGAACGCTACCGTCCTTCTTCTTTACGAACAATACTGGCGCTCCCCATGGTGATATACTAGGTCAAATATAACCCTTGTCCAGTAGTTCTTGTAGTTGTACTTTCAATTCCTTTAGTTCAGTAGGAGCCATTCGATAAGGTGCTTTTGATACTGGTGCGGCTCCAGGTATAAGATCTATCACAAACTCTGTAGCTCGATCGGGTGGTAATCCTGGTAGTTCCTCAGGAAATACGTCGGGGTAGTCCCGCACGACATCAATGTCTTCCATCCGTGGTGCTTCCTTGGTAAGGTTGACCACTGATACTAGATACCCGACTGCTCCTTTCTCAAGGCACTTCTTAGCCTTTAGTGTTGAGAGTATGAGTTTACGTTTACGGGGAAGTTTGGTTCCTGTAAAACAGAACTCTACTCCTTCTTTGTCTTTAAATGTTAGCTTCTTTTCGGCGCATAATAGGTTCCCAGAATGCCGAGCTAACCAGTCCATTCCCAAGATGACGTCAAAGTCTGCCATCTCGAGTTGAATCAAGGTTCCATCTAAGGTTTTCTCGTCAATGAGAACTGGACATGGCCCATAACCTTTTTCTCACTCCACTTCTAACCCCATCGGTGATCGTACAAGTAGTTTGTAGTCCAATGTTTTGATGGGTAAATTCAGCTTCTTTCCAAATGACACAGATATAAAAGAATGAGTAGGTCCTGAGTCAAAGAGTACTCTGGAGGGTATGCCATTGATAGGTACGATACCTGTGATTTGATTTAACTTAGTCTACATGCTCATACAATGTGATACCACTTTAAAGGTTTAGGTCATACCTGTGACCACATCGGGCGATGCAGCAGCATCCTCAGATGTAACAGCATAAACTCGTCCTTGATGTAGCTGCTTCTTGGGCTTAGGACACTCCCTCATCATATGTCCCAATTGATTGCAGTTAAAACATCGTGGAACTTCATTGTTCGACTTTTGCTGCTGTTGAGCTACTGGGGTAGTTTTGGTTGCAGCTATAAAATTTTGAGTACGGAAGGGTTTGTATGTCTTGTTATTACCTCCGTTATATGAATTTTCAGCTGGCCTCTTTATACCTCTGTTCTGGAATAGATAGCTTTCTTTCTGGCTCGACTCTATAACTCGAGCAATTTGCACAGCTTCATCATAAATCTTCTTGTCCAGGCCCAGAACATGCTCTCTGATACTTCCTCTAAGTCTCGTGACAAACCTACGGGTCTTAGTATCTTCCTCTTGCATGCTGAGTGGTGCAAAGAAAAACAGCTCTTCGTAACGCTACTGATAAGCATCCACTGTCATCTGTCCCTGATATAACTCAAGAACTCCTTCTCCATAAAATCCTTGAAGCTTCGTGGAAAGTACTTCTCAAAGAAAGCTTCTTTATATATAGCCCAGGTCAATAGGGCGTGCTTGGTTATCAAATAGTCATTTGTAGATTTCCACCAATGATGTGCATCACCTTTTAGCATGAAGGTGGCACATAATACCTTCTCCTCCTCTGTAATTGTCATCACTAGAAAATTTCTCTCCATTTCGTCGATCCAGTGTGCTGGCCATAGCGGATCAGACGGTTTTTCGTTAAACTCCTTAGGTTTCATCTTTAAGAATCTCTCGATGAGTAGAGAGTGATCCAGCTGATTAGGAGCATATGCCCCATATATAGGTGGTGGATACTGAAAATTTCCTTGCACTGCCTCAAGATGTGGTATTGGAATCTGTGCAGCTGGTGGTTGAGGTACTGGGTGGTTACCCACCGGTGTTGCATTGGCTTGCCTAGCCAGCATAGGTGTAGTTTGTGCCGCCTGGAACATCATTCCCATCATTGCCTGCATATGGGCTTGCGCGTGTTGCATTTGTTGAAGTTGTTGTGCCATATTAATCACCACGGTAGTTAATTTCGGTGGTGGGGGTGGCAAGTTAGTAGGATTTATCGGACCCTGGTTTACTGTGGTGCAACCTGTGGATTACCCTGTGCGTTTATATTTTCTTGACTGGCTTCCTCCACGGGTGGTGGTGGTGGAACTGCGTTACGACTCTGCCTGGTTACTCTACGCCCAGCCATATTTTCCTCTGGTAATGGTGATGCCTGAAAATCCTAAAATACGTGAGGCAATCATTTATACTTCATGTAGATACACTAACCAATGTTATTTTCAAAATTTTCAGATCATTCCGTGAAAAATACTATCTTTTCTATGTAGGGTCGATGGTGGGGGTCGATGGTATGTCCGACCCTAGGATCGACCCTGGGAATCACTGATTCTTACCGAGAGTCGGGGATCGATGTGGGGGTCGATGGGTGTCCGACCCTAGGTGTGACCCCTGGTTCTCTGTCAGATTACCAAGGGCTGTAGGTCGATGCGGGGGTCGATGGTATGTCCGACCCTAGGTTCGACCCCTGGTTTTTTGTCAGATTACCGAGAGCCGTGGGTCGATGCGGGGGTCAATGGGTGGGTCAATGGTCTTAGTCGAATTCTCCGACCCCCGGACCAAAAATCAGATTTTTAAGGTCTGATTCTGAGTTCATTTCCCATTATTCCTTCTCTGTTTCGACTCGTCTCCTTCCTCTGAGTTGCTACAGTGCCAACTCCGCTACATTGTTTATTTGGGTTCCTTGTTTCGACGTCTACACCATCCCTACAGGTATGTCTTCTACATTTACCTGTTTTTGGGTTTTCTTTTCTAGGTTTTCACTTGTATATCTCGTTTTCTTCAAATTAAACTTTTTCCAATCGTAAAAATTTGATTTTTATTGGGGGCTTTTGTTGTTGGTGAGTCAATGGATGAAATCCCTCAAAAATATTTGAGTTTCATCGGTTGGTTATCGAGAAACTCAAAATTTGCTCTTTTTGCCCTAATTTGTCAAGATTTTTGAATTTCTCGAAATTTATTCAAATTGACTTCCGTTAGCTAGAATTTCCAACTGTATGAGTATTGCAGGATAGTTTAGAACCTACGTAAGTCCTCCTGCCCACGTGTGTGGGTGAAAAGTGAGGCTTTTGGCCAACTTACGTCGTTATAATGTCAAAAATTTTGGATTTTTCTGCCTTACTAATCCATTATCTGTTTTTCCTTGTGGTTTGCAGATATTATGGCCTGTACCAAGGTTCCTAGTGTTCGCGACCGTCTTCGCTTCCGTACTAATGAAGCTGAGGCACAATATGCCCGCTTTGCTCATAAGAAGGTAGAGGGAGGCCGCAAGGTGGACTTGGCTAGCCTAGCCTTGTTCAATGTGGAGAGAGCTTTTGGTGACATGGGCTGACTTCTTGTCATTACCTATGACGCCTGCACCTGCCCTGACTTGGTACGCCAGTTCTATTGTAACCTCCAGGTGGTGGGGGATTACAACGATGTTGGGAGGGGTAATGAGCTCTGGATCACTAGCTATGTCAAGGGAGTTGAGGTCTCCTTTGACTATCGGCAGCTAGCTGACTTGCTGGGTATCTCCTACGATGGCTCCTTTGTCTTCTGTGCCCCTGGAGAGCCCCAGTTCTTCTCATTACAGATGAGGGCTGAGATAGACCATCAGCTCATCAGACCTGATCGCTGGGAGATGAAAGCGAGTTATCTTCATTTGGATCCGTGGGTGTACTGCAAGATCATTCAGCACAACCTGCTCCCGCAGAGTGGACATTTTGAGAGGGTCTCCCAGCTGACTCAGTTTTTGTTGTATTGCATCTGTACTAGGTAGCCGGTCTGCCTACCTTACATCATCATGCGGACGATGATCAGTGCTACGTTGCCCAGTCATACTGGCAGCTTGCCCTATGGACGTATGATCACTATGCTGCTTACCCGCCTGGGTGTGGATTTATTGGGTGAGAAGATTTAGGAGAAATCCTTCACATCACCATTGGATTGGGATGCCATCTGTAAGATGGGCATGCGGGATGCCCAGGTCAGTGATGAGGAGAGGAACGCGATGGTGCGCCCTCGCACTCGCGTGGAGATGGCTGACGCTAAGGTAGCAGCAGAAGCCACTGGAGTTCATAGGGAGCTTGCTGGTGATGATGACCGTCTGTACATGGATGTGGACTCCATACCACCTCCTTCACCTATACATGGTGCTGGAGCTAGTACTTCTTATGCGGCTGGTCCTTCTCATGCGGCTGGTCCTTCACACCCACCTTCTGATATGATGGGGATATTGCATGAGATCAGAGAGGCTCAGCGTAGATCTGATCTGAGGATGGGAGAGTTACTAAACGCTCAGCGTGTGAGAGTGGATGAGCTACTAGACGCCCAGCGCATATCTAACATGAGGATGGGAGAGATCATAGATGCTCAGCGCCGGTCAGATATGCGGATGGAGGAGCTTTTGGGTGCTCAGCGCGTGACTGATCAGCGGGTGGCTGGTCACACAGCTAGTCTTCAGATGACCCAGACTCAGGTAGCCTGGTTGACTAGAGTCTACGCTGAGGATTATGACAGAGACCGTGAGGCACCGCCTCCTCTTTCACCTCCAGCTTCATGATTATATTCGTTTTCTATCTTTGTACTACAGAGTAACTGTCTGGGTTGTGGAATGTACTCTGCTTTAGCTATTTATATACGTTTGTTTCTCTCTCATTGTATTTAAAATTGTTCTCCCTTTAATAGATGCATTATTCTCTTTTCAAATTTGATTTCAAACAGCATTAGTGCTTATAGTGTGTTAATATTACAGTTTTTACTTTTATCCTATCTCAGTTCACAATTTATCGTGAAAGTATGCTGATTTAGCGGACAAGGCCTGAGATGCTCTGATACCAAGTTGTCACACCCCAATTCCGCACTATTCAGAATGGTGTGATGAACCGTCAATAAACCAACGGTTTAACCAGGATCTCGAGTAGGCTATATCCGTGTTATCTAAACCTCATACATCCACATTCATAATCAGAGTAAATACACAATAACGAAAGTCTTATAATAAAATGAACTGAGAAATCTAAATGTGATAATCATATTAAAATAGCAAATTATTCTGTAACTAAGACATAAATAAGTATCAATTACATCTCTTTAATAAACTTAAATAAATAAAGAAAAATCTAATCGAATACGCATGAGTTGCACTCGCAAGAGCAGTCATGCGTATTTCCTTCGTCTTCAACTTCCATCGCCGCCATGTGCCCGTACACTGGAGCGTTGATATAATCTTCGACGGTAGTACCTGCATCATCAACTAAAAATATTCGACGTCGAGAGGGTGAGCACACATCATGGCTCAGTGAGCAAACAAAACAATGCAATAATACATATGCATGCGATCAAATCATATCTGTGGTCCGGTTTAAAGTTTGCAATGTGCTATAGAAAGGATAGGTGGCCACCGCACCTCTATACACGAGAGTGTGGATACGCCCAATGAACACCGCACTGTTGCCCACAACACCCATAATGGCACAATATACCCCGATGAAAACGGCATCGAAGTACTGGTTGATACCATACCAATAAATAAACCCCTGCTGGCTAGGGTTGCAAACTGGGCTCGCAACTAACCAATCCTCATGTCAAACAGTGTATCCAAGGCCTCACCCCAGCATCCCTCAGAACACCCATAGAGATAGAGCTAAGGCCCCCCGGTAGAGTCGGAGACTACAAGGATCGAGACCACCTCCTTGATGCCCTACGTCGTAATAGTTCTGCTAAGGTAATGGCGATACACGATGCTAATGCACAAGACTTGAGTTGGAGATTGAGCTAGAGGCTGGTGATCAGGACACACCATGATATCACGTCCCTGATGCCCCACTCGCATCAAGCACACTAACCACACACACACATTCACATGCCTATTCCTAGCATCATCATCATCATCATGTTATAAATAAACAAAATTAAATATGCATGAACATTAATAGCAGAAATATTGGATGACATGTTGAATGCACATTACAAGCATACACGCATAGAATCAATCATGGCATTGGACTCAAGAAATAGAAACAGTTTATTATTAACCAGTTAGTTTAGATCTTGTTTCCTCACCTTTGCTTGCTAGTAGATCCTCTTTCAAGCCAGAAGAATCACCTTTATATTGATATTATATTGCTAGAAGACCTAACAAAGTTGATAGAATTTAATTAGAATTTATTCCAATTTTTCAAACTTGCTGTTAACTGGGGGTAGTAGGACGGGTCGATACTAGGGTAGCAGTATACTGTGACCCCCTATAGTAGGGTCGATGCCAGGGTCGATGGGTCCATCGACCTTAGGTGCGACCCCTCTTGGTTTTGGTCGATAAATCACCTTTTGATCCATTCTCTCTTGTTTGAATCCTATGGCTTCCTTCCATAGTCCATTCCATACACTTTCTATGGTTTAGAACTACCCTTTACATATCATATGGTTTAGTTGATCTCCTCCATGGTTTCCATTGAAACTTAACCATGGATTGATGGTTTGGGGTTTCTCCTACATCATACTCTTCTCATTAACTATTCTAAGTCTCACCAAATACATAGAATTAGTATTCTTACCTGAGAAGAATATTTCTTCTCTGAAACTCTTCACCTTTGGCCTTCTTCTCTACTTTCCTTCTCTTCTTCTTCTCTTCCTTCTCTTCTCTTTCTCTCAATCCAATTAGGGTTCTAAAAGGAGTGAAAGAGGCTTAGGGACGTCCTTTTTATAGAGTAGAAACTCCTAAAATAAGCCACTTTGAGATTAGGAAAGAGCCCAACCAAAATTAGGAAAGTTTCCTAATTTCTGTTTCTGACGGCAACTGGGGGTCGATGATCCCGTCGACCCCTGGTTTTAAAATGTCCGACCCCCGGTTAAAAACTAAGGGTCTTACTTTTTGTGCTGGGGGGGTCCGACCCCACCTCACTGGGTGTACGACCCTTGCCCCTTTTTGAGTGTTTTTGGGTCAGTTTAGTACTTGGGATCACGATCTCCTTTACGCACTTGGTCCGTTTGGCTCGACCATGATGGGTAGACCTGGTTCAAGGTGGTAAGACCGAGTTAGATTGACACGGGTCTTACAGCGAGTCTTACAACTCCTCCACCCTTAAAAGAAATTTCGTCCCCGAAATTTGCATGTAGGTTTCACAACTCCCCCACCCTTAAAAGAAATTTCGGCCTCAAAATTTGAACGTTCCTTGATCGTCGAAAATGTTAGGGTATTCCTTTCTCATCTGGCTCTCCTCCTCCCAAGTAATTTCTTCTACATCTTGGCTTTTCCAATGCACCTTCACATAGTGGATATCCTTGCTTCGAAGTTTTTGTACCATTCGGCTTGTGAGCATCACAGGTACCACTTCAAAAGTCAAGTCCTCTGTCAAGTCTGGTGGGTCTGCTGTCAAGATGTGTGATGGATCCCTGACATACTTCTTCAATAGTGAAACATGGAACACATCATGGACACTTGACATAGATGGTGGTAGAGCCAGTTGATATGCCACATTACCACGTCTGGTTAATATCTCGTATGGTCCCACATACCTGGGGCATAGCTTCCCCTTCTTACCAACTGTTTCAGACCTCGCACCGGTGATATCTTCAAGAATACCTTGTCACCCACTGTAAATTCTAGATCTCGACGTCAGTTATCCGCATAGTGCTTCTGTCGAACTTGAGCTGTCTTCACTCTTTCCTTGATCTGATCAATCACTCGACAAGTTTCTTCGACAAACTCCGGTCCTATAATTCTTCTTTCTCCCACCTCATTCCATAACAGAGGTGTACGACACTTCTTCCCATAGAGTGCTTCATATGGAGCCATCTGAATTGTAGCCTAATAGCTGTTGTTATAAGCAAACTCGATAAGTGATAGCTTCTCGTCCCAAGCTCCTTTCAAATCTAGGGCACAATCTCGGAGCATATCTTCTAGAATTTAAATAGTCCTTTCTGACTGCCCATCCGTCTGAGGGTGAAAAGCCGTACTAAACTTTAACTTGGTTCCCATAGCTTTCTGTAATCCCTCCCAGAACTTTGATGTAAAACGGGGATCTCTGTCAGATACTATACTTTCTGGGACGCCATGAAGTCTAACTATATTATCAAAATATAGCTTAGCCAGCTTGTCCATGGTATACTGAGGTCTGACCGCAATGAATCGAGCTATCTTGGTAAGTCGATCGACTATAACCCAAACTGCATCCACTGACCTTGGTGTCAAAGGTAGGCCAGTGACGAAATCCATTGTGATACAATCCCACTTCCATGATGGTTCTGGTAGTGGTTGTAGCAAACCTACGGGTCTCTGCCTTTCTGCTTTAACCTGTTGACAATTCAGACATTGGAATACGAATCGAGCGACATCCGCTTTCATACCCGTCCACTAATATATTCTTCTTAATTCATGGTACATTTTGGTGCTTCCTGGATGTACCGAATATGGAGTGTAATGAGCTTCTATCATAATTCTATCTCTGATATTGGAGTCCTCACTCTCAGGTATACATAATCGTCCACGATACCTGAGTATCCTGTCTGAATCTAAGGTGAAATCAGGATTGCTTTTACCCTTCTCTAGGTCTTCTTGCACAGTCTTAAGGTGTGGATCCTGTAGGATTGCTACTTTAACTTCATCTATTAAATCCGATGACATTTCAGGGCTGCGAACATCAAAGTGAACTTATGAATTAAGCCCTGTTCAACTGGATCTCCTGCAGTCTCTAATATATGCTCTTCATCATCTTCTATTGAACTTGAGGCTGCAGCACACAATACAGCATTTGTGCTTGGTCCTGCCTCAGGTTTCGATGCCCACTTCCTACTTAAGGCATCAGCCACAACGTTTGCTTTACCCAGATGGTACTGGATGTCACAATCATAATCTTTTAATAATTTCAGCCAGCTCCTCTGTCTCATATTCTGGTCCTTCTGAGTGAAAAGGTAAGTTAAGCTCTTGTGATCTGACTTAATCTGAAACTTTTCACCATAAAGATAGTGTCTCCAAGTCTTTATTGCATGTATAACCGCTGCTAACTCCAAATCATGCGTAGGATAATTCTTCTCATGCTCTTTCAACTGTCTTGATGCGTAAGCCATCACCTGTTCTCCTTACATCAATACACATCCAAGACCCAACCTTGAAGCATCCGTATATAGGGTAAACGGTAAGCTTGGTGCTGGGATGGTCAAGATAGGTGCAAAGACTAGTCTTGACTTCAAAGTTTAAAAGCACTTCTCGCACTCATCTGTCCATATGAATTTTTCTCCCTTCTTGGTTAGTCTGGTAAGTAGAACGGCGATCCTTGAGTAGTCTTCCACGAATCTTCTATAGTAACCAGCCAATCCAAGGAAACTTTGAATCTCCGCAACTGATTTTGGTGCATCCCATCCTACTATAGCTACGATCTTACTTGGGTCTACCTTGATACCTTGATACCGTCTTTCGATACTACATGGATTTCGATGCATCCCATCCTACTATAGCTGCGATCTTACTTGGGTCTACCTTGATACCATCTTTCGATACTACATGGCCCAAGAAGGCCACTTCCTTCAGCCAGAATTCACACTTCTTGAACTTGGCATATAGCTTCTCCCTTCTCAGCCGTTGTAGGGCTGCTCTCAAATGTGTTGCATGAGTCTCCCTGTCCTTTGAGTAGACCAATATGTCATCGATGAATATGATGACCGAAGTGGCCAACATGTCATGAAACACTCGGTTCATCAGTTCCATGAACGACGCTGGAGCATTAGTCAACCCGAACAACATTACTAGGAACTCATAATGTCCATACCTTGTTCTAAAAGCAGTCTTCGGAATATCTCCTGCCTTGATCTTCAATTGGCGATACCCTGATCTGAGATCAATCTTTGAGAAAATCTTTGCACCCTGCAATTGATCGAACAGATCATCGATCCTAGGCAAAGGATAGCTATTCTTGATGGTTAACTTGTTCAGCTCTCGGTAGTCAATACATAGCCGTACACTACCATCTTTCTTCTTAACGAACAATACAGGTGCTCCCCATGATGATATGCTTGGTCGTATGAAACCCTTATCTAGCAATTCTTGTAACTGGGTCTTCAACTCCTTTAGTTCCGTAGTGGCCATCCTGTATGGTGCTTTAGACACTGGCGCCGACCCTGGCATTAGGTCTATCACGAACTCTGTAGCCCTGTTTGAGGGTAGACCTGGGAGATCTTCTGGAAATACATCTAGAAACTCTCGTACCACATCTATATCTTCCATCTTTGGCACCTCAGCAGTGATGTCAACTACAGACACTAGGTACCCCACTCCTCCCTTCTCTAAGCATCTCTTAGCTTTTAGGGCGGATAGGATCAGCTTCCGCTTCCTGGGTAACTTGGTCCCAGTGAAGCTAAACTCTTTTCCTTTCTCATCTTTAAGCACAAACTTCTTTTCATCACATAATAAGCTGGCTGAATGCTGGCCTAACCAATCCATTCCCAAGATGACGTCAAAGTCTGCCATCTCGAGTTGAACCAGATTAGCTTCTAGATCTCGGTCGTCAATGCTAACTGAACATGGTCCAAAATATTTGTTCAACGCCACTCCGACTCCTAGTGGGGAGCGAACTATCAAGCTTGGGTTTAGATACTTGACAGGTAATTCCATTCGCTTCCCGAACGAAATAGAAACGAAGGAGTGTGTGGCCCCAGAGTCAAAGAGTACTCTGGCAGGTATACCAGCTATATTTATAGTTCCTGAAATTTAATTATCCCTTAGTTCTACATGCTCACACACAATAAAATAGTAAGCTAAATAGGAAGGGATAGAATCATACCAGTAACCACATCAGGTGATATGGCTACCTCTTCAGTGGTGACTGCAAATACCTTTCCTTGTTGTGGAGGTTGTTTCCTAGGTAGAGTGCAGGTCCTTGCAACATGACCCAGTTGCTGACAGTTGAAACATTTAATGTTCGGGTTTTCTCTAGCAAACTGTGGCGGTGGTGGTGCGGTAGTGTTCCTTGCTGGCACAGTAGTGGACTGAGCCCTGTATGGGCGGAATGGTCTAGTATTGCCGCCACCTGAAGTCTCAATAGCCTGTCTCTTCAGTCCCTTATTCTGTGCAAAGAAATTATCCCTTTGACTTGACTCTATCACCCTGGCAACCTGTACAGCCTCATTATAGACCTTTTTCTCCAGACCCAAATGTGCTCTCTAATGTTTTTACGCAATCCCATGGTGAACCTACGGGTCTTTGTTTCTTCTTCTTGCATGCTCGCCGGTGCAAAGAAGAATAGCTCTTCATATCTCTGTTGGTAGGCATCAACCGTTGACTGAGATTGCTGCAGGTTTAGAAATTTCTTTTCCATCTGATCTCTAAAGCTCTTTGGAAAATATTTATCAAAGAAGGCTCCCTTGAACACTGCCCAATTAATCTGAGTGTGCTTTGTCTCCAAATACGCCCGTATAGAATTCCACCAAGCGTTTGCATCCTCCTTTAGCATGTGTGTAGCAAACAGCACCTTCTCATCCTCAAAACATGTCATCAGACGGAAATTCTTCTCCATCTCTGCAACCCACTGTGCAGACCACAATGGTTTCCCTGGCTTCCCTATGAATGTAGGGGGTTTCAGTTTTAAGAACCTATCCACTGCTCGACTCAGATCATGTTGCCCCTGTGCATTGTTTCCATACCATGGTGGTGGGTAAGGATAGACTCCGTGATAAGCAGATGACGATGGGAACTGGTGTGGTGGTTGTAGATTCTGTCCTTGGCCCATCGGCCCAGTACTACCGTCCATTGGCACTGTGGTGTCATTTCTTCCAGACTCAGGCGTACCTTCTGTAGGAATATATCCCGGTGGCCTAAACATCTTTAGCATCTCATTCAAGAATGTCTTCTACTGAGCTCCCATCTGGTAAACCAGATTAGTCACAATTGTTTCAGCAGTAGCAACAACAGCCAATGCGGCTCATGCAGCAGAGGCAGGAGGTGATGATGGGGGTGGCGATGATCAGATGGAGGATGTTCCAGTGCCAGCACCAGCACCACAGCATACACAAGCAGCGAGACCATCTCAGCCTCCTCCCAATACCATGATGGGTATGTTCACGGAGCTTCGGGAGATGAGCCGTGACTTGGGGTGCCTTGCTCGCAGCTCAGAGTCACTCAAGAGAAGGTGCACTGGCTCAGGGTTTCATACGAGCGGGATTATGATATTGCCGACCCGATTCCTCCTATGCCCCCAACCCCATGATAGACTTGTTATTTCTTTCTCTTTAGTACAGTTTATATAATAGGGTAACTGTCTGGCTTGTGGACTGTACCCTGTGGCACTATTAACTTATCACTCTCTTTACATTTTAAACAAAATTTATGGTTTTTTCTATCTAGAGCATGTGCATTTATTATTTCCATAATTAATATAGTATGTTATGCTCTTCTTATTTAGTCTCAGGCATCAAACAGTGCTTAAAGTGTGTTCATATTAAGACTTTTAAATTTTTTCTCTCAGTACATCGACTTAGTTAAGTGCAATATGGTCTGTTGGACAGAGCCTAAGAGCTCTGATACCAAGTTGTCACACCCCAATTCCGACTGAACCAGAAGTGTGAGTGAACCGTCACTGAACCAACGGCTTACACTAGGATTTCAATAAGACTGTGTCATACAAACCATTGCACATAACCACAATCAGAATATAATAAATACAGTGGAAGTCTTTAAATAAAATGAACTGAGTATCTATTGATAACCTTAAATAACATATTCAATTATTCGAATTCTCAAAACATAAATAATATCTTTTACATCAACTTATCCCAACTAAAAATAATTAAAATAATAAAATCAAAGGTACACGCAGAAAGGGCACTCACATGAAGCGTCATGCTCGTCCTCTCCTGCCTGCACATCCAGAGCAGCCACGCCTCCCTACGCCGGCGTGTTCATGTAGTCATCCACCGTGTAACCTGCATCAACATCTAAAAACATGTATATGTACAAGGGTGAGCTCACAACTTAGCTCAGTAAGACAATCATAATAAACCACATTTATATGCATGAGTAACAATCATATTATGCCATGGTCTGGTTTAAGTTTGCAATGTGCTATAGAAAGGATTGGCGGCCACCGCACTTCTATACACGAGTATGTGGAATCTCCCAGTAGATCACACCGCTGCCGACCCACATGCACCCATCATGGAATAGAGATAGAGCTAAGGCATCCACTACCTCCCCTGATGCTCTACCCATACCAATACGTAAGCCCTTACTGGCTAGGGCTTGCAAACTGGGCTCGCAACTAATCAATCCTATATGTCATCACTGTAGGCTCTATCCCAGTACAGCTCCCTACGGCATAGAGATAGAGCTAGAGTCTGGTGGCCAGGCTGGAGACTACAGTGCCACGTCTTCCCCCTGATGCCCTACCCACACCAAGCATACTAAGACAGAACAATACGCAAGTAGACCCTATCCCAACATAACTCCCTACGGCATAGAGATAGAGCTAGAGTCTGGTGACTAGGCCAGAGACCACAGTGTCACGTCCTCCCCCTGATGTCCTACCCGCACCAAGCATGCTAAGATAAAATACTACAAAAAGGTGCCAGTATGAGGAATGATCCCAGACCCCAGGCCCTTCCCATTCCACACACCAACGAAAACAATCAAATGCCTAACAATCACATCCTAGCATAGCGAGTATGCATGAACAATAATAATAGCTGAAAGTAAAGGATGACATGCGAATATGCACAAACATCAATCCACAAAATCATTGTTATTAGCAATAGTTTACTATCCATTAATTATTAGGGTTTAGGTCTGATTCCCTTACCTGACGCTCGTTTGATAGCTTGCTCCACGTCGCAAGATCCAAATGTGCTATCACAAAGTCCTACATGATATTAGGGTTTAATTAGAATAGTTTCATAGGGTTTACGTTGGTCAAAAAACCAATGAGGTTACAAAATATGTCTCACAAAGCTGACCGGTCGCAGGTACCGGTCGTAGCACTATGGGGAAACCTGCGACTGGTATGGTCAGCCGGTACCCACAGGCCAGGCCCCGAGAGGTACCGGTCGCATGGGGTGCGACTGGTATGGTCGCCGGTATGTCTCCGGAAGACCATACACCTAGTTTTTTGACTGCCGTTGATCATTCTCTATTGATTCCATGGTTTCTCCTACACATTCTAGGTCTGAGCATTGAGTTAGAATTGTTTCCAACTCTATTCAAGTCCTAGTTTTGATGGTATTCATCCTAGAACTCGAATCTAGGGTTTAACAACTAAATTAGGGTTTGACGGCAAAGTAGGGTTTTGATCAATACCTGCTTTGCATGGTATTGATTCAAACAACCCAACCATCCTAGAGTCATAATGTGAGAGAGAGGGTTTAAACACTTACCGTCGACTAGCGTAAGGCATTCTTCGTCGAACGGCAATGGCGGCTCTTCCTTCTTCTTCCTAGCTCATTCTCCTTCTTCAATCTTTTTCTCCTCTTTAGGGTTTGTGAGGACTAATGGAAGGGATTCTAGGAGGTTTAGAGGTGTTTATATAGGCTAAGATTAGGTTTAGGAAGCCCCTTAGGATTAGGAAAGTCCTAGGATTCAGAATTAGGAAAGTGAGACCCACAGAGATCCAATTCCGGATCTTGGTAGTCTGCTGCGTAGACTAAACCGGTCCATCGGTACCAAGACTGGTACCATCGACCGGAATGAATAAAATTCATATTAAGTTGGTCCGTTCCATACCTATCTGTCATCCGCTCGTCCCGTCTGGCCCGGTGATGATCGGAAGACCTGTTACGACATGAAATCAAGGTTAGATCGGGTTCATGGAGTGCGGGTCTTACAAAGGATTCTGGACTACGTTCAGAACGCACTGCCATAAAAAGTGCAGTCACTATTTTAGTGACGTTCGGTTCATAACTGTAAGATGGTGATATATAATGAAACAATTCAAAATTTCTAAATGTCACCAACTATATAATAGATTCATCTAGTTTAAATGGTTCTGGGCAGACCGAATAAACCGAACCGAAATGGTTTGTACCGGTCCAATCGATTCAATTTAACCAAGTTGAGTCCACATTTGGGGCTAAAGGACGGGCATTGGGTTGCCTCATATGGGTTCCCACTTCGAATCCCAAGTCAACCCAATTTGGTTTATTCAGGTCCGGTATAGTAGATCCAAAAGTTAGATGGGTCAGGTTACGGTCATCCGACTAGGTTTGGTTCAACTCGGAACCAACATGGTTCTTTATCCGGTTTGGTTTCTCAAACTAGGTCAAACCAAAACTATTAGAAAACCCTAATTCTCTTAGATTTAGGCAAAGATTCCATTCAATTTACAAAACATGCCATCCTTATGATTTTCCTTCTATTCTCTTATCTGATAACCGAAGACTTGCAGCGGTAGCAGGGAACATGCTAAAATATTTGGCACTTCCCAAACTAATCAGGTGAAGGGGTCCGTCACAGCCTAAATCGTCCAGAGAGAGAGAAAAGAAGGATTAAAAAAAATCCCACTGTAGATTGATGGTTCGGCTTCAACAACCTGCTGGTTGTGGTAGGCTGGCCCTTGTAGGCTAGCCTACTACGCCAAGCATAGCTGGCAGTGTTGTTGCAGCTGCTCCATATACCTGTCGGTACACACCTGCGGGCTTGCGATTCAAGCCTACTGTAGGCCAGTTGTCACACCCCAATTCCGCGCTATTCAGAATGGTGTGATGAACCGTCAATAAACCAATGGTTCAACCAGGATTTCGTATAGGCTATATCCGTGTTAACTAAACCATACACATTCACAATAATAATCAGAGTAAATACACAATAGCGAAAGTCTTAATATTAAATGAACTGAGAAATAAAATGTGATAATCATAAATAAAATATCCAATTATCTGTCATAGCCTGAAACATAAGTAAATAAAATATTCGATTACATTTCCTTAATAATCCAAATAAAAATCTAATCGAAAACACATGAGTTGCACTCGAATGATGAGTCATGCGTCTCCACTATATCTTCTGCGTCCATCGTTGCAACATGCCCGTAGGTAGGAGCATTCATATAATCTTCCACAGTTGTACCTGCGTCATCAACTAAAATATTCGAATTCGAAAGGGTGAGCATACATCACGGCTCAGTGAGCAAACAAAACAATGCAACAAATATATGCATGCGTTCAATTCAAATCTATGGTCTGTTTATGAGTTTGCAATGTGCAATAGAAAGGTTCGGAGGCTGCCTTACCTCTATACACGAGTGTGTGAAGACGCCCAATGAAAACGGCACCGTCGTCCCACATGCACCCACTATGATACAATATACCCAATGAAAACAGCAATGCAGTACCGGTTGCATCATACCAACACGTAAACCCTATTGGCCAGGGCTTGCAAACTGGGCTCGCAACTAACCAATCCTAATGTCAAATAGTGTATCCAAGGCATCACCCCAGTATCCCTCAATATGTCCATAGAGATAGAGCTAAGGCCCCTGGCAGAGTCAGAGACTTACACGGTCTGAGCCAACCTCCCCTGATGCCCTACGACGTAATAGCTCTGCTAAGGTAATGGCGATACGACAATGTTAGTGGACTAGATTTGAGTAGAGACATGGTACAATATACCCAATGAAAACGGCATTGCAGTACCGGTTGCATCATCCCCTACTCGCATCAAGTACACTAACCAAACACAAACATTCACATGCCTATTCCTATCATCATCATCATCATCATGTTATAAACAAAGAAGTTAAATATGCATGAACAGTAATAATAGAAATATTGGGTGACATGTTAAATGCACAATACACGCATACAAGTATGGAATCATTCACAGTATTGGACTCAATAAATAAAACAACTTATTATTAGCCCATTAGTTTAGGTCTTGCTCCCTCACCTTTGATTAAGTGTAAATCCTCTTTCAAGCTTTAAGAATCATTGTTATATCACTAGAAAGACCTAACAAATCGATAGAATTTAATTAGAATTTATTCCAATAATTTTAAGCTTCCTGTAATGCTAGGGTCGCAGGTTGGGTCACAGGCTGGGTCGCAAGTTTCTGCGACCCCAGGGTATAGGGTTGATCATAGGGTCGGTTATCCTATCGACCCTAGGTGCGACCGCAGCCTCCCTGGACTTCCCGAGAGCATGGGGTCGATCCTATGGTCTGGTAGGGTCAGTTCCCAATCGACCCTACGTGTGACCGCATGTGGTTTGAGTCGACCATTCTTTCTAGAGTCCATTCTTTTATGTTTGGGTCCTTTGGCTTACTTCCATAGTCCATCCTATAATTGTTTTATGGCTTAAAACTCCAAGTTACTCACTTTACTTAGTTTTCAATGATTTCCTCCATGGTTTCCATTGGAATTTATCCATGGATGGATGATTTGGATTTCTCCTAGATCATATCCTCTTCATGAACTATTCTAAGGTCTTAAACAATTCATGGAAAACATATTCATACCTGAGGGTTGCTGAGATTCAGAGGTTTCTCTGAATTCCTTCTCCTTCTCCTCTCTTTCTCTCACTTTCAATTAGGGTTTCAAAAGGAGTGAAAAGAGGCTAAGGGACGTCCTATTTATAGAGGAAAACCTCCCAAAATAAGTCTCATTGAGATTAGGAAAGAATCCCCTTGAAATTGGGAAAGTTTCCTAATTACAATTTTAGTCGGTGATCCTAGGGTCGATGCTAGGGTCGCAGATCCCGTCGACCCTAGGGTCTCAAGTCATCAGACCCTAGAACTGAAATCATGGGTCTGACTTTAGGTTGAGGTGGGGTCGACCCTAGCTGTTTAGGCATGAGACCCTACCCTCAATTTTACTGTTTGTGGGTCAGTTTCATACCTGGTCTTGTGATTTCCTTTACGTACTTGGTTCACTTGGCTCGACCATGATAGGTAGACCAGGTACAAGGTGGTAAGACCGGTTAGTTTGTTACAAGTCTTACGACTCCCCCCTTCTTATTAAAATTTTGTCCTCGAAATTGGTACATACCTTCCAAGTCAAAAAGATGACGGTATTGCTTTCGCATAGCATTCTTTTTTTCCCATGTGATTTCCTCTATATGTCTGTTTCTCTAGGTGATTTTAACATAATAGATATCATGGTTGCGTAGTCGTTGAACCTTTCGGCTGGTGATTTTAGTTGGTGCTACTTCAATGTCAAATCATCAGTCAAATCAGGTGGATCTACTATCAAAACGTGCGTTGGATCTCTGACGTACTTCTTCAATAATGAAACATGGAATACATTATGCACACTTGACATAGATGGTGGTAGTGCTAACTGGTAAGCTACCTTTCCACGTTTGGCTAGAATCTCATATGGCCTGACATATCTCGGACTTAGTTTCTCTTTTTGTCCAAACCATTTTAAACCTCGCATAGGTAATACTTTCAAGAATACCTTATCACCTACAACAAATTCAAGGTCTCGGCGTCGAGTATCTGCATATTGCTTCGGACGATTCTGAGCTGTTCTCACTCTTTCCTTGATGATGTCGACCACTCGACAAGTCTCTTCAACAAATTTTGGTCCAACAATGCTACGTTCTCCAACTTCATTCCAGAACAGAGGAGTTTGACACTTCCTACCGTACAGTGCTTCATATGGTGACATCTATATAGTAGCCTTATAGCTGTTGTTATAGGCGAACTCGATCAATGGTAATTTTTCATCCCATGATCCTTTAAAATCAATTACACAGGCTCGAAGCATATCTTCTAAAATCTGAATGGTACACTCCGACTATCCATCTGTCTGAGGATGGAATGTAGTACTAAACTTCAATGTTGTACCCATAGCCTTTTGCAATCCTTCCCAAAACTTTGAAGTAAATCGTGGATCTCTGTCGGACATAATGCTTTTAGGTACACCGTGTAATCTGACAATATTATCCACATACAACTTAGCTAACCTCTCCAGTGTATACTGAGGTCGTATAGCTATAAAACGAGCCATTTTATTCAAGCGGTCTACAATCACCCAAACTGCGTCGACTACACGGGGAGTCAATGGTAACCCCGTGACGAAGTCCATAGTGATGTAGTCCCATTTTCATGCTGGTTCTGGTAACGGCTGTAACAGTTCTGCATGTCTTTGTCGTTCAGCCTTCACCCTCTGACAATTTAGGCATTGCGACACGAACGTACCTACATCTGCTTTCATTTCTCTCCACCAATATAATTTCTTTAGATCATGATACATTTTTGTACTTCCAGGATGTATCGAATAGATGGTGGTATGCGCTTCCTTCATCAGTCGGTGTCTAATGTCCAGATTTTTCGTCTCAGGAACACATATTCTTCCTTTGTAGTTCAGTATCCTTTCATCATCCAAGGCAAACTCAGGGATAGTCCTACCTTTTTCAATGTCCTCTTGTACCGTTCTTATATAAGAGTCTGATTTAATAGATGTTTTCACTTCATCAACTATATCTGGAACAATCTTCAATGTGGCAAACATATTTGAAAACAGATGAATAAACCCTTGATTGGTTGATTCATCTGGTACATCTATCACGAACTGCTCCTTACCGTAATTGAACACTTTTCCTGTGGTACACATTGTGGCAGTTATGTTAACCTCTCCTAGAGATTTTATCATTGTTTTTCTACTCAGTGCATCAGCTACCACATTAGCTTTTCCCAAATGATATTGGATGTCACAATCATAGTCTTTCAATAATTCCAGCCATCTTCTTTGCCTCATATTCAACTCCTTCTTATTAAATAGATAAGTGAAACTCTTATGATCTGATTTAATCTGAAATTTCTCTCCGTACAAGTAATGTCTCCATATCTTGACAGCATGTACCACTACCGCTAACTCCAAGTCATGAGTAGGATAGTTCTTTTCATGTGTCGTCATTTATCTTGAGGCATATGCAATTACTTGTTCTCCTTGCATAAGTACACATCCTAAACCCAATCCCGACGCATCAGTGTACAAAATAAATGGCTGTCTTGGAATCAGAATAGTCAAGATTAGAGCAGATATCAATCTAGCCTTCAATATTTGGAAACTCTTCTCACATTTATCAGTCCAAACAAACTTTTCGCCCTTCTTAGTCAAACTGGTGAGAGGTACGGCAATTCAGGAATAGTCTTCCATGAATCGTCGATAATACCCAGCTAGACCTAGGAAACTTCTAATTTCTGCAACGCTCTTCGGTGCTTCCTACTTCACAATGTCTTCAATCTTGCTAGGATCCACTTTAATTTCTTCAGCGGATACAACATGGCCTAGAAAAGCGACTTCATTTAGCCAAAACTCATACTTTGTAAATTTGGCGTAAAGCTTCTCTTTCCGTAATTACTGCAGAGCGGCTCTTAGATTCATAATATGAGTTTCCTTGTCCTTGGAGTAGACCAATATATCATCAATGAATACAATAACCGATGTATCCAACATATCATGGAATACCCGATTCATAAGTTCCATAAAAGTTGCTGGTGCGTTAGTCAATCCAAAAGACATGACCAAAAATTTATAATGTCCATATCTCGTCCTGAATGTTGTCTTGGGAATGTCTTCGTCTTTGATCTTCAACTGATGGTAGCTTGACCGAAGATCAATCTTGGAGAACACTTTGGCACCTTGCAACTGATCGAACAAGTCATCGATCCGAGGCAATGGATACCGATTCTTGATTGTCAACTTATTCAATTCCCAGTAGTCTATACACAGTCGAACACTACCGTCCTTCTTCTTTACGAATAATACTGGCACTCCCCATGACGATATGCTAGGTCGGATATAACCTTTGTCCAGCAATTCTTGCAACTGTACTTTTAATTCCTTTAATTCTGTAGGAGCCATTTGATAGGGTGCTTTAGATACTGGTGCAGCTCCGGGTATAAGATCTATAACGAACTCTATCGCTTGGTCGGGTGGTAGTCCTGGTAATTCTTCAGAAAATACATCTGGGAAGTCATGCAAAACTTCAATATTTTCCATTCGTGGTGCTTCCTTGGTAAGATCGACCAAATATACTAGATACCCAACTCCTCCTTTCTCGAGGCATTTCTTAGCCTTTAATGCAGAGAGTATGAGCTTACGTTTACGGGGCAGTTTGGTTCCCGCAAATCTAAACTCTGCTCCTTCCTTATCTTTAAATGTCAGCGTCATTTCTGCAGATAAGAGGTTTGCAGAATGCCGAGCTAACCAGTCCATTCCCAAGATGACGTCAAAGTCTATCATCTCAAGTTGGATTAAGGTTGCATCCAAGGTTTTCTCCCCAATAAGAACTGGACATGGTCCATAACCTTTTTCTAATTCCACTTCTAATCCTATCGGCAATCGTACAAGCAGTTTGTAGTCTAACGTTTTGATGGGTAGATTCAGCTTCTTTCCAAATGACACAGATATAAAAGAATGAGTAGCTCCTGAATCAAAGAGTATTTTGGCGGGTATGCCATTAATAGGTACGATACCTGTGATTTGTTTTAATTTAGTCTACATGGTCATACAATGTAACACAACTTAAAAGGTTCAGGTCATACCTGTGACCACGTCAGGCGATGCGGCAGCATCCTCAGATGTAACAGCATAAACTCTTCCTTGTTTTAGCTGTTTTTTGGGCTTAGGACACTCCTTTGACATATGTCCCACTTTATTGCAGTTATAGCACCTTACTCTTTTACCATTTTGTTTCTGTTGTGGTTGGGTTGCTGGAGTAGTCTTGGCTGCAGCAGTAAAGCCTTGAGCATGGAAGGGTTTGAATGTCTTGATGTTCCCTCCGTTATAAGAATTTCCAGCTGGCCTTTTAATACCCCTGTTTTGAGTAAAATAGCTCTCTTTATGGCTCGATTCTATCACTCGAGCAATTTGTACGGCTTCATTGTAGACCTTCTTCTCCAGTCCCAGAACATGTTCGTGAATACTTCCCCTCAGTCCCGTGACGAACCTTCGGGTCTTTGTGTCTTCCTCTTGCATACTAACAGGTGTGAAGAAAAATAGCTCCTTATAACGCTGTTGATATGCATCTACAATCATTTGTCCCTGATATAAACTCAAGAACTCCTTCTCCATAGAATCTCTGAAACTGCATGGAAAATATTTCTTGAAGAACGCCTCTCTATATATAGCCCTGGTCAATTGGGCGTGCTTTGATAACAGATAGGTCCTTGTGGACTTCCACCATTGGTGTGCATCACCTTTTAGCATAAATGTAGCACATAGTACTTTTTCTTCCTCAGTATCAGTCATCATCATAAAATTTCTCTCAATTTTGTCGACCCAATGTGCTGGCCATAAAGGATCAGACGGTTTACCATTAAACTCCTTTGGTTTCATCTTCAGAAAGCGCTCGATCAGTCGGGAGTGGTCCAGCTGATTCTGAGCATATGCCCCATACATAGGCGGTGGATACTGGTAGTTGCCCTGAACTACTTCAGGATTTGACAGGGGCCTGTGCAGCTGGCGGTTGAGGTGTTTGGGGTGCAGGATTGTTACCCACTGCTGCTGCACTAGTTTGCCCGGTTGGCATAGGTGTAGCGTGTGCCGCTTGGAACATCATTCCCATGACTGCTTGCATATGAACTTGCACTTGTTGCATGTGCTGAAGCTGCTGTGCCAGATTCATTATGGGGGTTGCCAATTCCAGAGGTGGGGCTGGCAAGTTAGTAGGATTTTCCTGGCCATGAGTTACTGGTGGTACCACATTCCGATTATCCTGTACTTCTGAATTTTCATGGCTGCCCTCCTCCACAGGTGGTGGTGGTGGAATAGAGTTACGATTTGTCTGGTCACTCTACGTCCGGCCATTATCCGTTCTGGTAATGGTAATGCCTGAAAATCATAGAATACGTGAGGCAATCATCATAAACTTCATTCTCATATTTAAATCGACTAGTCAATGAAATTTTCAAATTTTTCAGATCATTTTGACAAAAATACTGTATTTTCCATCGTAGGGTCGATGGTAGGGTCGATCTCTATGCGACCCTAGGGTATGCGACCCTGAGAATCACTGTCAGCTTATTGAGAGCCTAGGGTCGATGGTAGGGTCGATATATATCCGACCCTAGTGTCAACCCCTAGTTTTCTGTCAGATCATCGAGAGGCTAGGGTCGATGAATGGGTTGGAGGTAGGGTCGCATGTCTTGGTCGAATTATGCGACCCTAGGACTCAGAATCAGGTTTTTAAACCCGATTTTGGTTTCATTTCCCATTCTTTCTCTTGTCTTTCAACTCAACTCGTTCCTTTGAGTTGCTACAGTAACGACCCCTTCCGGTTTGGTGATATTTTTTGCTTCTGTTTGCGACTTCTACTCCTTCTTTATAGGTATGGTCCCTACTGTTTCATGTTTTTAGAGCTTTCTAACTAAGCTTTTGCTCTTTTACATCATTTTCTTCAAATTAAACTTTTTCCAACTGTAAAAATTTCATTTTCATTGGGGGCTTTTGATATTGGCCACCCAACGGACGAAAGCCCTAAAAAATATTTGAGTTTCATTTGTTGGTCATCGAGAAACTTGAAATTTTCCATTTTTGCCCTAATTTCGATGTTTTTTCGATTTTATTGAAATTTCTTCAAATTCGTTCTCTCAATTTGAAATTTCCAACTGTATGAACCTTGCAGGGTAGTTTAGAACCTATGTAAATCCTCCTGCCCAAGTGTATGGGTGAAAAGTGACGCTTTTGACCAATTTATGCCGTTATAATGCCAAAATTTTTGGATTTTTCATCATTACTAATCTATTATCTATTTTTCTTTGTTTTGGCAGATAACATGGCTCGTACCAAATTGCCTAGGGTTCACGACCAAGTTCGTTTCCGCTCTAACGAGGCTGAAGCTCAGTATGCTCGCTATGCGCGTAAGAAGGTAGAGGGGGGTCGTCATGTGGACTTGGCTAGTCTAGCCTTGTTCGATGTGGAGCGAGCATTTGGTGACATGGGCTGGCTTTCGGTGATTACCTATGACGCTTGTACCCATCCAGATCTGGTGAGACAGTTCTATTGTAATCTCCAGGTGGTGGGAGATCACAATGACACTAAGAGGGGTAGGGAGCTCAGAATCACGAGCTACGTCAAAGGAGTAAAGGTTTCCTTTGACTGCCAGCAGCTAGCTGATCTTTTGGGCATATCACATGACGGCCCTTTGGTGTACTGTGCTCCCAGGGAGCCTCAGTTCCTTTCGTTAGGGATGCGTACTGAGATTGACCGTCAACTTCTCAGAGAGGATCGCTGGGAGATGAAAGCGATCAACCTACGTCCAGAGCCACGGGTGTACTGTAAGATCATCCAGCACAACCTGATAACCCATAGTGGACATTATGAGGGGATCTCCCAGTTGACCCAGTTTGTCCTTTACTGCATTTATATTAGACAGCCTATCTGCCTTCCTTACATTATCATAAGGACGATGATCTGTGCTACACTACTTGGTCAGGTAGGCAACCTGCCCTACGAATGCCTGATCACTACACTGCTTACCTGCCTAGGTGTTGATTTAGTGGATGAGAGGATTCAGGAGAAAACCTTCTCATCAGCTCTGGACTGGGAGGCCATCTGTAGGATGGGCATGCGGGATGCTCAGGTCAGTGATGATGAGAGGAACGCTCTGGTGCGTCCTCGTACTCGAGCGGAGATAGCTGATGCTGAGGCAGCAGCGGCAGTAGCAGGAGCAGGGGTTCATGGGGGTGAGAATGAGGATGAGGATGAGGATCGTATGTACATGGATGTAGACTCCATCCCTCCTCCATCACCTACACATACTACTGGAGCTGGTCCTTCACATGCAGCTGGTCCTTTACACCCACCTTCTGATGACATGATGGGGCTACTGCGTGAGATTAGAGAGGCTCAGCGCATGTCTGATCTGAGAGTGGGAGAGCTTCTAGATGTTCAGCGCATGACTGATCAGCGGGTGGCTGATCTCACAGCTAGTCTCCAGATGACCCAGTCTCAGGTAGCCTAGTTGACTAGGGTGTATGCTAAGGACTAAGACTGAGATCGCGAGGCACCTCCTCCTCCATCACCTCCAGCTCCGTGATATGTATTGTCTTTTATTTTCTTTTGTACTACAGAGTAACTGTCCGGATTTTGGACTGTACTCCGCTTTAGATATGTATATATACATTTTTTTTTCACTCAAGTGTATATGAACTTGTTTCTCATTTAATAGATACATTATTCTTTTTTCAACCTTGTATCAAACAACACAAGGGCTTATAGTATGTTATTATTATAGCTTTTAATTTATCTTATCTCAGTTTATGAGTGTTTGTGAAAGTATACTGGTTTAACAGACAAGGCCTGAGAGCTCTGATACCAAGTTGTCACACCCCAATTCTACACTATTCAGAATGGTGTGATGAACCGTCAATAAACCAATGATTTAACCAGGATCTCGTATAGGCTATATCTGTGTTAACTAAACCATACACATTCACAATAATAATCAGATTAAATACACAATAGCGGAAGTTTTAATATTAAATGAACCGAGAATCTAAATGTGATAATCATAAATAAAATATCCAATTATCTGTCATAGACTAAAACATAAGTAAATAAAATATTCGATTACATTTCCTTAATAATCTAAATAAAAATCTAATCAAAAATGCATGAGTTGCACTCACATGATGAGTCATGCGTCTCCACTATATCTTCTGCGTCCATCGCTGCAACATGCCCGTAGGTAGGAGCATTCATATAATCTTCCACAGTTGTACCTACGTCATCAACTAAAATATTCAAATTCAAAAGGGTGAGCACACATCACGGCTCAGTGAGCAAACAAAACAATGTAACAAACATATACAAGCGATTAATTCATATCTATGGTCTGTTTATGAGTTTGCAATGTGCAATAGAAAGGTTCGGAGGCCGCCTTACCTCTATACACGAGTATGTGAAGATGCCCAATGAAAACGGCACCGTCGTCCCACATGCACCCACTATGATACAATATACCCAATGAAAACGACATTGCAGTACCGGTTGCATCATACCAACATGTAAACCCCTATTGACGAGGGCTTGCAAACTGGGCTCACAACTAACCAATCCTAATGTCAAACAGTGTATCCAAGGCCTCACCCCAGTATCCCTCAATACGTCCATAGAGATAGAGCTAAGGCCCCCGGCAGAGTCAGAGACTACACGGTCCGAGCCAACCTCCCCTGATGCCTTATGACGTAATAGCTCTGCTAAGGTAATGGCGATACGACGATGTTAGTGGACTAGACTTGAGTAGAGACATGGTACAATATACCCAATGAAAACGGCATTGCAGTACCGGTTGCACCATCCCCTACTCACATTAAGTACACTAACCAAACACAAACATTCACATGCCTATTCCTATCATCATCATCATCATCATGTTATAAACAACGAAGTTAAATATGCATGAACAGTAATAATAGAAATATTTGGTGACATGTTAAATGCACAATACACGTATACAAGCATGGAATCATTCACAGTATTGGACTCAATAAATAAAACAGCTTATTATTAGCCCATTAGTTTAGGTCATGTTCTCTCACCTTTGATTAAGTGTAAATCCTCTTTCAAGCTTTAAGAATCACTGTTATATCACTAGAAAGACCTAACAAGTCAATAGAATTTAATTAAAATTTATTTCAAAAATTTTAAGCTTGTTGTAATGCTAGGGTCGCAGGTTGGGTCGCAGGTTGGGTGGCAGGTTTCTGCGACCCTAGGGTATAGGTTCGATCATAGGGTCGGTTATCCTATCGACCCTAGGTGCGACCGTAACCTCCCTGGACTTTCGGAGAGCATGGGGTCGATCCTGTGGTCTGGTAGGGTCAGTTCCCAATCGACCCTACGTGCGATCGCACGTGGTTTGAGTTGACCATTCTTTCTACAGTCCATTCTTTCATATTTGGGTCATTTGGCTTACTTCCATAGTCCATCCTATAATTGTTCTATGGCTTAAAACTCCAAGTCACTCACTTTACTTAGTTTTCAATGATTTCCTCCATGGTTTCCATTGGAATTTATCCATGGATGGATGATTTGGATTTCTCCTAGATCATACCCTCTTCATGAACTATTCTAAGGTCTTAAACAATTCATGGAAAATATATTCATACCTGAGGGTTGCTGAGATTCAGAGGTTTCTCTGAATTCCTTCTCCTTAGTCTTCTTCTCCACTTTCCTTCTCTTCTCCTTCTCCTCTCTTTCTCTCACTTTCAATTAGGGTTTCAAAAGGAGTGAAAAGAGGCTAAGGGACATCCTATTTATAGAGTAAAAACCTCCCAAAATAAGTCCCATGGAGATTAGGAAAGAATCCCCTTGAAATTGGGAAAGTTTCCTAATTACGGTTTTAGTCGGTGATCCTAGGGTCGATGCTAGGGTTGCAGATCCCGTCGACCCTAGGGTCTCAAGTCATCCGACCCTAGAACTGAAGTCATGGATCTAACTTTAGGTTGTGGTGGTGTCACACCCCAATTCTGATCTAACCAGAATGGTGTGAGTGAACCGTCATTGAACCAACGGTTCACACCAGGATCTCGAATAGGCCGTGTCCATTCATACAAACCATTACACATAACCACAATCAGAATATAAATAATACAGCGGAAGTCTTTAAATAAATGAACTGAGAATCTATTGATAAATTTAAATAAAATATCCAATTATTCAGATTCAAACATATAATATAATATCCTTACATCTATTTAGTCCAACTGAAAATAACTAAAAATAAATAAATAAAACCAATCAAAGGTACACGCAGAAAGGGCACTCGCATGAAGCGTCATGCTTGTCCTCCCCTGCCTGTACACCCAGAGCAGCAACGTCACCATATGCCGGAGCGTTCATAAAGTCGTCCACTGTGTTACCTGCATCAACATCTAAAACAATGTACGTACAAAGGGTGAGCTCACAACTTAGCTCAGTAAGACAATCAGACAGTTTCATAATATTATGCATGAGTAACAATCATTTTATGCTGTGGTCTGTAAGTTTGCAATGTGCTATAGAAAGGTTTGGTGGCCCCCGCACCTTTATACACGAGTGTGTGGCACCTCATGGATCACACCCCCATTGGCCCACATGCACCCATCATGGAATAGAGATAGAGCTAAGATATCCCCGTACCTCTCCTGATGCTCTACCCATACCAGTACCTAAGCCCCTACTGGCCAGGGCTCGTAAACTGGGCTCGCAACTAACCAATCCTATATGTCATCAATGTATGCTCTATCCTAGCATAGCCATCTATGGCATACAGATAGAGCTAAGGCATCCCCGTACCTCCCCTGATACCCTATCAGCAACTAACCCACTAGGATAGAACAATACGCAGGTAGACCCTATCCCAACATAACTCCCTACGGCATAGAGATAGAACTAAAGCATCGTGGACAAGCCAGCGTTGACCTTGGAGACCACAGTGCCACATCACCATGGCCAGGCCAGCATCAACATCGGAGACCACCGTACCACGACCTCCCCCTAATGCCCCACCCGTACCAAGCATGTTAAGATAGAATATTACAAAAAGTGCCAGTGTGAGGAATGATCCCAGGCTCCATGCCCCACTCCACACACCAACGAAAACAATCACATGCCTAACAATCACATCCTATCATGCATGAACAATAATAATAACTGAAAGTAAAGGATGGCATGTGAATATGCACAAACATCACATCATATATATTCAGGTTATTAACAAAGATTTATTGTCCATTAATTATTGGGTTTAGGTCAGACTCCCTTACCTGACGCTCATTTGATAGCTTGCTCCACGTTGCAAGATCCAAACAGAAAGTCACAAAGTCCTATAATATTATTAGAGTTTCATTAGAATAGTTTTCTTAGGGTTTCATGTTGGTCGGAAACCAACAAAGTCCAAAACCAATCTTTCAGAGCTGACCGGTCGCAACATACCGGTTGCAGCTCTGTGAGCAAACTAGCAACCGGTATGGTCGATCGGTATGTCTCTGGAAGACCATACACTTGGTTTTTTGACTGCCGTCGATCGATTTACTTGGATTTTTCAGGGTTTCTCCTATCCATTCTAAGTCTAATCTTTGAGTTAGAGTTATCCCCAACTCATTCAAGTCTTATTTCGATGAATATCATCTCGAAACTCGAATCTAAGGTTTGACGGCAACTTAGGGTTTTAAGGTCCAGTTAGGGTTTTAGATCAATACCTACTTTGCATGGTATTGATCCACCCACACAACTATCCTAGAGTCATAGAGTAAGAAGAGTGGTTAAAACACTTACCGTTGACTGGCGTAACGTGAGCGTCGTCGAACGATAATGGCGGCACCTTCTTCTTCTTCCTAGCTCCTTCTCCTTTCCAACCTCCTTCTCTTCTCTAGAGTTTGTGAGATACAATGAAAGGATTTGAGGAGATTTAAGGGTGTATTTATAGGCTAAAATTAGGGTTTAGTAACCCTATTAGGATTAGGAAAGTCTTAGGATTCGAAATCAGGAAAGTGGGACCCTCAGAAGTTAATTTCCAGATCTCTGCCTCAACTGTGCAGAGCTGATCGGTCGACCGTACCATCGACCGGTCAACATAAAATCATGTTGATTTGATCGTCTTTGGTTCGATTTCGTACCTGTTTGTCATCCTCTCGTCCCGTCTGGCCCAGTGATGATCGGAAGACCTGCTACGACACAAAACCAAGGTTTAGACCTGATTTACGTAGTGCGGGTCTTACAACTCCCCCACCCTTAAAAGAAATTCCATCCCGAAATTTGCATATAGGTCTCAAAACTCCCCCACCCTTAAAAGAAATTTTGGCCTCGAAATTTGAACGTACCTTGATCGTCAAAAATATTAGGATACTCCTTCCTCATTGCGCTCTCCTCTTCCCAAGTAATTTCTTTGACATTTTGGCTTCTCCAATGCACCTTCATATAATGGATATCCTTGGTTCGAAGTTGTTGTACCTTTCAGCTTGAGAGCATCACAGGCACCACTTCAAATGTTAAGTCTTCAGTTAAATCTGGGGGGGTCTGCTGTCAAGATGTGTGATGGGTCTCTGACATACTTCTTCAACAATGATACATGGAACACATCATGAACAATTGACATAGATGGTGGTAGAGCCAATTGATATGCTACGTTTCCACGTCTAGCCAATATTTCGTATGGTCCCACATACCTGGGGCATAGCTTCCCCTTCTTACCAAACCTTTTCAGACCTCGCACCGGTGATATCTTTAAGAATACTTTGTCACCCACTGCAAACTCTAGATCTCGATGTCGATTATCCGCATAGTGCTTTTATCGAACTTGAGCTGTCTTTACTCTTTCTTTGATCTGATCAATCACTCGACAAGTTTCTTCAACAAACTCTGGTCCTACAATTCTTCTTTCTCCCACCTCGTTCCATAACAGAGGTGTACGGCACTTCTTCCCATAGAGTGCTTCATATGGGGCCATCTGAATTGTAGCCTGATAGCTGTTGTTGTAAGCGAATTCGATAAGTGATAGTTTCTCATCCCAAGCTCCCTTGAAGTCTAATGCACAGGCTCAGAGCATATCTTTTAAAATTTGAATAGTCCTTTTTGACTGCCCGTCTGTCTGAGGGTGGAAAGCTGTACTAAACTTCAACTTGGTTCCCATAGCTTTCTGTAATCCTTCCCAGAACTTTGATGTAAAACGGGGATCTTTGTCAGATACTATACTCTCTGGGACGCCATGAAGTCTGACTATATTATCAACATATAACTTGGCCAGTTTTTCCATGGTATACTGAGGTCTGACCATAATAAATCGAGCTGTCTTGGCGAGTCGGTCAATTATAACCCAAACTGCATCCACTGACCTTGGTGTCAAAGGTAGGCCAGTGATGAAATCCATAGTAATGCAATCCCACTTCCATGCAGGTTCTGGTAATGGCTGTAATAAACCTGCGGGTCTCTGCCTTTCTGCTTTAACTTGTTGACAATTCAGACATTGAAAAACGAAACAAGCTATATCTGCTTTCATACCCCTCCACCAATAAAGTCTCCTTAAATCATGGTACATTTTGGTACTTCCTGGATGTACCGAATATGGAGTGTAATGAGCTTCAGTCATAACTCGATCTCTGATATTGCAGTCATCACTCTCAGGTATACATAACCGTCCACGATACCTGAGTACCTTGTCTGAATCCAAGGAATCCAAGGTAAAGTCAGGATTGCTCATACCCTTCTCTAGGTCTTCTTGTACTGTCTTGAGCTGTGGATCTTGTAGGATTGCTATTTTGACTTCATCAACTAGATCCGGTGAGATCTTCAAGGCGGCGAACATCATGGTGAACTTATGAATTAAGCCTTGCTCAACTGGGTCTTCTGCAGTCTCTATTATATACTCTTCATCAACTCCCATTGAACTTGAGGCTGCAGCACACAATGCAGCATTTGTACTTGGCCCGGCCTTAGGTTTCGATGCCCACTTTCTGCTTAAGGCGTCAGCCACAACATTTGCTTTGCCCGGATGGTACTGGATGTCACAATCATAATCTTTCAACAATTCCAGCCATCTCCTCTGTCTCATATTCAGATCCTTCTAAGTGAAAAGATAAGTTAAGCTCTTGTGATCTGACTTAATCTGAAACCTCTCACCGTACAAGTAGTGTCTCCAAGTCTTGATTGCATGTATAACCGCTGCTAACTCCAAATCATGCGTAGGATAGTTCTTTTCATGCTCTTTTAACTGTCTTGATGCGTAAGCAATCACCTGTTCTCCTTTCATCAATACACACCCAATACCCAACCCTGAAGCATCCATATATAAGGTAAACGGTACGCTTGGTTCTAGGATGGTCAAGATAGGTGCAGAGACTAGTCTTGACTTCAGAGTCTGAAAACACTTCTCGCACTCATCTGTCCATATAAATTTCTCCTCCTTCTTGGTCAATCTGGTGAGTGGAATAGCGATCCTGGAGTAATCTTCCACGAATCTTCTATAATAACCAGCCAACCCAAGGAAACTATGGATCACCGCAACAGATTTTGGTGCTTCCCATCCTACTATAGCAGCTATCTTACTGGGATCAACCTTGATACCTTCTTCAGATACTACATGGCCCAAGAAAGCCACTTCCTTCAGCCAAAACTCGCACTTCTTGAACTTGGCATAAAGCTTCTCTTGTCTCAGCCATTGTAGGGCTGCCCTCAAATGTGTTGTATGAGCCTCCATGTCCTTTGAGTAGACCAATATGTCATCGATGAATACGATGACCGAAGTGTCCAACATATCATGAAACACTCAGTTCATCAATTCCATGAACGACGCTGGGGCGTTGGTCAAACCGAACGACATGACTAGAAACTCATAATGTCCATACCTCGTCCTGAAAGCAATCTTCAGAATATCTCCGGCCTTGATCTTCAGTTGGTGATACCCCGATCGGAGGTCAATCTTCGAGAAAACCTTTGCACCCTACAATTGATCGAACAGATCGTTGATTCTAGGCAAAGGATACCGATTCTTGATCGTCAACTTGTTCAGTTCACGGTAGTCAATGCATAGCCGTACATTTCCGTCCTTCTTCTTGACAAATAATACAGGTGCTCCCCAAGGTTAAATTCTAGGTCGTATGAAACCCTTATCTAACAATTCTTGTAATTGGGTCTTCAACTCTTTTAACTCGGTAGGGGCCATTCTGTATGGTGCTTTAGACACCGGCGCCGAACCTAGCATAAGGTCTATTACAAACTCTGTAGCCCTGTCCGATGGTAGACCTGGAAGATCCTCTGGAAATACATCTGGGAACTCTCGCACCATGTCTAGATCTTCCAACTTTGTCACCTCAGCAGTGATGTCAACTATAGATACTAGATACCCCACTCCCCCCTTTTCTAAGCATCTCTTAGCTTGTAAGGCAGAGAGAATCAGCTTCCGCTTCCTAGGTAACTTGGTCCCAGTGAAGCTATACTCCTTTCCCTTTTTGTCTGTAAGCACAAGCTTCCTTTCACCACATAATAGAATAGCCGAATGATGGCCTAGCCAATCCATTCTCAAGATGACATCCAAGTCTGCCATCTCGAGTAGTACCAAACTTGCTTCTAAGTCTCGGCCCTCAATACATACAGTACATGGTCCATAATATTCAGTCAAAGCCACTTCGACTCCTAGTGGAGAGCGAACTATCAAGCTTGGGTTCAAGTGCTTAATTGGTAACTCCATTCGCTTCCCAAAGGAAATATAAACAAAGGAGTGTGTGGCCCTAGAGTCAAATAGTACTCTGGCAGGTATACCAGTTACATTTATAATTCTTGAAATTTTATTATCCCTTAGTTCTACATGCGCATACACACAATGAAAATAGTAAGCCAAATAGTAAGGGATAGAGTCATACCAGTGACCACATCAGGTGATGCGGCTGCCTCTTTGGTAGTAACCGCATATACTTTTCCTTGCTGGGGAGGTTGTTTCCTAGGTAGAGTGCAGGTCTTTGCAATATGACCCACTTGCTGATAGTTGAAACATTTAATGTTCGGGTTGTGTCCAGCGAACTGTGGCACAGGTGGTGCCGGATTGTTCCTTGCAGGCACTATAGCGGTCTGAGCCCTGTATGGGCGGAAAGGCCTATTGTTACCGCCACCCGAACTCTCAATAGCGGGTCTCTTCACTCCCCTATTCTGTGCAAAGAAGCTGTCCCTCTGACTGGATTCTATCACTCTCGCAACCTGTACAGCCTCATTATAAATTTTCTTATCTAAACCCAATATATGCTCTCTGATGCCTCCACGCAGTCCCATGGTGAACCTGCGTGTCTTGGTCTCTTCTTCTTGCATACTTGTCGGTGTGAAGAAAAATATCTCCTCGTACCTTTGCTAATAAGCATCCACAGTCGACTGAGACTGTTGTAGATTGAGGAACTCCCTCTCCATCTGATCCCTGAAACTCTTCGGGAAGTATTTATCGAAGAAGGCCACTTTGAATGCTTCCCAGTCCACCTGTGTATGCTTCGTCTCCAGATATGCCCGTGTAGAATTCCACCAAGCATTCGCATCTTCCTTCAGCATATGAGTGGCAAACAGGACCTTTTCATCCTTTGTACAAGTCATCAGTCGAAAATTCTTTTCCATTTCTGCCACCCACTGTGCTGGGCACAATGGTTTCCCTGCCTTACCTGTGAATGAAGAAGGCTTCAGCTTTAGGAATCTGTCCACCGCCCGACTCAGATCGTACTGTCCCTGTGTATTCAATCCGTACCATGGTGGTGGATACGGATATGCTCCCTGATAAATAGAAGATGACAAAAACTGGTGCGGTGGTGGTACATTCTGTGGTTGGCCCATCGTCCCTGGACTACCATGCGTCGGCTGTGTAGTATTATTCCCTCCAGACTCGGGCTACCTCCAGTGGGAACTGAACCCGGTGGCCTAAACATCTTCAATATCTTGCTCAGGAATTCTTTCTGCTGAGCTTGCATTTGATAGACCAGGTTTGTAAATATGGTCTCAGAATTCCTATGAGGTGGGCCAGGAAAATTTGTCGGTACCCGTGGAGCCTGCTCTTCCTCAGCTACCGGGCTTGGCTCTCTCACATGGCCTGGTTCAACCTGCTCTTCTTCCTCGAGGCGCATCCTAGCCTGGTGACGCTTTCGACCCCTACGACCGTTTCCGCCCACCATCTCAGACTGTTCTGTTTGGATCTGAGAAGAAGACATAACACATGAGAATGAAGCAATAGTGGTGTTAGTCTTGAACAATATAAGGCGAAACAGTCGGAAAATATAAGTTTCAATTTTTACAAATTTTTTATAAAAAAAACTTTTTCTGGCTTTTCTGGTGCTAACCGGTCGATACATACCGGTCGCACCACTGTAGAAAAGTTGCGACCAGTATAGTCGACCGGTCAGAATGAAAATTCTGACCAAGACATAGCGGTCGCAGGCCTATAGGGGTACCGGTCGACGGGTATGTCGACCGGTATGCCTAGAAAGGGCTTTAAAATCGCGAAAAGTGAGAAAAATCTCACTTTTCTTTCTTTCCTCTCCTCCGGTGGCGATTCTCCTCTGGATTCTGAGTTGCTACAGTCCGACCGGTCACCTTAGAAGCCGATTTCTTCCATTCAAGACTTAGAACATCATCTTCAGGTAGGTCTCTTCCCCCTCTAACAAGTTTTTATAAATTTTTCATATCGTCTTTATTTAGAATTCTAGGTTTTTCTTTGATTGAGAGATTCCAACCGTAGGAACTCTTTTCCTTCGGCTTAGAAAGGGTTTAGGGACCCCTAAGAGGAAAATCCCTCAACCAATTTGAGGTTCCACCGAACGATTTTTGGAAAAATCGAATTTTTACAATTTTTGACCTAGGTTTTCAAAAATTTCAAAATTTCTTGGTTTTTCTTAAATTCTTGAAATTGCTTATTGTGATTGCCTGTGTTTGATTTGTTGAAGAGTGTGGGGGTTACGTAAGTCCTCCTCCCCAAGTTTTTGGGTGAGTTCGAGGCTTTTTCCCAATTTACTGTCGTTATGCTGCCAAATTTCGACAATTTCTAACCTTTTCTTCTTGTTTTCTTTTTGTTTTGCAGTTTATATGGCTCCACGACGTGCTCTAGGCAAACATCCTCATGGCTCGAGCGTGCGCACTCCTCAGCCACCAGTTCCACAACTCGACGAGCATTGGTTCCGTTCCTTGGAGGCACAAGCTCGTTTCCCCTGGTTTGATAGCAAAAACATTGAATCTGGACGGCGAGTTAACTTGGATCAGTTGGACAGGTTCGATGTGCGAGCAGCTTTTGACGCGCTTGGGTGGGTGCCTGTAATCTCCTACACAGATACCACTTGTCCCAACCTGGTTAAGCATTTTTATGCTAATCTAGAGCTTCATGGGGATGTCAACGATCCCAATCAGGGTAGGGACTTGCGCATCTCCAGCTACGTCAAGGGTGTCCATATCTCCTTCGACACTCACCGGTTGGCTGACCTGCTGGGAGTACCCAATGATGGAGACCTAGTGTACTGCCCTCCAAAGGTGAAGGGCTATCTGAGCGAGGACCTACGCCTAGAGATAGCAGAGCAGATCCTAAACCTGGGGCTCCTATGAAGGCGGCTAGTCTGAAGCCCCTGGCTCGAGTCTATAGCCGCATCATCCAGCACAACATTGTGCCCCAGAGCGGCCACTACAGTGAGTTATCTCAGCTCACTCAGTACATCACCTACTGCGTCTGCACCGGGGAGCGGGTCTCTCTCCCTTACCTCATCAACTGGACCATGCATCAGGCGACCCTGGCCGATCAGGCCAGTAACCTTCCATACGGTCGTCTCATCACATTCCTTATACGTCGCCTAGGTGTGAGCATGAGAGGCGAGGTGACTGTTGAGGATACTATGACATCCGACATCGACTGGGATGCCATTCAGAGGATGCAGATGGACAATCTGCCCGTTAGCGACGACGAGTTGGAGGCTCGCCCTCACCCACTCGGGAGGGTAGTAGCCGCAACAGCAGCAGCAGCAGCCAATGCGGCCTATGCAGCAGAGGCCGAGTGTGATGATGAAGAGGATAGGGCAGATGGTGTACCCGCCAGCTCCACAGCCTACACCTGCAGCACCCCCATCTACCTCTATAGCTGGACCATCTCATCCCTCTCCAGACCCGGTGTTGAGTATGTTCACTGAGATCAGGGACACCCAGAGGGTCATCCTAGAGTCTCAGCGAGAGATGGGTCAAGAGTTGGGACGTCTGGCTCATAGTCTACGGGTGACACAGGACCAGGTACACTGGCTTAGGGTCGCTTACGAGCGAGACTATGACATAGCGAACCCTATTCCTCCTAGGCCCCCCTACCCCATGATTGTCCATTTTATTTTTCTCTCCTATGACTGTTTATATAACAGGGTAACTGTCCGGTTTGTGGACTGTACCCTGTAGCACTATTTTATCTGATACTCATTTTCTATTTAATGAAGTTTTCATGGTTTTTTTTCCTAACTAGTGCATGTGTAATATTAAATTTCATATTTAATATAGTATATTATGCTCTTTTTTAGTCCGTCTCAGGTATCAAAAAATGCTTAGGGTGTGTCTGTATTAAAATTTTTTAAATTTTTCCTAACTCAGTTCATCGACTTAGTTAAGTGCAATATGGTCTGTGGACAGAGCCCGAGAGCTCTGATACCAAGTTGTCACACCCCAATTCTGATCCAACCAGAATGGTGTGAGTGAACCGTCATTGTACCAACGGTTCACACCAGGATCTCGAATAGGCCGTGTCCATTCATATAAATCATTACACATAACCACAATCAGAATATAAATAATACAGCGGAAGTCTTTAAATAAATGAACTGAGAATCTATTGATAAATTTAAATAAAATATCCAATTATTCAGATTCAAACATATAATATAATATCCTTACATCCATTTAGTCCAACTGAAAATAAATAAATAAAACCAATCAAAGGTACACGTAGAAAGGGCACTCACATGAAGCGTCATGCTCATCCTCCCCTGCCTGTACACCCAGAGCAGTAACGTCACCATATGCCGGAGCATTCATAAAGTCGTCCACTCTGTAACCTGCATCAATATCTAAAACAATGTACGTACAAAGGGTGAGCTCACAACTTAGCTCAGTAAGACAATCAGACAGTTTCACAATATTATGCATGAGTAACAATCATTTTATGTTGTGGTCTGGTTTAAGTTTGCAATGTGCTATAGAAAGCTTTGGTGGCCCCCGCACCTCTATACATGAGTGTGTGGCACCTCATGGATCACACCCCCATTGGCCCACATGCACCCATCATGGAATAGAGATAGAGCTAAGATATCCCCGTACCTCCCCTGATGCTCTACCCGTACCAGTACCTAAGCCCCTACTAGCCAGGGCTCGCAAACTAGGCTCGCAATTAACCAATCCTATATGTCATCAATGTATGCTCTATCCCAGCACAGCCGTCTACGGCATAGAGATAGAGCTAAGGCATCCCCGTACCTCCCCTGATACCCTATCCGCAACTAACCCACTAGGATAGAACAATACGCAAGTAGACCCTATCCCAACATAACTCCCTATGGCATAGAGATAGAGCTAAAGCATCGTGGACAAGCCAGCGTCGACCTCGGAGACCACAGTGCCACATCACCATGGCCAGGCCAGCATCAACATCGGAGACCACCGTACCACGACCTCCCCCTGATGCCCCACCCGTACCAAGCATGTTAAGATAGAATACTACAAAAAGTGCCAATGTGAGGAATGATCCCAGGCTCCATGCCCCACTCCACACACCAACGAAAACAATCACATGCCTAACAATCACATCCTATCGTGCATGAACAATAATAATAACTGAAAGTAAAGGATGGCATGTGAATATGCACAAACATCACATCATATATATTCAGGTTATTAACAAAGATTTACTGTCCATTAATTATTAGGCATAGGTCAGACTCCCTTACCTGACACTCATTTGATAGCTTGCTCCACATCGCAAGATCCAAACAGAAAATCACAAAGTCCTACAATATTATTAGGGTTTCATTAGAATAGTTTTCTTCGGGTTTCATGTTGGTCGGAAACCAACAAAGTTCAAAACCAGTCTTTCAGAGTGACCGGTCACAACATACCGGTTGCAGCTCTGTGAGTAAACTAGCAACCGGTATAGTCGACCGATATGTCTCTGGAAGACCATACACTTGGTTTTTCGACTGCTATCGATCGATTTTCTTGGATTTTTCAGGGTTTTTCCTATCCATTCTAAGTCTAATCTTTGAGTTAGAGTTATCCCCAACTCATTCAAGTTTTATTTCGATGAATATCATCTCGGAACTAGAATCTAAGGTTTGACGGCAACTTAGGGTTTTAAGGTCCAGTTAGGGTTTTAGATCAATACCTACTTTGCATGGTATTGATCCACCCACACAACTATCCTAGAGTCATAGGGTAATAAGAGTGGTTAAAACACTTACCGTTGACTGGCGTAACGTGAGCATCGTCGAACGGTAATGGCGGCACCTTCTTCTTCTTCCTAGCTTCTTCTCCTTTCCAACCTCCTTCTCTTCTCTAGAGTTTGTGAGAGACAATGAAAGGATTTGAGGAGATTTAAGGGTGTATTTATAGGCTAAAATTAGGGTTTAGTAACCCTATTAGGATTAGGAAAGTCTTAGGATTTGAAATCAGGAAAGTGGGACCCTCAGAAGTTAATTTCCGGATCTCCGCACTCAGCTACGCAAAGCTGACCGGTCGACCGGTACCATCGACCGGTCAACATAAAATCATGTTGATTTGATCGTCTTTGGTCCGATTTCGTACCTGTTTGTCATCCGCTCATCCCGTCTAGCCCGTTGATGATTGGAAGACCTGCTACGACATAAAAGCAAGGTTTAGACCGGGTTTACGGAGTGCGGGTCTTACAGGTGGGGTCGACCCTAGTTGTTTAGGCATGCGATCCTACCCTCAATTTTACTGTTTGTGGGTCAGTTTCATACCTGGTCTTGCGATTTCCTTCACGCACTTGGTCCACTTGGCTCGATCATGATAGGTAGACCTGGTACAAGGTAGTAAGGCCGGTTAGTTTGTTACAGGTCTTACACCAGCAGCCAAATGGGTGCGCATTTGTTGTCTGTAGGCTTGCGGGTGGTGTCTGCTGGTTGTTGGCTGGCCAAATCCATGAAAATCAAATTTTATTTATTCTTTAATCTGATTCTTAATGTATCAGATCGGTGGATGGGTGGCTGAAACCCTGCTCTGATACCATAATGTAAGATTTCTACCAATTTACTGAAGGACAATGTGAAAAATAAATACCTCCAACATTGTGACCTATTCCAGCCATTGTCCGCCCAACCGATGTCGTCCTCTTTCTTGTCTCTACTTTCCACGCCTGTCTCTATGATCAAAAGGGAAGAAAGGGAGAGGGTTTCTATCCACTCACTTTTTTCCCAAATAGAGAATGTGATGGTGTTCTCAATTGTTTTAGTGTGCACAGGACCCTACCCATTAGTATTTATAGATCAACCGTCTCCTCCCATCAAGGATGGATGGTGATTTGGGTGCCACTTGTCCCTTAGATGCGATGCTCATAACTCTTCTGACGGGGATGCCATATATGGATCAGAGTGGCATGTGGGCCACTTACTCACACTCTCACTTTTGATGCATTTAGTTTAAATGCGAGCATCTGATCATTTATTTTTTTCAAGTTCAGCTTTACAAGTTCAAGTTTCGTTGTCTCCAAAGCCGTTGATTCACTTCAGTTATTAGAATAGGGATCAGAGAAGGTGATTCCGTTCAAGCTAAAAAGTGGTGGGAGACGAAGAGGTGAAATGAGGTTTTACAGGTTTTCAATAAAAAGGGCAAAATGATAACTTCACATGAAGTTAAGGTCAATCTTGCCATTTGAAAGTTTTCAAACAGTAGACGTCATTATTTAACGGAGAGAAGCTGACGGAGTGGGGTACGGTGTTATAAGTACTATATTGTAAGGGATGTTTATTGGATTGACTGGCATGCTATGTCAATCGAGCAATACAGAGGTGAGGTCTATAAAAATTTCCCATAAAAAAAATAAATACTTCATCCATCATGCACCTCCAAAACAAAGATAGTATGTTTGCAACAACACTTTGTTATATTCCCCAAGGTTAGTCTAGAATATGGATAGTGGCGGAGTTCGTAGAACTTTGAAGTCAAAACCCACTTTTAGCAACCACTTGGAGATGGTATGGAATTCATCGTTTGTCTTTGGATTTAGGCTTGTGATCTAGGTCTTCCTCTTCTAATGATGAACTTCTCTTAAGAGGCATGGATTCCTCTAATACGGGTCCTTCGCTTGATGTCAGCTCTGAGCACTCAGATATTCCTGCAATTTATACACGACCATCATGGCAGTTCCAAGTTGTTCCTGGAAAGCATCCCAAACCCATTTGAAAATCATCTTTTGCTAGTATGTTAAGAATAAAAAAAATCAACAAAAATGAGAAATCTACCTAAAGAAAATGAGAAATCATCTTCAACTGTATGGTTCTTGCTGGGGTTCTGTAGGGGAGAAGCGGTTGCCGGCGGAACATCGTCGAAAGAGTGGTCTTGACTCTTCTTCTCTTCCCTTTCTTCCTCTTTTGTTTTAATTTTTTTTAAATGGACAAACCCTAATTAATAATCCCTTTTATATTGATAATGTTTTGGGGGTCAAAAAGACTCCCTTGTCCTCAATTTCTCATTCTAATTTCTAAATTTTTTTGGTAAAGAGAGAATCTATTGAGAAGAGCGGTTAGTAACCAAGGCTTCATTTACATCACCACCATGAAGCCAAGGAGTAGAGAGCAGCCAATCAACCAACCTTGAAATGGTTGAGGGCTTCCTGGCAAGGGTATGAGCTACAATGTTTGCTCCCCTTGGAATAAATGAGAACTTACATTCTTGAAAGGAAGACGCCAACGTAAGGATACCTTCAATAATAGGTTGAAGAGCCACCTCACATGAATGGTTAGTAGAATACAAGATGTCAACAACAAAGTTGCAATCAGACTCAATAGAGATTTCCTGGCAGTTCAAAGAAGTGGCACACTATAAAGTCGATCTAATGGCATAAGCTTCCCTAATTTTTGAAGACGTAAACATCAGATTGCTAGAGATCGCCTTAATAATGTAACCTTGGTGGTCATGAAGGAGTAAATGGATTCCATTGGATTTTTTTTATCATGATTGGCATTGATATTGATCAATATACAACAATGCCGATTAGGAGCTTTATCAGCTGAAGACACCACTGACTGACGGTTTTGAGGTTTGCCAACAAATGAAAGGGATTCATAAAATTTCTAATGAGCAAACTCAGCTTTGATGATGACATCCATGGGATTGCAATCTTGATTTTTAAATATAAAACCATTCCGGGCCTTCCATAGGTGCCAACAGACGAAAGAGGCAAGGCTAAAAGCTCTATTGGCTTCTGATCTTGAGGAATGAAAGAGAGAGATCTAGCTCCCGATCCATTGAAATAGTTTCATATTATTCTCTACGTGAATTCTGTGAGAAAGAGATGAACCATACCAAACAACCTAACCAAAGTGGCAAGATAGAAGAATATGCTCCACCAATTCTAAATGGGCACCACATCATCTGCAACTATAATCATATTTCAGATTCCTTTGAAGAAGACCCTCACCCGAAGCAATGCCATCATTACAAGCCTTTCAAAGAAAATTTTTAATCTTTGGGAGGGATTTGCAATACCAAATTCACTACCAAATCTCCCTTGCAATGTGCTGCCAAAAGTGATATTTAGATGAAAATGGGGCCGAAATATCAGCTTGATCCCTATTTTCATCTTTTGCACCTGCCCAAATTAGTCAATCCTCTTTGGGAAAAATTCTAAGGGGAATGTCAAGAATAGCATTAGCATCATTTGGGAAAAAAAATTCTCAGTAATATCTTTTTTCCAGACTCTATTTAAGGGATCAATAAGGTCTTCAACAAGAACAAGAGGACAGTTTTGAATTCTTGGCTGACCCACTTTCCAATTGGGAAGATTGGGGATCCAATGATCTTCCCAAATGTTGATTTTATCCCCAATTCCAACCTGCCAAATGAGTCCTTCTAAGACGGTAGATCTGCCTTCAAGAATACTTTTTCATGCAAGAGAAGTGTTGCTTCCAGCTTTTACTTTAAGAAAATAGGAATTAAGAAAGTATAATGATTTGAAAATTTTGGCCCAGTTTGACTCTAGTTTTTTCCAAATTCTCCAAGCAAGTTTAGTAAGAAAAGCTTTGTTCTACATAATAAGATCTCTCAAGCCCAAACAACATTTTTCTTTTGATCTACATAGTCTTCTCCAAGAGATCTAAGGGATGCCTGATTTATTGTCATTTGACCTCTAGAAAAACTTAGTAGTTTCTTTCTTGATGGTTTTATGATAAGAAGGGGAGTTTAAAATGGGAGCTAGCAAAGTTTGACATAAAGAGGATGGTAGACTTCAAAGGAATTTCTTTTCCAACCTGAGAGAAGAGGTTTGATTTCCATCCTTCAAGCTTATTTGTAATTTTTTCCAAAGTGTGATTGAAGGCATCCTTCTTAACAGCACCAAATTCGGAAGGCAATCCCAAGTATTTTGAAGGGCCATTCCCATAAGGCATTTTAAGAATCTAAGAGATCCATCTCTTAAATTTGGATGGAGTGTTTGGACTACAAACCATAGAGGACTTTTTAAGATTAATCCTTTGCCCAAAAGCCTCACAGTAAATGTCAAGACATCTCTTAAGAGTCATGATATGGTTCAGATTAACCTTTAACAAAAGCAAACAACCATCTACAAAGAACAAATGAGTAATAGGAGGAGAAGAAAACCGAGGTTTAATACCTTGAATATTATTTTCCTCCACTTCCTTTTGGATAAGAGATGATAAAACTTGCACACAAAATAAAGATGGTAGGAAAGAGTGGATCTCCATGTTGAATTCCTCTAGAGGGAATAATATTTCCATGTTCCACCCCATTTATGATGAGAGTGTATGACACTGAAGAAATAATACTCATAACCAAAGAAACCCATTTCGCGTCAAAACCAAACTTTAGGAGAAGAGCTTCAATAAAATTCCATTCCAGTTTATCATATGTTTTCTGCATATCAATTTTAACGGCGATAACAGAGGACTTCCCCTTTTTCCTCTTCATAATGAAATTAAAAGATTCATGAGCAATAAGAATATTGTCTAATATAAGTCTAGTGGGAATAAAAGTAGACTGTGAAGGATTAATAAGCTCAAACAGAAAAGGCAGGCTTTAAACTATGTTAAATTTACAGCTTATATGCCTTGTCAATACAGCTCATACTTACTCAGCAACTCATACACGGTGTTACAGCTCATACATACTCGGTTTTGATAGTAAATTGAAATTATCGGGATTTCCTTCTTTAACTGACTAAAAAATTACTTAACTTAGGGGCCATGATATTTTTTTATAATCTATATATAGATCTGATGTACAAAGTCATATACACAATACAATACAAGGTCTATGCAAGCCTTGTCAAGAACTTTGATTCTTTCTCATCTTCTTCATTTATATACTCTATTTATTTTTAACATAGTATCAGAGCCTATCCTAGGTTCCTGAGAGTTGTTTGCTTTCATATTCTCCTTCCTCTTGCAAACTCGAAGCTATGATGTTGTTAGAAAACAATCACACTGGAACGCTCGATCTAAAGCAACTATTTTTTGATGTACTGTGGTCATTTCTCGAACAAGCATACAACCTTTTGATCTTGCACACACCGTTACGCACCAATGGAAAAATATGAAAATGGTCCACCAATTCAGACCATTTTCAATTGCTCAAACTATCTTGCATGGTCTCAAGCTATGCTTAGCTTTCTCAAAGGCAAAAAGACTTGGCGTTATGTCACTAGGAATATCACTGTTCCAACACAACAATCCGAAGAAAGTAAAGAAAAAATCCAAGACCATCTTGAAGAATCGGATAGCAAAAATCACCAAGCTATCACGTGGTTTTGCAATTCTTGTGTTCCTTCTATTAATGTTTAATTCAAACGGTACGAGATTGCAAAAGAAGTGTGGTATTTGTTAGCCTTATGGTATACCATAGCTGATCTTGCTCATCAATATCAGATCTTAAACTCCATGGCAAACCTCAAATAAGAGCAAGGTCAACTCATAGCAGATTTTCTTTCTCAAATGCAATCCCTTTGGGATCAACTGTCAATGTCTGAACCAAAATGGAAATCCTCTGAGGATGCTATACTCTTTCAAACATACCGTGATCAATGACGACTGATGTAGTTTCTCATGGCTCTCCATCAGAATTTTGAGCCAGTCAGAGCTTCTCTTCTACATCGTGTTCCTCTGCCCTCTCTGGAGAAAGCAATCGCTAAACTTATCTCTGAGGAAACACGACTTGGAATTGGCAAAAACAACAATCTCACTGATGCAGTTTTAGTAGTACCTCCTTCTATAAATCAGTCCTTCTGTAAATTCTACGGCCAGAGTGGACATTTGACTAAGGATTGTACAAAACTTCAAAATTTTACTTTCCAACACTGTCATAATAAGGGTCATTATTCACCTCAATACTGTAAGAAAACCAGTCCTAATTTTCTCCTCGTTATTCAACTGCAGTTACTTCTGAATCTTCATTTGATATTGCATCTGCCACACCTACTAGTGAGCTTGAGTATGTACTCAAATAGGTTTTGTCCAAAACCAGTTCTCTATCTACTACTTTGTTTATCACTGTAAGACCCGCACTCCATAAACCCGGTCTAAACCTTGATTTCATGTTGTAACAGGTCTTCCGATCATCACTGGACCAGACGGGACGAGCGGATGACAATCAGGTACGAAATCAGACCAAAGACAGTCAATTAATTGTGATTTTATGTTGACCGGTCGATGGTACCGGTCTTGGTACCGGTCGACCGGTGTAGTCTGCGCAGCAGACTACGGAGATCCAAAAATCTGATTCTACGGGTCCCACTTTCCTAAACCCTAATCCCTGGACCTTCCTAATCCTAATAGGGTTACTAAACCCTAATCCTAGCCTATATAAACACCTCTAACCCTCCTCAAATCCTTTCCATCAACCCTTACAAACCCTAGAAAGGAAAAGGAGATTGGAGAAGGAGAAGGAGCTAGGAAGAAGAAGGAAGTGTCGCCATTGCCGTTCGACGACGCTCACCTTACGACAGTCGACGGTAAGTGTTTGAATCATCCCTCTTACATTGTGACTCTAGGATAGCTTGTATGGTTGGATCAATACCATGCAAAGCAGGTATTGATCTAAACCCTAATTGGCCATTAAACCCTAATTTGCTGTCAAACCCTAGATTCGAGTTCTAGGATGATTATCATTGAAACTAGACTTGAATGAGTTGGAAACAACTCTAAATCAAAGCTCGGACTTAGAATGGATAGGAGAAACCCTGGAAATCATGGAGAATGATCGACGACAGTCGAAAAACCTAAAGTATGGTCTTCCGGAGACATACCGGTCGACTATACCGGTCGCCAATTTTCCTACAGAGCTGCGATCGGTATGTTGCGACCGGTTAGCTCTGAAAGGTTGGTTTAAACTCTGTTGGTTTTTCCAACCAACGTGAAACCCTAAGAAACTATTCTAATTGAATCCTAATATTATGTAGGACCTTGTGATATTTCATTTGGAGTTTATGTCGTGGAGCAAGCAATCAAACGAGCGTCAGGTAAGGGAATCTGACCTAAACTCTAATAATTATTGGACAGTAAATCTTTGTTAATAACCCTGAATATATGATGTGATGTTTGTGCATATTCACATGTCATCTTTTATTTTCAGTTATTATTATTGTTCATGCATATTCCATATGATAGGATGTGATTGTTAGGCATGTGATTGTTTTCGTTGGTGTGTGGAATGGGAAGGGCCTGGGGCCTGGGATCATTCCTCACACTGGCACCTTTTGTAGTATTTTATCTTAGCATGCTTGGTATGGGTGGGGTATCAGGGGAAGGTCATGGTACTGTGGTCTATGTCATGTTGATTGCTGGCCTGGCCATGATGATGTGGCACTGTGGTCTCCGACATATGGGCGCTGGCCTGGCCACGATGCTTTAGCTCTATCTCTATGCCGTAGGGAGTTATGTTGGGATAGGGTCTACCTGCGTATTGTTCTGTCTTAGTATGCTTGTTGCGGGTAGGGTATCAAGGGGAGGTGAGGCATTGTGGTCTCCAGCCCGGCTTGCACGCTTTAGCTTTATCTCTGTGCCGTAGAGGGTTGTACTAGGATGGAGCCTACATTAATGACATATAGGATTGGTTAGTTGCAAGCCCAGTTTGCAAGCCCTAGTCAATAGGGGCTTATGTATTGGTATGGGTAGAGTATCAAGGGAGGTGTGGGTATACCTTAGCTCTATCTCTATCCCATGATGGGTGCATGTGGGTCGGTGGTGGTGTGACCTACTGTGCGGTGCCACACACTCGTGTATAGAGGTGCAGGGGCCTCCAATCCTTTCTATAGCACATTGCAAACTTAAACCAGACCACAGCATAAAATGATTGTTACTCATGCATAACATTGTGAAACTGTCTGATTGTCTTACTGAGCTAAGTTGTGAGCTCACCCTTTGTAAATACATTGTTTTTAGATGTTGATGCAGGTTACACGATAGACGACTACGTGAACGCTCCGGCATATGGTGGCGTTGCTGCCCTGGATGTACAGGCAGGAGAGGACGAGCATGACACTTCATGCGAGTGTTCTTTTTGCGTGTACCTTTGATTGGATTTTTATTTATTTTAATTATTTTTAGTTGGATTAAAGTGATGTAGAGATATTTGGTTTATATTTGGAATTTGAATAATTGAATACTTTATTTAAATTTATCAATAGATACTCAGTTCATTTATTTAAAAACTTTCACTGTATTATTTATATTCTAATTGTGGTTATGTGCAATGGTTTGTATGAGTGGACACGGTTTTATCGAGATCCTGGTGTGAACCGTTGGTTCAGTGACGGTTCACTCACACTTCTGGTTCAGTCGAAATTGGGGTGTGACAATCACTCTAGGTAATTCTTCATATTTTGATTATACCTGTTGTAATCACATGACTAATAATCTTGGTTTTTTCTCTTCAAAAACTCCAAACATTCATATTCTAAATATCCAAACTACTGACAAATCTATTATGAATGTCACACATATTGGAACTATCTCAACATCAAATCTCTTCCTTCCAGACACATATCTTGTTCCTAACCTCACTTTGAATCTTATTTCTATTGGTCAACTATGTGATCTTGGTTTTGATGTCATTTTTTCTTCTTCTGGCTATCGTGTGTAGGATCCTCAGACTCAAACAATTCTTGGGATAGAACGTAGATGTGGGAGGCTATTTCAGCTCACATCTCTTCAGCTTCCCATACCAAAATCCTCATTACCCCATCATGTTGAATCAACTTCATATCACTCTACATCCAACATCAGGCATTCTCGCCTAGGTTATCCTTCTTTTGTTGTTTACATTCTTTACTTTCCAGTGGTCATTTAGGTATTGTATGTGATGACATGATTGATTGTGTATCATGTAAGCTTGCAAAACAAAATGCTTTGCTCTTTTCTATAAATAAATCAATTTTTGTTGCTCCTTTTGATTTGATTCTGTTTCGGCCCTGATCCATCCTGTGGGTCCACCAAGCTGACTAGACCTGCAAGACAAGCAAAGACAAGGGGGGAGGCGGGCTTGTTGCCCCGAGTCCACTCCGATGCCAAAGTTAGGGCTCTGTGAACAGTTAATGGGCTCGGTGTCGAGCCCACAAAGATATTTAGAAAATGTGTGGGGTAGGTAAGAGATTCTCCATCTTAGGTGTCAGAGCAAGAATCCCAAGGATGAGTAATGAGTAATAAATGTTCTCGTAGCTGTAATCTCGGGATTTGCCCTATTTATAGTGAATAGTGTATATTTTCAAAATGCCACTTTTTCCCTTTGCTCTTGTGTTCGAGTTGGTGAAGATGTTTTCTTATGTCAAATTGGGGATCTCCACGTGGCTAGTGAAGATACTTTCTTGTGTCGAGTTAGGGATCTCCACGTGGCTCGTTGGTCGAGTCCTACGTGTCTAGGATATAAAGACAGCGTGGCATAATTCCCCAACACTTGCCTCGTTGCCCTGCTGAATCTGTAGGGTTCGGCTGAGCAAAGAAGAATGATGGAATTTTCCCCCAACAACTTGCCTCGTTGCTCTGTGGAATCCGTAAGGTTCGGCTATGCATACATTCCTGTTAATATGGAGCAGGTGCTATTACGGTGTTCGCAATGTGGGAGACTGATGCGGATCTGGAAGTTGGGGGTAAGTACCGAGGTGGTCACCGTGGCCCAATCACGTCGGCCAATTTTATTATGGTGTGGCCGTTGTGAACAGGTTGGTGCGGATTGGGACGACGTGAACCGGCGGGGATGGATGGGCCGCTATGGCTGCACCAATGTAACTTTTCTATGTGGCTGGACCGATGAGATTTAGCCGATGGGAGATGACCGTTGTGAGATGACCGATGTGAATTTACCCGATGTGATTGCACCGATGTGGCGGGCCGCTTTTGACCGGACCGATATGGGGACCTCGAACAGTTCACATCGGTCTACTTGAAGAGATCAGCCGAGGTGATCACGGGATTGGCACATGGTCCGAACTGTTTTGACCGATGTGGGCACTATGGCCAATACACATCGGCCTTTCTTTGGGGAAGATATTCCGAGGTAATCACGGGGCTGTCACGTGATCCGAGCTGACTTGACCGATGTGGGCACTGCGATCAATACACATCGGCTTTTTCTTTGGGGAAGATATTCCGAGGTGATCACGGGGCTGTTACGTGATCCGAGCTGACTTGACCGATGTGGGCACTGCGGCCAATACACATCGGCTTATTCTTTGGGGAAGATATTCCGATGTGATCACGGGGCTGTCACGTGATCCGAGCTGACTAGACCGATGTGGGCACTGCGGCCAATACACATCGGCTTTTTCTTTGGGGAAGATATTTCGAAGTGATCACGGGGCTGTCACGTGATCCGAGCTGACTTTACCGATGTGGGCACTACGGCCAATATACATCGGCTTTTTCTTTGGGGAAGATACTCTGATGTGATCACGGGGCTTTCACGTGATCCAAGCTGACTCGATCGATGTGGGTACCACGGTCAATACACATCGGCTTTTTCTTTGGGAAAGATTTGCCGAGGTGATCACGGGGCTGTCACGTGATCCGAGCTGACTTGACCGATGTGGGCACTGCGGCCAATACACATTGGCTTTTTCTTTGGGGAAGATACCCCGAGGTGATCACGGGGCTGTCACGTGATCCGAGCTGACTCAACCGATGTGGGCACTGCGGCAATTACACATCGGCTTTCTCTGTGGAAGGTTTTTCCGTGGTGGTCACGGGGTTTTCACGTGAGCCGTGCTGTCTCGACCGATGTGGGCACTGCGGCCAATACACATCGACTTTTTTCTTTGGGGAAAATTTGCCGAGATGATCACGGGGCTATCACATGATCCGAGCTAACTTGACCGATGTGAATGCCACGGTAACTCCAACTTGTACTTGAAGGAATTTGCTGAAGTGTCACGGGTTTGACATGTGAGCAGCAGGAATTTTGCCAATGTGACCTGTCCAATGCAACCTGTTAGATGTGGATCCGGGTCCGGTCATGATCCGGGTCGGGTACGTGGATACCAAAAGGCGGGACCTGATCGACGGACCCGAAAAGCGTCGTCGGTAATAAATGCACCATTTCGGTATCCCAATGGTGAGGTGCCATGTAGAGTGCCTTCAATAGAGTGTATATATAAAGGGGTGGTGGGGTATGGAGGGCCCTCATTCTGAAGTTACTGTGAAGATTTGACTGCTCATATCGGCTCGGTTGTCTGACATCGGTTCGGCTTCATCGACTTGTTGATATCAGATCGGCCCGGGGTTCCATTCACCGCGTAATTTGTAAGTTTTTTCTAACTTTTTTTCTTAACCATGGTTAACGAGGGTAGGGAGACTGAGGTGGAAGTAAACATCGAGACCGTGGGGTCGTCTCCCAGCAGCAGCAGCTTGACTTCGTTTGGCAGTGGGTCGACCATGAGCACGTCTTCGGCGAGTGGGACTGTTGAGCGGGTATCTGAGGGTGGTCCCAAGACCGAACTGAGAACGAAGGAATCTACTGAACGTAGTCGGTCCAGAACGACATCTGGTATGTCTCGGCATGAGCTTCTAGCGGGGGTCTCGACACACCAGATAGGGTCCGAGGTCATAATTCAAGCTCGAGAGGAGGCCGACGCTCCCCCTGAGTTTGATGCCAGGGATGAGGTCTGTCTTCTGACCAAGGCCGAATTTGGTACTTCGAAAACTCTACCAAATACCAAACGATGTGGAAATTAGAATGCCCGCTGCTGGGGAGCAGGTCTGCTAGAGTCACCGCTCCGAGCTATTCGTAATGTCGAAATGTTCAAGGCCAGATTCTGCGTGCCAGTACCACGGCTGGTGGCCGAGATTTTGAAGTACTACCAGGTGGCACCGATCCAGCTGATGCCGAACTCCTGGAAAAACATGATCGCCTTCATCATCTACTTTAGGAGTCTGGGGCATAGACCGACCCTCAATATGTTCCGAGCCATGTTCACCTTCAACGACTATTGCAAGACGGGGTGGTATTATTTTGCTAAGAAACCCGACTTCGGTGATCTTCTGGCAGACAAACCGACCTTGATTAAGCTTTGAAAGAACAAGTTCTCTTACATCTGAGGTGAGAACGTAGTCTTGGAGAATGCATGGAAGAAGTTGGACGCGGAGACACTCAACACGAACATGCCCCTGCTGCCCGAAGAGTCCGAGCTGCTGCGGCGTGCACGTCAATCTGAAGGGACTCCCATCCGAGTGGCCGACCTGAGGGACCCTATTATTTTATATGAAAACCAACTGTGTGAGTATTTCTGACATAGCGTTTGCGGACATCGACCTACTAACTGGGCTGATTCTATTTTTGTACGTTGCAATGATGCTGTCCAAGGAGTACTTGATGGAGTTGAGGAGGAAGGAAGCCGCCAAAAAGGAGGCCGCGGCGAAGAGGTCCCAGGATGAACAAGCTATGAAGGCATCATCAGACCGGCGCAGTGGTGAGGGGGATGCGGTACGGAAACCCGCCAAAAGATCATGTAAGCTATCCCCTGACTCCGCCTTGGCCAAGGCCGCTCGTATCTATGCCATGCCTCTGATTCCTCGGTACCGTGTTCTTAATTTTTCAGGAAAGGGGACCGCCGCGGCCACGCCTGAGGCCGTTCTTGCGCTGGGTGAGTCTGTGGGGACAAGTGAGACTAGACATCCGACCCCAGTACGTCCACAGCAAAGATTTGCCTCACCATCTACTAGGCCAAGAGTGATTATGGGGCAGGGGGAGTGGTGAGCGATGTCTGACGCATTCCACCCATGGGCCCATCACCTCGGAATAGGATGGGCGATGAGCAGGCATTCCGGCCTGACTGGGCCTTGATCGAGGATGACACGGCGATGGGTGACATCCGTGTCACCCTAGAGCTGATGAAGGGGGCCATTCTACCTCGGTATCGGGCGCTGGTATAGGAGCTACCCACACCCTCTCTAATCTCAGGTGCAGACACCCTAGCCACGTCGGTAAGTTGCATTTCATGTCATCATTCATTTTTTCATCATTTTTTTTAACTGGATTACATGCCAAATTCGTGATTGTTGTCTTGGTGTAGCTCGGAGTGTACACGGAGACCTTGAAGCAGCATGCCAAGGGAATGGCCAAGGACTTGGCTGATATGGACCCCAAGCTACATGAGGCCGAGGAGTAGAGGGAAGACGCCAGGACGCAGCTTCGGTACAAGGAGCGGGAGGTTACCTCTCTGTCAGCCAAGGTCACTCGCCTCCAAGATGAGAATGAAAAAATGTGTGAGGAGAAGCACCATACCCAAGAGGTGGAGAAGGCTAGGGAAGACCGGATAGATCAGCTGCAGTCATCGTTGGAACATGCAAGGGAGCGCGGGACGAAGTTCAAGGATGCCTTCCTGAAGACCCGATCCATTGCTGCTGGGGCGGTCCGACTGTATCAGAAGTCGAAGGACTTCAAGGAGTTGGTGGGGCGGTATTCTCTCCATAGCTTCACCCAGGGAGCGCTGGCCTTAAAAGAATATGTAGATGAAAAAGCTCCCGGGGGGGACTATACCGACGCCGAGTGCCTGAACCCTGTTGAAGTGTCGGTCGAGATACCGTCAATGGACGACGCCGAGATTCTTCGACAACTGAACAAGGTCTTTGAAGGAGAGGATCCTCCTGCTTCCCCTGATGTCGATGATGAGACTCCGACGACCCCCAGGGCGGTACGGCTTCTCCCACAGGTCCTCCTCGCACTCCTGGTGGTTCTCTTCCTCAGAACGCTGACGAAGCTGGCAGCAGTGGGGTGATTCTCCAAGAAGAGACGACCTATAACTTTGTAACATAAAATTTTGTAACTCTCTTCTTTTTTTTCTTCTCTTTTTTTTTTTTTGTACCAACGGGGCGCCCAGTATCTGCTGTAAGGGGGGTCCCGATTTATGAAATGTAGAATGACCTTTACTTGAACGCTTTTGTTGTGAATTGACATTGTGCCCGACATGAAAAGTGTTATTTATTTGCTTTCAATTATTTCCTTTGACTATGCCCGACGTGAAAAAGTGAATTGACTGTATGCCAACGTGACTGTGCCGAGGTTAAGGTCGGGGTTGTCTACCCTCCTCGGCCTATTTAGTTGGTGAACTCTTTGGGTCGTAAGGGTCGCAATTCCGCTTGGAACCAAGTCTACTCTCCTCGACCTAAAGAGTTTATCAGTTGGTGAACTCTTTGGGCCGTATGGGTCTCAGTCCGACTCAGAAACGTGTCTACCCTCCTCGGCCCATTGTGTTTCCCAGTGGGTGAACTCTTTGAGCCGCATGGGTATCAATCCGGCTCGAAACGGTGTCTGTAAGACCCGCACTCCATAAACCCGGTCTAAACCTTGATTTCATGTCGTAGCAGGTCTTCCGATCATCACCGGGTCAGACGGGACGAGCGGATGACAATCAGGTACGATAATCAAGATTTTATGTTGACCGGTCGATGGTACCGGTCATGGTACCGGTTGACCGGTGTAGTCTGCGCAGCAGACTACTGAGATCCAAAAATTTGATTCTGCGGGTCTTACTTTCCTAAACCCTAATCTTAGGACTTTCCTAATCCTAATATACTTCCTAAACCCTAATCCTAGCCTATTTAAACCCCTCTAAACCTCCTAAATCTCTTCCATTAATTCTCACAAACCATAGAGAGGAGAAGGAGATTGGAGAAGGAGAAGGAGCTAGGAAGAAGAAGGAAGTGCCGCCATTGCCGTTCGACGACGCTCACCTTACACCAGTCGACGGTAAGTATTTGAATCATCCCTCTTACAATATGACTCTAGGATAGTTAGTATGGTTGGATCAATACCACGCAAAGCAGGTATTGATCTAAACCCTAATTGGCCATTAAACCCTAATTTGCCGTCAAACCCTAGATTCAAGTTCTAGGATGATTATCATCAAAACTAGACATGAATGAGTTGGATACAACTCTAACTCAAAGCTTAAACTTAGAATGGATAGGAGAAACCCTGGAAATCCATGGAGAATGATCGACGGCAGTCGAAAAACTTAAAGTATGGTCTTCCAGAGACATACCGGTCGACCATACCGGTCGCTAGTTTTCCCACAGAGTTGCGACCGGTATGTTGCGACCGGTCAGCTCTAAAAGGCTGGTTTTGAACTCTGTTGGTTTTCCGACCAATGTGAAACCCTAAGAAACTATTCTAATGGAACCCTAATATTATGTAGGACTCTGTGATAGCACGTTTGGATCTTGCGACGTGGAGCAAGCTATCAAACGAGCGTCAGGTAAGGGAATCTGACCTAAACCCTAATAATTAATGGACAGTAAATCGTTGTTAATAACCCTCAATATATATGGTGTGATGTTTATGCATATTCACATGTCATCTTTTATTTCTAGTTATTATTATTGTCCATGCATGTTCCATATGCTAGGATGTGATTGTTAGGCATGTGATTGTTTTCGTTGGTGTGTGGAATGGGAAGGGCCTGGGGCCTGGGATCATTCCTCACACTGGCACCTTTTGTAGTATTCTATCTTAGCATGCTTGGTACGGGTGGGGTATCAGGGGAAGGTCGTGGTACTGTGGTCTCTGGCATGTGGCCTCTGGCCTGGCCACAAGGTCGTGGCACTGTGGTCTCTGGCATGTGGTCTCTGACCTGGCCACGATGCTTTAGCTCTATCTTTATGCCGTAGGGAGTTATGTTGGGATAAGGTCTACTTGCGTATTGTTCTGTCTTAGTATGCTTGATGCGGGTAGGGCATCAGGGGGAGGTGTGGCATTGTGGTCTCCAGCCCGGCCAGCACGCTCTAGCTCTATCTCTATGCCGCAGTGAGTTGTACTAGGATGGAGCCTACATTGATGACATATAGGATTGGTTAGTTGCGAGCTCAGTTTGCAAGCCCTAGCCAGTAGGGGCTTATGTATTGGTATGGGTAGAGTATCAGGGGAGGTACGGGGATACCTTAGCTCTATCTCTATTCCATGATGGGTGCATGTGGGTCGGTGGTGGTGTGATCTACTGTGCGATTCCACACACTCATGTATAGAGGTGTGGGGGCCTCCAATCCTTTCTATAGCACATTGCAAACTTAAACCAGACCATAGCATAAAATGATTATTACTCATGCATAATATTGTGAAACTGTCTGGTTGTCTTACTGAGCTAAGTTATGAGCTCACCCTTTGTACATACAATGTTTTTAGATGTTGATGCAGGTTACACGGTGGACGACTATATGAACGCTCCGGCGTATGGTGGCGTTGCTGCTCTAGACGTACAGGCAGGAGAAGACGAGCATGACGCTTCATGCGAGTGTTCTTTCTGCGTGTACCTTTGATTGAATTTTATTTATTTTAATTATTTTCAGTTAGATTAAAGTGATGTAAAGATATTTAGTTTATATTTGGGTTTTGAATAATTGAATACTTTATTTAAATTTATCAATAGATACTCAGTTTATTTATTTAAAGACTTCCGCTGTATTATTTATATTCTAATTGTGGTTATGTGCAATGGTTTGTATGAGTGGACACGGTCTTATCGAGATCCTGGTGTGAACCATTGGTTCAGTGACGGTTCACTCACACTTCTGGGTCAGCCAGAATTGGGGTGTGACAACTTGGTATCAGAGCTCTTAGGCTCTGTCCAACAGACCATATTGCACTTAACTAAGTCGATGAACTGAGATAGGAAAATTTAAAAGTCTTAATACAAACACACCATAAGCATTGTTTGATACCTGAGACTGATTAAGAAAGAGCATAATATACTATATTAAATATGGAATTTAATAATGCACATGCTCTAGTAGAAAGAACCATAAAACTTTCATTAAAGACCAAAAGCGATAAGATAATAGTGCTACAGGGTATAGTCCACAAGCCGGATAGTTACCCTGATACATAAACATATCAAGAAAGAAAAGAAAGAAATAACACTCTATCAGGGGGTAGGAGGCATAGGAGGAACTGGGTCAGTGATATCATGATCTCGCTCGTAGACGGCCCTGAGCCAGTGCACCTGCTCCTGGGTGGCTCTGAGGCGGCGAGACAGACGCTCCAAGCCACAGTTCGTCTCATTCTGAGCCTCCCTGAGCTCCGTAAACATGCCCATCACGGTCTCGGGAGTAATCTGAGATGGTCCTGCTGCAGGTGTAGGTTGTGGTGCTGCAGGTGTAGGCTGTGGTGCTGGCACTGGTACATCCTCCGTCCTATCATCGCCATCCCCATCGTCACTCTCGGCCTCTGCTGCATACGCCGCATTGGCTGTTGCTGCTGCTGCAGCTGCTACCCTCCTGAGTGGGCGGGGACGAGCCTCCAACTCATCATCACTAACCGGCAGGGAGTCCATCTGCATCCTAAGGATGGCATCCCAGTCAATGTCGGAGGTCATAGTATCCTCAGCCGCAGTCTCATCCCGCATGTCCACTCGTAGGCGCCGCAGAAGAGTAGTGATGAAATGGCCATATGGAAGGTTACTGGCCTGATCGGCCAGAGTCGCCTGATGCATGGTCCGAATGATAAGGTAGGGGAGACAGACCCGCTTCCCAATGCAGACACAGTAGGTCAGGTACTGAGTGAGCTAGGATAACTCACTGTAGTGACCGCTCTGGGGCACAATGTTGTGCTGGATGATGCGATTATATACCCGAGGCGAAGGCCTCAAGCTAGCCGCCTTCATAGGAGCCCCGGGGTTGAGTATCCGATCCGCTATCTCTCGGTGCAGATCCTCGCTCAGGTAGCCCTTCACTTTTGGAGGGCACTATACTAAATCTCCGTCATTGGGGACCCCCAGCAGATCAGCCAGCTGATGGGTGTCAAAGGAGATATGGACACCCTTGACAAAGCTGGTGATGCGCAAGTCCCTACCATGATTAGGATCATTGACATCCCCCTCAATCTCCAAGTTGGCGTAGAAGTGCTTGACCAGGTTGGGGCGGGTGGTTACAGTGTAAGTAATGACTGGCAACCACCCAACCTGTCGAAAGCTGCTTGCACGTCAAATCTTTGCAGCTGCTCCAAGTTGGCACGCTGGCCAGACTCTATGTTCTTCCTATCAAACCAAGGGAAGCGGGCTTGTGCCGCCTCAGAACTGAACCACCGCTCATCAAGCTGTGGAACTGGTGGGTGAGGAGGGTGCATGTCTAGGCCATAGGAACGCTTGCCAAGACCTCTTCGTGGAGCCATTTGAACTGCAAACCAAAAGAAAATAAGAAGAAAATGTTAGAAATTGTCGAAATTTCGACAGCATAACGACAGTAATTTAAGAAAAAGCCTCGAAATCATCCAAAATTTTGGGAGGATGACTTACGTAACCCCCACACACTTCAAACAAACCAAACAAGTGCAATTCCAGCAAGAAATTTAAGAAATTGAAGAAATTTAAGAAAATTTTGAAATTTTATCAAAACCTAGGTCAAAAACTAGAAAATTTTGATTTTTACTAAAATGTTCAGTGGAAGCTCTTAGGGGTCCCTAAACCCTTTCTAAGCCGAAGGAAAGGAGTTCCTACGGTTAAAATCTTCCAATCGAAGAAAAACCTAGAATTTAGCTAAAAACGATATGGAAACTATGTAAAAATTGGATAGAGAAGGAAGAAGCTTACCTGGAGGCGATGTACTGAGTCTGGATCGGAAGAAAACAACTTCTAGGATGACCGGTCGGACTTTAGCAACTCAGGAGCCAGAGGGAAATCGCCACCGGTGAGAAGGAAGGAGAGAAAAGTGAGATTTTTCTCACTTTTCGCGATTTTAAAAGCCTTTCTGGGCATACCGGTCGACGGTTTTGCCATACCGGTCGATCGGTGATCCCTGGTATAGTTGACTGGTACCTCTTGATCAGATTGGAATTCTGACCGGTCGACTATACCAGTCGCCTCATATTCTACAGAGTAGCGACCGGTATGTTGCGACTGGTCAACTATAAAAGGGCCAGAAAATTTTTGTAAAATTCTAAAAATTTACAATTTAAATTTCCTTTCGACTTTTCGCCTTATATTGTTCAAAATTAACACTACATTATTGTTCTACTGTATCTCACATGTTATGTCTTCTTCTCAGATCCAAACAAGACTAATCTGAGATGGTAGGTGGAAACGGACGTAGGGGTGCTAAAAAGCGTCACCACTCCAGGGTGCGCCAGGCAGAGGAAAATGTGGAAACGGGTTATGTTGAAGAGCCAAACCCGACAATTGAAGAAGGGCAAGTTCCTAGGGCATCGATAAATCTGCCCGGCCCTCCTCACACGAACTCTGAGAGGATTGTGACCAATCTGGTATATTAAATGGAAGCCCAGCAGAAAGCATTCCTGAGCGAGATGTTAAAGATGTTCAGGCCACCGGGTTATGTTCCCACTGAAGGTACGCCTGAGTCTAGGGGGAATAATGCTACACTGCCAATGCATGGTAACCCAGGGCCTATGGGCCAAGGTCAGAATGTACAACCACCGCATCAGTTTCCGTGATCCTCTTATCAGGGAGCCTACCCATATCCACCACCATGGTACGGAACAAATACACAGGGACAACATGATATGAGTAGGGCGGTGGATAGATTTTTAAAGTTGAAGCCTCCTACATTCACAGGAAAGACATGGAAACCATTATGGCCAGCACAGTGGGTGGCAGAAATGGAGAAAACTTCCGTCTGATGACGTGTTCTGAGGATGAAAAGGTACTGTTCGCCACGCATATGTTAAAGGAGGAGGCGAATGCTTGGTGGAATTCTACACGGGCATATCAGGAGACCAAGCATACACATATTGACTGGGCAGTGTTTAAGGGAGCATTCTTCGATAAAGATTTTCCAAAGAGCTTCAGGGATCAGATGGAAAAGAAATTCCTAAATCTGCAGCAGACTCAGTCAATTGTGTATGCTTACCAGCAAAGGTACGAAGAGCTATTTTTCTTTGCACCCGCAAGCATGCAAGAAGAAGAAACCAAGACACGTAGGTTCACCATGGGACTGCATGGAAGCATTAGAGAGCACATCTTAGGTCTAGAAAAGAAGGTATATAATGAGGCTATACAGGCTGCTAGAGTGATCGAATCAAGCCAAAAGGACAGCTTCTTTGCTCAGAATAGGGGACTGAAGAGACCGGCTACTGAGACTTCAAGTAGCGGTAATAATAGACCATTCCGCCCATACAGGGCTCAGTCCACCATGGTGCCTGTAAGAAATACCACTGCACAACCTATGCCACAGTTCGCTGGACAAAATCCAAATATTAAATGTTACAACTGCCAGCAGCTGGGTCATGTTGCAAGAAACTGCACTCTACCTAAGAAAACACTTCCACAACAAGGAAAGGTATTTGTAGTAACTATTGAAGAGGCAGCCGCATCACCTGATGTGGTCACTGGTATGATTTTTCCCCTTACTATTTAACTTACTACTTTATTGTGTGTGAGCATGTAGAACTAAGGGATAATTAAATTTCAGGAACTATAAATGTAGCTGGTATACCTACCAGAGTACTCTTTGACTCTGGGGCCACGCACTCCTTCGTCTTTGTTTCTTTTGGGAAGCGAATGGAATTATCGATCAAGCATTTAAACCCAAGCTTGATAGTTCGCTCCCCGCTAGGAGTCGAAGTGGCTTTGACTAAATATTATGGGCCGTGTACAGTTAGTATTGAGGATCGAGACTTAGAAGCAAATCTGGTACAACTCGAGATGGCAGACTTTGATGTCATCTTGGGAATGGATTGGCTAGGCCAACATTCAGCTAGCCTATTATGTAGAGAAAGGAAGCTTGTGCTTACAGATAAAAAGGGAAAGGAGTTTAGCTTCACTGGGACCAAGTTACCTAGGAAGCGGAAGCTGATCCTCTCCGCCCTAAAAGCTAAGAGATGCTTAGAGAAGGGTGGAGTGGGGTATCTAGTATCTGTAGTCGACATCACTGCGGAGGTACCAAAGATGGAAGATATAGATGTGGTACGAGAGTTCCCAGATGTATTTCCAAAAGATCTCCCAAGTCTACCCTCAGACAGGGCTATAGAATTCGTGATAAACTTAATGCCAGGGTTGGCAGCAGTGTCTAAAGCACCGTACAGGATGGCCCCTACGGAATTAAAGGAGTTGAAGACCCAATTACAAGAATTACTAGATAAGGGTTTCATACGACTAAGCATATCACCATGGGGAACACCTGCATTATTTGTCAAGAAGAAGGACGGTAGTATACAGTTATGTATTGACTACCGGGAGCTTAACAAGTTAACTATCAAGAATCGATATCCTTTGCCTAGGATCGATGATCTGTTTGATCAATTGTAGGGTGCAAAGGTCTTCTCAAAGATTGATCTCCGATCAGGGTATCACCAACTGAAGATTAAGGTCGGAGATATTCCGAAGACTGCTTTCAGGACAAGGTATGGGCATTATGAGTTCCTAGTTATGTCGTTCGGGTTGACTAATGCACCAGCAACGTTCATGGAATTGATGAACCGAGTGTTTAATGACATGTTGGACACTTCGGTCATCGTATTCATCGACGACATATTGGTCTACTCAAAGGACAGGGAGGCTCATGCAACACACTTGAGAGCAGCCCTACAATGGCTGAGAAAGGAGAAACTTTATGCCAAGTTCAAGAAGTGTGAGTTTTGGTTGAAGGAAGTGGTTTTCTTGGGCCATGTAGTATCTGAAGACGGTATCAAGGTAGATCCAAGTAAGATAGCTGCTATAGTAGGATGGGAAGCACCAAAATCTATTGCGGAGATTCGTAGTTTCCTTGGATTGACTGGTTACTATAGAAGATTTGTGGAAGACCATTCCCGGATCGCGGTTCCACTTACCAGACTAACCAAGAAGGGAGAGAAATTCATATGGACAGATGAGTGTGAGAAGTGCTTTCAAACATTGAAGTCAACACTAGTCTCTGCACCTATCTTGACCATCCCAGAACCAAGCCTACCGTTTACTTTATATACGGATGCTTCAAGGTTGGGTCTTGGGTGTGTATTGATGCAAGGAGAACAGGTAATTGCTTACGCATCAAGACAATTAAAGGAACATGAGAAGAACTATCCTACGCATGATTTGGAGTTAGCAGTGGTTATACATGAAATCAAGACTTGGAGACACTATCTTTATGGTGAAAAGTTTCAGATTAAGTCCGATCACAAGAGCTTAACCTATCTTTTCACTCAGAAGGATCTGAATATGAGACAGAGGAGATGGCTGGAGTTATTAAAAGATTATGACTGTGACATTCAGTACCATCTGGGTAAAGCAAATATTGTGGCTGATGCCTTAAACAGAAAGTGAGCATCAAAACCTGAGGCTGGACCAAGCACAAATGATGCATTGTGTGTTGCAGCCTCAAGTTCAATTGAAGGCGATGAAGAGTATATAATAGAGACTGCAGAAGATCCAGTTCAGCAGGGCTTAATTCATAAGTTCACTTTGATGTTCGCAGCCCTGAAGATATCATCGGACTTGATCGATGAAGTCAAAATCACAATCCTATAGGATCCACATCTCAAGACTGTGCAAGAAGACCTAGAGAAGGGTAAAAGCAATCCTGACTTTACCTTGGATTCAGACAAGGTACTCAGGTATCGTGGACGATTATGTATACCTAAGAGTGAGGACTCTAATATTAGAAATAGAGTTATGACAGAAGCTCATTACACTCCATACTCGGTACATCTAGGAAGTACCAAAATGTACCATGATTTAAGAAGAATATATTGGTGGAGGGGTATGAAAGCGGATGTCGCTCGGTTCGTATTTTAGTGTCTGAATTGCCAGCAAGTGAAAGCTGAAAGGCAGAGACCCGCAGGTTTGCTATAACCACTATCGGAGCCTGCGTGGAAGTGAGATTGTATTACAATGAACTTCGTCACTAGCCTACCTTTGACACCAAGGTCAGTGGATGCAGTTTGGGTTATAGTCGATCGACTCACCAAGACATCTCGATTCATTACGGTCAGACCTCAGTATACCATGGACAAGCTGGCCAAGTTATATGTTGATAATATAGTCAGACTTCATGGCATCCCAGAAAGTATAGTATCTGACAAAGACCCTCGTTTTACATCGATGTTCTGGGAAGGATTACAGAAAGCTATGGGAACCAAGTTGAAGTTTAGTACAGCTTTTCACCCTCAGACAGACGGGCAGTCAGAAAGGACTATTCAAATCTTGGAGGATATGCTCCGAGCTTGTGCTTCAGATTTCCAAGGAGCTTGGGAGGAGAAGCTATCACTTATCGAGTTTGCTTATAACAACAGCTATCAGGCTACAATTCAGATGGCTCCATATGAAGCACTCTATGGGAAAAAGTGTCGAACACCTCTGTTATGGAACGAGGTGGGAGAAAGAAGAAATATAGGACCGGAGTTTGTTGAAGAAACTTGTCGAGTGATTGATCAGATCAAGGAAAGAGTAAAGATAGCTCAAGTTCGACAGAAGCATTATGCGGATAACCGACATCGAGATCTGGAGTTTACAGTGGGTGACAAAGTATTCTTGAAGATATCACCGGTGCGAGGTCTGAAAAGGTTTGGTAAAAAGGGGAAGCTATGCCCTAGGTATGTGGGACCATACGAGATATTGACCAGACGTGGTAATGTAGCATATCAATTGGCTCTACCACCATCTATGTCAAGCGTTCATGACGTGTTCCATGTATCATTATTGAAGAAGTATGTCAGGGATTCATCGCACATCTTGACAGCAGACCCCCCAGACTTGACTGAAGACTTAACATTTGAAGTGGTGCATGTGATGCTCTCAAGCCGAAAGGTACAGCAACTTCGAAGCAAGGATATCCACTATGTGAAGGTGCATTGGAAAAGCCAAGATGTCAAAGAAATTACTTGGGAGCAGGAGAGCGCGATGAGAAAGGAGTACCCTAACCTTTTCGATGATCACGGGTTTGACATGTGAGCAGCAGGAATTTTTCCGATGTGACCTGTCCAATGCGACCTGTCAGATGTGGATCCGGGTCGGGTACGTGGATACCGTAAGGCGGGACCTGATCGACGGACCCGAAAAGCATCGTCGGTAATAAATGCACCGTTTCGGTATGCCAATGGTGAGGTGCCACGTGGAGTGCCTTCAATAGAGTGTATATATAAAGGGGTGGTGGGGTATGGAGGGCCCTCATTCTGAAGTTAGTATGAAGATTTGACTGCTTACATCGGCTTAGTTGTCTGACATCGGTTAGGCTTCATCGACTTGTTGATATCAGATCGGCCCGGGATTCCATTCACCGCATAATTAGTAATTTTTTTCTAACTTTTTTTCTTAACCATGGTTAACGAGGGTAGGGAGACCAAGGTGGAAGTAGACATCGAGACCGTGGGGTCGTCTCCCAGCAGCAGCAGCAGCAGCTCAACTTCGTCTAACAGTGGGTCGACCATGAGCATGTCTTCGGCTAGTGGGACTGTTGAGCGGGTATCTGAGGGCGGTCCCAAGACTGAACTGAGAACGGAGGAATCTACTGAACGTAGTCGGTCCAGAACGACATCTGGCATGTCTCGGCACGAGCTTCTGGCGGGGGTCTAGACACACGAGATAGGGTCCGAGGTCATAATTCAGGCTCGAGAGGAGGCCGATGCTCCCCCTGAGTTTGATGCCAGGGATGAGGTCTGTCTTCTGACCAAGGCCGAATTCGGTAGCCTTCGGAAACTCTACCAAATACCAAACGATGTGGAAATTAGAATGCCCGCCGCTAGGGAGCGGGCCTGCTGGAGTCACCGCTCCGAGCTATGCATCAATGTCGAGATGTTCAAGGCTAGATTCCGCGTGCCAGTACTGCGGCTGGTGGCCGAGATTTTGAAGTACTACCAGGTGGCACTGATCCAACTGATGCCGAACTCCTAGAAAAATATGATCACCTTCATCATCTACTTCAGGAGTCTGGGGCATAGACCGACCCTCAATATGTTTCGAGCCATGTTCACCTTCAACGACTATTGCAAAACGGGGTGGTATTATTTTGCTAAGAAACCCGACTTCGGCGATCTTCTGGCAGACAAACCGACCTCGATTAAGCTTTGGAAGAACAAGTTCTTTTACATCCGAGGTGAGAACGTAGTCTTGGAGAATGTATGGAAGAAGTTGGACGCGGAGACGCTCAACACGAACATGCCCCTGCTGCCCGAAGAGTACGAGCTGCTGCGGCGTGCTCGTCAATCTGAAGGGACTCCCCTCCGAGTGGCCGACCTGAGGGACCCTCTTATTTTATATGAAAACCGACTGTATGAGTATTTCTGACATAGCGTTTGCGGACATCGACCTACTAACTGAGCTGATTCTATTTTTGTATGTTGCAGTGATGCTGTCCAAGGAGTACTTGATGGAGTTGAGGAGGAAGGAAGCGGCCAAAAAGGAGGCCGCGGCGAAGAGGTCCTAGGATGAACAAGCTATGAAGGCATCATCGGACCGGCACAGTGGTGAGGGGGATACAGCACGGAAACCCGCCAAAAGATCACGTAAGCTATCCCCTGACTCCACCTTGGCCGAGGCCGCTTGTATCTATGCCATGCCTCTGATTCCTCGATACCGTGTTCTTAACTTTTCAGGAAAGGGGACCGCCACGGCCGCGCATGAGGCCGTTCTTGCGCTGGGTGAGTCTGCGGGGACAAGTGGGACTAGACATCCGACCCCAATACGTCCACAGCAAAGATTTGCCTCACCATCTGCTAGGCCGAGAGTGATTATGGGGCAGGGAGGAGTGGTGAGCGATGTCCGACGCATTCCACTCATGGGCCCATTACCTCGGAATAGGATGCGCGATGAGCAGGCATTTCGGGCTAACTGGGCCTTGACCAAGGATGACACGGCGATGGGTGACATCCGTGCTGCCCGAGAGCTGATGAAGGGGCCATTCTACCTCGGGCGCTGGTACAGGAGCTACTCACACCCTCTCTGATCTCAGGTGCAGACACCCTGGCCGCATCGGTAAGTTGCATTTCATGTCATCATTCATTTTTTTCATCATTTTTTTAACTAGATTACATGCCTAATTCGTGATTGTTGTCTTGGTGTAGCTCAGAGTGTACACGGAGACCTTGAAGCAGTGTGCCGAGGGAACAGCCAAGGACCTGGCTGATACGGACCGCAAGCTGCATGAAGCCGAGGAGCAGAGGGAAGACGCCAGGACGCAGCTTCGGTACAAGGAGTGGGAGGTTACCTCTCTGTCAGCCTAGGTCACTCGCCTCCAGGACGAGAATGGAAAAATGCGCGAGGAGAAACACCATACCCAAGAGGTGGAGAAGGCTAGGGAAGACCGGATAGACCAGCTGCGGTCATCGTTGGAACGTGCAAGGGAGTGCGGGACGAAGTTCAAGGATGCCTTCCGGAAGACCCGATCCATTGCTGCCGGGGCGGTCCGGCTATATCAGAAGTCGGAGGACTTCAAGGAGTTGGTGGGGCGGTATTCTCTCCATAGCTTCTCCCAGGAAACGCTGGCCTTAAAAGAATATGTAGATGAAAAGGCTCCCGGGGTGGACTATACCAACGCCGAGTGCTTGAACCCTGTTGAAGTATCGGTCGAGATACCGTCAATGGACGATGCCGATATTCTTCGACAGCTGAACAAGGTCTTTGAAGGAGAGGATCCTCCCGCTTCCCCCGACGTCGATGATGAGACTCTGATGACCCCCAGGGCGGTACGGCTTCTCCCACAGGTCCTCCTCGCACTCCTGGTGGTTCTCTTCCTCGGAACGCTGACGAAGCTGGCAGCAGTGGGGTGATTCCCCAAGAAGAGACGACCTATAACTTTGTAACATAAAATTTTGTAACTCTCTTTTTTTTTTCTTCTCTTTTTTTTTTTTGGTACCAACGGGGCCCCAGTATCTGCTGTAAGGGGGTCCCAGCTTATGAAATGTAGAATGACCTTTACTTGAACGCTTTTGTTGTGAATTGACATTGTGTCCGACATGAAAAGTGTTATTTATTTGCTTTCATTTATTTCCTTTGACTATGCCCGACGCGAATAAGTGAATTGACTATATGCCAACGTGACTGTGCCGAGGTTAAGGTCGAGGTTGTCTACCCTCCTCGGCCTATGTAGTTGGTGAACTCTTTGGGCCGTATGGGTCGCAATTCCGCTTGGAACCAAGTCTACTCTCCTCGACCTAAAGAGTTCATCAGTTGGTGAACTCTTTGGGCCGTATGGGTCTCAGTCCGGCTCGAAACCGTGTCTACTCTCCTCGGCCCAATGTGTTTCCCAGTGGGTGAACTCTTTGGGCCGTATGGGTTTCAATCTGGCTCGAAACCGTGTCTGTAAGACCCGCACTCCATAAACTCGGTCTAAACCTTGATTTCATGTCATAGCAGGTCTTCCGATCATCACCGGGTCAGACGGGACGAGCGGATGACAATCATGTACGAAATCGGACCAAAGACGGTCAAATAATCATGATTTTATGTTGACCGATCGATGGTACTGGTCGATCGGTGTGTCGATCGGTGTAGTCTGCGCAACAGACTACTGAGATCTGAAAATTTGATTCTGTGGGTCCCACTTTCCTAAACCCTAATCCTAGGACTTTCCTAATCCTAATAGACTTCCTTAACCCTAATCCTAGCCTATTTAAACCCCTCTAAACCTCCTAAATCCCTTCCATTAATTCTCACAAACCCTAGAGAGGAAAAGGAGATTGGAGAAGGAGAAGGAGCTAGGAAGAAAAAGGAAGTGCCGCCATTGTCGTTCGACGATTCTCACCTTACACCAGTCGACAGTAAGTATTTGAATCATCCCTCTTACATTATGACTCTAGGATAGTTAGTACGGTTGGATCAATACCATGCAAAGCAGGTATTGATCTAAACCCTAATTGGCCATTAAACCCTAATTTGTCGTCAAACCCCAGATTCGAGTTCTAGGATGATTATCATCAAAACTAGACTTGAATGAGTTGGAGACAACTCTAACTCAAAGCTTAGACTTTGAATGGATAGGAGAAACCCTGGAAATCCATGGAGAATGATCGACGGCAGTCGAAAAACCTAAAGTATGGTCTTCTGGAGACATATCGGTCGACCATACCGGTCGCTAGTTTTCCACAGAGCTGCGACCGGTATGTTGCGACCGGTCACTCTGAAAGGCTGGTTTTGAACTATGTTGGTTTTTCGACCAACGTGAAACCCTAAGAAACTATTCTAATGGAACCCTAATATTATGTAGGACTCTGTGATAGCACGTTTGGATCTTGCGACGTGGAGCAAGCTATCAAACGAGTGTCACATAAGGGAATCTGACATAAACCCTAATAAATATGGACAGTAAATCGTTGTTAATAACCCTCAATATATATGTTGTGATGTTTATGCATATTCACATGTCATCTTTTTTTTCCAGTTATTATTATTGTCCATGCATGTTCCATATGCTAGGATGTGATTGTTAGGCATGTGATTGTTTTCGTTGGTGCGTGGAATGGGAAGGGTCTGGGGCCTGGGATCATTCTTCACACTGGCACCTTTTGTAGTTTTCTTTCTTAGCAAGATTGGTACAGGTGGGGCATCAGGGGAAGGTCGTGGTACTGTGGTCTCTGGCATGTGGCCTCTAGCCTGGCCACAAGGTCGTGGCACTGTGGTCTCTGGCATGTGGTCTCTGGCCTGGCCACGATGCTTTAGCTCTATCTCTGCCGTAGGGAGTTATGTTGGGATAGGGTTTACTTGCGTATTGCTGTCTTAGATGCTTGATGCGGGTAGGGCATCAGGGGGAGGTGTGGCATTGTGGTCTCTAGCCCGGCCAGCACGCTCTAGCTTTATCTCTATGCCGTAGTGAGTTGTACTCGGACGGAGCCCACATTGATGACATATAGGATTGGTTAGTTGCGACCCCAGTTTGCAAGCCCTAGCCAGTAGGGGCTTATGTATTGGTATGGGTTGAGTATCAGGGGAGGTACGGGGATACCTTAGCTCTATCTCTATTCCATGATGGGTGCATGTGGGTCGGTGGTGGTGTGATCTACTGTGCAATGCCACACACTCGTGTATAGAGGTGCGGGGGCCTCCAATCCTTTCTATAGCACATTGCTAACTTAAACCAGACTACAGCATAAAATGATTGTTACTCATGCATAATATTGTGAAACTGTCTAATTGTCTTACTGAGCTAAGTTGTGTGCTCACCCTTTGTATGTACACTTTTTTTAGATGTTGATGCAGGTTATACGGCGGACGACTATATGAACGCTCCGGCGTATAGTGGCGTTGTTGCTCTGGACGTACAGGCAGGAGAGGACGAGCATGACGCTTCATGCAACTATTCTTTCTACGTGTACCTTTGATTGGATTTTATTTATTTTAATTATTTTCAGTTGGATTAAAGTGATGTAAAGATATTTAGTTTATATTTGGTTTTTAAATAATTGAATATTTTATTTAAATTTATCAATAGATACTCAGTTCATTTATTTAAAGACTTCCGCTGTATTATTTATATTCTGATTGTGGTTATGTGCAATGGTTTGTATGAGCGGACACGGTCTTATCCTGGTGTGAACCGTTGGTTCAGTGACGGTTCACTCACACTTCTGGTTCAGTCGGAATTGGGGTGTGACAGTGTCTACCCTCCTCGGCCTAATGTATTCCCCAGTGGGTGAACTCTTTGGGCCGTATGGGTCTCAGTCCGGCTCGGAACCGTGTCTTCCCTCCCCGGCCCAATGTGTTCATCAGTTGGTGAACTCTTTGGGCCGTACGAGTCTCAGTCCGGCTCGAAACCGTGTCTACCCTCCTCGGCCCAATGTGTTCATCAGTTGGTGAACTCTTCGGGCCGTATGGGTCTCAATTGGGCTCGGAACTATGTCTACCCTCCTCGACCCAATGTGTTCCCTAGTTGGTGAACTTTTTGGGCCGTATGGGTCTCAATTGGGCTCGGAACCGTATCTACCCTCTTCGGCCCAATGTGTTCCCTAGTTGGTGAACTCTTTGGGCCGTATGGGTCTCAATTGGGCTTAGAACCGTGTTGTTGCCGTAGCTTTAAGGACGTAGGATTGGAGATAGTATTTGAAGCCAAGATGAGGTTTTCATTATCGACTGGGCGGCCGCAATGACCAGGTTACATTGCCTAAAAAAATCACTGGCAAAACGGGCGGAGGTGCTCTGCGTTCTATGCCCGAGGTAGGGCTTTCCCATCCATGTCGACTAGATGATAGGCTCTAGTCCGAAGTGCTTGTGCAACTGATAGGGTCCTTCCCAATTGCGAGCCAGTTTGCCCTGGTTGGTGGGGTCTGATGCGATGGTCCGTCGGAGGACAAGGTCCCCGACTTTGAACAACCGCTGACACACCCTTTTGTTGTAGTGCCGGGCCACTAGTTGCTGGTGGGCCGCTATCTGTATCTGGGCTTAATCTCTTACTTCTTCCAGGAGGTCCAAGTTGGTGCACAAGCCTGCCTCGTTCGAGAGAGGGTCGTAGTTGGTGATTCGATGTGAGGTGATCCTTACTTCTAAGGGGACGACTGCTTCAGTTCCAAAGGCAAGCCAAAACGGTGATTCACCCGTGGCCGTTTTTGGGGTAGTGTGATCTGCCACAGAATATGTGGTAGCTCGTCTAACCATCGACCTTTAGCCCCATCTAATCGAGACTTGATCCCTTTCAGCAAAATTTTGTTGGTCGCTTCAGTCTGCCCGCTAGTTTGTGGGTGCTTGACGGTGCCTCATCGATGAACGATGCGGTGTTCTTCGCAGAATGCCACGAAGGCCTTGTTATCAAATTGTTTCCCATTGTCTGTGATGAGTACCCTGGGAACACCATATCGATATACAACCAATTTTTTGAAAAATTCACGGATGGTGCTCTCAGGTATGCTAGACACCGCCTCTGCTTCAGCCCATTTAGTGAAGTAATCCACCGTGACTATAACAAATTTCCTTTGATAGTGGGCAGGGGGAAATGGACCCATAATGTCCATGCCCCAAGTGGCGAAGGGAATGGGGGCTGCTTCGATAGACCACAGGGGTGCGGCTGGCAGGTGAGGGACTGGTGCATACATCTGGCATTTGCCACACTTCTTGACGTAGTCAATGCACTCCTTGCGCATTTTCGGCCAGTAATATCCTTGACGCAATATCTTGTGAGCAAGGACTCTCCCTCCTTGATGCGCGTCGCAAATACCCTCGTGAACTTCCTGGATGGCTAGAGCTGCTTCTGATGGACGTAGGCACCGTAGCAGGGGGAACGTAAAAGCTTTCTTGTATAAGATGTCGGCTTCCACCATGTAGTGAGTGGCCTTTGATTGTATCCATCTTGCTTCCTTCTTATCTTCTGGTGGCGTACCATCTCGGAGAAATGAAAAAATTCGGTCGATCCTGGACGGCTTTGATGTTGCTGGCAGTATAGCTTTGGAGTTGGGATCTACGGATGAGTGGGACAAGATTTCGGTATACACCGAGTGATCTAGATCATTTAAGTTGGAGGTGGCCAGCTTCGACAGAGAGTTGGCCAAAGTGTTCTGATCGCGGAGTACATGCCTAATGTAAAGTGCTCAAACGTCGAAGCCACCTCCTGGACTTTTCGCAAGTATGCGGACATGCTCACCTTCTTGGCTTCGTATTCCCCATTGACCTGTCGCACCACTAACTGGGAATCGCTAGACGCCTTGACCCTTTTAGCCATTACTGCTTTGGCCAGGCATAGTCCAGCAATCAGTGCCTCGTACTCGGCCGCATTATTGGATACCTGAAACATGAACCGAAGGGCATACCGAATTTGAAATCCTTCTGGGCTGGTGAGAATGAAACCCGCACCACATTGAGTCTTGTTAGAGGCTCCATCGACAAACAGGGTCCATGGTTGCGAAGTGTTCGTCATAACTTGGTTGTCTGTAGCTTCTCTTGCTTCTTCTTGAGGGGATGATTCAATAAGGAAGTCGGCCAAGGCCTGAACCTTGATGGTCGTGCGGGGCTTGTAGCTAAGATCGAATTCACCCAATTTGACCGCCCAATTAATCACCAGACCTGAGATTTCTGGCTTTGACAAGATTTTCTTGAGGGGCTGGTCGGTTAGAACGGTGATGGAATGCGCTTGGAAGTAAGGCCGGAGCTTGCGCGTAGATGTTACCAACGCCAAAGCGACTTTCTCGATAAATTTGTACCGAGTTTCCGCTTTCAACAAAATTTTGTTGACATAATAAATGGGGCGTTGGACGCCCTCCACTTCTTTGATAAGCACCGCGCTCACCGCCTTCGAAGATACAGCCAAGTACAATTCCAAGGTGTCTCCTGTCTCTGGCTTAACCAACAGTGGAGGAGATACCAAGTATGTTTTCAATGCCTCGAATGCCTGTTGACATTCGGCCGTCCATTGGAAGGTCTTGTTACCCTTAAGGGTCTGGAAAAAGGGGAGACATTTATTCATCGACCGAGACATGAATCGGCTCAGGGCGGCTACACGCCCGGTTAGCTCCTGCACCTCCTTCACCTTGGTCGGTGCTGGCATATTGAGGATGGTCGTGATTTTCACAGGGTTTGCTTCAATGCCGCAACTGGAGACCATGAATCCGAGGAATTTCCCCGAGGTGACCCCGAACGTGCATTTAGCAGGATTGAGACGCATCCTGTGCTTTTGCAGCACTCCGAACGCCTCCTCCAGGTGTGAGGACAATGAAAAACGATGATCCTCCTCGGGATGAAAATGGTGTATTCGTAATCAATGAAGATCACTAAATCTGTTGGAGTCGCCACCTAGATTAAGGTATAGGACCTCTAAAAATGTAGCCTCACCCTAAGGTAAGACTTCTATTGACTCATAACCCAATGCATCAGTTCTTTGGTCTGCAAGAGATCGGGTAAGTATTCAAGGTACGGTTATGGGAAGGTGTTAGGCACCCAAACCGCCCGATCAATATCGGCCTCTTAAACTTTCCTTAAATTCTAATTTTGACTGTGCTTGGTCAACTGGATGACTAGGGTTCAATGGGGGATGTCCTAAACTAAATTGCTAAGTTATTCTAACCTAGGGTTCAGCCAATCATGTTTTAAAGCAAATAAACAAGCAAAATGTAATGTACAATATTATACAGTGAACCGAACCAAAGATGGTTCGATCTTGGACTGAATCTGAGACGTGTAAGACATCTCAAACTGCCTACGTATTCTAATCCTAGAAATCAAGTCCAAAACGTAGTTTGAAATGGGTTTTGTAATTAAAGATTATGGAAGTGATTTATGCATGTGCTTCAATTAGATTCTTTGTTCAAGTTGAAGTTTATGTTGGATGTATGGTTGATGGGTGGCTTTGTACCGTATTTGGGATTCCCAAATTGCCTACGTATTCTAGGGTTTGCCCTAGAAATCAGGTACGATGTAGTTCGAAATGATTGTGAGAATCGGATTTAGAATGTGTACCAAAATCCTTCCATTTTTGTCAAAAGGATCTAGGGATGAGACCTAAATTCTTACCATTTTTATTTGGGATGTGTACCAAATTCTTTCTATTTTTGTCAATAGGATCTAGAAATGAGACCTAAATTCCTACCATTTTTATTTGGGATGTGTACCAAATTCTTTCTATTTTTTGTCAATAGGATCTAAGGATGAGACCTAAATTCCTACCATTTTTAATTGGGATGTGTACCAAATTCTTTCTATTTTTGTCAATAAGATCTAGGGATGAGACCTAAATTCCTACCATTTTTATTTGGGATGTGTACCAAATTCTTTCTATTTTTGTCAATAGGATCTAGGGATGAGACCTAAATTTCTACCATTTTTATTTGGGATGTGTACCAAATTCTTTCCATTTTAGGGTGTATCTTGCACCCTAATTGTTCAATTCTTTCCATTTTTAGGATTTTCTACCCTAATTGCTATTTTACTTTCCATTTTTAGGGTTTTCTACCCTAATTGTTGTACTCAATAATAGCAATGTAAACAATCCAACATAGCAATGTGAGCTTAAATATAGCAATGTAAGCATCCAAATATAGCATGTTAAAAATATATCTAAATTTAGCAACAAATCAATCAAAGATGGCAAGTGAGCATGTGAATCAATACAAACATGGTAAGTGTGCAATCCAAAAATAGAAGCATCCAAAGATAACATGTGAAAGCATTCCAAGTATGGCATGTGAGCAATGTGAGCATCAAATATGGCAATTATGTGGCATCCAAACATGTTAGTGAGCATCTAAAACACTCATGATGTAAAATTCAATGGTATAAATCACTCTTGATGGTAATCTAACCGTTCAAATTCATTTAAATCACTTCTGATAGCAATCCAATGGTTCAAATCGCTCAAGACAATAATCTAATCATTCAAAAATCATTTAAATCACTTCTGATAGCCATCCAATGGTTCAGATCACTCAAGACAATAATCTAACCATTCAAAAATCATTTAAATCACTTCTGATAGCCATCCAATGATTCAGATTATACAAAATGATGATCCGATAAGGATAGGTCAGATTTCATATTTAATGGCTCAAATTAAAATCAGATTTATTGAGCATCTTGGTAACATGATACAAAAATCATAACCAATGGCATATGGTCAAACATTTACAAAAAAAAATTCATTCAATGGCATATGATCAAGCATAAAAAATATATTCATTCAATGGCCTATGATCAAGCATAAAAAATATTCATTCAATGGCATATGATCAAGCATAAAAAATATTCATTCAATGGCATATGATCAAGCATAAAAAATATTCATTCAATGGCATATGATCAAGGTAGATGGGCAGCAAGAGGTCGGCTGATAGGGAGTAAGATGTGGGATCTTAGGCTGGCAGTGGGGTATGGATGAAGTGTGGATGCTTGGCCATGGGTTGAGGTGGTCGATGGCTGGATTTTGATTAATGATGGAGGCTAGACAAGATTGAAGAGATGGGATTGTGAGTATAGCTGGACAGGGGTTTGGGTGCTTGGTTAATGGCTGTACAGGTGGTAGCATGGGTGAGTAGACAGGTTTGAAGCAAATGTTGGAGTGGTCGGTTGGTGGAATGTATAAAGAGGATGAACTGGCCATATTGCAAGGTGTCGGGTGCTTGGTTAATGGCTGGGTTTGGTGCTTGGTGGGGCTAAAGCAGCAGTGGTTATGACACGGTGGGGGAGGTGTGGTGATCATAGGTTGCAGTCGGGTAGGTCTACAACAGGTTGCGGTTGTGGATAGATTTCAGGTTGGGTGGTTGCGGTTCTGGTCAGTGGATGAGTGGTGCAGTGAGATTGATGATAGATTTCAATGAGATCATGTGGTAAGGATGTAACGGATTCGGTGATCAGGTGGGTTGGGGGTTTGCAGTAGGAGGTGGCGATGGTGGGTGATTGTAACATGTGCAGAATAAGCCATGGATAAAGAGGAGACAGAGCCTACCTGGTCTTCCTCTTCCTCTGATCTTCTTCTCCACCCGTGTTTCTATCGCCCTCCTTCTCTCTGCTTCTCTCCTTTGAATCTTCTCATCACCCTCTTTTCTGCCTATCAGATTCCTCTCCCTTTTTCCAGATCTTCCCCTCCCTCCAATGTCTTTTTTTTTTCTGGTTTTCTTCTCCAAGACCGAAAAAAAAAACCCCACTCTTTCTCACGTCCTTTTCTCTCCTTTATTCTCCCTTTTCTTTTTTTTTTCTCTCTCCCTCTAACTTCTCCCAAAACCGAGATCCCAAAGAAGCCAGCTCTCCTTCTCTCACATCCTTTTCTCTCCTTTTCTTTCCTTTTCTTCTCAATCTCTTTTGGATTTTATGCCAAAACTGAAAATCCTTCTCTCTCTCACGTATCCTCTCTCTTTTCTTTCCTTTTCTCCTCAATCTCTTTTGGATTTTATGCCAAAACTGAAAATCTCTCTCTCTCTCTCTCGCGTCTCCTCTCTTTTTTCTTTCCTTTTCTCCTCAATCTCTTTTGGATTTTATGCCAAAACCGAAAATCTCTCTCTCTCTCATGTCTCCTCTCTCTTTTCTTTCCTTTTCTTCCAAATCTCTTTTGGATTTACTCAAAACTGCAAATCTCTCTCTCTCTCACGTCTCCACTCTTTTTTCTTTCCTTTTCTTCCAAATCTCTTTTGGATCTTATCATTTATATATAATAATAAATATTATATACATATATACACATATGTTTAATAACATACATATATATATAGTATACAATATATAATATATATAAATAGTAAGCACATGGATGAACGGATTCGAAACGGGTTGAGACTGGCTTGGGTTGACTGAGTTAAACTGATATGGGTTGAGCTGGGTTGGGCCGGAACTGGCTTGAGCTAAGTTGACTGGATGGACTGAAATTAACTGGGTTTTCTCTCTCTATCATTTCATGAGTCATTTCCACTGTCATTTTGCATGAAATTTTCCGATAACTTCTATTCCCAATTTTCTACATTCGCATTGTGGAACATTAAAAATGAGAAATATTGGAGCTTGAATCACCTCATTTGGAAATAAAATGGTCAACTTATGAATTTCTGAAGTTTAAGTAGACCAATTATCGATAATTTAGCTGACCATTCTGCATGGGATCCTTCGGAGACTTCTACCGGAAATCCTTTACGTCCACTTTGTAGAGTACTAAAAATGGAACATAATGAAACTGAAATTACCTGATTTGGATATGGTGTGACCAAAATATGAATTTTCAAAGATTAAATGACCATTTCCATATGTAATTTTGCATGGGACCTTCCGGAGACTTCTACCCGAGATTTTCCACGTCCACTTTGTAGGACATCACAAATGAAGAATAATGGCCTTGGAATCATTTAAATTCGACATAGAACGACAAAGATATGAAGCTTTGAAGTTTTAACGATAATGCATGCATCATACAATAATTACGTAAATGCCCTTGCACTTTCAAACTATGATATCTTCCTTGTTTGAAGTCAGAATTTGATGATTCCGGTCTCATTTTGAAGGCAATTCTATGGCCTAAGCATCCATGCAAAATTATAACCCGTGACCTTGCTGTGGGACCCATTGAAAACTTTCTCAAATTCACAGTCAAAAATCCAAACTTTCAATCACCTTTCTTCCTTTTGTTGTCCACACACCAATAGGACTTTGTTTAGCTGGGATGGCAAAAATGGGGTGCTTACACCAGGTCTTTAACATGGTCGTTCCCGACTAGGCTTTTCACTAGTTTATCATCCACATACACTTCCATATTCTTTCCAATTTGCTCCGCGAAGAGTTTGTTAACCAACCTCTGGTAAGTGGCCCTGGCATTTTTAAGACCGAATGACATCACGTCATAGCAAAAGAGGCCTCGGTTGGTAACAAAGGCAGTCTTTTCCGAATCGGCTGCATGCATCTGGATCTAATTGTAGCCCGAGTAGGCATCCATGAAGCTTAGTTGTGCGTGTCCGACCGTGGCATCGATGAGTTGATCGATCCGAGGAAGGGGGATACTGTCCTTGGGGCAAGCCTTGTTGAGGTCGGTGAAATCAATGCAAATACGCCATTTGTCCCCTGCCTTCAGGACCATGACGACGTTGGCGAGCCACTCCGGGTAAAAGATTTCTCTGATAAATCCTGCTTCCAATAATTTTCCCACTTCTTCGTCAATGACGCGCTAGCGAGAGGCGGCGAATGTACGCTTCTTCTGTCGTACTGGTCGGCGGTGAGGGTCCACATTAAGGCAATGTTGTGCCACTTCTCGAGGGATTCTCGGCATGTCAGCCGCAGACCAGGCAAAAATATCAGAATTAGTCCTCAAGAAACTTACGAGCTCCGTCCTCTGCGGCTCTGCGAGTGATGATCCTATCTGGATCGTCCTATCTGGGTTCTCCTCCGTCAGGGGGACCTGAACCAAGTCCTCGGCGGGCGTTCCTCTTTGCTGCTTAGGATTGTCCCGCAGATCTTCAACTTGCACATGCAACGCTTGGGCCGGTTTCTTGTAATCGACGAGCTCGGCTGAATAGCATTTCTGCGACACTAGCTGATCTGTCCGGCATTCACCTGCCCCTCTTGGTGTGGGGAATTTAATAACCAAATGGTATGGAGATGGGACCGATCTGAGAGCGATCATGTCGGGTCGCCCAATAGAGCATTGTACGACGATGGGACGTCTACCACCAAAAAGTTCATCGTGACCCTTGATTCCCGAGGGTAAGTGCCTGCTCTGACCGGCAACCGGATGTACCCCTTCACATTGACTAGGTCACCCGAGAAACTAACCAGCGGATAAGCTATAGGTAATAAGCGCTCATGTGGTATTTCCATGCGCTGGAAGGCCTGCCAATAGATGATATCAGCGGAGCTGCCTGTGTCTACCATGATTTTATGAACATCGTTGTCCTCTATTCTCAAAGTGATGACTATGGCATCCTCATGAGGCAGTTCCAGTCCGCACAGATCTTCATCGCTGAACGTCAAGAAGTCCCCTGTGCGGGCCCTCTTTTTGGGCCATTCAGTTGATTTGACACTTCGGGCATATGCCTTTCTGGCCTTGGCTGATGTGTTCCCGGCCGCTGGTCCGCCTATGATAGTCATGGCCTTCCGTCCCTGCGTAGAGGGATCACAGATTACATCGTCGACCGTGGCCGAGGTGGCTGCCTCGGCCAATGAGGGTCGGTCAACAGTTACTTCATCAGCCCTGGCCGAGGTGACCGGCTCAGCCAATGAAGGTCGGCCAACTATCGTATTCTCTTGCACCTTTGTAGCATGTGGGTCATATCTCAGCCTCGCACTTCTGACGGTATCCACACAGTCATAGGATACGTCCTCTGATGCAGGTGATCGAGGATATACAATGGCGCCAGCGGGCGCATCTGGTCCCGGCGCTATCGTGGCAACCTAGGGTCGATCCTGCGCATTGTCCTTCCCCGCGACTCCAAACAATTCAACGCTCTTCCCTGTTCATGAGTTTGTTCAGGGGTGTAGGCCATAGGACCATAGATGACTCCGATGTCTCTGTAGGCCGGGGTTGGTCCCCTCTCTCTTCTTTCTCCATGCTGAGTAGGCTCCTGCTCATGGCGCCTTTCTAGGTATCGGTGCTCAACTGCCCTATCTATTCTTTTATCTTCCCGAAGAGGATCTCTTCTAACTTCTCTTCCTTTTACCCTTCTGGGTTCTCTTCCTTCATGCCTTCTTGGCTCTCTTTCCGGAGTTTTCGCTCGTGGTGGGGGAGGTGGCCTTTCCGATCTTCTGCCGCCGAGGTCGGCACTCTTGGAGCATTCTGATCCACGTACTGTTTATAATAGCCTCGTTGGATGAGGTCTTCAATTTCTGCTTGCAGGTTCGGACATTCGTCGGTAGTATGACCGATGTCTCAATGGTACTGACAGTATTTGTTCGGGTTTCTCCGTCTTGCTTTTGTCACCATCTTTTGGGGCCTCTGGAGATACCCATCATTAGTGATGAGGGTATACACATCCCCGAGGGACCAGTTGAGTGGGGTATAATCACTGAATTTTTTCTGGAGTAAATCTCTAGCCCATGCTTCTTCCCTTCTAGACCTCTTATTCTCTCCTGGCCGTGTGAGTTCTTGCCTTTCATCTGTGCACTTGTGGGGAGTACCCACTAGGCCTTTGCTAGCTTCATAGATCTCGTTGGTTGTGGCAAACTTCTCACACCGTGCTAGGAGTTCCTGCAAATCTGCTGGTTCCTTCTTGGCGATAGAGAATCTGAGCTTTGGGTCAATGACCGCTGCTCTCAACGTGGCAAAATGAACTGCCTCATCGATATCCTTCACTTGTAATACTTCTAGGTTGAATCTGGCCAAGAAGGCCCGCAGGGTCTCACCGGACCTCTGTCTCATATTCATCAGGTGTGCGCTTGTCTTCCGCTGCACCCTGCTTCCTTGGAAGTGCATTCTGAACAGTCTCCCCATGGTTTTGAAAGAGTCAATAGACCGCGGTGGTAGGTTGTTAAACCACATCCAAGCCGCGCCTTTTAGTGTAAGGGGGAAGGCCCTGCACATAATCGCATCAGGGTTTGCATGGAGGACCATTGCACCCATGAAATTGTTCAGATGGTCGATGAGATCAGTGGATCCATCGTATGATTCTACTGGTGGCATGGTAAACCGCTTGGGGAAGGGGACTCTCATGATGATGTCGGTCAAAGGGTTGTCCGTGGAATAATCTTTGTCCTCGTCCTGGGTGACTCCGGCCTTTTCCATCGTCTTGACCTTTCGGTGCAAGACTGCCAATTGGTCCGTTATCATCACGGCTACCTCTGGGTCCATGGGAGCACTTTGTTTGTCTGTGCCCATGACGACCTCTGGTAGCGTTATACGTTGCGGAACCAAAAGTTCATCCATAGAATCTTCGTCTGGTCTAGGTGCTGCTCTCGGCTGAGGGCCGAGTCTTTCTCACACAGGGATCCTCCCATGTTGTGACGTTGATCTTGTCCCACTTAATTCTGGAACAGGGTGAGCACTGGTTCCAGGTCTAGCGGGTCTAACTCTGCTTTTCCCTGGACAATCTCGAGGTAGATCTCTAGGGAGGTCGGTCTCCTTATGCGGGTCTGATGGAGGGACGACGCCTATGGGGGGTGAGATGTAGCTTCTGCGACTGGGGGCTGTAGCCCCTGTACAAACCGAGTTAATACCGCGAGCTGCTGTGCCATGGTCTCAAATTGTTCATATGTGACATAGGCTTCGTGCACGGGTACTTGGTCGGCCACTCGCTTTCCTCGATACCTACTAGGTCTTGGTTCTGACCTATCTCCTTCTTCGCGGTTTATCCTCTGGTCGATCATAGGGGGGTTGGGACTGACCATCTGGCTTCGTGTTCTTCTTGGACTCATGATTCAAGATTCTACTCCGACTTTATCTTCAGACATCAAATCTTAAGGGCCCCACGTTGGGCGCCAAACTATTTCGGCCCTGATCCATCCTATGGGTCCACCAAGCTGACTAGACCTGCAAGACAAGCAAAGACAAGGGGGGGAGGCGGGCTTGTCGCCCCGGGTCCACTCCGATGCCAAAGTTAGGGCTCTGTAAACAGTTAATGGGCTCGGTGTCGAGCCCACAAAGATATTTAGAAAATGTGTGGGGTAGGTAAGAGATTCTCCGTCCCAGGTGTCAGAGTGAGAATCCTCAGGATGAGTAATGAGTAATAAATGTTCTCGTACTTGAAATCTCAGGATTTGCCCTATTTATAGTGAATAGTGTATATTTTTAAAATGCCGCTTTTGTCCTTTGCTCTTGTGTTCGAGTTGGTGAAGATGCTTTCTTATGTCGAATTAGGGATCTCCATGTGGCTGGTGAAGATGCTTTCTTGTGTCGAGTTGGGGATCTCCACATGGCTCGTTGGTCGAGTCCTACGTGTCTAGGATATAATGACAGCGTGGCATTAATTCCCCAACAGATTCACTATGATATTTGGGGACCCTTAGGTAAGGACAATAAAAGCGATTCACCCTCTTCCTCAGGACTATAAAGAAAATCATTGTCTGTTGGAATCGCCACCTCGATTAAGGATCTAGGACCTCTAAAAATGTAGTCTCACCATAAGGTATGACTTCTATTGACTCATGACCCATAGATAGGCTTTTTGGTCTATCTCAGATATTAGGTAAGCATTCAAGGTACGGTTTTGGGAAGGTGTTAGGCACTCAAACCGCCCAATCAAGATCGGCCTCCTAAACTTTTTTTAGACTCTAATTATGACTGTGCTTGGTCATTTGGATGACTAGGGCTCAGATAAGGGACGTACTAAACCAAGTTTATACGTTCTTCTAACCTAGGGTTCAGCCAAACCTGTTATGAAGCAAATAAACAAGCAATGTAATGTACAATGAACCGAACTAAATGATGGTTCAGTCTTGAACTGAATGTGGGAATATTCCCAAATTGCCTACGTATCCCTTGAGACTTTGTCTCTTGAGAATCAGGTCAAAAAATATAGTTCGAAAGGATTTTGTGTGATTAAAGATTATGGATGTAGCTTTTGCATGTGCTTTAATTATATTTGCATGTGCTTTAATTATATTTTTTGTTCAAGTTGAAGTTTATGCTCGATGGATGGTTGAGATTAAATCTGGATAGTCCATACGAACTAATAGTACCATACTTGGAGATTCCTCCAAATTGCCTACGTATTCTATAGGTCCTGAAAATCAGGTACAACATAGTTCATACTTCACTTGTAACGGTCGGATCTGGGGACATTTCAACCGAAACTCCTTCCACCTTATTAGGTTTATCGGGTTGCCTATCCCTATATTTTATCACTTAAGTTTATTGGGTTGCCTATCACTGCAATTTTATCACTTAGGTTTATCAAGTTGTCTATCCCTATAATTTTATCACTTAGGTTTATCAGGTTGCCTATCTCTATAATTTTATCACTTAGGTTTATCGGGTTGCCTATCCCTACAATTTCATCTTTCTTAGGTTTATCGGATTGCCTATCCCTATAATTTTATTACTTAGGTTTATCGGGTTGTCTATCCCTATAATTTCATCTTTCTTAGGTTTGTCGGGTTATCTATCCCTATAATTTTATCACTTAGGTTTATTAGGTTATTTGGTTGTCTGTCCTAACAATTTCATCACTAAGGTTTATTGGGTTGCTTATCCCTACATGTCCAACTTAGGTTTATTAGGTTACCTATCCCTACTATTAAGATTTAAGGGATTTATATCATTCCAAACACAATGGTGTATTATTCCAAACATGATAGTGAATCATATCTAAATATGGCAATGAAAGCATTTCAAATATAACAATGAGAGCATTCCAAACATAGCAACTGTAAATCAGTCCAAATATGGTAGTGATAGTGTGCATCCAAATATGGTAGTAAGAGTAAGCATCCAAATATGACAGTGAACATCCAATATAGCATGCTAACATTCCAAAAATAGGCATATGAGCATTTAATTATGGAAATAAGCATGTGAGTGGGTATTCCAAACACATGGCATAGTATTCCAAACAATAGTGAGAAATCATATGAGCACTCAGAAACAGAAATATTTACATAGCAATCCAAAAATGTGACAAGCATGTGATTGTGGCAATTGAGCCTGTAAATGTGTGAGACTATGATAATCAGAAACCAAAAAAATGAAACTAATATAATATACACATACTGTACATATCACACCCCAATTTCGACTGAACCAGAAGTGTAAGTGAACCTCCACTGACCCAACGGTTCACACTAGGATCTTAATAAGACCATGTCAACACACAAATCATTGCACACTAACCATAATCATAATAAAAATAGATATAGTGGAAGATTTGATAAATGAACTGAGTTCTATTGATAAATAAATAAGTAATCCCAATTATCTCCATAAATCAAAACGTAACTAAATACTTTATTACATCATCGTATAATCATCTAGAAGAAAGTAAATACTAAAATCCTAGAGGTACATGCAGAAGTAACACTCACATGACTCGTCATGCTCATTGCCCCTTGCTTGCACATCCAAAGTTGCAACACCCCTGTACACTTGAGCATCCACGTAATCCTCCACAGTGTAACCTGGATCAACATTTGAAAAATTGTATATATACAAGGATGAGCTCACAACTTAGCTCAGTAAGGAAATCAAACAATGCAACAAGCAAATGCATGCAATAACATTCACATTTGGTCTGGTATAACTTGCAAAGTGCTATGGTAAGGATAGGCGGCCTCTACACCTCCATGCACAAGAGTGTAAGCACGCCTAAAGGATCACACACCGCTATTGTCCCACATTACTCACTCCAGTATAGAGATAAGACTCGAGTCTGCCGGTCAGGCTAAACCACAGTACCGCATCCTCCCCTTGATACCCTACACCGTACCAACACGTACACCCCTATTGGCGAGGGCTTGCAAGTGGGACTGTTTCTAACCAATCCTACATGTCATCACAGTATCCAAGGCCCTACCCCAGCACTGCTCCCTATGGAATAGAGATAGGGCTCGAGTCTAACAATCAGGCTGAACCACAATACTGTGTCCTCCCCTTGATACCCTACCCATACCAAGCATGCTAAGATAGCGGTGATACGAAAATGTGCCAATGTGAGGAATGATCCAAACTCCAAGCCCTTCCCATTCCACACACCAATGAAAATAATCACATGTCTAATAACACATCCTAGCATAGTGAGTATGCATGGACAAGTAATAGTAATAAAATAAAGATGACATGTTAAATGTACACACATCACACAACAGGAATAAATAGCAATGTTTTACTGTTATTAATTAATTAAGTTTGGGTCTGGTTCCCTTACCTGACGCTTGATAGCAAGCCTTCTCTGCATCACAAAGTCCAATCTTGCTGTTAATAGGTCTTACACAACATTAGGGATTGATTAGAATTACAATCATAGGGTTTCCATTGGTCGGAACCAAGTCTGGAATGAAAACTATCCAAATCTACACATACCAGTCGCACCATATACTACAGATGGTTAGACCGGTATGTCCAAGTGGATAGCTCTGACAGCTTTCTTGAAAGGTACCGATGGCAGTACCGGTCGGACATATGTACCACTGGTACCTTCGACCAGACAGAATCCATAAGTCTCAACTGGTTTCCTCTTTTCAGTCGATCTTTGACTTGGCTTCCATTAGGGTTTCTCCTACACCATTCCAGGATCAGCAATGTACTAGGTTTAGTTTTACCTCCATTCAAGCCCTACATTCTTATAACATAGGCCAAGAATTCCTACTCTCAGATCTAGGGTTTTACAACGAGATAGGGTTTTAGATCAACACCTCGTTCTTCATGATATTAATCTTAACCTAGCCAAAACCTAAGAACACTATAGGTATGAAGCACTTACCTTTGGTTTATGAACGATGGTGTTCTCCTCCCAAAAGAAATCCTCCCTTGCAGGTATTCCTCGTTCTCACTACTCCTCTTCAGATCTCCCTTTCAGACTCTAAGGTTATGGGAGTCAACAAAAGGATCTAATGAGGAGAAGGAGTAAATATATAGAGGAGAGTAACAGTCTAGGAGGGTTTCCCACTTATAGAAGGTCTTTAGTAACCGAATTTGGAAAGTGAGACCCACAGAGGTCGATTTCCAATTCGTACAGTCTAACCGCCTGGACATACTGGTCGAACTATTCATGAGACCGGTATGTCTTAACCAATCAGACCGGACACTTCCCATTTTTGTCCGTTTTGACTATTTTTCATACATGAACTTGTAGTTCGTTACCCGCTCGTGTCGTCTAGTTTGGTCTGACTAAAAGACATGTCACGACACGAAACATAGGTTTAGATTGGGTTTGTGGAGTGTGGGTCTTATAGTACAAGCAAACTAAAATGTTAAAGACCAAAAATAAAATAATATGCTGACAAAGATAAAATAATTTAATAATATACATATCAAAGAAGTCAAAAATAATTCAATGATATACATATAAAAAATATCATAATAAATTAATGATATTCATATCCAAGATATCAAATAATAATAATAATAATAAATAAATATTAATACATACGATATGCATATGTAATACCAAAGATCCAACTGATATCATATATCATGCAAACAACAAAAGATTAAAATAAAATAAAACATAACCTAATTTACCTATTTTATGCAATCAAATGAGATAAAAATAAAATAAAAAGAATATAATTTACATATATTACACACACTCTAAGATATAAAAATTTAGATACATCGTATGAACAAAACGAAAGGAGCTTACCTAGTTCGAGGCTATTCCGGCCAGTAAGTTGATGATGCGGTAGGTTGCAACAGGTTTGGCAGAGTGGCGGCGGGTTGCCGATGATGGTAGCGAGTTTGGCCGGGTGGTGGTGCCATGGTTTGAAGATGGCTCGATGGTTGCGGTGATGTGTATAGCAGGGATTGATGGAGCTTGGTGGTTGCATGTGAAGAAGTTATTGATAGGCAGGAGCAACGGAAAAAAGTTGCAGGGTTGCGGGTTAGTGGTATGTTGTCTCCCCAAAAAACCCCTTCTCAGCCTGGTGGTCTTGGGTTTTATAGATGATGGTAAGTGTGAGGACAAAGATGTTTGGTTTTGGAAGTCGCCACCTAGATTAATGGTCTAGGACCTTAGAATTGTGAAATCTCACCCCAAGATAAGACTTTGATTGACTCATGACCCTTAGATTGGATTTCTGGTCCATCAGAGATTGGGTAAGCGTCAGGTTACGATTATGGAAAGGGGTTAGGCACCCAAACCGCCCGATCGAAATCGGTCTCCTATACCTTTTCTATACTAGACTCTATCTATTAAACCGAACCAAACCAAGTGGTTTGATATTATTGAACCGAATCTGTATCCATCAGATTGCCTACGTATCATGGAATTACTTCGAAAATCAGGTTCACCATCGTAATTCAGGAGTGATTAAAGTTTATGACTGTGATTTATGCTTGTACATGATTAAGTTCATTGTTCAAGTTGAAATTTATGCTTGAAAGGATGAGAAACCCTTGGGTTAATATCTGGATAGTCCATACGAACTGATAGATAGTCCTAGAGGATCTAAAAATGGATAACCCATGCGGGTCAAAATATGGATAACCCTATTTGGGTCAAAATATGGATTACCCTTTCTAAGTTGGAATGTGGATAACCCTATTTTGGGTCATGTGGATAACCCTATTTGGGTCAAAATATGGATGGATATCCTAGTGGATCTATGGATAGTCCGAGTAGATTAAGGTTTGGATCCGAATTTGGGATCTCCCAAATAGCCTATGTATCCTAAGGTTTGCCCTAGGAATCAAAATCTACGTAGTTCGAAATGAATAACCCTATTTGGGTCAAAATATGGGTAAATATCCTAATGGATCTATGGATAGTCTAAGTGGACTAAGGTGTGGATCCGAATTTGGGATTCTCCCAAATGGCCTACGTATCCTAGAGTTTGACCTAGGAATCAGAATCCACGTAGTTCGAAAATGATGGAATAACCTGTTCTAGGTTAGGGATTTAGAACCTATTCTAGGTTTAGGATATGTTGAGGGGCAAAAATCGTCCTGAACTACCCTTTTTATCTTAAGCTCTAATTTTGGAAGGTTTTGGCAAAGCATTCTCTTTTTTTGTTCAAATTTTTATTATTTTCCATTACACCCTTCCCAAGAATGTGGGGACCTAAATGTACGTCCCCACGCTTAGATTGTCTTCTAGAAGTGTGCATATATGGCAGTTCAACTAGGGTATTGCATAAATTAAATTATTGCCAAAAATAAATTATTCATCTAAATATGGCATATAACACATTTATGGCAAGAAATACACATATATCAAAATTGTTAAAAAAATATCCCAAATATAGCATGTATTGCAAATAAGGCAAGAACCTATATGGCAAGATCTAGTATGCTTATCTAAACATGGTAAGACCTAATATGATAAGAAATCAATATATGCATCTATATGTCAAAATGGCAAGTACCAAACATAGAATGCAAAATTATCCAAAAAAAGGTAAGATCTTATATGTTATTTTCTAAGCATGGTAAGACTTAAAAATGGCAAGAAATTAATATATGCATCTATATGTCAATATAGTAATCACCAAACATAGAATGCAAATATGGCAAAAATTATCCAAATAAGGTAAGATCTTATATGCTATTTTCTAAGCATGGTAAGACCTAACATGGTAGGAAATTAATGCATGCATCTATATATCAATATGGTAAGTACCAATCATAGAATGCAAATATGTCATGAATCATCCAAAAAAGGTAAGATCTTATATGTTATTTTCTAAGCATGGTAAGACCTAACATGGTAAGAAATTAATGTATACATCTATATATCAATATGGTAAGTACCAATCATAGAATGCAAATATGGCATGAATCATCCAAAAAAGATAAGATCTTATATGCTATTTTCTGAGCATGGTAAGACCTAACATGGCATTTTTATGCATGGAAAGACTAAAAATTAACAAGATATCACAATAGACATGTGACAAGCATCAATTATAGCATGTATATACATGGTAAGAAACATCCATCATACCACGTATAGAAACTAAACATAAAAAACAATAATGGCAAGTAATCTAGAGATTATTATGCCAAATATTGCAAAATATAGTCATAGCATGGCATGCATGACACATTGAATGGAAACAAATAGCAAAACACTTTCATGGCCATTAACATCAATTCAATGTTAAATTCATTTTAATGTTATCATAAGGCCATTAAAATCCATGTTAAATTCAATATTCATTAAAATTTAACCACAAAATCTACATGATTTTTCATGGCTTTCCCATATTCAAATAAATCCAAACCTTTCAAGAGGTTCTTTCTGACTCATAGATGAATCTAAGGTAGGATTTAGAGAGTCATTGAATTAATTATTGACATATTGATTGAAACCCTAATTTGAGTTCCAAATCAGGTGTTTCAAATCTAGTGTTCCACTCATGGATTTGTTTGGCTAAGCAAACCTCCATGGATGGAGATTAGTTTTGAACCAGAGGAATCTCGTATCATGAGAGAAAACACATAGACATGGCAAAAATCATGATAAAATTGCTCAAACATGTATCATCATTGTACATATAGCCTATTCAATCATTCATATTATCAAGAGATAATTATTTAGACATGAGTTTAGGCTTCTACCTCGTTCCAACGATGGATGAATCCTCGGTTGCAGCCTGCTTGAAGAGGATAGTGAATGCTTCTTCCTTCTCTTTTCCTCTTTCTCCTCTTTTTCTCTCCTTTCTCTTCTTCTTCTCTTCTTCTCTTTGGCTTCTTCTCTTTCTTCTCTCTCTCTTCACGTTTTTCTCTCCTCTTCTCTCTCTTCTCTTTCTCCTGGCCTCTCTTCTCCCTTTTCTCCCTTCTCTCCTCACGGTCTCTCTTTTCTCCTCTTCTAGAAAAAAACTCACCTCTCCTTCTCACGGCCTCCCTTCTCCTTTTTTCCCTCTCTCTCTCTTTCTCACGTTCTCCTTTCTAGAAAACCCCCCTCCTCTTTCTCATGGCCTCTCTTCTCTTTTTCTCCCTTTCCTTCTTCTCTCTTCCTTCCTTTTCTTCTTCTTTCCTTTTCTTCTTCTCTCTCTCTCTTTCTCACGTTCTCCTTTCCAGAAAAACCCCCCTCCTATTTCTCACGGCCTCTCTTCTCCTTTTCTCTCTTTCCTTCTTCTCTCTTCCTTCCTTTTCTTCTTCTTTCCTTTTCTTCTTCTTTCCTTCTTCTCTTATTTCCTTTTTTCCTTCTCCCTCTCTCTTTCTCACGGCCTCCTTCTAGAAAAAAAACCTCATCTTCTCACGTTTTTTTCTCTTTTCTCTCATTTCTTCTTCTCTCTTCCTTCCTTTTTTCTTCTTTCCTTCTTCTCTTCTTTCCATTTAACCTTCTCCCTTTCTCTCTCACAGCCTCTCTTCTAGAAAAACCCTCCCCTTCTCTCACGTTTTCTTTTTCTTTTTCTTTCAATCTTTCCTTTTTTTCCTTTTCTTTCCTTCTCTTCTTCCTTCCTCTTCTTCTTCTCGGCTTTTTTCCTTCCCTCTTTTTTTCTCGGCTTTTCCTTCCCTCTTTTTTTTCGGCTTCTTCTCTTTTCTCTCTCTCTCTCGGCTTCTCTCTCTTCACGTTTTGCTCTTCTCATTCTTTCCTATAATATATATATATATATATATATATATATATATATATATATATATATATATATATATATATATATATATATAAAGAAATACATGCATATGGGCCGACGTGACTTTGTCCAGGTTGGTCTGAGCTGGGCCGGACTGAGTTGGACTAAGTTGGGTTAAATTGGTTTGGACCAAAATTGACTTTTTTCTATCATTTCATAGTTCATTTCCATCGTCATTCCACATGGAATTTTTCGATAACCTCTACTCCAAATTTTCTACATTCACTTTATAGAACACTAAAAATGAGGAATATTGGAACATGAATCACCTCATTTGGAAATAAAATGGTCAACTTATGAATTTCTAAAGTTTCAGCAGGTCAATTATCGATAATTTGGCTAACCATTCTGCATGGGATCCTTTAAAGGCTTCTGCCTGAAATCCTTTACGTCCACTTTGTAGAGTAGTAAAAATGGAACATATTGAAACTGAAATCACTTGATTTAGATGTGGGGTGACCAAAATATGAATTTTCAAAGATTAAACGACCATTACCATGTGTAATTTTGCATGGGACCCTTCGAAGACTTCGGTACCAAATTTTTCACGTCCACTTTGTAGAACATCACAAATGAAGAATAATGGCCTTTGAATCATCTGAATCTGACGTAGAACAGCAAAGATATAAAGCTTTGAAGTTCTATCGATAATTTTACATGAAAGCTTACTAGGGCCCACCGGTGACCTCTACCCGAGATTTTTCACCTCCACTTTGAAGAAGACTAAAAATGAGAAATATTGGCCTTTAAATCATCTGATTCCGATATCGGATGATCAAGATATGATGATTTGAAGTTTAAACGATAATGCATGCATCATACGATAATTATGTAAATGCCATTGCACTTTCAAACTGCGATACCTTCCTTGTTTGATGTCAGAATTTGATGATTCCGGTCTCATTTCGAAGATAGTTTCACGACCTATACATCCAAGTAGGTAATAGCCCATGACCCTGTT